>CM061066.1:88322916-88922916 GCA_030762895.1 Sophora flavescens
TTTAAAAAAGATACACCCAATGGTTCATTGATAAAAAGGGCAACCTGGTGCTATATAAAGCTCTTGCTATGTGCATTGTATAGGAAGGGTCAGACCCACTAAGTCGGTTTATACTTCATAGTAGGCAGCCTTGTTGCAAAAGGCTGCTTCCACGACTTGAACCTGTGACCTTCCTGTCACATGGCAAGTGGCAACAACTCCAACTGCTGACCAAATGGTTCATCAATAGTGGAATAAAATTAAATCCTACTTAGGGTATTAGTTGACACCACTATAGAGTATGAGTTCTAAATTGGATCTAGTGGCACTGCAAAATTTGTTACACCATCATCACACAAGTGTTGCATCATCATCATCGTCAGTATTATTGTGACATGATTATCAAATTTTATTTTTTTATTATTAATTTTGGAGTTGGTTGCAACACACCACTATTTGGGATTGACTATTATAAAACTTTATAATTGTCAATCCCGAATAGCTGTGTTTCGGCCCACTCCAAAAACGCTAGAGCAGTATAGCGAATAGCAGAAACAGTGAACATACACATTAATAGTTATAATTACCATTGATGTGAAGCATAATTAATAAGTTAGTAGTAACAGAACCCATAACAATACGGAGTTTGGTTTGGCCAGAGAAGTCTGAAACAGAAGCCAAAAAAGAGCAAGAAGCAGCATGGGGGGCGTGATAAAGTACAGAGTGTGCGAGGAACTTGTTGAAATGGGGGTGGCACTGCCAGAATAAAACTGAAGGAAGAAAAAGAAGGGGGGGGGGGGGGGGGTCTAGGGGCCATGGGTTCGTGCAAGGAAGATGGGTCTTTGCAATGACTTTGGTGCGAGGAAGAAAGTCTTGGTGGAAGAGGCAGTGAAAGGGTAAAATTGAGATTTACTGGGTTTAAGTAAGAGTAAACAAGACATTTAATGAGGGCAAAATAGAGGTTTATTGAGTTAGGCAAAATAGAACTTTGATAAGTTAATGTTAGGGTAAAATTGTAATAAAGAAGTGGGGGGAACAAAAATTTGAAGAAACCCTAATTCTAGCAGTCACATGAAGATAGCGGCGGCGATGGGCCGCAATTGAAAAATGCTTCGCAACGCATCATCGCCTGACTGTGATGCCGCTATAGCGCTGTATTTACTATAAGGTTATTATTATTGTTATTCGATATTTGATAAGTGTCACATTATTGGGATCTGGATCCCCTCCAGCGGCAGGACGGTCCTACCGTTGCCTAAATCGTCGGATCTCGCTACACAGATTCCCAGCAGCTGGTCCCACCCCTCCACACCCCTGCTGGACCGTCAGATCTCGCTGCAAGGGCGCTGGAGGCACACAGGGAGGGAATCCGTTTCCCACATTATTGTGGTGTCTATGTTTCCCTACATCTGGTAAAAGTTTTTACTGTTTTTCATATAGGTGACAGCGATTGGTGAATCAAAACTAAATCCTCTAAATATTTACTAATTTGCTTTTAACTATAAATGATCGACCGTTATTTTTATGGCTGCCATGTATGTTTGCTTGATGTGGCGTAGCTAAAACAATTTTCCCCCCTTCCTCCTTTACTCAGTTATTGGAGTTCGATGAGTCGAAGACTGCTAATTCATCTCAAGAGACTGATGCTAAATCTAGCAAAAAAGTTGAATAAGTTGAAGCGCCTTGGATACTGATACTTTTTCGAGTCATAGAAGAAATACTGTTGCTTTTGTGGTAACCTTGACCTGTAATGCTAACTTACTCAGCAGCACATTTCTGTAACGGATTATGTGATTAAAAAAATTATTAGTCTCATTATTCAGCTTCGCATTTTGCTTTTACTTGACCAAGGTTCTTTCACGGCACACTTATTTCTTTTTTTTCCTTTTTAGTTTCCAAATTTGTTTTCAGCAGCATAACTTATACTATGGCTAATCATGATATTGTTTCCAAAAAAAGAAGACTTGCTTGTTTGGTTTTCCTTATTTGAGATGCCTCTCAAGTTATTTCTTCTGGAAAGTATATGGTCAGTCTGACACTGGGTATTAACATTGGTGAATTCTTTGATATCTATCATAAATATTGGTAACTTTTGTACTGCTCAGTGGGACTCTTGGATTTTGGGCTTGAGTTTAACTCAACCCCAAAAGCTAGCTTGTAAGGTGAGGATTGCCCAAACTTTATAAGCACTACTTTGACCATATCTCTAGGTGATGTGGGACTAAACACACCCCTCATATTCAACACAATGAAGGTGCTGGAGACTGTAATGAAGGTAGTCCAAACTTGTCGCAATTAAGGCGGTTAGGGGCGAATCGCAATTAAGGCGGATTTTCAACAAGGACCACTCATCGGCTGACACCTCAATTAAAATGGACACATCAACAACATATTGGAGTTGACTAGATGTTTTTTTTAACCCCACTCAACTTTTACTTTTCACTTTTGCCTCACCAATTTTCTCATTTAATTTTTTAATCAAAAACCATCTATTTGCCCCTTCCCCATCTATTTGCTTTCCTTTGCACACCTTCAAGTACTTTTACAATCATGTCCTTCAAATCGGCCATTTTGTTTTGATTTCACACATGATGGTATTGACTGTGGTGAGTCACGCAAGATGCTCCGCCCACCGTTGTGCCATCACTCCATTCGGACATTCGGTTGTCGTGGTAGTTGCTTCGCACAGCAGTAGAACCATTAGGTTGCAGGGCTTGTGTGAGTGAAGAAGATGAATCTCATTTGGGTTTAGGTCACATGTTGGCTCAATTCTTCATTAAAATATATATATATATATATATATATATATATATATATATATATATATTTCTGGGAAAAAAAATATGTTTAGGCCTAGAGTCTTTAATAATATAAATTCATGTAATGTTTTCAGTGAGTTTTTAGGTTTTTTTTTCTCTTAGGGAGAAAATTGTAAAAAAAAATGTAAACAATCCCTCTTCTAAAAATAAAGAAAATTAATTTAAAGAAATACAAAAAAGTTCATATTATCTAAAAAATGAAAATCTTATTTCTATTCACAAAAAATAAAATTCTCGTTCTTTGAATAAAAAATCTTTTATAAAAAGAGAATGTAACAAGAAGAGTTACCTAAATGGATGTACCTAAAATCTTATCTTATCAAAAATTATATGTACTATTATTTTAAATTCATTCAAAAATGGGTAAAAAATAGAAACTCTTACCTAAAACCTATTACATGATAGAATCAAGGAAAGATCTTTGCTTGATTCTTTAATAATAGAAACTCGTGTAATTTTGTGTATTTACCAATTTTGTGTACCGTGAACTTGTCCAACACAAGAATCAAGCAAAGTTCTTAATCATGAGGTAAAAAATTACATAACTTTCTATTATTAAAGACTCTAATAATAGGTTTAGGTAAAAAAAATTACACGAGTTTCTACTATTAAAGAATCAAGCAAAGATCTTTGCTTGATTCTATCATGTTATAAGTTTTAGATAAGAGTTTCTATTATTTACCGATTTTCGAATGAATTTAAAATAATAGTCTATATAACTTTAGATAAGATAAGATTTTAGGTACATACATTTAGGTAACTCTCTTATGTTAAATTCTCTTTTTAGAAAAGTTTTTTTATTCAAATAAAAAGTTTTTTTTTTAATAGAAAAAAGATTTTCATTTTTTTTAGTTATTCCAATTTTTTTTTTATTTAAATTAATTTTCTATATTTTTAGAAGTGGGATTGGTTACATTTTTTTATTATAATTTTTCAGCCTAAAAGAAAAAAATCTAAAAAGTCACTAAAAAATATTAAACAAGTTTCTATTATTAAATACTCCAGGCCCAAACATTAGGTTTTTTTTTTCTTAAATATGGTTTTTTTAAATGAAGAACTGGGCTACAGGTGACTCAAGCCCAAATGAGATTCATCTTCACTTACACATGTGACACTCTTTACCCCGCATGTTATACAAAGCGTTAAAAGGTAAAGTGTAAAGTAAAACATGCATTTATTTCATAAAATAAAAACCGGATAGAAAGCACCATATTGTAACGTCTCAAGGCGGGAAAACATAACAAGTTGTGAAAAGATAAAACGTAAGCATGAACATGAAAATCATAAAACATAACCCAACCCCGATGTCACATACAGAGCTGATATAACAATTTCGGAATAAAATCATCGGAATACAACTGAAACTAAAAACAACTATAACTACTGATAAATCCTTTCCAGAGTCGCGGCTCCTCAGATTCACTCCTCCATTGGCTGATCACCGTCCTCTGCATAAAGAGATACATGCCAACAACAGAAACAGAGAAAACGGGGAGTAAGAAAACATATAAACACATCAGCATGGAGATAGTAAGAAAGATGAACATAATCATATAATTTTCATCATTTAGCATCAACAAATAATTATATCAACATATTAAATCAACCAACGTATGCTATGCGGTGCAACACTACTCCGCTACTCCATTATGCATGTGGATCCAAACTATCACAGGAAGGCAGCTTTGGAGTTACATATCCACATTGGCCAAAACACCAACGCCGGCAGTCCACCAAACCATGGGTGAACCCCTTGGATAGCCGACATATCAAATCTTGGATGCGCCACCACGGGGGCGCACGGTCCACCAAACCTTGGGTGAACCACCCGCAGACGGCTAGATCGCCGTACTCTAGGACGACCTCCCCTATGTTGATCTTCCCCCACTAACAACTCCAATGCATGATGCACGAGCACAATAACAAACAAGGCAACCACCTTCTTTGCGTGGGCCAATAAGCACACCCAAGACTTATCACCAACATCAACATCAACACCTTCACCCTTATGGGTCAAGACCCCATAGCCAAAAAGCACTAAGGTTCAACTCATCAACACCTCGACCAAAAAGCATCGAGGCCACTTTGGTCAAAAAACACCAAAGCCCATCAACGTGCGGCAACCCATTGGGCACCGACTTAACCAACTTATTATTCTTGTTTATCTTAATTAGTCTTTAATTAATAAGTTATCTAACTGTTATCATTCGATTGGTGTATTATTTCATCATTTGGGGATAATTAGGGTAAACACCACTTTAATTTCTTTAATTCACGTTCTGACCAGTAGGGGGAGAACGGACGTGCTTACCTCCAGCACGGTCGTGTTGCCACTTAAGTGGAGCATGGTCGTGCTCACTGTCCTACACGACTGTGCTCAATGTACGGCCATATTCCAGATTCAAACTAGGAGCACGGGCGTGATCCCTGTTAAGCACGGAGCTGCTCCTGGGTATGGCCATACTATCTGGGCAGATTCAACATGTTCTTGGAACCTAAAACTCTCTAAACAATCTTAAATCAATCCTAGGGTCTTTGACTAAACCATTTGGCATAATTAAACCTCACCTCTCACTATTGATTCCACGTTTTATGAATAATTGGGGAAATTAATCCTTTAATCAATATGTTAATAAAGAGCCATATTTTAACCAGTTAGAGTCTTATTAATATCAACATTTATCTCAACAACCACAACAACCAACACTATCATCCATGACATAACAACATCATTCATGGCATAACAACATAACAACATTTATTGATATCAACATTTATCCCAACAATCATAACAACCAATACTATCATGCATGGCATAACAACATAACAACATTTATCCCAACAATCATAACAACCAACACTATCATGCATGACGTGAAAAATATTATTAAAATATACATGAATTGGCATACTTCATCATGAACACTAAAACAATTATAGCAAATAGACATTTACAAGATAGCAATTAACATTTAACAACCAATAGGGTCATGGGAACCCTTCATCTTACGCTACCCCCTTGCCTAATGTTTATAATATTCTTCTCCTCATACCTGGTATGAAGATTGAAATTCAAAAGGAATGGAAGAAAGTCTGCTAGGGTCCCATCTCACGAACACTTGTCTACTACCTCAAGAACGACAAGAAACATCTTGATTCAACTCAAAGATCAAGAAATCAAAAGAAAAAGATCAAGAACTTGAAAGAAAGAAACACAAGGGACAAGGTGAATGAATTTTACCTTTTCTAAAGTCTCAAACAGTAAGCACAACGAAATCCTATTCGTAGCATTGTTCTCCTATCAAGAAGCGATGAAGAACGGTGCAAGAAGAGTTGCTTTGTTGAAGTTTTAGAGAGAAAAGGGTTAGGAATTCAAAGAGGGGTAAATGGAGGCTGATCTAGAGTGGTTTAGATATATAACATTAGGTTAAGGTTGCGGTTTTGGAGGTTAAGGATGGTTTATGCATCATTGGGCTTAATTATAGCCTAAAACACGTTTCTGGATCTACATAGTTCACGGGGCGAACAAATATTGAGGCGCGAGGCATACTATAAAACCGAATTGGGCAAAACACATAAAATAAGACTTGTAGATAATTCTCTTAGCTTTCTAAAACATCAAAGATCACCTCAATCAGACATCTAGAACTCAAGATATGGCCAAAACGGTGAAACAAGTTACTAGGACTCTAAAAGGATTGAACCTTTCTAAGGCTAAACTTCCCCAAACATGAACTTAGATATCAAGAACAAGCGTAACAAGCATATATAAGCTAAGTCTAACACATTAACATTTATTAACGTAGGGTGAAATTCATGGTGTTATAATTCCACCCCCTTTATAAAAATTTCATCCTTGAAATTTTTACTCACCTCGATTGAAAAGGTGCGGATACGCTCCTATCATCTTGCTTTCCAGCTCCCATGTAGCACTTTCTTCAGTAGCCCCACTCCAAACAACTTTGACCAAAGGAATCTCCTTGCCTCTCAGCTGCTTCACCTTCCGATCCTCAACTTGAAGGGGTAATACCTCAAAAGTCAAGTTCTCTTTTAACTGTATCGTGTTGGGTACTATCACATGGCTAGGATCATGAATATACTTTCGAAGTTAGGACACATGAAAAACATTGTGAAGGTTGGACAAGAAAGGTGGTAAGGCTATTTGGTAGGCGACTTCGCCAACTCTTTTTAGAATTTGGTAAGGACCAATGAATCTAGGAGTAAGTTTCTTCACTTTCATCACTCTACCAACCCCAGTTGTCGGGGTAACTCTCAAGAAAACATGGCCACCTTCCTGAAATTCAAGCGTCTTCCTCCTTTTGACATGGTAGCTCTTTTGCCTACTTTGTGCCACTTTCATCTTTTCCTAAACCATCCTCACTTTTTCTGTGGTTGCTTGCACTATCTCAGGTCCTAGCACCACACTATCACCAGGTTCACTCCAACACAAGGGTGTCCTACATCTCCTCCCATAAAGAGCTTCATAAGGTGCCATCCCAATACTGGAATAGAAACTATTGTTGTAGGTAAATTCTATCAGGGGTAAAAACTTGTCCTAACTACCAGACTGCTCTAGCACACAAGCTCTAAGCAAGTCCTCTAAGGACTGGATGGTTCTCCCAGACTGACCATCAATCTGAGGGTGATAAGCTGAACTAAGCCTAAGCTTCGTTCCTAAGGCCCCTTGCAAACTATTCCAGAACCTAGAGGTAAACCTCGGGTCTCTATTAGATACTATGCTATAGGGCACACCATGTAGCCTAACTATCTCTTTGACGTACAACTTGGCCAACCTTTCTAAGGGATACTCCATGTTCATAGGGATGAAATGGGCGGACTTAGTCAATCTATCCACAACAACCCATATAGCCTCAAAACCAGCTGGAGTCCTAGGGAATCCATACACAAAATCCATGGAGATACCATCCCACTTCCATTCTGGGATACTTAACGACTGCAACTTACCTGACGGCTTCTGGTGTTCTATCTTAGCCTTTTGGCACACTAAACAAGCGTACACAAACTCAGTCACATCTTTCTTCATCCTAGGCCACCAAAGCATGCGCTTAAGATCCCGGTACATCTTGGTGGCACCTAGGTGCACACTCAAACGACTTCTATGTCCTTCCTCAAGGATCTACCCTGAGCGAGCAACTCTCTCTAGTCTATGAGAAACTGGTCTATCTTCTGACCCTCTCTAACCTGATCCATCAAACTGTTGGTAACCTTCAAGGTTCTAAGCCTAATGCTCTTAGGGGTAACTTCCCAAGTTAAACTCAGGTCTCTAAACTCCTCAATCAGATCCATCTCCCTAACTATCAAAGCGGAGACGTGCAAGGTTTTCCTACTTAAGGCATCTGCCACCACATTGACCTTTCCTGGGTGGTAGGTTAGATCAAACTCATAATCCTTTAAAAACTCCATCCACCTATGCTGCCTCATATTCAGTTCCTTCTGATCAAAGAGATACTTCAAACTCTTATGATCACTAAAGACTTCAAACTTTGCTCCATAAAGGTAATGCCTCCAAATATTTAAGGCAAATACCACAGCCCCTAACTTTAGATAATGGGTAGAGTAGTTCTTCGCATGGGTTTTCAACTGCCTAGAGGCATAAGCTACTACCTTACCATCTTGCATCAACACTCCACCTAAACCTTGCTTCGATGCATCACGGTACACTACGAAAGGTTAACTAGGATCTGGCAAAACTAACACTGGTGCTGATGTTAACCTATCCTTAAGGGTTTGGAAATTCTCCTCACACTTAGAGTCCCACACAAACAACTGTCCCTTCTTGGTGTGACGGGTTAAGGGTAAAGCTACCTTAGATAAACCTTCTATGAATCTCCTATAATACCCTGCTAATTAAACCGAAGAAACTCCTAATTTCGGTCACTGACTTTGACGCTTCCCACTGGAGCACCGTCTCAACCTTAACCGGATCCACGACTATGCCACCTTTAGAGATGACATGTCCTAAGAAACTCACATCTCCTCGCCAGAACTCAAACTTAGACAACTTAGCATACAACTTATTTTCCTTAAGGGTCTGCAAGACAACCCTCAAGTGTTCCTCATGTTCCTCCTTGGTCTTGGAGTACACTAAGATGTCATCTATGAAAACCACCACAAACTTATCCAAGTAAGAGTGAAAGGTCTTGTTCATGTAGTCCATGAACACTGCAAGAGCATTGGTCACACCAAAGGGCATAACCATATACTCATAGTGACCATAACGCGTCTAAACGCTGTCTTTGGGATCTCCTCAGACTTAACCCGGATTTGATGATATCTTGACCTTAAATATATCTTAGAGAACACACACACTCCTATCAACTGATCCATAAGATCATCAATACTAGGTAGGGGATACCGATTCTTAATGGTCACCTTGCTGAGCTGTCGATAGTTGACACACAAACTCATACTGCCATCCTTCTTCTTTACTAGCAACACTGGCGCTCCCCATGGGGATACGCTAGGCCTAATAAACTACTTCTGGATCAAATCCTCTATCTGTTTCTTCAACTCAGCTAGCTCTAGAGGAGACATTCTATAGGGTGCTATGGATACTGGCCCGGTGCCAGGCACTAAATCTATGGTGAACTCAACATCTCTCTCAGGGGGCAAGTTATAAACATCCCCCGGGAACACTTCAGGAAATTCCCGCACAACAGGCACACTTCCGACATCAGGAAGGGTCTCTACTTCCAGGGAAGACAACATCATGTACACTTGGGTCTCGTTTTCATCGAAGCCTTAACTTGGTTGGCAGAGAGAAATGTCGGATTCTTAGACTCCACAAGAGTTCCAAAAACTATGGTTTTATCAAAGAAATTGAAAAGGACATGATTGGAAGATAACCAGTCCATACCAAGAATAACATCGAGTTCTTTCAAGGGCAGGCACACAAGATCAACTACAATGTTCATATTATCAATTGACAACAAAACAACCTTTCTAAACACAAGAAGCACTCACAGGCTTCTTGAATCGTCCAAGACAAACCACCAAATATAGTAGGTCTAGCCAAAACGAAGCTATAGGTACTTTGTACCATGTAACATTGTCTATATTAAATATAGACAATTCACACAAGAGCAGACAAAAGACTCATAACAGACTCATACCACGGTCTGATAGGACAGACCCGTTCTGATACCACTAAATGTGACACCCTCTATCCCGCATGTTATACAAAGCGTTAAAAGGTAAAGATATAAAAGTAAAACATGCATTTATTTCATAAAATAAAAACCGGATAGAAAGCACCATATTGTAACGTCTCAACGCGGGAAAACATAACAAGTTTTAAAAAGATAAAACATAAGCATGAACATGAAAAGCATAAAACATAACCCAATCCCGATGCCACATATAGAGCTGATATAACCGTTCCGGAATAAAATCCTCGGAATACAACTGAAATTGAAACTAAAAACAACTATAACTACTGATAAATCCTAACCAGAGTCGCGGCTCCTCAGAGTCACTCCTCCTCTGGCTGATCATCGTCCTCTGCATAAAGAGATACATGCCAACAACAGAAACAGAGAAAACGGGGAGTAAGAAAACATATAAACACATCGGCATGGAGATATTAAGCAAGATGAACATACATCATATACATAGCATTTTCATCATTTAGCATCAACAAATAATTATATCAACATATTAAATCAACCAACGTATGTTATGCGGTGCAACACTACTCCGCTACTCCATTATGTATGTGGATCCAAACTATCTCTGGAAGGCAACTTTTGAGTTACATATCCACATTGGCCATTGCACCCACGCCGGCAGTCCACCAAACCATGGGTGAACCCCTTGGATAGCTGACGTATCAAATCTTGGTTGCGCCACCACGGGGCGCACGGTCCACCAAACCTTGGGTGAACCACCCGCAGATGGCCAGATCGCTGTACTCTAGGAGAACCTCCCCTATGTTGATCTCCCCCACTAACAAATCCAATGCATGATGCATGAGCACAACAACAAACAAGGCAACCACCTCCTTTTCTTGGGCCAATAAGCACCCAAGACTTATCACTAACATCAACATCAACACCTTAACCCTTATGGGTCAAGGCCCTCTTAGCCAAAAAACACTAAGGTTCAACTCATCAACACCTTGACCAAAAAGCATCGAGGCCACTTTGACCAAAAAGCACCAAAGTCCATCAACGTGCGGCAACCCATTGGGCACCGACTTAACCAACTTATTATTCTTGTTTATCTTAATTAATATTTAATTTAGTTATCTAACTGTTATCATTCGATTGGTGTATTATTTCATCATTTGGGAATAATTGGGGTCAACACCTCTTTAATTCCTTTAATTCACGTTCTGACCAGTAGGGGGAGCACGGACGTGCTTACCCCTAGCACGGTCGTGCTGCCACTTTAGTGGAGCACGCTCGTGCTCACTATCCTACACGACAATCTTCCAGATTCAAACTGGGAGCACACCCCTGTTAAGCACGGTTGTGTTCCTAGGCATGACCATACTGTCTAGGCAGATTCAACATGTTCTTGGGGCCTAAAACTCCTTAAACAATCTTAAATCAATCCTAGGGTCTTTTACTAAACCATTTGGCATAAACCTCACCTCTCACTATTGAATCCATGTTTTATGAATAATTGGGGAGATTAATCCTTTAATCAAAATGTTAATAAAGAGCCCTATTTTAACCAATTAGAGTCTTATTAATATCAACATTTATCTCAACAATCATAACAACCAACACTATCATCCATGACATAACAACATCATTCATGGCATAACAACATTTATTGATATGAACATTTATCCCAACAATCATAACAACCAGCACTATCATGCATGGCGTGAAACATATTATTAAAACATACATGAATTGGCATACTTCATTTTGAACACTAAAACAATTATAGCAAATAGGCATTTACAAGATAGCAATTAACATTTAATAACCAATAGGGTCATGGGAACCCTTCATCTTACGCTACCCCCTTGCCTAATGTTCATACTATTCTTCTCCCCATACCTGGTATGAAGATTGAAATTCAAAAGGAATGGAAGAAAGTCCGCTAGGGTTCAGTCTCATGAACGCTTGTCTACTACTTCAAGAACGACAAGAAACACCTTGATTCAACTCTAAGATCAAGAAATCAAAAGGAAAAGATCAAGAACTTGAAAGAAAGAAACACAAGGGACAAGGTGAACAAATTTTACCTTTTCTAAAGTCCCAAACAGCAAGCACAACGAACTCCTATTCGTAGCAATGTTCTCCTATCATGAAGCGGTGAAGAACGGTGCAAGAACGAGTTCCTTTGTCGGAGTTTTAGAGATAAAAGGGTTAGAAATTCAAAGAGGGTGAATGGAGACTGATCTAGAGTGGTTTATATATATATAACATTAGGTTAAGGTCATGGTTTTGGAGGTTAAGAACGATTTATGCACAATTGGGCTTAATTATATCCCAAAACACGTTTCTGGATCTACACGGTTCACTGGGCGAACAAAGATTGAGAGTGAGGCCTACTAAACATCCAAAGTGGCCAAAACACATAAAATAAGACTTTTAGATAATTCTCTTAGCTTTCCAACGCATCAAAGATCACCTCAATCGGACATCTAGAACTCAAGATATGAGCAAAACAGTGAAACTTGTTACTGGGACTCTAAAAGGATTAAACATTTCTAAGGCTAAACTTCCTCAAACATGAACTTAGACATTAAGAACAAACATAATAAGCATATATAAGCTAAGTCTAACATATTAACATTTATTAACGTAGGGTGAAATTCAGGGTGTTACAACACACACCCTGGAACCTAATGGAGTTGCTTCACGTTGCAGATTTGAGGAGTATTGGAGTGGGCCCATTTCGTTGTTCTAAAGCTAGCCTACGACACTTCAGGTGGGAGAAAGAAGCCTCCTATCGTCGGAAATGCTAAGTAGCATATTTTAGAGTAATGGCGTAGGGCGACTTAAACCCTACTAGTGGGCGAATAATTGACAATATCAATATCACATTGGCGACTACTTAGTGGTACCAATGATGATATGGAAATTATAGGTTTATCGCCGTTAGGTTAATTTTATGATATTTGAGGTTGTCTGAGTTTATCGTATTTGAGCAGCTTACTATGTGCTGTTTGGATTAACATGTTAATTATAATTTATTATGTTTATTTGAATATGTTATTATTATTATTATGATTTTATTATGTTTATTTTATTATTATTTTATTATGACTTTATTATGATGATTTTATTATTATTTTATCTTGTTTATGGTTGACAATATGTATTGAGTGATAATATGTTTTATTTGCAATGATATGCTTAGTTGGTATCTAGGTGATGATATATGATATCTTAAAGTGATGCATGTTGAGGGAGAATATGATATGTGACTTAATCGTGCCTAACCTAATTAATTAATTAATATTTTTATCGATTATGAGATTGATGATACCGCATTCTGCGTGACTCACTATAGTCCAAACCATCATGTGCGAAATCAAAACAAAATGCCCGATTTTAAGCACATGATTGTAAAAGTACTTGAACAATTCACGTGGTGTTGTTGAAGTTGTTTTAGAAATTTAAGATGGAGATGGAGTTAAGTTCATCAATAGAGGCTATTCCATTTTGGCCAAAGACAGATGAAAGCTATCAGATGAAGTTTCAGCAGATTAATGATGGTGGCCACATGGTGTGCGAAGGAAGGCAGATAGGTGGGGAAGGGGCAAATAGGTTTTATGATTAAAAAATTAAATAGAAAATTGATGGGGTAAAAGTAAAAAGTAAAAGTTGAATGGCCTAAAAAAAACATTTTATCAACTCCAATGTGTGGTTGATGTGTCCATTTTAATTGAGCTATCAACTAGTTAGTGATTCAAGGGAACATTTTAAAAGTTACCCAATATTTATGGGAGGTATCAAATAATTTACCATTAATATCTCTTTGAGAAGGTTGTACAACACTTCTTCGGATGAATGAGTAGTGTTCCTTGTAGTATCAGAGTATGAATATATATAAAATTAAAAACAAGATAAGTAATAAAGAATAGGTGCTCAATCGCGGGAGAAACATATCAAAAAACTTTATGCGGTCCTATGAGCTGAAACTGTCATCAATATTTTGCGTTACCAATTGTAGTATAGCGTAGTAATGATGAAAGTCTTTGCCGCAATGGAATATGGTCTATTCCCTCTATAGAACTTGCCAAACTAAACACGACGGTGAAAGCTTATAACTGAATAACTCGCATCAACGTAGAGTTTCTGAGACATAATAGACATGGGACCAGTGTCATTCTTCAGTTAAAACCCAGGGTTACAGATCTCATGCAGACAACTTGGCCCAATTCAATCTACGCTGTGCTTTTCTGGTTGGAAATTCACGCACGATTTTGGCACTAAAACAAGCACAACTTAAGCGAGTGATCAGCGGTTCGAATCACCCAACAGGTTCGCGAAAAAGATTAGTCACTGCTAACAGAGGTGGATACTTCATGCCTATAACATAGTTAAAAAAAAAAACACAACTTAGTTAACTTCACTCAAATAACATGGGATCGTAGGCCCAATTCTGGCCTAAATATGAGAAGAGGTACACTGGGTCAAAAGAAGAGGTCATTGTTGTAATAAATAGAAGGGAAACCGAATTTGAACACTCCATTTCTTATTTCGTAATTTTTTTTTAGTTAGATTAATTTCTTCTCTACTTTTCTTCCCCTTTCTCTCGGTTTTCTTGTATTCTGCATTAACGTTTATTTTTACATCCATGGAAGGCTAGAAGCTTAGATCAATCCTTGAAAAAATATTTCTGCATTGAATCTTAATCTTTTTTATTTCTTCTTTTGCTCAGTTTACGTTTTTATCGTCATACATTTAAAATCCCATAGTTCACTTCCTAAATTGATCGATTTGTCCAATGATCCTTGTGAAGATGACTTTAGTTACATTTGTCCATTGATTCCATAGTTTACAACGATCGTCTTCGGATCATCCAGATGAATTTAACCCAAATTCATTTTTTTTATATAACCAAAATTTTTTTATAGAACTTTTGACCTTAGTTACTTATATTGCCAAGTTTTTTCCAAGTCCTTAGGAAAAAATTACTAATCAAAACTATCCAGCAGCCGACCCTACCCTATTTTGGTAAAAAAGAATCCATCGTTTTGGCCATTTTTTCATTGAAATAATTTTTTGCATGATAATTTTCTACATCAATGTAGTTTTCTAGCTAATGTTAATTTTTTTTTTTTTTTGCGCACTTAGTGAAATTGTTAGCAATACTACTCATATGGATTCGTAATTGAATATATTCAAAAGAATGTATAGGCTTTATTAGTTTAGAGCATATAACCAGTTTAATATTCAACGCATACAGAGAAGCTTATTGTATTTTGCGTTTAAATTGAATACATGCAATCATTCAAGAGATTTAAACAAATCATCTCATAATATTTCATATTTCAATTATGTACTCAAGAAATTTCAAACTCGAGCAAATTCATGATTTTACAGAGTGAACGTTTAAAACATTTGAAGTCTTATACTCACTCCCTGTGTTTTTGAATCTTAGATCTATTCTTAAGATATGTAGAGTTTTAGGTGCAAAATAGATTGTTCATATTATATCCTAAATGTTTTAGCCCTTGTGATGTTTTTTTTATAGGCAAATGTTAGTAGTTAGTATATTATGTTAAGAGGGGAGTTGAACCCATAACTTTCTTATTTACTTCAATCCTATGTCCCTCCCCCAAACCACTGACCACCTTAACTCCACCCTTGTGATGATGTTAGCTTAAACATTAATGACTTATCACGGAGATTTCCTACGAGATTTATCTTTGCATATACCAAAGATTGATATAAGACTGTTAATAACATTGATTAAATATCAAAGCTTTTGTTGAAGGTTTGAGTGTTGAGAACTCTTAAGAAATTGATTTGGTTATCATCAAGATCAAATGATATATGGGACAACCATAATTTCTACAATGGCTAAGACACCCTGCTGTCTAACCTTCATCAAAATCAAACCAAAAGCATGTTCATTCAGTCAATTTCAAGTCACAATAAAGAGTATAATATATCATAAACAGTGGCAGACTGACTAATTTTTTTGGGGAGCCACAAGCTACTAATTAAAATAAGTAATCAAATTTTATGTAATCACATATAATTTTATTAGTTTCAAAATTAGGACCGCCTCTGATCATAAACATCAAAGACCTCCATGACTATTGAGATTGAGTATATATATATATATATATATATATATATATATACTCAATGACTGAGTGAACTGTACTTTATCTTTCCATCAACGTTATAAATGAATATTTTGTTTTGTAATCATTTTGGTGAACTCTACTATATTAGAAACCTCAATTCATACATCTTTTATATTATTGAAAAATACCACTCAATGTATTTATTTCACGTCGGCATAGGTTATATACGCTCACATCAAGGTGAATTTATAGTGTGTTTAGATTACATGTTGAGAGTATATGTTACAAAAAAAAGTAAAAACATTTTCCTATCTGCATATCCCTCCCTGTAGCAGCTGGCGGTTTTTAACGGAGAGAGAAGCTAATGAGAGAAAGCGCTGTTTTCGTTGCTATGCTACCCCAACACCAACAGTCCTTGCTTATTTTTTTGTGATCGACATTGCACGTCCTCCTTCATTTTCCTTTTCTTTTAGCATTTCCAATCAACAATTTCGTATTTTCCATTCTTTTCCTTCCTGCATACTTTTATTTTATTTCCTATTAACAATGTCTTATTTCCATTCTTTCACCACCAAAAAAGTGAAGTTCCTGTAAAGGAATTGAGTGAGAAAAATAAATAAATAAAATGGGGTCGATATGGATGATGATGATATATTTTGGATTGGCTTTCACGTTTGTTTCGGGTGATAGAGGAATTATGAAGCTGGAATGGTCAACGTTAAATGATAATCAGACACATGAACACAGTTTCCTTACCAGAGCTGTGGATTTCTTATGGCAACCAGGCGAATCGGGTTATCAACACGTGTGGCCGGTAAGCTATTCCTTTTTTATGTGCTTTTGAAGTAAAACTGGCCATGGGAAAATTGAGGTTTTAATTTGTCCCTTTTTAGTTTTTGAACCTTCTGTCTTGTCTTGCTATAAAATACATATCATTTGTCTCATTTTGATGTAACACACCCAATCCCCAACAATATAGCCACATATTTTACCTATATGAACACTTACTTGATACACATAGTGATAAGTAGTTAAAACTTGATAACTTCTATCATATCACTTCAATACAAGTTATCAATTCATGCAACGCACCAAGTTTTATTGTTAATCAGAAATTACATACGATCAACTAGCGGATATTTATTTGTCATTAAATCACTCGGTGGTAAATATTGTCGACATATATTTAATTAGTGATCGTCGGTAATATCAAGAGAGAGATCGAGAAAGACCGTTGGTAATACCTATGGAGTCGAAGCCATGGTAATTTTGTTGGCGTTTTGACCTAACAGCTCTTACTATCGGATCATTATTCTGTTATGCATTTAGGATCAGTTGGTGCAGTTCGTTATTATGCTGCCATGCACTTAGGATCAGTTCTTGTTTTCTGCTATCATTATCTTGTATATTTCAAATATTTGAATCCCTGTATTCTATATATACATATTACGTACAGAAGTCTTGTAATTGTGAGTACCATCAATGAAACAAAGATTTTAATATTTCTATATGGTATCAGATTAAGCCTCAGCCTAACAGCACCTTTCCTTTCGATCCTCCCTCCTCCAATGGCATCTTCCACGGCTTCCAACAAACCTCTTGTTGAACTCACCACTGCTTCCACTCTTCCTATCAAACTCAACTCTGGAAATCAACATACCTGGTACAATCAACTACTTCATCTTCTAATGGCAAATGAACTTTATGGCTATGTTATAGGTGACAATGCCTGTCCTGAACCTACAATCGGTTCTGGAGCCACTGCCATTGACAATCCAGCCTACTCTCTCTGGAAACCTTAGGATCACTATGTCTACCTTGCTTTTCTTGGATCGTGTGGCCCAGATGCTCAAATTGTTATGACCTCGACTGAATCGGCTGCTGCTGCATGGGCACGCCTGAACAAACAGTATGCAAATCGTTCTTGCACTCGTGTTATGTCTCTCAAAGAACGTCTTGCCTCAATCTCCAAAGGCACCTCCAGTGTTGGCGACTATCTTCGATCCATCCGAGTTATTGGAGATGAACTCGCCCTCATAGGTCATCCGATTGATGATATTGACCTTGTCATTGCTGCTCTTAATGGCCTTGGTTCCTCCTTTCGTGAATTCTCTGCATCAATTCGCACGAGAGACTCTCCATTGTCATTTGATGAATTGTTTGACAAACTCACTGACTTTGAAATATTCCTTCAACGCGAAGAGGGCCAACAGCAGTCTCTCCCTATCACTGCAAACTACACTCAACGCTCCTCTCGTGGCCACTCCCATGGTCGTCGCTCACCCTCACGGTCCTCTTACTCTCACTCTCGTGACGCCTCTGCTCCACAATTGGATCATCCTGGCTCTAAACGTTCTGTGCCAGTGTGCAAATACTGTCATCGTCGAGGGCATGTCATTGATAACTGCTATCGTCTGCATGGCTACCCAGCCAATCATCCTAGACGTCAAACCAACCCCATTCATTCTGGTGAAGGTGATTCCTATCGTCTGCATGGCTACCCAGACAATCATCCCAAGCGTCAAGCCAACTTTGTTCATTCTGGTGATCAAGGGGATTCCTCTTGGCTTCTTGATTCTGGTGCCTCCCACCATGTAACCCATGATCTTGGCCAACTTTCCTTGTCCACTGACTACACTAGATCCGACCAACTTCTGGTAGCTAATGGTAAGGCTCTTCCCATTAAACACTATGGTTACACCAACATCTCTACCTCTTCTACACCACTCCACTTATCCCATGTTTTGCATGTTCCCACTGTCACTCAGAATCTTGTTTCCGTATCTCAACTTTGCAAAACTAACTCAGTTTCTGTTGAATTCTTTCCATGGCATTTTGAGGTAAAGAGCCTAAGCACGGGGGAGGTTCTTCTGCGTGGAAGGAATGAAGATCAGGTGTACAAGTTTCAACCAGCTCGCCCCCATACCTACCATGTTCAACATCAACCTTCTCTCACACTTTGGCACCAACGTCTTGGTCACCCTCACCTTCAAGTCCTTCAGCACATCCTTCCCAACAAGCCATCTTCCAGTTCATTTAGATGCTTAGATTGTTTAGCCAATAAGGCACACAAATTGCCATTTTCCAAATCCACCTTGTCTAGTTCCAAACCCTTGGAAATTATTTTCTCTGATGTATGGGGTCCCACCTCAATAACTTCAATAAATGGATTTTCATATTATGTCATTTTTATTGATCATTTCTCCAAATATGTTTGGCTTTACCCCATGAAGCTCAAATCGGATGTTGCAACAATTTTTCCCATCTTTAAATCTTTAGTTGAAAATCAGTTTGAATGTAAAATTAAATCATTTTACTCAGATAATGGTGGCGAATTTATGAAACTCCGGTCCTTTCTTCAAACTCATGGTATAAATCACCTAACCACTCCTCCATACACACCTGAACACAATGGCTTATCGGAACGAAAACACAGACACCTAGTAGAAACCACCCGTTGCCTCCTTAATCATGCCTCTCTTCCCCTATCCTTCTGGACCTATGCTATCCAAACTGCTGCTTACTTAATAAACCGTATGCCAACGCCTGGTTTGAGCATGGCATCTCCTTTTGAAACTCTGTTCCACCGCATCCCAAATTATTCAAAGTTACGTGTCTTTGGTTGTCTCTGCTTTCCCTGGCTTGGTCCCTACACCACAAACAAACTCCAACCAAAATCCAAACCCTGTCTCTTCTTAGGTTATAGCCTCACTCAAAGTGCCTATCAATGCTTTCACCTTGAGTCTAGATCCCTATACACTTCAAGACATGTCACTTTCGTTGAGGACATCTTTCCCTACCCCGCACAACACCATCCCTCTCTCACACCAGATCAACCAAATTCACATTCTCATAGTTTATCCTCTCACCCTTTATCCTCTATTCACAATATTCCCTCAGTAATTCAAACCCCTATCACCACATCCAATTCTGATTCCCTAGCCTCCCCAACCTCTTCCTCCCAATCCTTATCCGTATCTCCTCACCCCACGCCTTCAGCACAACCAACCCCAACCTCATCACCTCTCATCACATCCCAACCCCTCCCATCTCCAACCGAATCTGTCCCACACAGCATGGTACCCACCACCCTTAATAACTCCAACATCTCTATATCTCAACCTGCCAAACCTTCCTCATCCCATCCTTCTCTCACTCCAAATATGCCTCGTATGTCCTCCTCTTCCTTGTCAGCCTCACCATCAATACCTCATGCCTCTGACTTGTACACCACGACATCAGCAGAAGAACGCGCAGAAGGTCCTCCCCCCCCCCCCCCCTTCTTCCTCACATCCCATGGTCACACGCTCCAAAAATGGTATTTTCAGACCCAAACACGCCAACCTGGCTATCAAGTTCCCCTTACCAGATTCAGTGGAGCCTTCTTGCCTTACTCAGGCTCTCAAACACCCTGAATGGAAGGCTGCCATGTCAAAAGAGTTCAACGCCTTGCTCACAAATGGCACCTGGTCGCTTGAGCCCAAGCAAGATCACCTTCATGTCATTGGCAACAAATGGGTTTACAGACTCAAACGCAATACTGACGGTTCCATTGCTAGGTACAAGGCGAGACTTGTTGCCAAGGGCTTTCACCAATGTCCTGGTATTGATTACCATGATACTTTCAGTCCTGTTATCAAACCACATACCATAAAGCTTGTCTTATGCGTAGCTCTTTCAAAAGGATGGTCCTTGAATCACATGGATGTCAACAATGCCTTTCTCCATGGCACCATCACTGAGGATATCTACATGTCTCAGCCCCCTAGCTTTATCCATCCTCAATTTCCCAACCACGTCTGTAAACTGAGGAAATCTCTCTATGGTCTTAAACAAGCACCCCGTGCATGGTATCATGCTCTCAAGGCCTTCCTGCTCCAATATGGATTCACCAATTCAAAGTCAGATACCTCCCTATTCATTTACAGTCGTGGAACCACTGTAGCTTATTTTCTGGTGTATGTTGATGACATTTTCTTTACAGGTAATGATTCGACCTTTCTCTCCTCCTTCCAGACAGCCCTTGCCACCAAATTTTCTCTCAAGAATCTCGGTTTTCCAAGTCACTTTCTTGGTATTGAGTTTGTTCCAACGAAGGATGGCATCTTTCTGACACAGCATCATTATGTCCGTGATCTGCTTCATAATATCCGCATGCATGACGCCAATCCTGTCTCAACTCCAATGTCCTCCACACTAAACTTGGCTGCCACTGGAGATACTTCTGCCTGTAACCAGCATGAATATCGACACCTTGTGGAGTCCCTCCAGTATTTGTCTCTCACTCGTCCGGATATGTCTTTCACTGTAAACAAACTCTCTCAGTACATGCATGCCCCTACCACTCTCCACCTGCAACCTACCAAACGCGCACTTCGGTATCTCAAAGGAACTCTGGACTATGGCTTACACATTCGTCATTCCAATGATCTTCAACTGCATGCCTTCTGTGACTCTGATTGGGCTGGTGACTCCTCTGATATGAAATCCACTGCTGCCTTCATAGTTTACTGTGGTCCTAATGCCATCTCTTGGTCCTGCAAAAAGCAGCAAACGATAGCCAAATCATCTACTGAGGCAGAATACAGAACCATTGGCTCTACTGCGGATGAACTTCTTTGGTTTCGAGAGCTCTTCCAAGAGCTTCATCTTCCTGTTCAACCGCAACCTACCATTTATTCTGACAACATTGGTGCAACATATCTCTGTGCAAATCCGGTCTTTCACTCGCGAATGAAGCACCTTGCCATCCATTACCACTTTGTCCGTGATTTAGTGTCCAACAAGGAACTTCAGGTTCTTCACATACCCTCCAGTCATCAACTCGTCGATCTTCTCACCAAGTCGCTGCCTCCATCCAGACACAGTTTTCTCACATCCAAGATTGGTGTTGTCTCATCCACCACCATCTTGCAGGGGCGTGTTGGCGTATTGACCTAACAGCTCTTACTATCAGATCATTATTCTGTTATGCATTTAGGATCAGTTGGTGCAGTTCGTTATTATGCTGCCATGCACTTAGGATCAGTTCTTGTTATCTGCTATCATTATCTTGTATATTTCAAATATTTGAATCCCTGTATTCTATATATACACATTACGTACAAAAGTCTTGTAATTGTGAGTACCATCAATGAAACAAAGATTTTAATATTTCTATAAATTTTTCTTGGCTAAACCAAGCTTTTATTGTAGTGTCAAAATATTTTATAAAATTTCGTTGTGTTAGAATTTAGGTTTTATGCTTAACACCAAAAGCTAGATCAAGTGGTGATGATTGTTCAAGCCTTATAAAGATTACTGTGTTCATATTTTTAGTCGTCGGGGAATCTGAATACAATCCCTCACACCTAGGACTGGACAAGTGTTAGTGGAATAACTAACCCAATAATTAACAAATCTAGAATAAACTTTGATATCACATTAGAGTTTGAGTTTTAGACTTAACTCAACAACCTAACTCAAGAAGGGAAGGTTGTCCGCGCCTTATAAGGTTTACTTTGACCATATCTTTAGTCAATGTGTGTTCTCAACATGTTGAAACTTGTAGCTAAAGGCATTATCATAATTGTATTTATCTTATAATTTAATCATTTTTTGTTTATTTTTTTATATCTCTGTATAATATATCATGTTGTATAGATATCCTACTTGGAAATTTTGCCGTATCTGGTACCGATGGTTGGGGAGTGTAGTTATAATGGATATAACTTGTGCAGGATATGAAATTTGGGTGGCAAATTGTTGTGGGCACCATTATTGGTTTTTGTGGAGCGGCTTTTGGAAGTGTAGGTGGTGTTGGTGGCGGTGGCATATTCGTACCTATGCTTAGCCTCGTTATTGGATTTGATCCAAAATCATCCACAGCTCTCTCAAAATGTATGAGATTACTTTTTTTATAGCTTTTTTTTTGTAAAAAAAAAAGTTTAGGTGAGTTGGTCCCGGTGGCTCACCAGGGTCAGGACAGGCCTCAAGGCTCATAGAGCTTACAGAGGTACTTACAGATTACCCTCACTAATGAGGTCCTCACATCGACAGTGAGATTTGAACTCATGATCTTGTGGATTATGAGACAAATCATTACCAACTTAACCAACTCTTCGTTGGCTTTTTATAACTTATTTGTATGGAGAAAAACTTATAAATAAAATGATAATGAAAATATTCCGGTCAAAGAAAACAAATGATATTAACTATTTTGCTTTTGTTGATAACTGTCTTTGTTTAGATAAATATATTCTTTAACTATTTTGTATGTTTTTTTTAATATACATGAATGATGAATCTTTTTGAGGGTGGAACATTCTTTACCGTTCCTCACCAATCTCACCGTGAATTTTCAGTATTTTAAATGATGTTCAAAATGAAGTTTGGTTTGAACCTGCTATGCAATGTTTAGCTGTTGAAGTGCACAAGAAATTTTATCTTCAAAAACTATTATTTGGATTAATTAGTCTACTTTCCAAATATACACAAGAGATTAAAAAGTTGAACTCTGTTATCTACACATCAAAATTGGACAACTTTCTCGATAACTTTGCTTTTTATACTACAACATCATTGGACATAAAAGAGAAAATGTTTTCTTTTTTTGAAACTCACAACCAATGTTTTGAATCCGGGTTCGAAACCGAAATCTGGGCTGTAATGTGTTGCTTTGGGCGGTCGCTAAAACCACATCGCGACAGTAATGACAGCCGCATTGGCCACATTTTCCCGTAATCGTCCGCAGTGCAACGCGGTCATGACGCAACCACAATTTAAAACCTTGTTCCAAACAGTCCTACTACCTTGGAATCACGAGGCATTTTGTTTGTGTTAGGTATGATCATGGGTGCAGCAATGTCAACCGTTTACTATAACCTTAAACTAAGGCATCCTGGCCTTAATATGCCCATCATTGACTACGATCTGGCACTACTCATTCAACCAATGCTCATGCTTGGTATTAGCATTGGAGTGGTCTTCAACGTTGTATTTCCTGACTGGATTGTCACTATACTACTTATTGTTCTCTTTTTAGGTAACTATTTGCCTAACTGTGACTTTGGTTAGTCTTTTTTTGTTTGTGATACCTTTAGCTGGTTTTGTTTGATTGCAGGAACGTCAACAAAGGCATTCTCTAGAGGTGTTGAAACATGGAAAAAGGAAACCATAATGAAAAAGGTCTTATTATATATATATATATATATAAATATTATGTTCACTGCTTGTTTTGAATTTACAAATGCAAACAAAGGAACATCCATTTTAAAAATAATTATGAAGCATTTGAAAGTAGTTCCAAACATGCTATACATTTAACTGGAAAATAATGTATGATTATTCACTTTGTCTCAACCAAGGGTCTCTTTGTGGGTGGAATTTTGGAGGGAAAGAAAATGAAAGACTTATTTTACATTTCTAAATTAAGGAAATTAAAATGTTTTATAAAAGTATATGAATGGTGGTTGAAAGGTTATATGATCATCTATCATTTTATTCGTTTATTTTTTAAAAAAAATCTAAAATATGGATTCGCATATAAATTAGAAAGAATAAACCTTTTTCTTTCCACTCCAAAATTTTACTTGCAAATAGACCCTAAGAGAGCTCAGGTTTTCAGATAATTCGAGTAATTTTGAAGATTTTGATTTTGCTTAATCAGAAATTTCACTAGCTAATACTAAAAAAGTTTGTTACTTACTGTCTGAACCTCTCTTGTTTCATTTTAGGAAGCTGCTCGGCTACTAGAGTCAAATGGTGAGTTTAAAGCTGTTCTTTAAATGTATGTACCAAAACATAATAAAGTTGTCCTGGATTATTTTTCTCAGTTGTCAGTGTGTATTCAATTTTCTCTGACAGGTTTTGGGGCTGAAGTAGAATATAGACCAATTTCTAGTGGACCCAATGATGGCATTGAAAAAGACACCAAGAATCACGAGGTAATTATAATCTAGTGTGTTTTAATGAATAGAGTTGCTTTCATATCTAATAAAATATGGACATTGCAGGTGACTGTTCTTGAAAATGTATATTGGAAGGAGTTTGGACTTCTGTTTTTCGTTTGGGTTGCATTCCTTGCACTACAGATTGCCAAGGTTTTCTATTTTCTATTTCATATCTTCTACTGTACAACATATTATACCATGCAGTCTATCAAGCCTGACTCTTAATATTCTCCTATCGACACTAGATCCATACAACCAACTGCTCAACAACATATTGGATACTGAACTTGTTACAGGTAATTCAGCTCTGGAGTTATATGTATATGTGGTGGAGATCGTTAATCCAAGAGTAACATAAAAAAAGTTACTCCCAAATTCCCACTCTTCATTTTATTACAATTCAATGGCCTATATTAATTTAATAAAATGATGGGCGAGAATTTGGAGCAACTCTTTTAAAGTTATTCTTGCAGTAACTTGATCCCCACCCATCTGTTTGCTTCTTTTGAATTTGAATTTTATGTTATTAGTGCTTAAATGCTTAATTGTTGTGCAAATATATTTGAATATCCGTTACAAGTTAAAACTTACAAAATATCTAGAAACTTTTTTGAAACATTCATGTTATGCAGATTCCAGTTTCAGTTGGGGTATCAACGTATGAGGCAGTTTCTTTGTATAATGGAAGGAGAGTAATTTTATCCATAGGAGAAGGAGGGACAAACTTTAGTGTTCTCCAGCTAATTATATATTGTTTACTTGGAGTACTGGCTGGAATAGTTGGTGGCTTGCTGGGACTAGGTGGAGGATTCATTATGGGACCACTCTTTCTGGAGTTGGGAGTCCCACCTCAGGTGGGTTTCAAATTGCAGTGTTACAAATTTGAGTCATGAATATACTTATTTATTTTTGGGGAAGAGAAACATTTCAAGAAGATGGGAAAAGAGAAAAGAAGAAAGGGTGCTATGTTATGATCGATATTGTCTGAGAAATTGTACATATATACTTTTTTTGAGAATATTATATTCAACTCCCCAAGGTTTAAATTAATTATATCCGGTACGGCGGTACCCCTCTTGTTTTAGAAATTACACTAATATTCCTTAAAGTTTGTGATTATTACACATACCGCTAATGAAAATATATTAACCTCCCCTAATAAGATGTTATTGTAGCTTATGAATGAATGAAGATCTGCTATCATATCCTGTCCACACCAATAAAATATTGTCACATTTATGTAATTCTAAATGGGTAGAATATATGGCAATGTATTTTTGGTGGAGATAGGGTATGGTACACCAAAATGAGATAACATATCCTTGTTCTTGATCAGTTTGTTTGTGAACTTTTTTTAATTAATTTATGAACCCAGTTGTAGGTTGGACTTCTTCTATTAAAATTTTACTGGATTCTTGGTTTGATCTTTGTGAGCAGGTTTCAAGTGCCACAGCCACCTTTGCCATGATCTTCTCCTCATCTATGTCAGTTGTAGAATACTACATGCTGAAACGTTTTCCAGTCCCTTATGGTCGGTGCTTGAGAATTTCCTAGCTAATTGTTTGTAGCTTTCATGTATATGTATATATGTAACACTTGGGCAAGTGATATGATGAATAACATTCTGGCCAAGTTATATATATGAATATGATGCAGTTAATTGCCTCTAACCTATGCATTTTTGTGGATTGTTGCACAGCTCTATACTTTATTCTGGTGGCCACTATTGCAGCCCTGGTAGGGCAGCATATTGTGGGAAAGCTGATCATCCTAATAGGGAGAACATCCATTATCATCTTTATTCTAGCATTTACAATATTTGTCAGTGCAATCACACTAGGTAGGCCTTGCAATTCTCTCTTAATTTGGTTTGGTTTATATGCACATCTCAAACTTGCAAAGATCGAGATTCATGCACATCAATTCTGAAACGTTTTTCACTATTTTGGTAGGTGGAGTCGGCATTGTAGCTATGGTAAAAAAGATTGAAAATAATGAATATATGGGATTTGATAACCTCTGCAAGTATGGTTCATAGCACATATTTTAATTATTTGTGGTACTTACAATATCCCAAGTTCCCAACACGATTCAATAGAGTCAATGTGGCTGAAATTGACTTCTGCTTCGTGCCCTAGCTTTTATCCTGATTTGTTGTAAGGTATTTGTATTGTTGCTTAGTAATGGAGTAATGCTGCAGGAAATTGAGAAACTAAATTGTATAGCTTCTTCCCTTATAGTCCTCATCAATATACTTTAACTTATCCAAAAAAAAAATTTGTATAGCTTCTGTATCAGCTAGATTCTTATTTTTTAAAAGAATATTCTTTTGTCTGAATCATTTTACTACAAGTAATTTGATGATAATGAATACAATACCGTATCTAAGAGTATCTAGCATAGTTCAAAGATAAAGGCATAACATCAAAATTATTTTATATTTTTTATTCTTTAATATTTTGTAGTAAAATTAATGGAATATAAGGCATCTCCAGTGCCAGAACACAATTTCTTTTTTAGTGGACCCTATAATGTCACATAGGATGTAAGAACTCCGACGTGGAACTTAACTTGGATTCTTAACTTATTTTTCTCTCCTATTTTGGTTGGTTCTGCGTGAATGAAATCTTTTTTTAATCTTAAGGACCATGTTCTTATAAAAGAATTGTTCTTACAAAATAACTCATCTCTTCCCTCTCCAATGGTAACTTTATGTAACAATCGTTCTTAGCTCTAAGAATTCAACCTGCGTTGGAGATGCTCAATTATCTATGATATGAATTATTGCATAAATCAATATTAATTGATATAATACATATAGATATTTTAATTTTAATACAAAAATCAAAATTTGCACAACAGACGTATTCCATTTCTGAAACTTCAAGTATTTCATCCTTTGGATCAATCAGAGAGAAGGGTTGTTTGCCTTGAATATACACAGCCTTAGGAGGCCTTTAAGACACTTCTATATCAGACCTTTAAGACACTTTGCAAGAATTCTTGTGGAGATTGATGATCCAGCTAAAAATCCTCTTGATAAAGAGGTGGATGATGTAATTGGTCAGCCTCACATTGATATTGTCCCAGATAGGCGGTTGAAATGCTTTTATATTCCTTTGGAGGAAGTTCCTAATGATCTTCAGCTTAATAAGGAGAAGCAGATGCATAAAATTGTTGAGGAGGATAATGAATCTGTGGGAACTATTTATGATGAATCACAGCCTCAGCTCAATGATGACTCAGACTTTGGAGATATGCCTTCCTTAATAGATGACCCCCAAAACCCAGTGGTTCCAGATTCAATGGATGGTAATAATGCCTCTAATTATTCAGAATCTCCTGAATTTTTATCTGACCCGATGCCTCCAAATGTTAGAAAGGATCTTGCTATTGTTTCTAAACTTTGGGGGGACTGAGGCCTCATGATGAAGAATTCACTGCTGTTCTGTCTAAATCCAAGGAAAAAAAAAGCTCAAACAACAAAAGAAAGGGAATGGCAAGGCTGATGTCTATAACACCCGTTCAAGGGTTGTCTCAGGTAATCTTGCTTAAATGAGAGTTTTCTATTGGAATGCAAGAGGCCTAGGTAATTTAGAGACTAGGCAGATGTTAAAAAAACTGTGTTTAAACAACAGACCGGATTTAGTCCTGCTTGTTGAGCCTTGGATTGAATTTGACCAGATTCAATGTTCTTATTGGAATAGCTTTGGTTTTAACAATAGGGGGAATAGAGCTCCCAATCTGTGGTGTCTTTGTGTGCAAGCTTTAAATCCGGTTGTGGTTTTTGCTACCTCCCAATTTTGTGCTTTCAGTGTTGTGTTAAATCAGCAGAGTTTCTTCATTGTTGCTGTTTATGCTTCTACCTTATATCAACTAAGAAAAGTTCTTTGGAAGGATTTGGCTAAAGTAGAGCATGATCACCCAGGGGCTTGGGTTTTTATAGGGGACTTCAATACTGTCCTTGGTTCTAATGAAAGTTGTGGCATCTTACATATAGAGAACATGGCTGAGTTCTTTTTGCTTCACTTTGCCTTCCTTAGGAATCCAAAACCTTCACTTAACTCACCTAATCATGGCACTAAAACACCCAATAACTCTCACTTAACTCAGCCACCATAATCATGAGTTAATTGGCCAAAAACCCCTCATAATGTAGCCACCAAATCATTCAACTCAGCCACCACAACTTGAAGGTTACGCCCCCTCCTTTGAATGGCCTTAAACTCACAATAACCAACTTAACTCACAAATAACTCAGCCACAAAAGAGTGGTTACGCCCCCCTCTTCATGACTCTTTATCCCCCTAATTATGTGGTGGTTACACTTGCTTCTCAAATTAAAAGTGTAATCCCCCATAATTAATACAATTTTATGCATACTAATGAGGAGTTTCTTATGGCATGTAAGCCAAAGATTCCCTCCCCAAGACTCTCTAGAACTTGTGTAACACATGGAAAAGTAGTGGACTTGACCCAAAAATATCACGAATTAATTGGGCTTAATCACACTAACCATTACACTTATTGGAAATAAAAGAAAACAACTCAAATTGGACCTACATGCCCTTCTTCATGTTTCTTCTATTTGAATGAGCAAAGTTGTGCATTGGGGCTCATTATCATCTTGACTTGAACTTGGACTTGTGTCCATTAAGAGAGCCACCATTTGATTTAAAGCTTGTTGGGCCTTTTTGGTCCTAGCTCTTG
Source organism: Sophora flavescens (assembly GCA_030762895.1). Classification (NCBI taxonomy): domain Eukaryota; kingdom Viridiplantae; phylum Streptophyta; class Magnoliopsida; order Fabales; family Fabaceae; genus Sophora; species Sophora flavescens. The sequence continues at coordinate 88,352,601 of CM061066.1, forward strand.
TCATGGGCCCACCAAGTCCTTGAATGGCATCTTGATCCATGATGGGTTCCATTGGGCTCATATTATTCTTGTTGAAAAGTTGACTTGCCCCCCTTGGCTCATATCATACCCTCATTCTTTAAGAAAATTCGTCCTCGAATTTATGACTTCAATACCTACATCAAATGAAAGACATAGATGCCACATTGAAGGTAAGTCAATATCAAAGACATTTTTATTTATTTTTCCTACAACTTGCAATAGCCATCTCTTCTAGGGTGGACCTTTGATTTCCTTTTATTGGGAAACCTTTTATTCTTTTTATGCACACACACCCAACCTCCGGGATCAAATGAAAATTGATAGAAACCATCAAATGTAGCAAGTAGGTGTAACACATTTCCATATTGTACAATCCTAACACATTCATAGCCAAGGTAATGAATTATAAGATTAAGCAGAAAATTATACCTCTTGTGAAAATCTACTTTCAATTTTACCTTTCTTGGCTTGAACATAGTCATAAAAGAAAATGTACTTTCTCTTTTTAAAGGATCCCAAGAAAGTTGAGCCTCATGTACATTCTCCTTATCACAAACAAGGGATGGTTCTTTTTGAAATAACATAATCCTCTCAAACACATTAGGATCATCATATGAAAGCTTAAAAGAATTTTCAAGAATGGGTAGAGTAAGAAGCGGAATAATAGTTATCCCATCAATTATTGTTACATGCAAATCTTTAAAGCTTATACCAAACCTCAAAATGCTAACTTTATTTTGATCAAAAGAGTATGTGAGCAAGTTAGCAAACAAACTTTCTCTAAGTAATCCAACACATTCCTCAAAATTGTTGTGATAAATCAAATGAACATTAGAAAGTACAACAACACATTTAACAAGGAATTCATTCAAGTCTTGATTCATAATTCTCAAATTAATCTTAGGAAGCTGATAAGAGTCATGCAATTCATCAAGAAGGTTTTCATTCCTATCAAATGTAGAAGAATAACAAGACCCATGCAATTTACCAAGCATATTGCCAAATTTTGTGTTAAGATATCCATGCTTTTGGGAAACCATGCAAGTTCCCAAACCATGGGGTACTTCCTTTTGGATTAGTTCTTCAATTACATCGGTTGTCTTGCAAGCTTCCATTGGAGGAACATCTTCGATTTCCTTCAAAAGAGAATCAACACAAGTAGGCAAAGAGTTAGGAAAAACATCAAAACATGCATTTACTTTTTCCACCTCACCTATTGTTTTGCTCTCATCTCTTTCTTTTCTCTCACTCTTTTCCATACTCTCATCTTTTTCACATTTTTTCTCTTGATTATTTTTCACATTTTCATCACTCTTCTTTTCACTTTTTTTTTCACTCTTTTTTTCATTTTCTCTCAACTTAAGAGAGACTTCCATAGGTTTCGTTACATGAGCACTTGCCACGGCCTCCTTAGAGGTTGAAGTGTTTCCCTCATTCGTTACTTTGTTGTGAAGAACTCTATGGCAATGGTATGGAGCATATCTTCTCCTCATTATTTTTCTCATCTCAACCCAAGTCTCAATAGGCTCCGCCCCATATCTTCTTCTCTCTTTTTGCAATTGATCCCACCAAACAAGTGCATAGTCCTTAAATTGAAGAGATGATATCTTCATTTTCTTTTTCTCATTGTAATTATTGCAATTGAACACTTGCTCTATCTTCATCTCTCGTTCCAAATAGACTTCGGGATCATTCTTCCCATGAAAGGTAGGAACTTTGATCTTGACCCTTTCAATCCTATCTTCTCGTTTTTGAAGGATGGCAAGTTGTTTATCATAATTTGCACTCATTTGCTCCATTTGCCTTTGAAGGTTTTGTATTTGAGTAGCCATTCTAGCATGAAGAGTTGAAGACCTTGGAGAAAATGACGGACTATCTTCATGGGCTGCCATCACTTGGACACACAATATCAAAAGATAACAAGAAATTATAAAATTCCTCACTACACTCCCTCACTTGTGCACACAAATGTATTTCACTCAATTGACTTTTTCCACACAAGATGTAATTTTCACTCTTGCCTTTTTCCACTCAATTATTCTCTTTTAGGCCTTAGAGGAGTCAAACACAATCCACACAAAAATCCAAAAATCAAGTAACAAAAATCACAAAACTTATCAAAAAATAAGGGAATAAAAAGAAAGACTAGAAAAGCAAAGCTATGGGAAATAAGAACAAAGGAAGAAGAGAAATATTTTTTTTCCAAGAACACAAATTGCTCAAATAGACTTTTCTCTTCTCTTTTTCTCAAGATTTCATGCACAATTTTTTTTCTTATAATTTGCACAATTTTTTTTTTCAAACTTTGAAGAAGAGAATCACACTTGCAAACTTTTTTTTTTTTGAGCAAGAACAACAACCACGAAATTTTCCCTTCACAAATAGAATCAAAGTGTAATATTTTTTTTTTGATAGTTTTTGGGTTTAAAAGAAGAAAAGAAGAAAGGTAGAAGATGAAGAACAAAAACTCAAAATTCAACCAAAGCCTAAGCTTTGATACCACTTGATGACAACCAAATGGAATGTTGCCTTTAAAATGATCTATTTGGTTGAATTTTAGTCAAGAACTGTAACACTTTGTAACCAAAATTAAAGTGAAGAAATAAACAAAATGGATGAGAAAGAGATGATGATGGCGCCACAAACTAGAGAGTTTGATAAGCCTATGATGTTCGCCACAAGAATCTTGGATTCTTGATAAGAACTAAGGTTGGCTCATCCAAGAACCAAAGAGAACAAAGTCTCACAAATGGATTTCAATCCAAATTCAACATCCAAGTTGTATATTCATGTGTTTGTGGCATCTTACATATAGAGAACATGGCTGAGTTCTTTTTACTTCACTTTGCCTTCCATAGGATTCCAAAACCTTCACTTAACTCACCTAATCATGGCACTAAAACACCCAATAACTCCCACTTAACCCAGCCACCATAATCATGAGTTAATTGGCCTAAAACCCCTCATAATGTAGCCATCAAATCATTCAACTTAGCCACCACAACTTGAAGGTTACGCCCCCCCTCCTTTGAATGGCCTTAAACTCACAATAACCAACTTAACTCACAAATAACTCAGCCACAAAAGAGTGGTTACGCCCCCCTCTTCATGACTCTTTGTCCCCCTAATTATGTGGTGGTTACACTTGCTTCTCAAATTAAAAGTGTAACCCCCCATAATTAATACAATTTTATGCATACTAACGAGGAGTTTCTTATGGCATGTAAACCAAAGATTCCCTCCCCAAGACTCTCTAGAACTTGTGTAACACATGGAAAAGTAGTGGACTTGACCCAAAAATATCACAAATTAATTGGGCTTAATGACACTAACCATTACACTTATTGGAAATAAAAGAAAACAACTCAAATTGGACCTACACGCCCTTCTTCATGTTCGTTCTATTTGAATGAGTAAAGTTGTGCATTTGGGCTCATTATCTTCTTGACTTGAACTTGGGCTTGTGTCCATTAAGAGAGCCACCATTTGATTTAGAGCTTATTGGGCCTTTTTGGTCCTAGCTCTTGTCATGGGCCCACCAAGTCCTTGAATGACATCTTGATCCATGATGGTTCCATTGGGCTCATATTATTCTTGTTGAAAAGTTGACTTGCCCCCCTTGGCTCATATCAGAGAGGCTAGTGAAGGAGGTCTGGTCTGTCTATGTAGTTGGCTGCCCTATGCATGTTCTAATGCAGAAGCTAAAGAATTTGAAGGGAAAGTTTAAAGTCTGGAATAAGCAGGTTTTTGGAGATGTAAAGCAAAAAGTTGATCAGGCCCTGGAAGTTTTGGAGAGAGTGCAAAGTCAGATTGACAACTCTGGTTTCTCTGATATGCTACATCACCAGGAAGTACTGGCTCAAGTTAATTTTCAGAAAGCTCTAGCTTATGAAGAAGCATTTTGGAAACAGAAAGCTAATTTGAAATGGTTCACATGTGGAGATAGAAATACTGCATTTTTTCACAGAACTGCAAAAATCAGAAACTCCACTAAACAAATGTCAATTTTAAGTAGTGGAGATGAGGTTCTGGAAACTGCCACTGATTTGGAACAACATGTCCCTCAGTTTTACGCCAGGCTGTATGCTTCTGATAATCTGTGTTTGAATAATGGTCTCATAGAAAAGGTCATTCCTAGTATAGTTTCTAATGAAGACAACTCTATGCTTACAAGTTTTCCATATGAGGTCAAGAAGGCTGTGCAGTCTCTGAATGGGGCTGGGGCTCCTGGCCCTGATGGATTTGGTGGCTCTTTCTTCCAATCTTTTTGGCATATAGTTGGAGCTGATGTCTAAAAATCTGTCTCAAAACTGGATTTTGCCTTGTATGAATTCAAACTTGGTAGCTCTCATTCCTAAGTTTCCTGAGGCAGTTAGAATTGAAGATTTTAGGCCCATAGCTCTGGCCAATTTTCAATTTAAAATTATAACCAAAGTTTTGGCAGATAGACCATCTGTAATTGCTCCAAAAGTAATTTCATCTCAACAAAGAGGTTTTGTGAAAGAGAGGCAAATTTCTGAGTGTGTATGCATCACCTCAGAGGCAGTTAATATGCTTGATAACAAGGTCTTTGGTGGTAACTTAGCTCTCAAATTTGACATAAAGAAGGCATTTGATACCTTAGACTGGGGTTTCTTGCTTCAAGTCCTGGCAGCTTTTGGTTTTCATGTGAAATTCTGTAATTGGGTGCAAATAATCCTCAATTCTGCTAGGCTGTCATTTCTGGTTAATGGACATTCAATTGGTTACTTGTCTTGCAAAAGAGGGGTAAGGCAGGGGAATCCTCTCTCCCCTCTTCTCTTTTGTCTAGCAGAGGAAGTCTTAAGTAGGAGTGTTACTTGGCTGATGAATGCTAACAAGCTAAAGCACATGTCAGGCCCAAAAGACTGTAAAACCCCTTCTCACATTCTTTATGCAGATGATATCATGATCTTCTGCAGAGGAACCAGGATAAGATTAAGAAACTTGATGGATTTATTTTCTGTTTATGGAGCAGCTTCTGGACAGTTCTTGAGCTTGGAAAAGTGCAGATTTTATGCTGGCTCCATTGGTTCTAACAGGTTAGAGGATATTGCAGATTTGCTTGGCTTTCAGCAAGGGCATTTACCTTTTACTTAGGTGTTCCTGTTTTTACAGGAAGACATAAGGTAGTCTATCTGCAGCCAATAGCAGATAAAATAAAGGCTAAGTTGTCATCCTGGAAAGGTTCCCTTTTGTCAATTATGGGGAGAATGCAATTGGTTAACAGTGTGATAAATGGAATGCTGCTTTACAGCTTTAAGATATATGCTTGGCCAGTGTCTCTTTGGAAAACTATTGATAGATGGATTAGAAACTTTATATGGTCTGGGAATATTCATGTTAAAAAGGTGGTTACAGTTTCTTGGAAAGTCATATGCAAGCATGTTATGGAGGGGGTCTTGGCTTAAGATCAATAAGATCAATAAGATCAATCAACTCAGCGGCTATTCTGCAGTTATGCTGGTATGTGATGGTTTCTAAGGATGATTGGTCTGATCTGCTCAGAGCTCGGTTTGTCAGAAAGGGTAAACCAGTCTCATCCTATATAAGGTCATCAATATGGATTGGTTTAAAGCCTTATTGGAGCATAGTTTTGGAAAACTCAGCTTGGATTGTTGGTAATGGTTCTGAAATTAATTTTTGGAATGATAGATGGCTGTCTAATGCATCCACTGTGGTGGACTTTGTTTCAATCCCATTTGATATGCACCATGATTTATCTTCCTATTGTAGTGATTTTATAAGGGGTAATTCATGGTATCTGCCCCCTGTGCTCCTTGTTAAGTTCCCTGATCTTCTGCAGGAAATGAATAAAGTGGTGATTCCAACCTCTGCTTGTTCTGATCAAAGGGTCTGGTATAAATCTGATGATGGAGTGTTGACTTTTAAGCAGTCATATGCATTCTTAAACCCTGAATCAAATCAGGTTCCTTGGGGCAATCTAATCTGGAAGCATTTTATTCCTCCCACCAAGTCTTTTCTGGTTTGGAGGATAATGCATAAGAGAACGCCTACAGATGAGAATCTCAGAGCTAGAGGATGTGTAAATGTCTCAATCTGCTCATTATGTTATTCAGCTACAGAATCATCAGATCACTTGTTCCTCTTCAGTGATTTTGCTAAAAGGATTTGGACTTGGCTTAGCTCTATGTTTAATTGCTCTATTAACCAATCTTCCATTGCTTCTATCCTTGTTGTTTGTAACAGATTCAATAGTAATCAAGCTACTGATTTGGCTTTGGCTGCTGTCATCAATTCCATTTCAATAATTTGGTTCAACAGAAACAATGTCAGGTTCAGAAACAAAGTTCTGTCAGTTTTCCAAGCCATCAACCTCATAGTTGCAGATTCAAAGCTTGCAGGTTTTTTATCTAAAGGAACATCTTCAAATGCTATAGAAGATTTCAAGTTAATTAAAGCCTTTTCACTGGTTTGTCATGCTCCAAAAGCTCCTGTAATAAAGCAAGTTGATTGGCATCCGCCTCTTGCTGGCTGGAAAAAGTGCAATGTAGATGGTTCGGCTAGAGGCAGTCCAGGTGCTGCAGCAGCTGGGGGTATATACCGAGATTCAAATGGCTCTATGTTAGGCTGCTTTGCTGCTTTTCTTGGCACCAGGAAGGCTATATTTGCTGAATTTTGTGCTGCAATTATGGCAATTGAGTTTGCTCATAACAAAGAATGGAATCTATTATGGTTGGAATGTGACTCTAAAATTGTAGTGGATGCCTTTGCTTCTAATCTGGGAGTTCCTTGGCAGCTGCTTAGTAGATGGAGAAATTGCAAGTTGTTATGCTTTGAAATTGAGTTTCAAGTATCTCACATTTATAGGGAGGGAAACCAGTGTGCAGACAGACTAGCAAACTATGGTGTAATTAGCCATGATTTCTCTTGGTGGATTAATGTTCCTAGCTTTATTAGTGAGGTTTTTTTAGGAATAGATTAGGACTGCCTAATTACTGATTTGATTGATCTTTCATGGGTTTTGGTCATCATCCCCCCATGTGTTTTTGTATTCTTTCTTTATTTTAACAAAATTTTGGCATGTTGCAGATGATTGATAAGTCTGGGGGTGCCAACCTAGTTGGGATGCCCTTTCCTATAATGATGGATTAGCATGGCCATAGCTTTTAGTTAAAAAAAAAAATTAAGACTTTCGGGGTGTGTTTGTGAGTTGTGTTGGAACCAAAGTGGTTTTGGACTAAATAATCTCTACGTTTTAATGTTAACAAAAGGATTAAATTTACTTGGCAAAGTGTTAGTTGGGATTTAACATGTGCTTTCAGTTATGCAGGAATATTTAATTATACGTAATAGAAACTTGGGATAAGTTTTCATTGAAAAATACGCGTCCACCCTTGTAGACGGGCTGCTCAATGTTTTGGTAAAAGCTATTTATTTATTTATTTATTTGAGTAGACTGGTTTTCTTAAGTAGACGATGCTCTAAATGCTTACTAGACGGAAATCAAAATATACTTCTTAGGTACAGCAAGTCCAAAGACTTGATAGTAAACGTGTCTAGATTACCACGTAAGTAGACGAAAGTAATTGGTAAGATTGAATGAACTGAAAAATAAAGTAATCAGGTAGACGAGCTCTATCTGCCTTGTCACCAGACGGAGATCTTTATAACTCATTGAGGCATAGCAAGTCGAAAGACTTGATAGACAAGAGGATATGCCACATCATCGGACGATCAAAATAATTTGTTGAAATAGACTTGGTATCACATATAACTAAGTAGACGGAGTTTTTAAGTAGATGAGCTCCATCTTTGAATAAATAAATGCAATCCGAATCTCTTGAATTTATTTCAAATGATTGATATTTATTTCAATAGAATATTTGTTCTTCACATTTGTTTTATCTGCTTTAATGTTTTACCTTGTTGTAAAAGAAACATAGTACCATCAAGAAATGCAAAACGTAGAATCGTACAATGAGATACTGCAAAATGATCTGTACGATGACAACTTTATGACTGAAAAAGCTGGATTGTACACAAAGGAGGAACAACAAGTTCTCAATCTGCAATACTCAGAGCAGTGAGCTTCCAATTTTATGCTACCTCGATACCAAGAGTACTATTCAGCTTGCCACAATCAAGCTGTCAGTCACAATGGATATCATGCATTAAATGCTATCTCTAAACGGGATTATTCAAAATGACTGTTAAAGAAATACAAGTGAAGAAAAAGGTCACTATAAATAGAAGACTTGATATACTGAAGAAATACTCTTGCCGGCACAACCTTGCTAGCTTAACTTTTGCCAATCAATAATCACTTATTCTAATATTCTTTCAAAAGCAAAAGTCTGTATTCCATAGTTTGAATATAGTGAAAATATTCATTTGATCTTAAACTTTTATATCCTTACACATAGTGAATTAAGAAGATCAAACATTAAATCTCTTTGTTAGAGTTAGAGCCTGAAGAGGCTTCGTAAGAAAGAAATACTTGTAGCCTGGAGAGGTGTTGAATACTTGGTTGTAGTCTATTTGGGAAATAGTGGAGAAAAACCTTCAATTAGAAGGGACTGGACGTAGCTCTTGGTTGGAAGAGAGTGAACCAGGATAAAACATCTTGTGTGATTCTTCTACTCCCGAACTCTTATAGCTTTATTTCTTTCTTACTAACTGAGGGGTTTTAATATTGCTTTTGTTAAAGCTTTTTAAAAAGATCTATTTCTTTGTGCTTGCTTCTGATTCTAATCACATTGTGTGCAAAAATTGTTTTAAAGGTTGTTTTCGAAAATTATTAACAAACACAATTCAACCCCCCTTCTTGTGTTTGCCTATGTCAACTTCAGTTGGTGTCAGAGCTCAGCCTCGAAAGGGTTGAGCATCTAAAAAGTGATGAGGGAGTACGATCCAACAACCATGGATGCAGAAGGACAAGCTATCAACAGACCTCCTCTCTTTGATGGAACGGATTATGACTACTGGAAGAAGAGAATGATGGCCTTATTAGATGCACAGAATATAGATATTTGGGAGCTGATTGAAACTGGCTACACCGAACCAAGAGATGAAGCTGGAGCTGCTGTTCCTAGAGCCCAATGGACTCAAGAGCAAAATGTAACAACCTAATTTTAATTATGCTGTTCAACCGGTTAAAATATAATTAATGATATTTTAATCTGATAGTTAGAAAGTGTTTTTGAATAAATCAAAATCATATTCATAGTATACTTTATGGTAGAGGGTTACGGTAAAATTTTGGGTTGAAAATTTAGACGAAACCCGGCCTGCGTTTTCACTGACAGTAAAAGTTTACTGAGCAGAAAACCTAATTTTGAACCGTGAACGAAACGGTTAGTGTTTTTGTGATGTTTTGTATGATATTGGAAATTTTCGAAAATTTGAGTTCGGAAATAAAATATAATATTTATTCCGGGTGAAATACGATCGGAAACTTGATCCGGATACGCAATGGAGCAGAGTAGGGAGCACGATAGTGATGAGGTGACATGTGAGAGTGAGATGACTTACTAGGGGGATGGCCTAAGTCACATCCTAAAAAGTGGTCAAGAGGATACTTTTTGAATTATAACATTATATGCTAAAAACCCATTTTTCTCTCTCTTCTTCAACCAAACAAGGCATAAGACAAAACTTGGCCATCAAGACTTGCTTCTCCCTCTCTCTTTCATGCCACTCTCACCCCTCCCTCTACAAATACCCATTTCATTTTCTCTTCATCACTTTCCTACTTCTTCACTTTCTCAATTTTTTGTAAGTTTCTAACACTTAAAGTTTCCATTTTTACTTAGTTTCAAGCTTCAAGTTCTTCATACTTTTTCTTTCTAGTTTCAAGGGTAACCCTCTCATACTCTTATATTTCAAGTTTTAAACTTATTTCATGAGTTTACTTTATGTCTTCTTAAAATGTTCTTAAAGCTCTTTTAACTTCTAAAATCTCTAGAAAATGGTAGAAAACTCCGTTTGAGTTGAAACCAATTTCTATGGACTTCTATTAATCTCTAATTTCATATTCTAAGAGCTTGTATCAAACAAACATCTCTAACCTATTCATCCTATGATGGCCGAACCTAGGAGGTTGTGGACCTAGGATGTTTTGTTTTCATTTTCCAATATGATCATTTTCCAATATGATCATGGACTTGAGCTCCTTAATACATTTGGATGCTAAGTCTAAGAGATTGGAAAGTTTAAAGATTTCTAGCCTATTTCTCCTATGATGGCTGAACCTATGATAGTTGTGAACCTAGGATGTTTTGTTTTCATTTTCCAATATGATCATGGACTTGAGCTCCTTAATACATTTGGATGCTAAGTCTAAGAGATTGGAAAGTTTAAATATTTTTAGCCTATTTATCCTATGATGGCCGAACCTATGATGGTTGTGAACCTAGGATGTTTTGTTTTCATTTTCCAATATGATCATGGACGTGAGCTCCTTAATACATTTGGATGCTAAGTCTAAGAGATTGGAAAGTTGGAACTAAAGAGGCCGAAACCTACCCTAAGTGGTTGGATGATTTTTATTTCATATTTTCAAGTTATATCAATTTATCTAAGTTACCTAGAACATAAGTGATAAGTATCCAAAGGCTTATGTTGAGAAAAGATTCATAACTCTAATTTTAATTAAATGACCAAACCTAGCCTAAAGAGAACATAGGTGAGTTTGTTTGATTTATTGGTTATTATGTTGATTGGTTGAAGGTGGAGTTAGTACTTTGTGGTGTAACAACGAGGAGCTTCGAGTTCGGGAGTTTGGTGATAACCCAAGTGGGGGAAAAAACCAACCTATCGTCGGAATGGATAAGTAGTAGATTATATAATAATTGTGTAGGACGACCTAAACCCTACTAGTAGTCGAGTAATCGACAAGACCAAAATCACATTGGAAACCTTTTCTGAAAAACCAATGGCGATTCGAGGATTGTAGGTATATCGAAATTAGGTTGATTTATATTGTTGATGGTTGATTTGATTTTATTACCTTTATTGAATTGATTTTGTGCTATGTTGGTAATATGGGAATATTTTGATTGATATTGTGTTATGCATGATCTGCCTGGTTTGTATTATTATGCTTAGTGGTTTTTAAGCAAAGATATATATGCTGTCTAAGAGATGATTGTTTTGGGTGTGAGGATAATAATGATTTAGAAGTGCCTAACCTAGATGATGTATGTTAAAGAGGTGTTATGGCATATAATATGTGTCAAGTTCTAATGGAAGGTTAAGGCACTAGGATGTTGTTAAAACGGGTTGGTGAGGTTCAAGTACATGTGTTGTTGTCCACAACCGTGTATTGGTAATATAATACACAAGGACAAAAGTGTATTAGTAATATAATACACAAAGACAAAAGTGTATTGGTAATATAATACACAAGAACATCTGTGTATTGGTAATATAATATACCGTGTATTGGTAATATAATACACGTAAAACACTTTCGTGTATTGGTAATATAATACATCGTGTATTGGTAATATAATACACGTAAAATCAAGAGTTCTCGCGAGACCACTTCCACCTTAGGGAATGGGGGCGGAGCACCTTAACGGGAATGGAGGTGTGCACTAGGTGGAACATCCTAACGGGAATGAGGGTGTGCCCCGATGCAAATGAGGGATGGTGATAAGAGTGGTAGTGGCCACGATAACGTAAAGACATGGTGACAGGATTTGAGAGGTTACGTTAAAATAAAGTGTTAGGTTACCTGAGAGTAAGGGTAGAGGATGATATATATTAATTTGAGGATGATTCGTTATAGTTATGTGTGTTGATTGTCTGTGACAATTACTATATAATTTACTATGACTCTTTTCCGCTTTTTGATGATAGAACCGTTTCTTATCCCCTATATGTTTCTGTATGTTGTATTTTATCTCCTTGTGGAATCGTACGAGAAGACCCTGTGGATGAGCGTAGCCAGGAGGAGTTGGATGGAACTCCCTACGAACCGGAGGCTGGAGGACGAGCTGTGATCCATGGTGATTAGGGTCTAGTTAGTTATGGTCAGTGCGTCTCGTGAGGCGTATTTTTATTATGTTTTTCGCTGTTTCACACTTTGTCTAAGTATATGCATGTGAGGGATCCTACTGATAGGATATCCTCAACAGTGTTTTGGTATTGTAATGAACAATTAGGTGTGTATTTATATATGTTAAAGTTGTTGTGTTTTTTTAAAATTTGAAGAAGTTATATGATAATTAAATAAGTTTTAATTTTTACGTATTTTCACGATAAGTGCGCAATTAAGAATTGATAATGGAAGGTAATTAATCTAATAAAACACTGGGACACAACGGGGTGTCTCACAGAAAAACCAACATAAGCTGAATCTAAAGGCTAAGCACTATCTCATGTGTGCTATAAACAGATCTGAACATGACCAAGTACACAGCTGCAATACTGCTAAAGAAATCTGGGATACTCTTGCCCTACCTCATGAGGGTTCCTCACAAGTTAAGGAATCAAAGATCAGCATGCTGGTTCATCAGTATGAGCTGTTCAAGATGGGTGAACATGAAACAACAGACCAAATGTTTGGAAGATTCCAAACCATCACCAATAGTCTCATATCTCTTGGAAAAGTTTATGAAAATAGAGATCATGTCAGAAAAATCCCGAGAAGTCTATCCAAGCAATGGAGACCCAAAGTAACTGCTATTCAGGAAGCCAAAAACCTGAATACACATTCTCTGGAAGAGCTTCTTGGATCTCTCAAGGTTCATGAACTTGAACTTAATGAAGAAGAAAATTCCATAAAAGGAAAATCTATTGCCCCGAAGGCAAATAAAGCAAGTTCATCAAAAGTTCTCAAAGCTGCTGAATCATCAGATGAGTCTGAATCTTCTGATAATGATGAAGGATCAGATGAGGATGAACTGTCCTTCATCTCCAGGAAGATTCAACATATGTGGAGAAAGAAAGGTAGTTTCAGAAGGAAGCAACTCAACAAAAAGTTTTCCAAGGAGAAGTTAGACTCCAAGGAAAAAGGTCCACTCTTGTGCTTTGAATGCAAGAAACCTGGTCATTTCAAAGCCGACTGCCCTGAGATAAAGGATAAAAAGAAATTCTTCAAAAAGAAGAAAGGCTTAATGGCTACATGGGAGGATCTTGATCTGTCTTCATCAGATGAAGAAAATGAAGCTGAGGAAGAGGCAAATATCTATCTTATGGCAGACACTGCATTAGAAAGTGAATACACTGATGCTGAGGTAATGGACTCTGACCCGTCCACTCTTCAAAATGCTTTTGATGAATTGTTGTATGAATCATCTATACTATCACGAGAATACAAGAGTCTCAAAAAGAAATTTCCTAAACTGACTAGAGAATATGATATGGTTTGCACTGAGAAACAAAACCTTAAGGATGAAAATGACATACTAAAATCAGTGAATGACAGTCTAGCTGACAAAATGGCGTGTGAACCTGATGTCTCTTGTGAAGTTGAAAAATTGAAACAAGATCTAACATATCTAACAGATTCTCTATCAAAGCTTGTAGGTGGCTCAGATAAGCTTAGTCTCATTTTAAGGTACTCTAGGTCACCTCATGATAAATCTAGTCTTGGTTATGACAAAGATAAGCAAGATGCATCTCACAAAAAGTCAAAACCACTTACATAGCATGGAGCTTCAAAAGTCCCAAATAAATATACTAAAGCTAAGTCTAGCTCGTCCAACACCTTTTGCAAAGTGTGTGGAAAAAGTGGGCATATTACATCTAGATGCATACACAATAAACATGCTAAGCATACTCGCCCAGTGACAACTAACAAGAAAAGACCCAAGTCAGTTTGGGTACCTAAAGACATGATAATACATGTTGCAGATTTACTTAACAACAGGAAGAAAACAGATGTCTTGGTACTTGGACAGTGGCTTCTCACGACACATGACGGGAGAAAGGTCTATGTTCCAAAACCTTAAGCCTAAAGATGATGGCTGGATCACATTTGGAGGAAATCAGAAAGGGAAAATCATTGGTATAGGTAAAATTGGTAAACATCATTTTCCCTCCATTGATAATGTCCTTTTAGTAAATGGCTTGAAGCATAATCTTCTGAGCATAAGTCAATTATGTGACAGCGGATATGGAGTTTCTTTTGATAAGAACATGTGTACTGTCAAGAAAGAATATGGATCACTTTTATTCACTGCTAAAAGGTAAAACAATCTCTATAAGATTGACATGGAGGACCTCTCAAATCAAAGTGTCTCATGTCTAGTGTCCATTGAAGACGAGCGATGGATTTGGCACAAAAGGCTAGGTCATGCAAGCTTGAAATTAATTTCAAAGCTAAACAAACATAACCTCGTGAGAGGACTACCAAACCTTAAGTTCAAATCTGATGCTCTCCGTGGTGCATGTCAAAAGGGAAAACAAGTCAAAGGTTCTTTTGAATCTAAGAATATTGTTAGTACCAATAGACCACTAGAGTTGCTACATCTTGATCTTTTTGGTCTAACACGGACTGCCTCTGTCAATGGTAAGAAATATGGTCTTGTCATAGTAGACGACTACACTAGATGGACATGGGTTATGTTCCTAACTCACAAGGATGAGTCTTTTAAGGTCTTTTCTATATTCTGCAAACGTGTACAAAATGAAAAAAACATGTGTATCAATTCAATCATAAGTGACCATGGGGGAGAGTTTGAAAATGAGCTATTTCATAAGTACTGTGAAGAAAGTGGTATCCTTCACAACTTCTCAATACCTAGAACACCACAACAAAATGGTGTGGTAGAGAGAAAGAACAGATCTTTTCAAGAGATGGCTAGGACTATGCTCACTGACAACTCTGTCCCTAGACACTTATGGACTGAAGCTGTTAATACTGCCTGCTACATTCAGAACATAATATACATTAGACCTATCCTAAATAAGACTCCTTATGAATTTTGGAAAGGACGAAAACCCAACATATCTTATTTTTACCCCTTTGGTTGTAAATGCTATATACTGAATAATAAAGATCAACTTGGTAAGTTTGATGCTAAAGCATATAATGGAATACTATTAGGATATTCTGAAACATCTAAAGGCTTTAGAGTTTATAATTCTAGGACTCTGATAGTAGAGGAAAGTATTCATGTCAAGTTTGATGACAAACAGTCTGATAAGAAATTATTAGAGCTAGATGAAGCCTAGAATTATCATCCACGAGAATTATCACCCACAAGATCAGATCATTGGAAACCCCAATGACAAGCTAAGAACCAGATCAACCTTCAGAGAACATGACATTTCTGCACTAGTCTAAGTTGGAACCAAAGACAGTTGACGAGGCTCTGCTGGACGATGGTTGGATTCTAGCTATGCAAGAAGAACTCAATCAGTTTGAAAGAAGTGATGTTTGGACTCTGGTTTCCCTACCCAAAGACAAATCAATAATTGGAACAAAGTGGGTTTACACAAACAAACTTGATGAAAATGGTAAAGTAATAAGAAACAAAGCAAGACTTGTTGCTCAAGGTTTCTCTCCAGATGAAGGTATAGATTATACTGAAACTTTCCCACCTGTTGCTAGACTAGAAGCTATTAGAATTCTACTTTCATTTGCTACACATCATAGTATTATGCATTTTCATATGGATGTTAAAAGTGCTTTTCTAAATGGCTTTATTAATGAAGAAGTTTATGTTATGCAACCTCCGGGTTTTGAGTGTGAAACCCATCCTGAACATGTATATAAGCTTAAGAAATCTTTGTACAGTCTTAAGCAAGCTCCTAGAGCTTGGTATGACAGACTAAGTTCCTTTCTTATGGAAAATGGATTCAATAGAGGAAAGGTTGACACAACCTTATTTAGAAAATCCATTAAGTCTAATTTCATAGTTGTACAAATATATGTTGATGATATTATTTTTAGTGGTACTAATGAGTCTCTATGCAAATAATTCTCTAAGTTAATGCAGAAAGAGTTTGAAATGAGCATGATGGGAGAATTCAAATTCTTCCTTGGACTTCAAGTAAAACAAACCTTGGACAAGGTGCTCATCCACCAAACTAAATATACAAAAGAGCTTCTGAAGAAGTTTAAGATGGATGAGTGTAAGCCAATGAATACTCCTATGCACCCCACTTCCATACTGAACAAAGATGATAAAGAGAAAAAGGTAGACCAAAAGGTATATAGAGGTATGATAGGATCTCTCTTATATCTTACTGCGTCTAGACCTGATATTATGTTCAGTGTATGTTTGTGTGCTCGATTTCAATCTGATCCTAGAGAATCTCACTTATCAGCAGTTAAGAGAATCTTTAGATATTTAAAAGGTACTACTAATCTTGGTTTGTGCTTTAAGAAAAATGAAGATTACAGATTAGTTGGTTTCTGTGATGCTGACTATGCTGTAGATAGAATTGAAAGAAAAAGCACTAGTGGATGATGTCACTTCATTGGAGCTAATCTTGTCTCATGGTCAAGCAAAAGACAAAGTACCATTGCCTTATCAACTACTGAAGCTGAGTATATGTCAGCCGCAAGTTGATGCTCACAACTTCTATGTATCAAACATCAATTGGAGGACTACAATGTGTTTCTAAGTAGTATTCCACTTATATGTGATAATACTGCTGCAATAAATCTATCTAAGAATCCAATTTTGCATTCTAGAGCTAAGCACATAGAGATTAAACATCATTTCATTTGGGATTATGTGCAAAAAGGTGTACTTGATATACAATTTGTTGACACTGACCATCAATGGGCAGATATCTTTACTAAACCTCTTGCAGATGACAGATTTATCTTTATTAGGAAGCATCTTTATATGATATGTGTGGATTAATTTAGGCGTCCAGCCTTGAGAAAAATTTGTTTTGTTAATCTTGCGTCTATTACTTATGCACGTCTAATACCTATTAAAAGTTGTGCGTCTATTGCACGTTGGGTTGCATGTCTACTATATGTTGCGTCTGTTGGTATTGTTTACCGCGTCCTGTGTGTAGTTTTAGACGAGTCCACATCTGCCTGCATCTAAGCATATTTTTATTAAATGCATTTATTTTGTCTCAATGACAAATTTATCCTTTATTCTCTTTGCTGAGTCAATAATTTCATCAATCCCATCAAGACCTTTTCATAGTTCCAAAATACCAATGCTGTTTTATCCATAATGACATGTCATGACAAAAGTTTTTTTTAATTTAAAAAAACACCTTTGGGATTCAGAATCTTTTAAAAGTAATATTTTCCCTCTGAGATAACTTTACACTTCCCTGAAACTTTCGAGCTCTTCTTCTCTCTGTTTTCCAAACCCTAACTCTTCTCACCAAAATGACTTCTTCTTCTTCAACCTTCAACGTGGACAAGCTTAACTTGGCAATTGAGCATCATTTCAGCTTTGGAGTGTTACAAGACTATAACTTGGACATTAGCAAGTATGTTAATGCTGCTGGATGGGGAGGACTCTTCATAGAGAAAGTCTCTGTCTTTCCCAACCTGATTAGAGATTTCTTGAGGAATGTTCAAGTGACTGATACTGACTTCTTCTCTATTGTGTTGAGAAAGAAGATTGTAGTCTCGGAGAAGATTATTGTAACACCCTGTTTTTCCTATGCTGTCTGTAGTAGTAAATACATATTTAAATGTGTTTAATTTAGATTAAACCCAGAGGATGATTTTAATCAAACTAAAATCATTTTCTTGTGTTGTTATATCATATGAAGTTATGGTAAAAAATTCGGTTGAAAATTCAGACGGAAGCCGGTCTGCGTTCTCACTGCCAGTACAAGTTTACTGAGCTAGAGACCAAATTTTAATTCGTGAACGAGACGGTTAGTGTTTTTATGATGTTTCGTGTGGGTTTGGAGTTTTTCAAAAAAACTTGTTCGGGACCAAATCTTAGGGATTTCTCGGGAGAAATCGTCGGGAAATACGATCGGGGAAGTCATCTAATACGCAATGAAGCAGAGCTTTAAGAGGATGAAGTGACATGGAGTGACTTGATGTGAAGTCTATGACACTCCTCAAAAAGTGAATCTTGACTTTATTTCAAAATCTCACTTTTTCATCTTTCTCTCTCCAACCTTACCTCCACACCGTACCTCCACCTTACCACACCTTACCTTCTTTCTTTCCCTACAAGCAAACCTTCTTTTTCTCTTCTTTCTTCCTCTCAAAAACCGTGCCACTCTCTCTCACTCTCTATAAATACTCTTCATTTCCACATTTCACCACTTTTCCTCCATTTTCTCACCTTTACACCTTATTATATTTCTTCTTCTCTCTTCTAAAGTTCATCTTTTTATCAAGCTTTTTTTACTTTAAGTTCTTCATCAAAGTTCTTCATATTGTTGAGGGTAATGATCCTATGTTGTCTATTTTTCAAGTTCTTGTCTTTATGTTCATAGTTTTGCTTTAAGTTTCCTTTAAGCTTTAAAATTTCTAAAATCTCTTAAAAATGGTAGAAAACTCCGTTCGAGTTGAAACCAATTTCTATGTTCTTATTTTTACTCCTACTACAACACTAAAAGGTTGTGTAAAACAAAACTTTCTAACCCTATTTTCTTGATGAGGCCGAAACCATGCTTTTTTGGTTTTGGTGGGTTTTGTTTAACTTTGCTTGTATGGACTTGTATTTGAGTTCTATTCCAAGATGATCATGGACCAAGGCTCCTTTATGTTAAAGGATGCTATGTCAAAGTGATTGGAAAGTTTAAAGATTTTACTCTATTTTTATGTAAAGACCAAAACCAATGAGTTTTAAGGCAATGGTGTTTAAGTTTTGTTTTCCAAAATGATCATGGATTAAGACTCCTTAATATAGGAGGATGCTAAGTCCAAGAGATTGGAAAGTTTGAAGATTTCTAACCCCTATTTCTTGAAAAGGTCGAAACCTTAAATGGTTATGGCAAAGATGTTGAGTTTTGTTTTCCAAAGTGATCATGGATTAAAAAGCTCATTATGTTAAAGGATGCTATGTCTAAGTGATTGGAAAGTTTAAAATATTTTTCTTCCTTTATTTTCCTATGATGGCCGAATGTAACATTTGACCTAGGATGTGTTATTTTATTTTGTTTTCCAAGATGATTATGGATTAAAGCTCCTTTATGTTAAAGGATGCTATGTCCAAAAGATTGGATGATTTAAAGATCTCTAACTTCACAAACTTGTTAAGGCCGAACCTAAGAGTTCATGGTCTAAGACATTTGATTTTTCCATTTTACAAAATGATCATGGTTTCAAGCTCCTTACTATGTATGGATGCTAACCTAAAGAGATTGGAAGGTTTAGAAATTCCTAGCCTATTTATCTATGCTTGGCCGAAACCCTAAGTCAAGTACTTAGTGGGATTTTTAATTCAACTTTGTTAAAAGATTGTTGTTTATGAACTTCTAGCACTTAAGGATCATAAATCCAAGAGTCGCATAAATTTCGGAAACCCCTAATCCTAGTTTATTGTATGAACCGAACCTATACCTTGTGGTTAGTGTTCTCGAGTTGATTTCTTTTTTTACTCATGATTTTATGTTGGTAACCTTAGACTTCCATCGCCGGAGAAGCGAGGACGTTCATGAACCTTCTTTTTCAAATCCAAAACTCTTAAATCTGATGTGAGGTAAGAGGGGATTTCCTAAAGATATTCAATAACTGTATGCATGTGCGTATGTGTTTAACTGGATATTTATATGTTGATTGAGCTTACTTGGTTATCTAATGTAGTTGAACTGTTATGCTATTATCTGATGTTGAACTGTGCTTGTTCTAAATGTTATCATGCATATCTGTGATGAACTGCTTTCAACTGTGATATTAGCATTGAACTGATAACATATACTGCTGTTGATTGAAAGTTTGCTAAGCCAGACTTGTGTCTGTGCTCAACTGTTATAAGGATTAAAAACCTTAATAAGCTTTGAATATGAAGGGATTGGTGTTCTTTTCCAAAAGCTCATTAACTTAAAGCACTTGTTTTAAATGTTGAAATGGTTTTGGTGAACTATTGTTATACCAGAGAAAAATCCTTTTCGAACTATGTGTCTTCAAGTGAAAACTTTCAAGATTATTTGGCAATATCCTATTGGGAATTTTCAAAGATAAAAGTATTTCAAAGATGCTTTATAAAAGATTTTCAAAGAAAAGGTTTTCTCCTAAAATGTTTTAGAAACTTTCCGATAGCCTGGATAGGTTATCGAGGATTCGGTTTTGAATTTGATTTTCACTGAACGAAAAATAAGTACTTAAGAAAGAGAATCTAGTACGCGAGACATCGCCTCTAGTATTCAGTTATACGCACGTGATCTTGGATCAGTGTTAATTAGGGGCCATGGGTCCTATTCATGATGTTCTGGACTGATTGTCCAATTCTCGAAATCAAGGACAGTGCGTTCTGATTTCGTTGTTGTGGACTGTGTATCCTAATCACGTTGTTGTGTACTGTGTGTCCTAATCATGTTGTTGTGGACTGTGTGTCCTAACCATGTTGTGATGAACATTGTTAAAGGTGAATGTTGTTTTCTACGACCACAAGCCTAGGACTGGTGCATCGGTCTCGGGCATTGTGATTGAGCATTCTGATTGTGTGTCCTATGCTTTTAAGTTTTCAAGTGATGGGGAAATGATGATTAAGTCATTAGCTTTGAGCCGCGACAACGAAAAAGAATGAACACAAAGAAAACCTTTTAAATAAAATATTTTCTCATGTGCATTTCCCCAGGCAGACGTGCTTTTTTATATATCAGATACAAGGTGGTATCTGGTAGTCTGTCCATGTAACCGAGTTTAGAGGCACATGTGACGTTGCTCGTCCTGAGGCCTTAAATGCATGAGGGTATGGAGGCAACTGCCCGGTGGGCTAGAGATTGACCAACTCTAATTTTTCTCCAGTGAAACACGGTGTTGAGATCTCATGAGATTAGGATAGAGCCTGATATTGAAGTGTCATGCATATTTTCGAAAATTGATTGTGCGGGCTTGAGATCCCTTGATATAGCACGATTATATTATGATTATGCATGATTTAACTGTTGACTTGATTATATGTTTCATGTATCATGTATATGGTTGTTGTGGGATATATCTTATGACGGTATCTCACTCTTACAGTTATATCAGGTCTCTTCTGGTTTTGCTGCAGTACCTTGGTACTCCAGTACCGATGTTGCAGAGGAGTCTTTCTAAGTCACTCGAAGACCTAGTGTTAGAGGTTGGGAAAGTATTCTGATTGGGGGTTTTTCCAATGAATATTTGATAGAATGGCCAGCTTAGGAGTCTGAGTTGGGTTGTATATCTAAGGAGGTCGGTAAATGTAGTGTTATATACATCCATCTGTAGTTTGAACTTTTCTTTCTAAAGTGGAAACTTAGAGAAATGTTGTATGTCATGGTAACTTTGTTACGAACGTGACTTTACTTTTAAATGTATGTATGATGGATTTCAGTGTTATCCTTATAGAAGAAAATTTTAAACTCCAGTTTTCTGACTTAAAAGAAAACAAATTTTCCGAAAGCAACCGGCAAATTATCTTTTAATTTACTTCCGCATGTGTTACATAGTAATACCCTAAGGGGGGGGGGGGGGTGTTACAGAGGCATGTAACACCCGGGTGCTGACGAGGGCGAGGAGTGGTCGCTGGTGCAAGAAGGCACGAATAAGGAGCGGCTCTTGGCAGGCTTCTAGGCCGAGGGACACATGAATGAACCGATTACACACCCGAATGAGAGGGATCCTGAGACTGTGTAGGTATGGGACTATACAGTTGAGTAAGACTTATATGAATTGATTGGTACTACCTATACTAACAAGATGCATCTTCTTTTCGGTAGCCCATCACTTAAGAACTCCACAATTAAGCGAGCTTGACTTGGAGCGATTCTGGGATGGGTGACCTCCTGGGAAGTTTTCCCGGGAAGCGTATGAGTGAGGACAAAGGACGCTGAAAAGACCCGTGTTGGTTTGTGGGAACAGTCGTCAATCCATAAAGCAGCCACGGGGAGTGGTCGTCGGTGCAAGAAGGCACGGACAAGGAGCGGCTCCTGGCAGGCTTCTAGGAGGAGGGACACATGAATGAAGCGATTACACACCCGAATGAGGGGGATCCTGAGACTGTGTAGGTATGGGACTATACAGTTGAGGAAGGCTTATATGAATTGATTAGTACTACCTATACTAACTAGGTGCATCTTCTTTTCGGTAGCCCATCACTTAAGAACTCCACAATTAAGCGAGCTTGACTTGGACCGATTCTGGGATGGGTGACCTCCTGGGAAGTTTTCCCGGGAAGCGTGTGAGTGAGGACAAAGCACACTGAAAAGACCCGTGTTGGTTTGTGGACAGTCGTCAATCCATAAAGCAGCCAGGGATGTTACAATTATTGATGATGCCATTTTTTGTGCTCAAGAAGGTTTGGTTTTTACCGAGTCATGGGAAGCTGATTTGGGTGGCTTTGAGACCATTGAAGTCTGTCTCATGAAAGAAGACACAGTCAGAACTCACTCTTGGAAAGCTGTTGAAATGAAGGACATTGTTTGTATCCTTCATCAGCTTCTTAATAAGGTGGTTCTTCATAAGGTTGGATCCAAAGACAACCTCTCCTCTCTGCACAAATTCTGCCTTTGCCATCTTCTCATCGAAGCGAAGATCAATCTTCCAAGAATTCTGTATGGAAGATTTAGAGATGCTGTGATGAACAAGAAAAGACTCTCGGCATTTCCCTATATATTGCCATCTCCTGTCTCAGATTTTCAAGGCTCAAAGAATCCATGAAATTCTTGCTGCAAGGACTCCTGAAGAGCAAGCTAGAATCTTATATGAAAAACCAATGTCAGCTCCAGACTTTGGTAAAATGAATATAGCTAACATGAACCTCAGTACCTATGTTGCTACTGCAATGGCCAAAACCGAGGAGTTGATGAAAATGAAAGAGGAAATGGTGGAACAAAACACTGTTGAGGCTATGGAGCCAAAGAAGAATATCAAGAAAAAGACCACTGCAGCAAGGAAGCCTGCCAAGAGACCAGCTGGTGGCATTGTTATCAGGGAATCTTCTGATGCTTCTGCTGTGAAGAAGCAAAGAAGAGTTATCTTCTCACATAATGGGGACAAAGAAGTTGATGAGGACAGAGTTCCTATCAGTACCATCCTGAAGAAGCAGAAAACTTCTGTTGCGGCTGCTGAGGCCATCGTGCCTGTCTCAACAAAACCCAGAAGGCAACCAGTAAGAAAGACCAGAACAACTAAGACTTATAAGGTAACCATCTTTGCTAGTGATCCCGTTCAAATAGCAGTAGATGCCTTAGTGTCTAGTCTAGAAACTAGAGTTGATGCTGTTTCTGCTGCTGTTACATCTGATGATAACTTTGCTCTCTCCACTCTAGATTATGTATACATTCCCACACCCCTCTCACCCCAACCAACACAAATTGACCAAACCACAAACTTTCACAAATAGCCACCTCATCCAGACCACAATTTCAACCAATTATCCCTACCGATGATCCCTGGTTCAATCAACCAGATGATGGCATTTCCCCTGGTGCTCCTTTCCCAAAACCCTTAAGAACCTTATTTCCTTTCACCCCAAATTCTGTTATTTATGATGGCAAATCTGAGGATTGGGTCAAAGTAAAAAGGGAATGGAGAGTTCTGTTTCTCACTCATCAACCTGAACCTGAACATATTCCTAACAGGTGGTACCCCCTACCAGAGTACGAGGAAGAAATAAGCCCACATGTTGAACCCTTCCATTTACCTCATCCTGACTGCAAATTAATCACAAAAGTGCCTTCACAAATGCACAACAACATAGGACCCTTAGTTACTCACATGCCCCTAAACAAATCCCCCCCCCCCCCCCCCAAGAAAAATCTATCCGAACCATGTCAAAACACCACATTTCTTACTCCTCACTGATGTAGTTGAGAGACACATAATGCCTGTATGGGAGACAGACCCTCGCACATTTTGTCCCTCCATCCTGGCTAAGACATAGTGAAGCAACCAGAGTTGGAATCATGCCTTACAGAATTTGTCCAAGATTGCCGATGGTAGATTTGAATAAGGACAAGGACAAGAAGAACAGAAGATTCAAAGGAGTCATGCCTAAAGCTGAATCAACAATGCTTGATCTACATCAAGAAACTTTTGACTACTCAATACTGGATTTCTTTTTGCATACCGAATCCATTGGGTTGATCAATGAACAATGTGCTGCAGATTTCTGGAAATCTCACATTATTCACTGCATACAAGAAGCATCTTCCTCTGGACTGACCCAAGAAGAGAAGAAGGAAATTCTCAAAGTCAGAGGAAAGTGTGGTCTTTCTAACTTTAGGTACATGATCTATAAAGACCTTTGGGGACTTCCCATAACAAGCCGAGATGCGGAATTCTCCTACCCCTTCAAATGGGAAAAGGAAGTATCAGTGACCCCTTTACCCCTTCTAGTGATTAATCCTGCTTCGTCTTTACCTCCTTCTGAGCTCCTAGAAGATGAAATTGTATTTGAAGGACCTGGCATGAATGCCACTATTTTTGGCTCAGGTGGTCATGAAGAAGGAACTGTTGAGTCCATCTCCAAACAAAGCTCATCAGGAAAGCACTCTTCTCAACCACTAGCTTTGGCTGTGATGCATCCTTCAGATCACCCTGAACATTCCAGAGCCTTAAGAACTTTTCAAGAATCTGCTGAGAGTTCAAGACAACATGCTCTGCCACAGAACCTTGAAGAGATACTTAGCAAAATAGTTGATGACAGAGTTGGCATTGTTGAAAAGGTTGAGAAGATGACTAAGAAAATTAAGGAGGATGTTCAACAACAAGTTCAACCATCAATGGCTCCAACCTTATAAGTTGTCAACAAAATGCTGAAATTCTTGATGGATTTCAAGAAAAGTCAAACTCAGAATCAACCACCTCCGGCACCTCCTCCTGCCTAACCTGAATTCTTTTTATATTTACTGACAATGATGGTTTGCTCCTTTTACCTTTTTGGCTGATGACAAAAAGGGGGAGAAAGGAAAGAAAAGAGATTTTTTGATATATATAAAAAGTCAGTTTTTGAAAAGTTCATATTTGTCTGTATATGCATATTCTGTTTTCTACTTGATTACTGCTCCGATACTTATGTTTGTCTATTTGCTCTGATATCTGCTGACTATGCTTATTTATTCCTTCATATATACTCTAAGTTTGATAAGCTGTTGCACTTATCTATTAGCTTATATGAAGTTTGTATCATATGCTTTTGTTGTTTATTTATCTTAATGCTTTGTCCTAGGGGGAGCCCTGCGGGCTCTCTTAGACTTTGTTTTCAAATTTAATTAGTTTTGTCATCATCAAAAAGGGGGAGATTGTTGGAACCAAAGTGGTTTTGGACTAAATAATCTCTACGTTTTGATGTTAACAAAAGGATTAAATTTGCTTGGCTAAGTGTTAGTTGGGATCTAACTTGTGCTTTCAGTTATGCAGGAATATTTAATTATACCTAATAGAAACTTGTGATACGTTTTCATTGAAAAATACGCATCCACTCTTGTAGACGGGCTGCTCAATGTTTTGGTAAAAGTTATTTATTTATTTATTTGAGTAGACTGGTTTTCTTAAGTAGACGAGCCTCTAAATGCTTACTAACGGAAATCAAAATATACTTCTTAGATACAACAAGTCCAAAGACTTGATTGTAAACGTGTCTAGATTACCATGTAAGCAGACGAAAGTAATTGGTAAAATTGAATGAACTGAAAAATAAAGTAATCAGGTAGACGAGCTCTATCTGCCACATCACCAGACGGAGATCTTTATAACTCATTGAGGTATAGCAAGTCCAAAGACTTGATAGACAAGAGGATATGCCACATCATCCGACAAGCAAAATAATTTGTTGAAATATACTTGGTCTCACATATAACTAAGTAGACGAAGTTTTTAAGTAGATGAGATCTATCTTTGAATAAATAAATGCAATCCGAATCTCTTGAATTTATTTCAAATGATTGATATTTATTTCAATAGAATATTTGTTCTTCACATTTGTTTTATCTACGTTAATGTTTTACCTTGTTGTAAAAGAAACATAGTACCATCAAGAAATGCAAAAAGCAGAATCGTACAATGAGATACTGCAAAACGATTTGTACGATGACAACTTTATGGCTGAAAAAGATGGATTTTACACAAAGGAGGAACAACAAGTTCTCAAGCTGCAATACTCAGAGCAGTGAGCTTCCAATTTCATGCTACATCGATAACCAATAGTACTATTCAGCTTGCCACAATCAAGCTGTCAGTCACAACGGATATCATGCATTAAATGCTATCTCTAAACGAGATTTTTCAAAATAACCGTTAAAGAAATACAAGTGAAGAAGAAGGTCACTATAAATAGAAGACCTGAGATACTGAAGAAATACTCTTGCCGGCACAGCCTTGCTAGCTCAACTTTTGCCAATCAATAATCACTCATTCTAATATTCTTTCAAAAGCAAGAGTCTGTATTCCTTAGTTTGAATATTATGAAAATATTCATTTTATCTTAAACTTTCATATCCTCACACTTAGTGAGTTAAGAAGATCAAACGTTAAATCTCTTTGTTAGAGTTAGAGCGTGAAGATGCTTGGTAAGAAAGAAATACTTGTAGCCTGGAGAGGTGTTGAATACTTTATTGTAATCTATTTGGGAAATAGTGGAGAAAAACCTTCAAGAAGAAAGGTCTGGATGTAGCTCTTGGGTGGAAGAGAGTGAACCAGGATAAAACATCTTGTGTGATTCTTCTACTCCTGAACTCTTATAGCTTTATTTGTTTCTTACTAACTGAGGGGTTTTGATATTGCTTTTGTTAAAGCTTTTTAAAAAGATCTATTTCTTTGTGCTTGCTTCTGATTCTAATATCCTCGTGTGCAAAAATTGTTTTAAAGGTTGTTTTTGAAAATTAACAAACACAATTCAACCCCCCCCCCCTCCCCCCTCCCCTCTCCCCTCCCCTCCCCTCTCTTGTGTTTGCCTGTGTCAACTTCAAGTTTTTTTTTTTTTGGGGGGGATAAAGGGAAAAGGGAATGTTTATTGGAGGGTTATCCTTGTTTGTTAGTTCATAAAATTGGAGGGGATGGTTCTCAGGGTTTTAATAAACCCTCCAAACCCCTCCTCTTTCCACTTTTTTTTTGGTTCCCCCAATTTGGGGTATTTGGGAGGAAAACTAACCTAAATTACTAATTTGTGGTATTTTTGGAGAAATTTTTTTTTTCTTTTGCATAAATATTATTTAGAGAATATTACTTATGTTAATTAAGGGTAAAATTGTGAAAACATGTCATAAATCCACCCCCTTTCCTTTCCCTCATAATTCACAAACAAATATCTTAAAGTATATGTGTCCAAATCTAGTGATATTCAATCAAAACTTTAAACACGTAACAAAAAGTCTTTTGTTATTCAAAAACTTGATAACTTCGATGGATACTTTTTTAGTGTGCAATTTATGTTACTTTGTATAAATTTTTTGTGACTTTTTAGTAACAAAAAGTTTCACCCTAACCCATCAGAGATTTATCAAGATTCTCATGGCTGAGTTATCTGTTTCCATTCTTCCTTCTCATCTCACTCTATAATTTGTATAACAACAAATAAACAAGTCTTGTTCCCTATTATACTTCAGCACCCTCGTGTATCAATTAATTTAGATAATAATTTTTTCAGTCCATTATATATTTACTTTACTCGAACAAATATTATTTAGTATGCACTCTAAAAAACTATGGACATAAAATGTGTATCAATTATGTGAAAAATATTTTTTCAATATATTCTTGTTTTTCTAGTGATTTAGTTCAACTACTTCTAAATAAATATCATGCTTTCAATTATTTTATCTGCAAAAGATATAGATTATTATAATAATTATTGTTAATAAATATGACAAAAATATTGTTTAAACAAACATTTTTGAGTATAAGATTGATATTTTTCAAATTATGATGTACAAATTAAATGAATATAATTTGACAAATGTTATCAATAATTTTATGATTTATATATTTATTTTAATCTAAAATATAATTAATATATCTTATATTTGTTATGAAACAAAAAAATATATAATGTTCTTGATTACTAAGTTCATTTATTTTATTTAGCCTATAATTTAGTTTCTTTTTTGAATCCACCTATAGTTTAGTTGATTCTTAGCAAAGTTCTTACCTCAAATTATTTTGTGTATGCATGACATATAAAATTAGTTGTAGTATCTATATATATATATATATATATATATATATATATATATATATATATATATTACATTTTTTATACTAAATTTACTTTTATAAGTTTATATATTTAGTATTTACAAGGTTGTGGGTTTTAATCCCAACCTTTCTCACTATTTAAAAGACATACTCAAATATGTCTAGTCAAGCGATATCTGTATGTAGAAAATTGTTATAATAATTTATATATTTTATATATAAAAATAATTGAAAGCATGGTATTTATTTTGAAATTTGTTGAGCTAAATGACTCAAGGAAAAAAAAAAACAAGAATTTAATACATTTTATTTTTCGCATAATGGATATACGCTTAAGATCCATCATTTGTCAGAATGTACACTAAAAATATATATATTTGAGTAAAAAAATATATATAATAGATTAAAAAATAAATACTTATTTCTTTGGAAGAGTCACACCTCATCCTTTTTCTACATCCATTTGATTGTAAATGAATTTGTTTCTCCCTGGTATCTGTCTATTGTTTATGCTAGCCCAAATATCATCAACCGGGATCAAGTTTGGCAAGAGTTAAGAGAGTTTAATGAGTCTATCAATGGTCCCTGGGTGCTAGCAGGAGATTTTAATGCCATCACGTGTGACCATGAAAGGGTGGGAGGTGCACCTGCCATTCAATCATAAATTTCTGCTTTCAACTCATGCATCCAGGATTGTCAACTTATGGATTTGGGCTTCTCTGGTAATACATTTACTTTCTCTCGTGGCTCTCTAAGTGAGTGCCTGGACAGGGTTATGTGTAATGAATCATGGTCCTCTCTTTTTCCTGCTTGCTCTGTAACCCACTTAGCCCTACCCATTTCTGATCATTGTGGGATGTGGTTGCGTTTAAGCCCATCTGCTGAAGTTAGACAGTGCTGCTTTAAGTTCTTGGGCTCCTAGGTGGATCACCCGGACTTTGAGACTCAAGTTAAGAATTCGTGGCCACCTTCTCTACCTGGGTCCAAAATATTAGCCGCATCACTTCAAATCTAAAAACATGGAATATGGACATTTTTGGCAATATTTTTAAGCAGAAAGAAAGAGTGCTGAGAAGGTTAGAAGGGATTAACAAGGTGCTTATCAACGGTCCATAGAGAGACTTGTGATCCTTCGCAAATATCTATGGGATGAGTACTGCTCGATTTTAAGACAGGAAGAGAATTATTGGTTTCAGTAGGCTAGAGGGAAATAGATAAATATGGGAGATCTTAACACCCGATTTTTCCATCAATCAACTCTTATCCGTCGAAGGAGAAATCGAATTAATGCCCTGTCTGACACAAATGGCAATTGGACCTATGAGGATGATGAACTTCAAAATATGGTGCTTCATTTCTTTATCAATCACTATACAAGCTCGAGGTTGTCAAATGCTTGGTTCGTGACTCGAAATTCGTTCCCAGATATTAAGGCCGAGGATCTTGTTATTCTTCAGAATGGGGTGACTTTTGAAGAAGTAAATCAAGCTCTATTCAGCATTAAAAACTTCAAGGCGCCTGGTCCTGATGGTTTTCATTCTTTCTTTTTCAAATCCCAATGGAATCATCTCGGATCATCAATTGATAGGTTGGTTTTGGATTGTTTTAATTCTCCTGAGAAGATCAAAGAGGTAAATCAAACTTTACTTTCCCTCATTCCTAAATGTGATGTCCCTTCCTAGGTCAGTCATCTTAGACCAATAGCTCTCTGTAATGTTAGCTATAAAATTTTATCTAAAATTATCTCAAACAGTTCAAGAGTTATTCTCCCCTATATTATTGATTATACTCAAAGTAGTTTCATCCCTGAGAGATCTACAAATGATAACATTCTTGTTCTCCAAGAGGCTATTCATTCCCTTAACCACTTGTAAGGTAGGAAAGGTTTTATGATTTTAAACTTAGACCTCGAAAAAGCCTATGATAGGCTTGAATGGTCTTTTATTTTAGATACTATGCATGCTTTACAAATTCCAAATCAGCTTAGCAATATTATTGATCACTGTATGTCCTCTGCTTATTTAAGTATAAATTGGAATGGATTGCAATCAAATGCTTTTAACTCCTCTAGAGGCCTTAGGCAAGGGGATCCAATCTCCCCCTACCTCTTTATTTTAGCACTTGAAAGACTTAGTCATAGAATTAAGGACTTAGTGAAATAATCAAAGTTAACACAAGAAGGGGGGGTTGAATTGTGTTTACCAACTTTTTAGGTTACTTTAGAAAATACTTTCGTAGGAACAACAAGCAAAAATAAGACAACATAAATTTAGACGAGTGACACGTCTAAATTTAAGACAGGACACACGTGCAGACAGAGAAGGGTAAAACAGAGTTTGACACTCACAATATTAACTCCCCAAGTTAAAAGCTTAAACAAACAATACTTAAGCAAATTAAAGAGATAAGGGAAGAGGAATATCACTCATGAGTTTTATACTGATTCACCCCAAAATCCACAGGGCTACGTCTAGTTTCTTGGCAGCACTAAGTTTCAACTATAACTGATCAGATTACAGTACAAGTATTCTTTTCACACATAGCCTCTCCAGGATCAATCACTCAAACGAGTATTATTTGCTCACCTAGCCTCTTCAGGCTCAACTCAGAAAAAGAGTAAAGGTTTGTGTATTTAATACAACTTGCAAATATTTCAGATCACACTCAGAGAGTGGAATGAATATGAAGTATGAAAGACAGCGAATTAAGTTCAAATGATTGAATGAATATTCAATGAAAGAATGAAGAAGTTAATGAAGTGAGTAAATGCTTCTTGCGCAGTGTTCTTTAATGATATTCAACTTCTGTTTTTCATCTTCATTGTTTGATCTATATAAAGACTTCAATCAAATAAATCCGTTAGGCACAGCTTCAGAAAGTGTGTTCTTCTAATTTGAGCTTCTGGAACACCATTAATGCCAAAGAGTCGTTCCGTGTAAACATTAAATGCTTGGGGATGTTGAGCTTTGACAAGGCTGTTCGAGACTACACTTTATTCTGAGCAGCTGTTGTTTCAAAGTAGTAGCAGCAGGCTGTTGGAACCCAAGCGGTTTTGGATTTAATAATCTCTAAGTTTTGATGCTAACGAAAGGATTAAATTTGCTTGGCAAAGTGTTAGTTGAGATCTAACATGTGCTTTCAGTTATGCAGGAATACTTTAATATAAATAAAATAGACTTGGGATAAGTTTTCATTGAAAAATACGCGTCCACCCTTGTAGACGGGCTGCTTACCTTGGTAAAGTTACTTCTTTATTTAATTTAGTAGACTGGTTTTCTTAAGTGAACGAGGCTCTAAATGTTTGCTAGACGAATTCCAAAATAACTTGTTTAGATACAGCATGTCTAAAGACTTGATAATAAGCGCGTCCATCTTGCCACGTAAGCAGACGGAAGTAATTAGTATAAGTAAATGAACTGAAACATAAAGCAATCCAGTAGACGAGCTCTAACTGCCACGACACCAGACGTAGATCTTTATAACTCATTGAGGAATAGCAAGTTCGAAGACTTGATAGATAAGAGGATATGCCACGTCATCAGACGAGCAAAATAAAATATTGAACAGACTTAGTCTCTCATATAACTCAGTAGACGGAGTTTCTTTTTAGACGAGCTCCATCCTTGAAATGAATTAATTGCAATCCGAATCTCTTGAATTTATTTCAAATGATTGATATTTATTTCAATAGAATATTTGTTCTTCACATTTGTTTTATCTGCTTTAATGTTTCACCTTGTTGTAAAAGAAACATAGTACCATCAAGAAATGTAAAAAGCAGAATAGTACAATAAGATACTGCAAAACGATCTGTACGATGACAACTTTATGGCTGAAAAAGCTGGATTATACACAAAGGAGGAACAACAATTTCTCAAGCTACAATGGTCAGATCAGTAAGCCTCCAATTTCATGCTACCCCGATAACCAAGAGTACTATTCAGCATTTCCACAATCAAGCTATCAGTCACAACGGATATCATGCATTAAACGCTATCTCTAAACGGGATTATTCAAAGTAACCGTTGGAGAAATACAAGTGAAGGAGAAGGTCACTATAAATAGGAGACCTGAGATACTGAAAGAAGAACTCTTGACTACACAACTTTACGAGCTCAACTTTTACTCGTACTCATATTTCTTTAGAGAACAAAAGTCAGTATTTCTTAGTTTGAATATTGTAAAAATATTCGTCTGATCTTAAACTGTCATATTCTCACACATAGTGAGTTAAGAAGATCAAACATTATATCTCTTTGTTAGAGTTAGAGCCTGAAGAGGCTTGGCAAGAAAGAAATACTTGTAGCCTGGAGAGGTGTTGAATACTCGGCTGTAATCTATTTTGATAATAGTGGATAAAATCCTTCAAGTAGAAGGGACTGGACGTAGCTCTTGGTTGGAAGAGAGTGAACCAAGATAAAACATCTTGCGTGATTCTTCTATCCCTTATCTCTTACAGTTTTATCTGTTTCTTACTAACCGAGGGGTTTTGATATTGCTTTTGTTAGTCTTTTTAAAAGGATCTTTTTCTTTGTGCTTGCTTCTGTTTCTAGTCTCCTTGAGTGCAAAAAATATTTTAAAGGTTGTTTTCGAAAATTATTAACAAACACAATTCAACCCCCTTCATATGTTTGCTTGTGTCAACTTCAGTTGGTATCAGAGCTTAGCCTTGAAAGGGTTGAGCATCTAACAAGTGCTGAGGGAGTACGATCCAACAACCATGGATGCAGAAGGACAAGCTATCAACAGACCTCCTCTCTTTGATGAAACAGATTATGACTACTGGAAGAAGAGAATGATGGCCTCCTTAGATACACAAAATGTAGATATTTGGGAGCTGATTGAAATCGGCTACACTGAACCAAGAGACGAAGCTGGAGCCGATGTTCCTAAAGCCCAATGGACTCAAGAGCAGAAAAACCAACACCAGCTGAATTTGAAGGCTAGGCACTATAACCAGATCTGAACATGACAAAGTTCACAACTGCAATATTGCTAAAGAAATCTGGGATACTCATGCCCTAGCTCAAGAGGGTTCCTCACAAGTTAAGGAATTCAAGATCAACATGCTGGTTCATCAGTATGAGCTGTTCAAGATGGGTGAACATGAAACAATAGACCAAATGTTTAGAATATTCCAAACCATCACCAACAGTCTCGGATCTCTTGGAAAATTTTATGAAAATAGAGATCATGTCAGAAAAATCTTGAGAAGTCTATCCAAACAATGGAGACCCAAAGTAACTGCTATTCAGGAAGCCAAAAATCTGAATACACACTCTTTGGAAGATCTTCTTGGATCTCTCAAGGTTAATGAACTTGAACTTAATAAAGAAGAAAATTCCTGAAAAGGAAAATCTACTGCCCTAAAGGCAAAGGAAGCAAGTTCATCAAAAGTTCTTAAAGCTGCTGAGTCATCTGATGAGTCTGAATCTTCATAAATGATGAAGGATCAAATGAGGATGAATTATCCTTTATCTCCAGGAAGATTCAACATATGTGGAGAAATAAAGGTGGTTTCAGAAGGAAGCAACTCAACAAAAAGTTTTCCAAGGAGAAGTCAGACTCCAAGAAAAAAGGTCCACCCTTGTGCTTTGAATGCAAGAAACCTGGTCATTTCAAAGCTGACTGCCCTGAGCTAAAGGATAAAATGAAATTCTTCTAAAAGAAGAAAGGCTTAATGGCTACATGGGAGGATCTTGATCTGTCTTCATCAGATGAAGAAAATGAAGTTGAGGAAGAGGCAAATATTTGTCTCATGGCAGACAATGCATCAGAAAACGAATACACTGATACTGAGGTAATGGACTCTGATCCGTCCACTCTTCAAAATGGTTTTGATGAACTGTTGCATAAGTCATCTATACTATCACGAGAATATAAGAGTCTCAAAAAGAAGTTTTCTAAACTGTCTAAAGAATATGATAGGATCTACACTGAGAAGCAAAACCTCAAAAATGAAAATGACATACTAAAATCTGTAAATGTCAGTCTAGCTGACAAAATGATGTGTGAACCTGCTGTTTCTTGTGAAGTTGCAAAACTGAAACAAGATGTAACATATCTAATTGATTCTCTGTCAAAGATAGTAGGTGGCTCAGATAAGCTTAGTCTCATTTTAAGGTACGCTAGGTCACCTAATGATAAATCTGGTCTTGTTTATGACAAAGAGAAGCAAGACACATCTCACAAAACGTCAAAACCACTTAAACAGTATAGAGCTACAAAAGTTCCAAATAAATAAACCAAAGCTAAGCATAAACATAAGATAATAAACCAAAGCTAAGCATAAACTAGATGCATACACAATAAACATGCTAAGCATACTCGTCCAGTGACAACTAGCAAGAAAGGACCCAAGTCAGTTTGGGTACCTAAAGATAAGATAATACATGTTGCAGATTTACTTAACAGGATAAAAACAGATGTCTTGGTACTTGGACAGTGGCTGCTTACGACACATTACGGGAGAAAGGTCTATGTTTCAAAACCTTAAGCCCAAAGATGGTGGCTGGGTCACATTTGGAGGAAATCAGAAAGGGAAAATCATTGGTATTGGTAAAATTGGTAAACTTCCTTTTACCTCCATTGATAATGTACTTTTAGTAAATGTCTTGAAGCACAATCTTCTGAGCATAAGTCAATTATGTGACAGTGGATATGCAGTGTCTTTTGATAAGAACATGTGTACTATCAAGAAAGGTGATGGATCACTTTTATTCACTGCTAAAAGGCATAACAATCTCTATAAGATTGACTTGGAGAACCTCTCAAATCAAAGTGTCTCATGTCTAGTGTCCATTGAAGATGAGCGATGGATTTGGCACAAAAGGCTAGGTCATGCAAGCTTGAAATTAATTTCAAAGCTAAACAAGCATAACCTCGTGAGAGGACTACCAAACCTTAAGTTCAAATCTGATGCTCTCTATGATGCATGTCAAAAGGGAAAAGAAGTCAAAGGTTCTTTTGAATCTAAGAATATTGTTAGTACCAATAGACCACTAGAGTTGCTACATCTTGATCTTTTTGGTTCAACAAGGACTATCTCTGTCAGTGGTAAGAAATATGGTCTTGTCATAGTAGACGATTACACTAGATGGACATGGGTTATGTTCCTAACTCATAAGGATGAGTCTTTTAAGGTCTTTTATGTATTCTGCAAATGTGTACAGAATGAAAAAAGCATGTGTATCACTTCAATCGATAGTGACCATGGGGAGAGTTTGAAAATGAGCTATTTCATAAGTTCTGTGAAGAGACTGGTATCCTTCACAACTTATTAATACCTAGAACACCACAGAAAAATGGTGTGATAGAGAGAAAGAACAGATCTCTTCAAGAGATGGTTAGGACTGTGCTCAATGACAACTTTGTCCCTAGACACTTCTGGGCTGAAGCTGTTAATATTGCCTGCTACATTCAGAACAGAATATACATTAGACCTATCCTGAATAAGACTCCTTATGAACTGTGGAAAGGACGAAAACCCAACATATCTTATTTTCACCCCTTTGGTTGTAAATTCTATATACTGAATACTAAAGATCAACTTGGTAAGTTTGATGCTAAAACATATAGTGGAATATTATTAGGATATTCTGATAGTAGAGGAAAGTATTCATGTCAAGTTTGATGACTAACAGCCTGATAAGAAATTATCAGAGCTAGATGAAGCTTTTGCAGATCTTGATCTAAGCATACCAGGAGACTCTGAGATAAAAGTTGATGATCAAGAAGATGAACCCACTCAACAACCAGAAACTTCCGCTTTTCAATATGGTACGGTTCAAAAATCTTGGTACTTCAAGAATTATCATCCACAAGATCAGATCATTGGAAACCCCAATGACAAGCTAAGAACCAGATCAACCTTCAGAGAATAAGACAATTCTGCACTAGTCTCTGAGTTGGAACCAAAAACAGTAGACGAGACTCTGCTAGATGATGGTTGGATTCTAGCTATGCAAGAAGAACTCAATAATTTTGAAAGAAGTGATGTTTGGACTCTGGTTCCGCTGCCCAATGACAAATCAGTGATTGGAACAAAGTGGGTTTACAGAAACAAACTTGATGAATATGGTAAGGTAATCAGAAACAAAGCAAGACTTGCTGCTTAAGTCTTCTCTCAAGAAGAATGTATAGATTATACTAAAACTTTTGTACTTGTTGCTAGATTAGAAGCTATTAGAATTCTACTTTCATTCGCTGCACATCATAGTATTATGCTTTTTCAGATGGATGTTAAAAGTGCTTTTTTAAATGGCTTTATTAATGAAGAAGTCTATGTTATGAAACCTCCGGGTTTTGAGTGTGAAACCCATCCAGAACATATATATAAGCTTCATAAAGCTTTGTACGGTCTTAAGCAATCTCCTAGAGCTTGGTATGACACACTAAGTTCCTTTCTTATGGAAAATGGATTCTATAGAGGAAAGGTTGAGTCTCTATGCAAAGAATTCTCTAAGTTAATGCAGAAAGAGTTTGAAATGAACATGATGGGAGAACTCAAATTCTTCCTTGGACTTCAAGTAAAACAAACCATGGACGAGGTGCTCATCCACCAAACCAAGTATACAAAAGAGCTTCTGAAGAAGTTTAAGATGGATGATTGTAAACCAATGAATATTCCTATTCACCCTACTTCCATACTGAACAAATATGATAAAGAGAAAAAGGTAGACCAAAAGGTATACAGAGGTATGATAGGATCTCTCTTATAATTACTGCGTATTGGCCTGATATTATGTTCAGTGTATGTTTATGTGCTCGATTTCAATCTGATCCTAGAGAATCTCACTTATCAGCAGTTAAGAGAATTTTTAGATATTTAAAAGGTACCACTAATCTTGGTTTGTGCTTTAAGAAAAATGAAGATTACAGATTAGTTGGTTTCTGTGGTGCTGACTATGCTGGAGATAGAATTGAAAGAAAAAGCACTAGTGGAGGATGTCACTTCATTGGAGCTAATCTTGTCTCATGGTCAAGCAAAAGACAAAGTACCATTGCTTTATCAACTGCTGAAGCGACGTATATATCAGCTGCAAGTTGCTGCTCACAACTTCACTGGATCAAACATCAATTCGAGGATTACAATGTATTTTTAAGTAGTATTCCGCTTATGTATGATAATACTGATGCAATAAATCTATCTAAGAATCCAATTTTGCATTCTAGGGCTAAGCACATAGAGATTATACATCATTTTATTAGGGATTATGTTCAAAAAGGTGTGATTGATATTCAATTTGTAGATACTGACCATCAATGGGCAGATATATCTTTACTAAACCTCTTGCAGAGAATAGATTTATCTTTATTAGGAAGCATCTTAATATGATATGTGTAGATTAATTTAGGCGACTAGCCTCGAGAAAATTTTGTTTTGTTAATCCTGCATCTATTTCCTATGCTCATCTAATACCTATTAAAAGTTGTGCGTCTATTGCATATTGTATTGTACATCCATATGACGAGTCCACTGAAACTGGTTACCGCGTCCATTGTATAGTTTCAGAAGAGTTCACATCTGCCTGTGTTTAAGCATATTTTGTGTGTGTTAATAAATGCATTTATTTTGTCTCAAGACAAAGTTATCCTTTATTCTCTTTACTGAGTCAGTACTTCCATCAATCCCAACAAGACCTTTTTATAGTTCCAAGTTACCAACGCCGTTTTATCATAATGACATGTCATGTCAAAAGTTTTTTTTAACCTTTGAGATTCAAAATTCCTTTAAAAGTAATCTTTTCCCTATGACAAAAACTTTACACTTCCATAACCTCTCGAGCTATCTCTCTCTAGCTCTCTCTGCTTTCAAACCCTAAGCTCTCTGATCACCTAAAATGGTTTCTTCTTCAACCTTTAACGTGTACAAGCTCAACTTGGCAATAGAGCATCATTTCAACCTTGAAGTGCTGCAAGACTACAATCTAGACATAATAAAATATGTCAATGCAGCCGGGTGGGGAGGACTCTTCACAGAGAAGGTCTCTATCTTTCCTAACCTAATCAGGGACTTCTGTAGAAACGTCCAAGTGACGGATACTGATTTCTTCTCAACGGTGTTAAGAAAGAAGATTGTAATCTGGGAGAAGACTATTGCTGATGCAATTTCCTGTGCTCAGGAGGGTTTAGTCTTTCTTGAGTCATGGGAAGAGGATATGGGTGGCTCTGAGACTATTGAAGTCTGTCTCATGAAAGAAGACACAGTCAGAACTCACACTTGGAAGGCTGTTGAAATGAAGGACATTGTTCGCATCCTTCATCATCTTCTTAACAAGGTGGTTCTTCATAAGGTTGGATCTAAAGACAACCTCTCCTCTCTGGACAAATTCCGCCTCTGCCATCTTCTCACTAAATCAAAGATCAATCTTCCAAGAATTATGTACGGAAGATTCAGAGACGCTGTGATGAATAAGAAAAGACTCTCAGCACTTCCTTTTTGCCATCTTCTTTTTAAGATTTTCAAGGCTCAAGGAATTCATGAGATTCTTGCTGCAAAGACTTCTGAGGAGCAAGCTAGGATATTGACTGAAAAACCAATGTCAGCTGTAGACCTTGGTAAAATGAATATAGCCAACATGAACCTTAGTACCTATGATGCTGCTGCAATGGCCAAGACTGAGGAGTTAATGAAAGCTAAAGAAGAGATGGTGGAACAAAACAATGTTGTAGTCCTCGGAGTAAAGAGAATAACTAGGCAAAAGACCACTGCAGCAAGGAAGCCTGCCCCCAAGAGACCAGCTAGTGGCATTATTATCGGGGAACCTTCTGATGCCCCTGCTGCAAAGAAGCAAAGAAGAGTTATCTTCTCTAACAATGAAGATGAGGAAGCTGATGAGGACATCATTCCTATCAGTTCAATTCTGAAGAAGCAGAAGACCTCTGTTGCTGCTGCTGAGGTCATTGTGCCTGTTCCAACAATTGTTCCAACAAAACCTAGAAGGCAACCAACAAGAAAATCCAGATCAACTAAGACTTCTAAGGTAACCCTCTCTGCTAGTGATCCTGTTCAAATAGCAGTAGATGCCCTAGTGTCTAGTTTAGAAACTAGGATTGATGATGTGCCTGTCTCCACTTCAGATGATGATGTGTACATTCCCACACCCCTTTCACCCCAACCAACACAAATAGCCACTCCACATTTTCAATCTATTTTCCCTACCGATTATCCCTGGTTCAATCAACCAGATGATGGCATTTCCCCTGGTGCTCCTTTCCCCAAACCCTTGAGAACCTTATTTCCCTTCACCCCAACTTCTGTTCTTTTTAATGGCAAATCTGAGGATTGGGCCAAGGTAAAAAGGGCATGGAAAGTTCTGTTTCATTCTCACTAACCTGAACCCGAACACATACCAACCAGATGGTATCCTCTACCTGAGTATGAGGAAGAAATCAGCCCACCTGTTGAAACCCTTTACCTACCTCATCCTGATTGTAAATTAATCAAAAATGTACTTTCTCAAATGCACATCAACTTAGGGCCATTAGTCACTCACCTACCCCTAAACAAATCCCCCCCACCCCCAGAAAAATTTACCCTAACCTTGTCAAAACTCCTCCTTTCTTATCCCTCATTGATGGAGTTGAGAGACATATCATACCAGTTTGGGAGACTGACCCCAAAAGGAAAAATCTTCCTACATTCCTGAGCGTAGAGCAAGATCTTCAAAGCATGTTCCCATTATCATGCCAAGGGACACAAAATGGGTGTCTTTTGAGCATCCCAGTGTCTATGGGAGGGCCTCTGACTTCTTTCTGGATCAACTCTACTATGAAATGCTAAAGTGGGAATTCAGTCAAATCAGAGTTGATAGAGCCACGCATTTTGTCCCTCCATCCTGGCTGAGACATAATGAAGCAACCAGAATTGGAATCAAGCCTTACAGGATCTGTCCAAGACTGCCAATGTTAGATCTAAATAAGGACAAGGACATGAAAACAGAAGATTCAAGGGAGTGATGCCTGTAGCTGAATCAGTAATGCTTGATCTTCATCAAGAAACCTTTGACCACTCAATGCTGGATTTCCTTTTGCATACCGAATCCATTGAGTTGATCAATGAACATAGAGCTGCTAAATTCTGGAAATCTCATACTATCCAGTGCACCAGAGAGGCATCTTCCTCTAGTCTGTTTGAAGAGGAGAAGAAGGATATTCCCAAGGTCAGAGGGAAGTGTGGTCTTTCAAACTTTAGATATATGATTTATAAAGACCTCCGGGGGCTTCCTATAAACAGTAAGAATGTGGAATTCATCTACCCCATTATATGGGCAAAGGAAGTCTCAGTAATCCCTCCACCTACTTCAGAACCTATTGCAGATGAACCTGTTGTTGAAGAACCTGATCAGATTGCCATTGCTATTGGTTTAGAAGATACGACTGAATCCATTCACCATTAGAGCTCATCAGAAAGACAATCTTCTCAACCATTAGCTCTTGTGGTGATGCACCCTTCAGATCATTCAAGAACACTAAGTACATTTCAAGAGTCTGCTGAAAGCTCAAGGCAACAGGCTCTGCCATCTAATTTTGAAGAGGTTCTTGGAAAAATATTTGATGAAAGGGTTGGCAAGAAAGTTGATAAGAAGGTTGAAAAGTTGATTGAGAAGATTAAGGAAGATGTCAACCAACAAGTTCAAACTTCAGTGGCTCCAACCTTAGAGGTTATAAATAAAATGCTGGAATTCCTCATGGACTTCAAGAAAAGTCAAGCTCAGAACCCTCCTCCTCCACCACCTCCTCCTCCTGCTTAACCTTTACCTTTTATTTGTTTTCTTTTATATTGACAATGATGGTCCTCTCCTTTTACCTTTTTGAAAAGCTCATATTTGTTTGCATTTGCATATTCTCTTCTACTTGCTAACTATTCTAATACTTATGTTTGCTTATTTTCTTTGATATCTGCTGCTTTGATACTTATGTTTATTTATTCCCTTATATATACTCTAAGTATGATAAGCTGTTGCACCTATCTGTTAGCTTATATGCAGTTTTTTTCATATGCTTATTCTGCTTAATTATTTGAATGGTTTGTCTTAGGGGGAGCCCTCCAAGCTCTCTTAGACTTTGCTTTTCAAATTTAATTAGTTTTGTCATCATCAAAAAGTGGGAGATTGTTGGAACCAAAGTGGTTTTGGATTTAATAATCTCTAAGTTTTGATGCTAACAAAATGATTAAATTTGCTTGGCAAAGTGTTAGTTGAGATCTAACATGTGCTTTCAGTTATGCAGGAATACTTTAATATAAGTAAAATAAACTTGGGATAAGATTTCATTGAAAAATACACGTCCACCCTTGTAGATGGGCTCTTTACCTTGGTAAAGTTACTTCTTTATTTAATTTAGTAGACTGGTTTTCTTTAGTGAACGAGGCTCTAAATGTTTGCTAGACGAATACCAAAATAACTTGTTTAGATACAGCAAGTCCAAATACTTGATAATAAGCACGTCCTGTTGAGTCATCGGCAAGTGTACCGGGTCGTCGCAAGTAATAAAATAACACGGTAAGAATTTACCGAGGTCGAACACAAGGATTGGGGTACCAATTCTACCAATTCGCGGGAAATTAGATACGTTGGTCAAGTAACATAAAGTAGTTGAGATTGGAGAAAATAAGATCGCAATTCAATCAACTAATCAAGTAAAATAATTAACTAAAAATCTGGAATTAAAATGCCTAAGGTCACAAATCCACCTACCCAATCATGCATAGTACCCAAGTGATGATGAATTCCTCCCTAAGTTCAATTACAATGTCAACCGGGACCCCCAAATTCTCCTATATCCACTGTTGTGCTCAATAGGACGTATTCGACGATTGAGTTAATTACTTACTAGGTCTCATAACCCTAATCATCAAACTCTATTAATTCTTGTTCCCTATAGGTTGCACTAATCTCCTACCCACTCTCGTGCAATATTCAATTAGTGATCCCAATTCAAGTTCTAAACGCGACTTGCCGACTAAGCCTCATCAACGTTAACAAGTTAATCACGCATGCATATGATCAACGCAATCAAATCAGAATTGGAAAACATCAATTGAGAAAAGGGGAGAAATATACATCACATGAACACTATATCGCCATGGGTGGCTTCATTGTTCCCTCAGACGAGGGGATTAGTTCCTCATGCCCGTGACGACACACAAACAATCAGACATAATCACCATAGTCAGTTAAGAAAATAAAAAGGGAGACGCAGCTCCAGAGTAACAAGAACTCGTCACAAAACGCTCCAAAACCAGTGGTAAAAACTAGGATTCGGATCCCCTGTTCTGATACTGAAACAGCAATATATAGAGTTCTGATTCTGCGCTCGCTCGCGAGGCGAACAGCCTCTCGCGAGGCGAACATTAAAATTGGCGCGCATTCAAATTGGACTCTCGCGAGGCGATCATGCTCTCGCGGGGCGAATTTCAGTTTTGGCTCCATCTTGAGTTTGAATGATCGCGAGGCGAACTGTGATTGGCGAGGCGAGACCGAAAGGATGACTTCTCTGGCACAGTCAGGCCTTCAGGTTCGCGAGGCGATCTGGTGACTCGCGAGGCAAGACAGAATTGATGACTGTTGCTGCTCAGCTGGTCTTCAGGGTCGCGAGGCGAGAATACTTTCACGAGGCGAGTATCTCCAGAATGGAAATTTCCACTGTTTCTTGACTTTCCTTGACTCTCGGAGCTTCACTTCTAACCTGAAACAATAAAAGGTAACAAAAAGCGTAATTCTATTCAAAATAGACTAAAAACTACAAAAATTTCCTAGAACGAGTCAAAGTCTACTTAGGAACAAAACAAGGCCAAATTTGGGCGAAAACGAGATTGAACTCGAATAATTAGCACAGAAACCATAGTCCATCTAGTTATAAAACTAGATAAGCCAGAGGCTTATCAAAACACCCCAAACTTAAACCTTGCTTGTCCCCAAGCAAGCTAAAACTCAAAAAGGACTCAAGATTTGGCAAGCTTAAGGGATTCAATCGATTTCGCACAAATTTCATGCAATCTTAACAAAACAGTTTTTCTCCAATGATTTCCCTCCTTGCATCAATGTAATCCCCACATTCATTTACTTTAAACAATTGAGAACTTCATCACTCATGCAATCATTAATCTAAGTTGAGGATCCAAGTTACACACAAAAGGAAGATCACCAATTTCAAACAATTGCCTTCCTCACAAGGGTATGTAAAATTTCACTCATTCGCTCAAATTCGTCTAGGCTATCAACTTTTCACTCAATTTCACATATCAAGAGCACTTCCCATTGATTTGATTTTCATCTCAAAAATGGTTCCCACGAAAACATGCATGCACATCAGAAGGTCTTATAAAGGTTGTAATGGGGCCTGACTGAGGGTAGGATATTCAAGGATACTAGGCTTAAGTCCCTAGGAACTAAGAGAGCATGAGCATTTGACACATCTTCAACTCAAATTCCTTTTTCCATTTTTCTTTTTGCCTCGGGTGACTACAACCTTTTCCTTGCTAATCTTTTTGTTTTGCCCCTTTTCTTTTGGCAAATTTTTTTTTTTTTTTGCCTTGGGCTTCAACCTTTATTTTTCTTTTTCTCTACCCAAAATGACATATCACCTTGTAGCCACCCCAAACTTAGTTTCTCACAACCCTTCTCTTGCTAAGTGTCCATGCTCTCCTAATCCTAAGATTGGGTTAACATGGTTTTTCAGATTTTTGGCTTATAATATAGGGTCATCAAGAAACAATAGGTTAATTAGGCTCAATGTGGCTAACTAGGGAACATGCATTAGGGATGGTTCTTTTTAGGCCAAGTAGTTATTCAAAGAAAATTGCCTAAATCATTTGATGCAACACATAAACATGCAAATCATGAAGAGATTCAAGCAAATCCGGGAAAGTGCAA
The DNA here is from genome assembly GCA_030762895.1 of Sophora flavescens. Taxonomy (NCBI): domain Eukaryota; kingdom Viridiplantae; phylum Streptophyta; class Magnoliopsida; order Fabales; family Fabaceae; genus Sophora; species Sophora flavescens. The sequence continues at coordinate 88,396,701 of CM061066.1, forward strand.
CCTTAAAAGTGATTCACACAATCAAAAACAAAGTTGGAGGCTCAAATCCTCACCTGGACATTTTGCAAATTGTTGGACCGAGATACGATTCCTAGTGTGTGCACCCCCTCACCCCAAACTTGTCATAAATCAAGCAATCACAATAAAGTTCTCAAAGTTCAATTTTCAATTTTTCACATGGGGATCAATTTTTCTATTTTCAGAACCTAGGGGGAAATCATCAATGGTCAAAATAATTCATGCAATCAACCTATGCTAAATTTAATTAAAATCCAACAAGCTTGACGACACATATTCATACACAACACTCTTGATCTTCTCAAATTATTCAAGAGCGACAAACAAAAACAAAAACACAAACAAAAAACAAAAACAGAAATAGCAATTAGTTCCCTCCCCCACGCTTAAAGCATACATTGTCCTTAACGAAAGAACACAGAAATATAAAATAAGAGTGAGGAAAGGAGAGGGTGCTCCCTGATCAAATTATAGTGGAGGTGGCCGCTTCCACGGAAAGTTATCTTACGGTTGCATCCTCATCCAATTGTTCCCTCGGGCACCCCTCTGCTGGGCCAAAGGCCTCTCCTGGAAGAAATCCTGCAAATCAAAAACTTAATTGCAGATTCGCGAGGCGAGAGGTCACTCGCGCGGCGAATCTGGAAAAATTGTTCTTCACATTTTCCAGAATCGTACGGCGAGTAGTATCTCGCGAGGCGAATCTGGAATTCCAACAGATGGTGATGCCCAGAATCGCGAGGCGAAAGTAGACCTCGCGGCACGAGACAGAAGGGTGAGCAAGCCTCTGAGATTCAGGGCTTCTGTCTCGCATGGCCACTGTGGATTCGCGTGGCGAATCAAGTTTTTTTTTAAATATATAAATGAAAATGACAAAGACTAAAAATAAAGGATACCTAGCTTGGGTTGCCTCCCAATAAGCGCTTCTTTAACGTCACTAGCTTGACTGCATCCACCTGGATCCCATAGCCTGTGGCACAAGGGCCAAGAGACTCTCATCATGTGAGATCCTCCACCCGGATCCCATGGTTTGTGAAGTGGCCCTTGCAGAAGCAATACGACTCTATCCATAATTCCACCTGGCCCGTGTGCGAAAACTCCATTGACCTCTGCAAATATGAACTCACTTCCTCACGGGTCAAATGTTGTTTTCTCGAGGAAGTGTGCCAGACAAGTGGGAGGGACTAACTTACCAGTGTCCACACATGCATGCAAGCCAACATATTTATCTAATGCAGCAATTTCAGGTTGCTTGGCAAGCATGGTGAAATCCACTACCGCATCATCTGCATTTTGATCCATCCCCCTTGCTCCGGTACCTTGTCACTTGTCAATTCCTCTTTCTCAGGTTGCTCTTCCTCAACATGTGGTTTTTTCGGGGCTTTGTCTTCCTCAACTTCCTGAGAACTAGTTGCATCCCAGTTAGATCCCAACACCCTACCACTTCTAGTTGTTATGGCTTCGCATTGGTTCTTAGGGTTGTTCTCGGTATCACCTGGGAAAGTGCCTGGGAGACGCTCATCTAGTTGCTTTGCGAGCTGAGCCAACTTCTCTATTGCCGCATTCGCCTTCTCAAAACTCAACTCCCAAGGTTGCCTTCCACCATCCTGTTGAGGTTGTTGTTGCCAATTATGTTGAGGTTGTGGTTGCCATGCTAGACTACCACTAGCATTACTCCAAGCGAAACCCGGATAGTTGTTCCTCTGATAGTTGTTCTGGGGCACACTGTCATAAAAATTGTGGTATGAGTCCTCATGTTCCTGGGAGAAGTTGAACGGACAGTACTGAATGTCATGATCTCCATTACAATTTCCACAACCCGGAGGCATTCCCTCGTGTATCACATTCACCCTCTTGTTCCCAGACAAAGCCTCATTCTGCATCTTCAACAGTCTATTTTGCTCCAGAATGGCTTCTATTGCTGCAGAACTGAATCCACTTGAGGTTTCCCAACCACGGTTGTAATCATTGTACGACATCTTCTCCAATGATGCCCATCCATCCATTCAAGCCTCTTTCGCTCTCTGCTTCTTTCCTTAAGCGCTTCTCGGTCTTGGTGATCTCCGAATAAAATAGCAAGTCCTTTTGTGAGAGGGTACCTCGAATACAAAAACAAGGCAAGACCAAGTGGAATCAAAGAAGTAGAGAGAAAACAAAAATAAATAAATAAAAGAAAAATAAAAATAAAAACAGCTTAACCAAATAATCAAACTTTCCTAAAAATTAGGAAATTTGGTTGTGCCAATCCCCGGCAACGGCGCCAAAAACTTGTTGAGTCACCGGCAAATGTACCGGGTCGTCGCAAGTAATAAAATAACACGGTAAGAATTTACCGAGGTCGAACACAAGGATTGGGGTACCAATTCTACCAATTCACGGGAAATTAGATACGTTGGTCAAGTAACATAAAGTGGTTGAGATTGGAGAAAATAAGATCGCAATTCAATCAACTAATCAAGTAAAATAATTAACTAAAAATCTGGAATTAAAATGCCTAAGGTCACAAATCCACCTACCTAATCATGCATAGTACCCAAGTGATGATGAATTCCTCCCTAAGTTCAATTACAATGTCAACTGGGACCCCCAAATTCTCCTATATCCACTGTTGTGCTCAATAGGACGTATTCGACGATTGAGTTAATTACTTACTAGGTCTCATAACCCTAATCATCAAACTCTATTAATTCTTGTTCCCTATAGGTTGCACTAATCTCCTACCCACTCTCGTGCAATATTCAATTAGTGATCCCAATTCAAGTTCTAAACGCGACTTGTCGACTAAGCCTCATCAACGTTAACAAGTTAATCACGCATGCATATGATCAACGCAATCAAATCAGCATTGGAAAACATCAATTGAGAAAAGGGGAGAAATATACATCACATGAACACTATACCGCCATGGGTGGCTTCATTGTTCCCTCAGACGAGGGGATTAGTTCCTCATGCCCGTGACGACACAAACAATCCGACATAATCACCATAGTAAGTTAAGAAAATAAAAAGGGAGACGCATCTCCAGAGTAACAAGAACTCGTCACAAAACGCTCCAAAACCAGTGGTAAAAACTAGGATTCGGATCCCCTGTTCTGATACTAAAACAGCAATATATAGAGTTCTGATTCTGCGCTCGCTCGCGAGGCGAACAGCCTCTCGCGAGGTGAACATTAAAATTGGCGCGCATTCAAATTGGACTCTCGCGAGGCGATCATCCTCTCGCGGGGCGAATTTCAGTTTTGGCTCCATCTCGAGTTTGAATGATCGTGAGGCGAACTGTGATTGGCGAGGCGAGACCGAAAGGATGACTTCTCTGGCACAGTCAGGCCTTCAGGTTCGCGAGGCGATCTGGTGACTCGCGAGACGAGACAGAATTGATGACTGTTGCTGCTCAACTGGTCTTCAGGGTCGCGAGGCGAGAATACTTTCACGAGGCGAGTATCTCCAGAATGGAAATTTCCACTGTTTCTTGACTTTACTTGACTCTCGGAGCTTCACTTCTAACCTGAAACAATAAAAAGTAACAAAAAGCGTAATTCTATTCAAAATAGACTAAAAACTACAAAATTTCCTAGAACGAGTCAAAGTCTACTTAGGAACAAAACAATGCCAAATTTGGGCGAAAACGAGATTGAACTCGAATAATTAGCACAGAAACCACAGTCCATCTAGTTATAAAACTAGATAAGCCAGAGGCTTATCACGTCCATCTTGCCATGTAAACAGACGAAAGTAATTAGTACAAGTAAATGAACTGAAACATAAAGTAATCTAGTAGACGAGCTCTAACCGTCACATCACCAGACTGAGATCTTTATAACTCATTGAGGAATATCAAGTCCGAAGACTTGATAAACAAGAGGATATGCCATGTCATCAGACAAGAAAAATAAAATATTGAACAGACTTAGTCTCTCATATAACTAAGTAGATAGAGTTTCTTTTTAGACGAGCTCCATCCTTGAAATGATTAAATGCAATCCGAATATCTTTAATTTATTTCAAATGATTGATATTTATTTCAATAGAATATTTGTTCTTCAGATTTGTTTTATCTGCTTTAATGTTTCACCATGTTGTAAAAGAAACATAATACCATCAAGAAATGCAAAAAGCAGAATAATACAATAAGATACTACAAAATGATCTGAACGATGACGACTTTATGGCTGAAAAAGCTGGATTATACACAAAGGAGAAACAACAAGTTCTCAAGCTACAATGCTCAGATCGGTAAGCATCCAATTTCATGCTACCTCGATAACCAAGAGTACTATTCAGCATTGCCACAATCAAGCTATCAAGCACAACGGATATCATGCATTAATTGCTATTGCTAAACAGGATTATTCAAAGTAACAGTTGGAGAAATACAAGTGAAGAAGAAGGTCACTATAAATAGGAGACCTGAGATACTGAAAGAAGAACTCTTGACTACACAACTTTACGAGCTCAACTTTTACTCATACTCATATTTCTTTAGAGAACAAAAGTCAACATTTCTTAGAAATATTCATCTGATCTTAAACTGTCATATTCTCACACATAGTGAGTTAAGAAGATCAAACATTATATCTCTTTGTAAGAGTTAGAGCCTGAAGACGCTTGGCAAGAAAGAAATACTTGTAGCCTGGAGAGGTGTCGAATACTTGGTTGTAATCTATTTTGATAATAGTGGAGAAAATCCTTCAAGTAGAAGGGACTGGACGTAGCTCTTGGTTGGAAGAGAGTGAACCAGGATAAAACATCTTGCGTGATTCTTCTATCCCTTATCTCTTATAGCTTTATCCGTTTCTTACTAATCGAGGGGTTTTGATATTGCTTTTGTTAAAGTCTTTTTAAAAGGATCTTTTTCTTTGTGCTTGCTTCTGTTTCTAATCTCCTTGAGTGCAAAAATTGTTTTAAAGGTTGTTTTCGAAAATTATTAATAAACACAATTCAACCCCCCTTCTTGTGTTTGCCTGTGTCAACTTCAAATGCTTCTTGTACTTGCAGCAGAGAGCTTTCCTCTTTCAGTGCAACATTCAGTTCATTATCCAGAAAGCACTTTTACTTTGTATTAAAATAGCTAAAAGGTTACTGCTGTGGTACAGAGATTGCGTGTTTATTCCTAAAAGCCTTGGAACAAACGTTCTTTATTCTTTATCCTTTGCGCTATTGTCCAGAGGTCTTCGAGATTCTTAAGGAAGGCATCTAATTTGAATAAGGTGATTCGAACTTCATTGGAAATTTTTAGACGGGTGCAAGGTAATTCAAAAATTAGATGAGTGCATATGCAGTTCAAAACTAGACGGGTGCTAGTGTATTCCAAAAATTAGACGGGTGATCCACTGATTCTTTTCCAGATATATGCTTCTTGCCATGTCATCAAGTATATTAGAATCTTGACTGAGGGTTGACTTGGTCTTTGACTGTGTGGTTTGAATTTAGACGAGTGGTTTTTAGACTTGTCTAAAAACTCGGCTCTACTAAAAAGTAGACGGGTCACAAAAATGGATGAGTGACCTTAAGTCTATTTTCCTGCACACTTATCAGACATGTCAGTAATTTCATATGATTCAATATTACCATACTTAATCTATTTGGAACCATCAAAACTTAGAGAATCTACACATGGAATGTGTTTCAGACTTATGAGGTCTCAACATTCTCCCCCTTTTTGATGATGACAAATAACGTTTCTGATTTTATTGAACATCAAAAAGCAATAAGAGAAATTTTCAAACAGACATAATTTTTCAGAGTATGCTATGCTCCCCCTTAGTTCATGCATCAGATAAAAACATGTATTAGAGCAAAAACAAGGTACCAGAGTAGATAACAAACTTTTTGGACAAATAGTCATAAACTCATAAGTTATAATTATAATTTTTTTTATTTCTATTATATTTTATTTCCTCCCCCTTTTGGCATCAATCAAATAGGAAAAAAACAGTAAAACAAATATATATAACATATTAGAGAGCCAAAAGGATTATCAAAACATCTTTTCATTTCATATTGAAAACAGAGTCAGAAGTGTTACAAGTGATAGACATCATTGACTAGTACATTGCATGACTCAAGAAGGAAATGAAAAATACTAAGTCCTAAAACCTACGAGCTAGGACCTCCTTGACTCTTGAAGAAGGCTTCCATCAACTTCTGCATTGCTTGCTGCTGAGCTAGCATATGAGCTTGAAAAGCCACTTGTTGAGCAATTGCTTCATCCTGCCTTTGAATGACAGTCTGCAAACTCGATGCCTTTTCCTCTAGCCAATGGGCAGATGTGATCAAAAACAGTTTCTATAGGGACAACATTCCTACTGCTCACTATGTTAAGTCATCTCTTTGGCCAGAAATCAGAACTAACATTCAACAGGTTCTGCAGAACTGCACTTGGCAGATTGGAAAAGGTAACAGGATTTGTTTCTGGCATGACAAGTGGCTTCATCAGAAGATTGTGGATTTGCTGCATATTCCTGAAACTCTGCACCTGGTCCTCCAGGCCAAAGTTAAAGCATTTATACAGAATAATGCTTGGTCCATCCCTGAGGAGTTGAGGCTTAGATATCCAACAGTAATATCAGACATTGACAAGGTCTCCATCCCTTTGTTTGAGAGTGAGGACCATTTAGTTTGGACTCACTCAAGTTCGGGTAGCCTATCTTTCAACGAAGCTTTTCTTTTTCAGAATCCTCACCAGCAGGGTCTGCCATGGACAAAAACAGTCTGGAACCATGCTATTCCACCTTCCAGGTCCTTTCTTGTTTGGAGATTTTTGCACAGTAGGCTCCCCACAGATGAAAACCTCAAAGCTCGAGGTTGCACTACCGTCTCCATGTGCAGTCTGTGTGGTAAAACTGAGGAATATGCTCAACATCTGTTCTTGTCCTGTGCCTTTGTAGCTCAGCTTTGGAGTTGGCTCAGCGCCTTGCTTGGTTGTACCATAGATACCTCCTCCCCCTTTGCCTTTCTTGAGGTCTGCAATAGAAATTGGAGTGCCCAGTTGTGAGATACAGTGGCTGCAGCTGTGATCAATGTCCTTTGGGCAATCTGGACCTGTAGGAACAAAGTCAGATTTGAGAATACCTCTCTAACTTTTCTGCAAGCAGTTAGCATGATCATAGGGGCTGTTTCTTTAACAGGTAACCTATCTAAAGGAACCTCCTGCTCTGCTATGGAGGAGCTATCTGTTCTCAAAGCTTTTAGAGTGACTGGTCATCCAGGCAAAGCTCCAAGAATTCTTGAGGTATTTTGGAATCCTCCCTTGGTTTATTGGGCTAAGTGCAACACAGATGGTGCTTCAAAAGGTTCTCCTGGAGAAGCGGCTGGTGGGGGGATCTTTAGAGACTATAGAGGACATCTCATGGGCTGCTTTGCTACTTATTTGGGTATCTCTTCCCCTCTTCATGCAGAATTGGAAGCTGCTATGCAAGCTATTGAGATTGCTTTTAGGAATGGCTGGCATAGGCTCTGGTTGGAATGTGACTCTATGTTAGTAGTCTTGGCATTTAAATCTATTCATATTGTCCCTTGGTCCTTGAGGAATAGATGGAGGAACTGTCTGCAACACACCAGTAATATGCTCTTCATGGTCACTCATATATATAGAGAGGGCAATGGTTGTACTGATAAATTAGCCAACTATGGGTTAACCTCCCAAAGTAACTCTTGGTGGAGCTATGTCCCTAGTTTTATTCAGGAGGATTTTAGTCAGGATAGACTAGGTCTTCCCAACTATAGATTTGCTTGATTCTCTGTTTTTCATGGGTTTTGGTTCTTGTCCCCCTATGATTTTGTATTCTTTATTTTTGTCCTCTTTCTTTTGGAATAAATTTCTGGGGTGCTGCAAGTGATTGGTAGAGTTGGAGGTGCCAACCTAGTTGGGATGTCCCTCTCTATGGTGATGCCTTTGCACTCCTAGTCTTATAAAAAAAAAGTTTAGGATCCAGAAAAACATATTGATTGCTTGAAACGATTTCCTCAAGAATTCCTTGAAGTTTTTGCAGAGTTTAGGGGAGAGGTGACAACAGATAGGAGGAACTCATATGAACATTTTGTAAGATTTAAGGAGGTAATGGGGGTATTTTGAGGGAAGTTTAACAGACAGAAAGGGAAAACCAAAATAAGAGGAGGTAAGGTATAGACAGAAGGGGAAAAAGGGTAAAGATCAAAAGCTTGACTACCTCTCACAGGTATATCTTTCTTTTCTTCTTCCTTCAAAACAGAATTGGAACCACAGCTCCAATAAATGTCTTTAACTTTAAAGAACTTGTGATGGGTTTCAGTTATGAGAAGCTTCTTCCTCAATTTGCCTTTGCTGTCATTCAGCTTGGTTATAGAAAACTTTTATTCCCCAGGCATACTGATGTCTTTCTGCTTTCCTTGAAGATTTATTGAATCAGGCATCACTTTGATCTCAGTGGTTGGCTTCATGAAAACATGAGGCAGAGGGACCCATGCTCTTGAAGTCTTCTGTTTTCTGGCAAGCTTTATACACAGCCTTTCAGCTTCCACAATTTATACACAGCCTTTCAGCTTCCATAGATGCAATGGCATCCAGATCAGTGCCAGACAGAAAGAGTGAGGAGTATTCTTCTGTGACAGAGACAGGTATGGTTCTGGAGGATGAATGGTAAGGTGATAGGGAGGCTAAAGGAAGAGGGTTGTGTCTAGGTGGAAATGGAGGAGGTGTGGAAGGTTTATACACAAGGGATTCAGAAACTGGTGGTTCTGAAGAAACGAGGTTGGGTTCAGAAACTTATATTTCAAGTGATTGTGGTTCAGGAACAGAAAATGAAGGTGAAAGTTCATGAACAGGTGATGATAAAGGAGGTGTTGGTTGTCTAAGGGGTGAAGTATGTGGAGGAGTTGGAATTTTTGGTGAAGCAGGTGGAGTAGGAGTTTTCTGTTATGGTTGTGGTGATGGTGTTTTCTGTGGAGGTGGCGTTGGTGCTCTTTATGGTGACATAGCAGGTAGTGGTGATGAAGGTTGTGGAATAGAAGTTGTTGTGGGTGAAGGTAAGGTTAGTGAGTGTGAATGTGATAAAATTTTGGCAGGGATTGGTTCTGTTTGTTGAGATGGAGGTGACGATTCTTTCTGTGGTGAGGGTGATGGTGAGGGAGTAGGAAGTAAGACAATCTTCCTCTTTGTCACAGTGGTCCTCTTTTTCTTAGGGATCACAGTCTCCTCATGTTGAGACTCCCCCTCAGCTTGCACAGTTTTCTTCCTCTTGAAAACTTTAGTAACACTTGGTCCAATGGGGATAGAGGCAGCATCTTGAATAACAGGTTCAACAACCTGAGAGATAGTTTCAGTATCATCTTGAAACACAACAGCTTCAATAGTTGCTTGAGCAGATGACTCATCAATTTTTCTCTTTTTCCTCTGTAGTTGAGGCATTTCCTCTTCAACAGGCTCCACAAAGGGTTCAGCCTTGAGAGCAGGAATGGTGAGAGATTCTTGAGTGGGTTCAACAACATTAGATGATGAGGCTTGAGCAGAAGGATCAATAGTAGGAGTTAGGGTAATCTTCATCAAAGGCAGAGTCTTTGTGGTGATCTCAGTGCAAAGATCAGCAAAAACAGCAGTTCTTAAATCCAACTTGCTTGCCTTAAAAATCCTTGTCATGATCATACAATAGGGATAATCTTTTTCCTTTCCCTTGACAGCCTTCTCCATGTGTATGAAGATCAAGTCTGTAATATCTATCCTAATCTTCTGGACTAGATGAAATAGAGAAAACTTATCTATTTTACTGACACAGTTTATAATTAAGACATGTAGAAATAGTGCCTTAGGAGATAAATACTTGGAGTCTTTGTTTGCAGGTCTTGCAACTCCATACAAAATCATATTCACATTGGCTTCTCCTTGGTCCTTTAGCCATTCTTTGTAATACCCAGCACCTTCCCTTGGGCATTTCGTTACTTCAGCGAGTACCTCTTGAGTTATGAAAACGTGATCCTCACCAACATCTCCAGTAATCATGGAGGTTGAGTTGTCCTTGGTGATTTTTTCTGTGGTCCAGAAATCCTTAACAAAAGCCCAGAAGACAAGCTCTTGTAGTTGAAAGAAGGGTAACCATCCAGCATGGTTGAGTTCACGAAGAACGTCCAAACCCTTGTTTATGAGTTTGTCAAAGTTAGGGACCCTTCCAGGGTGCACCTTCTTTAATTCAGAGATTGAAATCTTAGTTCTCTCAGACAAAGTTTCAAGAAGACTCTTGGGTGCCATTGTTTCAGAGAAGTGAGGATTAGGGTTGTTTGGTAACGAAGAGTTTTGAGAGGTTGAAGACGAAGAGAGTTCAGAGAGTTTGAGACTTGAGAGCATTGATTGTGAATGGGTAGACTTCAATCGACACGGGTTGTTTTGTTAAAACGCTTGAGTGCTTTTTGCATTGGGAACAAGGAGAGAGATTATTGTTATAAACAGTAATCAATTTTGAAAAGACGATTGTTAATATAATGAAACGTTTTTCAGAAAAGGAGGGAAAATGCAATGTACATGTGTCTCAGTCAGGGTTTATCATGAGTGCTTTTAACCACATCATCAGATGCTTGGCTAAAGAAGATGAGTGAAGCATAGAGAAAATAGACGAGTCAAGCAAATATAAAATTCAGACAAGTAAATTTTCAGACATATCAACATACACTCATTCAGACACATTATGCATATTAAGATTCCTTCTAATAAAGACAAATCTATCTTCACTTAGAGGTTTAGTAAAGATGTCTGCCCACTGATAATCAGTGTTTACAAACTTAATTTCAAAAACACCTTTTTGCACATAATCTCTAATAAAATGATGCTTTATTTCTATACGCTTTGCTCTAGAATGTTGTATGGGATTCTTAGACAGATTAATAACACTTGTATTATCACACCAAACAGGTATATTATGCTCAAACATTGAGTAATCTTCAAGTTGATATTTTACCCAAAGCAGTTGTGAACAACAACTGGCTGTAGATATGTACTTGGCTTCAGTAGTTGATAGAGCTATGGTACTTTGCCTTTTACTTGACCAGGAGATCATATTTGCTCCAATGAAATGACATCCTCCACTGGTACTTTTTTTATCAATTCTATCTCCAGCAAAATCAGCATCACAGAATCCAACTAACCTGAAATATTCAGTTTTCTTATATAATAAACCAAGGTTAGTGGTTCCAATTAAATATCTGAAGATTCTTTTAACAGCCTTATGATAGGATTCTTTAGCATCTGATTGAAATCTAGCATAAAGACAAACACCGAATTGAATATCAGGTCTGCTAGCAGTTAAGTATAGAATAGATCCAATCATACCTCGGTAGATAGTGTTATCTACCATTTTACCTTCCTCATCCTTGTTTAGAATAGCTGATGGATGCATAGGAGTACTCATAGGCTTTGAATTTTCCATTTTATACTTTTTCAGAAGCTCCTTGGTGTACTTGTGTTTGCCTGTGTCAACTTTTCAAGCTTCTTGTACTTTCAGCAGAGAGCTTTCCGCTTTCAGTGCAACAATCAGTTCACTATCCAGAAATCACTTTTACTTTGTACTAAAACAGCTAAAAGGTTACTACTGTGGTACAGAGATTGCGTGTTTATTCCTAAAAACCTTGGAACAAACGTTCTTTATTCTTTATCCTTTGTGCTATTGTCCAGAGGTCTTCGAGATCCTTAAGGAAGGCATCTAATTTGAATAAGGTGATTTGTACTTCATTTCTGACAAACTGACATTGTAGTAGTATTGGAAATTTTTAGACGGGTGCAAGGTAATTCAAAAATTAGACGGGTGTACATGCAGTTCAAAACCAGACGAGTGCTAGCATATTCCAAAAATTAGACGGGTGATCCACTGAGTCTTTTCCTGACAGATGCTTCTTACCACGTCATCAAGTATATTTGAATCTTGACTGAGCGTTGACTTGATATTTGTCTGTGTGGACTGAATTTAGACGAGTGGTTTTTAGACGAGTCTAAAAACTGGGCTCTACTAAAAAGTAGACGAGTCACAAAAATAGACGAGTGACCTTAAGTCTATTTTCCTGCACACTTACCAGACATGTCAGTAATTTCATATGGTTCAATATTACCATACTTAATCAATTTGGAATCATCAAAACATAGAGAGTCTACACATGAAATGTGTTTCAGACTTATGAGGTCTCAACACTTAGTCGATTCTGGTACTTGGAAACTTTTTAAGTTTGGAAGGGGTGCAGGACCTTTACTTTCACATATTTGCTTTGCTGATGATCTTATTTTAGTAGCTGAAGCTAATGAAGATCAAGTCTTATTAATTAAAAATATGCTGGAATATTTTTGTAACTGTTCTGGACAAAAGGTTAACTTGTTAAAATCTAAAGTATTTTTTTCCAGTAACTTGTGCCCGAGTATCTCTGCAAGACTTAGCCAGTTGCTTGGAATAGAGGAAACAAAAGACTTAGGCCAATATCTTGGAGTTTCGATGCTGCACGAAAGAATTTCCAAGAATTCCTTTAACTTTGTTCTGGAGAAAATGAGAAAAAAAAACTTGCAATATGGAAAGTAAAATCTCTATCTTTTGCAGGAAGAGTTTCTCTTGCTCAGTCCTATTTGGCAAGCTTACCTGGTTATGTCATGCAAATAGTCTCTATCCCTATCTCAGTATAAGATGAATTAGAAAAGATATGCATAAGCTTTATATGGGGAAGCACAGATGAGCAAAGAAGATGTCACTTGGTCTTATGGGAGAAAATTTGCCAGCCGAAAGAACTAGGGGGATTAGGTTTTAAGAAGATGCGGGTCCTAAATGAAGCCTATCTTTCTAAACTAGCTTGGCAATTAGTGGTTGACAGAGGCAAACTTTAGGTGAAGATAATTAGGGTCAAGTATCAATGTGGCAGCCTCCTAATCCCAAAAGTAGAGGCTAAGAGAAAATATACCAATATTTGGAAGGCTATTTCCAGAGCCTGGATAAAAGTTCTCTGTAACACCACGTTTTTCAGTAAGTGCTTTTATGTATGCTTGTTTGTTTGTTTGTTTGTTTGAGTCTTTAAGAATTAGCATAGAGTTGCGGTTGAGGGCTAAGTGGATTTCTTGGCTTAAAATCCCTTTTTGGTACGTGAGCACGGTCATGCTCATGTCCAGTACGCCCGTGCTGAGGTTTGTGTCTTGTGACTGTCTGAGTCACAAGCACGACCATACTTAATAGGGAGCACGACCGTGCCTAATGGTTGAGCGTGTCTCGCTGACGCTAAGTTGAGCATGCCCGTGCTCAATAGGGAGCACGATCGTGCTCAAAGGCAGACCGCGCCTCGTAGGCGCTAAGTTGAGCACGCACGTGCTCAACAAGGAGCACGACCGTGCTCGGGGTCTAATGCCTTTAAATATAGAACAGTAACCGGGGGTTTTGGCTGTAAACCCTATTTTGGCACATCAGCCACCCTAGTGCGGCTACACCTTGTTTTTTCCCTACTTTCTCTAAACCCATCACTTTCTTGGAGTTTTGGAGGTTCTTTGGGAAGCTTAGTTGGTTTATGCCAATCTTAGAAGGTAATGGTTTCTCCTTCTTTTGGTTTCCTTTCTTTCATTGAGAATTGGGAATTAATGGTTTGTATGCAGCAAAGAGTTACCAGGAGATCAGAGTCTTCCCGACCTTGGTGAACAAGTGTAGGATCTTTGAGGATACCTACAAGTCCAGAGTGGCCAGTTTCAGGAATTCAGATAGCCAGGGCAGCAAGAAGATCGAGCAGAAGGACAGGGCAAGCAGCGTTATGCTCCAGCTGGAAGGGATTTCAAATAGAGTGGCAGGAAGCCACAGTTTTCTTATAATAGGTCCAGGGGTGGGAACTGTAATGCCCCTAGGCCCATGAAGTGCTGCAAGTACGGCGCACCAGATAACTTCACTACCCAGTGCAAGGAATCGGACGTCATCTGCTTTAAGTGTGGCAAGTCTGGCCACATCAGTCAGGATTGTGGAGGAGCTAAGTCAGAACCTCCAAGTGTTATCAAAATTCAGTAGTCCCAGGCTAATCGACTGAAGTCCACTGGGAGAGTCTTTACTCTTGGTGGAGTTGAGGCCTCCGAGTCTAATGACTTGATTCAAGGTATGTGCTTAATTGATGGGACTCCTTTAACTGTATTGTATGACTTGAGTTCTATGCACTCGTTTATATCGCATGATAGGGTCAAGAGTTTAGATTTTCCCGTTACCTTTCTTGAGTATGATTTTATTGTTTCCACACCTACAAACAAGCATGGTCTCACTTCTCATTCATGCAAGAACTGTCATATTACCATTGATGGTAGAATCTTTACTATTGATCTTGTATGCTTACCTTTAAAACAACTGGATATTATTCTTGGCATGGACTGGTTATCTTCCAACCACGTCCTTCTGAATTACTTTGAAAAAACCATAGTTTTTGGAACTCCCGTGGAGTCTAAGAATCCGACTTTTCTCTCTGCCAACCAAGTTAAGGCTTCAATGAAAGATGAGGCCGAAGTGTACATGATGTTGTCTTCCCTGGAAGTAGAAAGCCCTCATGATGTCGGAAGTGTGCCTGTTGTGCAGGAATTTCCTAAACTGTTTCCGGGGATGTTTATAACTTGCCCCTTGAGAGAGATGTTGAGTTCACCATAGACTTAGTGCCTGGCATTGGGCCAATATCCATAGAGCCCTATAGAATGTCTCCTCTAGAGCTAGCTGAGTTGAAGAAATAAATAGATGATCTGATCCAGAAGCAGTTTATTAGGCCTAGACTTAAGGATAGGTTGACATCAGCACCAGCGTTAGGTTTACCAGATCCTTGTGAATCTTTCGTAGTTTACTGCGATACTTCTAAGGTAGGTTTAGGTGGTGTGTTGATACAGAATGGTAAGGTAGTGGCTTATGCTTCTAGGCAGTTAAAAACCCATGAGAGGAACTACCCTACCCATGACCTAGAACTAGGAGTTGTGGTATTTAACTTAAAGATTTGGAGGAATTACCTTTATGGAGCAAATTTTGAGGTCTTTAGTGATCATAAGAGTTTAAAGTATCTCTTTGATCAGAAGGAGCTGAATATGAGGCAACGTGGGTGGATGGAGTTTTTAAAGGATTATGAGTTTGATCTAACCTACCACCCAGGAAAGGCTAATGTAGTGGCAGACGCTTTAAGTAGGAAAACCTTGCATGTCTCCGCTTTGATGATTAGGGAGATGGATCAGATTGAGGAGTTTAGAGATCCGAGTTTAACTTGGGAAGTTGTCCCTAAGAGCATTAGGCTTGGAACCTTGAAGGTTACCAACAGTTTGATGGATCAAATTGGAGAGGGTCAGAAGATAGACCAGTTTCTCTTGGACCAGAGAGAGTTGCTTGCTCAGGGTAGAAACTTTAGTTTTAAGGAAAGAAGTGATGGAGTTTTGAGGTTCATAGATAGAGTCTATATACCAGATGCCCCGGAGCTTAGAAAGTTGATCCTTGAAGAAAGACATATGAGTGGTTTGAGTGTGCACCTAGGTGCTACCAAGATGTATCAGGATCTTAAGAGCATGTTTTGGTGGCCTAGTGATGACAACCAAATGGTGAGGTTGCCTTGTTGATGATCTTTTTGGTTGAATTCTTAACAAGTTAATGTGAAACCAATTTTGGAACCAAAATAATAAGAAGAAGAAAACAAAACGAAAAAAGATAAATAAGATAGATGGCGCCACAAACATGTAGTTTGAAAAGCCTATGATGTTCGTCACAAGAATCTTGGATTCTTCATAAGAACAAGAGTTGGCTCAACCAAGAACCAAAGAGAACAAAGTCCCACAAATGGATTTAATCCAAATTCAACATCCAAGTTATCATTTCATGTGTTATGGCAATGATACATATACAAGGATGGATGCCCACTTTTGGGTTGCCTTGTTCTCTCAATATTCCATTACCTACACCAAATAACTCACATAACTCACCAACTAAATGACACTAGAAACACTCACTAACTCCCACTTAACTCAGCCAACAAAACATGAGTTAATTAGCCTAAAAACCCATCATAATGTAACCACCAAAACATTCAACTCAGCCACAAAAATATGATGGTTACGCCCCCTCCTTTAAATGGCCTTAAAACCCACAAAAACCAACTTAACTCCCAAGAATAACTCAGCCACATAAAGTTCATGCCACCCTCTCTTCATGACTCTTTATCACCCTAATTATGTGGTGGTTACACTTGCTTCTCACATTAAAAGTGTAACCCCCCATAATTAATACACTTTTATGCCAACTAATGAGGAGTTTCTTATAGCATGCAAGCCAAAGATTCTCTCCCCAAGACTCTCTAGAACTCGTGTAACACATGGCAAGTAGTGGACTTGACCCAAAAAAATATCACAAATTAATTGGGCTTAATCACACTAACCATTACACTTATTGGAAATAAAAGAAAACAACCAAGATATGGACTTGCACGCCCTCTTCATGCTTCTTGGGTTTGGATGAGAAAAGTTATTAACTTGGGCTCATTGTCTTCATTACTTGCACTTGCACTTGCACTTGGGCTTGTGTCCATTAAAAGAGCCACCATTTGATTTAGAGCTTGTTGGGCCTTTTTGGTCCTAGCTCTTGTCATGGGCCCACCAAGTCCATGAATGGCATCTTGATCCATGATGGGTTCCATTTGGCTCATATTATTCTTGTTGAAAAGTTGACTTGCCCCCCTTGGCTCATATCATACCCTCTTTCTTTAAGAAAAATCATCCTCGAATTTATGACTTCAATACCTACATCAAATGAAAGACATAGATGCCACATTGACGGTAAGTCAATATCACAGACATTTTTATTTATTTTCCCTACAACTTGCAATAGCCCATCTCTTCTAGGGTGGACCTTTGATTTCCTTCTATTGGGAAACCTTTTATTCTTTTTATGTACACACACCCAACCTCTGGGGTCAAATGGAAATTGATAGAAATTATCAGATGTATCAAGTAGGTGTAACACATTTCCATCTTGTACAATCCTAACACATTCATAGCCAAGGTAATGAATTATAAGATTAAGCAGAAAATTATACCTCTTGTGAAAATCTATTTTCAAGTTTACCTTTCTTGGCTTGAACATAGTCATAAAAGAAAATGTACTTTCTCTTTTTAAAGGCTCCCAAGAAAGTTGAGCCTCATGGACATTCTCCTTATTACAAACAAGAGATGGTTCTTTTTCAAAAAAGACAATCCTCTCAAACACATTAGGATCATCATATGAAAGCTTAAAAGAATTTGCAAGAGTGGGTAGAGTAAGAAGGGGAATAGTAGTTAACCCATCAATTATTGTCACATTCAAAACTTTAGAACCCATAACAAACCTCAAAATGCTAACTTTATTTTGAACAAAAGAATTTATGAGAAAGTTAGCAAACAAACTTTCTCTAAGTAATCCAACACATTCCTCAAAATTGTTGTGATTAACCAAAGGAACATTAGAAAGCACAACAACACATTTATCAAGGAACTCGTTCAAGTCTTGGTTCATAATTCTCAAATCAATCTTAGGAACCTGACAAGAATCATGCAATTCATCAAGCAAGTTTTCATTCCTATCAAATGTAGAAGAATAACAAGACCCATGCAATTTACCAAACATGTTATCAAATCTTGGGTCAAGATATCCATACTTTTGGGAACCCGTGCAAGTTCCCAAACGATAGGGTACTTCCCTTGGGATTATCTCTTCAATTACATTGGTTGTCTTGCAAGCTTCCATTGGAGGAACATCTTCGATTTCCTTCAAAAAAGAATCAACACAAGTAGGCAAAGAGTTAGGAAAAACATCAAAACATCAAAACAAGCATTTACTTTTTCCACCTCACCTTTTGTTTTGCTTTGATCTCTTTCTTTTCTCTCACTCTTTTCCATACTCTCGTCTTTTTCACATTTTTTCTCTTGATTCTTTTTCACATTTTCATCACTCTTCTTTTCACTTTTTGTTTAACTCTTTTTTTCATTTTCTCTCAAATTATGAGAGACTCTCATAGGTTTCTTTACATGAGCACTTGCCACGGCCTCCTTAGAGGTTGAAGTGTTGCCCTCATTCGTTAATTTGTTGTGAAGAACTCTATGGCAATGGTATGGAGCATATCTTCTCCTCATTATTTTTCTTATCTCTACCCATGTCTCAATAGGCTCCGCCTCATATCTTCTTCTCTCTTTTTGCAATTGATCCCACCAAACAAGTGCATAGTCCTTAAATTTAAGAGATGCTATCTTCATTTTCTTTTTCTCATTGTAATTATAATTGAACACTTGCTCTATATTCATCTCCCATTTCAAATAGACTTCGGGATCATTCTTCCCATGAAAGGTAGGAACTTTGATCTTGACCCTTTCAATTCTATCTTCTCGGTTTTGAAGGATGGCAAGTTGTCTATCATAATTTGCACTCATTTGCTCCATTTGCCTTTGAATGTTTTGTATTTGAGTAGCCATTCTAGCATGAAGAGTTGAAGAGCTTGGAGAAAATGATGGACTATCTTCATGGGATGCCATCACATTAACTCACAATATCAAAAGATAACAAGAAATTATAAAATTCCTCACTACACTTCCTCACTTGTGCACACAAATGTATTTCACTCAATTGGGTTTTTCCACACAAGATGTAACTTTCACTCTTGCCTTTTTTCCACTCAATTGTTCTCTTTTAGGCCTTAGAGGAGTCAAACACAATCCACACAAAAATCCAAAAATCAAGTAACAAAAACCACAAAACTTATCAAAAAACAAGGGAATAAAATGAAATGCTAGAAAAGCAAAGCTATGGGAAATAAGAACAAAGGAAGAAGGGAAATATTATTTTTTTTTCAAGAATACAAATTGCTCAAATATACTTTTCTCTTCTCTTTTTCTCAAGATTTCATGCACCATTTTTTTTCCTTATAATTTGCGCAATTTTTTTTTTTAAACCTTGAAGAAGAGAATCACACTTGTAAACCTTTTTTTTTATTTGAACAAGAACAACAACCACGAAATTTCCCTTCACAAATAAAATCAAAGTGTAACTTTTTTTTTTTTGTGTTTTTGGGTTTAAAAGAAGAAAAGAAGAAAGGTAGAAGATGAAGAATAAAAACTCATAAAATTCACCCAAAGCCTAAGCTCTGGTACCACTTGATGACAACCAAATGGTGAGGTTGCCTTGTTGATGATCTTTTTGGTTGAATTCTTAACAAGTTAATGTGAAACCAATTTTGGAACCAAAATAAGAAGAAGAAAGAAACAAAATGGAAGAAGATAAGAAGATGGATGGTGCCACAAACATGTAGTTTGATAAGCCTATGATGTTCGCCACAAGAATCTTGGATTCTTGATAAGAACAAGAGTTGGCTCAACCAAGAACCAAAGAGAACAAAGTATCACAAATGGATTTAATCCAAATTCAACATCCAAGTTATCATTTCATGTGTTATGGCAATGATACATATATAAGGATGGCTACCCACTTTTAGGTTGCCTTGTTCTCTCAATATTCCATAACCTACACCTAATAACTCACATAACTCACCAACTAAATGACACTAAAAACACTCACTAACTCCCACTTAACTCAGCAACCATAACATGTGTTAATTAGCCTGAAAACCCATCATAATGTAGCCACCAAAACATTCAACTCAGCCACAAAAATATGATGGTTACGCCCCCTCCTTTAAATGGCCTTAAAACTCACAAAAACCAACTTAACTCCCAAGAATAACTCAGCCACATAAAGTTCATGCCACCCCCTCTTCATGACTCTTTATCACCCTAATTATGTGGTGGTTACACTTGCTTCTCACATTAAAAGTGTAACCCCCCATAACTAATACACTTTTATGCCAACTAATGAGGAGTTTCTTATAGCATGCAAGCCAAAGATTTTCTCCCCAAGACTCTCCAGGTGTAACACATCGCAAGTAGTGGACTTGACCCAAAAAATTATCACAAATTAATTGGGCTTAATCACACTAACCATTACACTTATTGGAAATAAAAGAAAACAACCAAGATATGGAATTGCGCGCCCTCTTCATACTTCTTGGGTTTGGATGAGCAAAGTTATTAATTTGGGCTCATTGTCTTCATTACTTGCACTTGAACTTGGGTTTGTGTCCATTAAAAGAGCCACCATTTGATTTAGAGCATGTTGGGTTCCATTGGGCTCATATTATTCTTGTTAAAAAGTTGACTTGCCCCCTTTGGCTCATATCATCTCGGATGAAGAAAGATGTGGCTGAATTTGTGTACACTTGTTTAGTGTGCCAAAAGGCTAAAATAGACCACCAAAAGCTATCAGGAAAGTTGCATCCTTTGAGTATCCCAGAATGGAAATGTGACAGTATCTCCATGGATTTTGTGTCTGGACTCCCTAGGACTCCAGCTGGTTTTGAGGTGATTTGGGTTGTAGTGGATAGATTGACTAAGTCTGCCCATTTCATCCCTATGAACATGGAGTATCCCTTAGAAAAGTTGACCAGGCTGTACACCACATCAAAGAGATAGTTAGGTTACATGGTGTACCCTCTAGCATGTTGTCAAACAGGGACCCGAGGTTTACCTCTAGGTTTTGGGATAGTTTGCATGAGGTGTTAGGTGCCAAGCATAGACTTAGTTCAGCGTATCACCCCCAGACTGATGGTCAGTCTGAGAGAACCATCCAGTCCTTATAGGACTTGCTTTGAACTTGTGTTCTAGAACAATCTGGTAGTTGGGACAAGTTTTTGCCCCCGATAGAGTTCACCTACAACAATAGTTTCCATTCCAATATTAGGATGACACCTTATGAAGCTCTTTATGGGAGGAGATGTAGG
Source organism: Sophora flavescens (assembly GCA_030762895.1). Taxonomy (NCBI): domain Eukaryota; kingdom Viridiplantae; phylum Streptophyta; class Magnoliopsida; order Fabales; family Fabaceae; genus Sophora; species Sophora flavescens. The sequence continues at coordinate 88,417,488 of CM061066.1, forward strand.
ACACCCTTGTGTTGGAGTGACAATGTGGTGCTAGGACCAGAAATAGTGCAAGAAACCACTGAAAAAGTGAGGATGATTTAGGAAAAGATGAAAGTGGCACATAGTAGATAAAAGAGCTACCATGACAAAAGGAGGAAGGCGCTCGAATTCCAGGAAGGTTGCCATGTGTTCTTGAGAGTTACACTGACAACTGGGGTTGGTAAAGAGATGAAAGCGAGGAAGCTTACTCCTAGATTCATTGGTCCTTACCAAATTCTAAAGATTCGGCGAAGTCGCCTATCAAATAGCTTTACCACCGTTCTTGTCCAATCTTCATAGTGTCTTTCACGTGTCTCAACTCAGAAAGTATAGGAGGTACTACCCCTTCGAGTCAAGGATAGGAGGGTGAACCAGCTAAGAGGCAAAAAGTGTTACGTAGGAGCTGGAAATCAAGATGATGGAATCGTATCCACACCTTTTCACTCGAGGTGAGTAGAAATTTCGAGGACGAAATTTTTTATAAGGGGGGTGGAATTGTTACACCCCGATTTTAAGTAACTGCTTTTATGTATGCTTGTTTGTTTGTTTGAGTCTTTAAGACTTAGCTTAGTTTTGTGGTTGAGGGATAAGTGGGATTTCTAGGCTTAAAACCCTTTCTGGTACATGAGCACGGTCATGCTCATGTCCAGCACGCTCGGTACGAGGTTTGTGTCTTGTGACTGTCTGAGTCACAAGCATGGCCGTGCTTAATAGGGAGCATGACCGTGCCCAATGGTTGAGCGCGTATCGCTGATGCTAAGTTGAGCACGTGCTCATGCTCAATAGGGAGCATGACCATGCTCAAAGGCAGACCGCGCCTCGTAGGCGCTAAGTTGAGCACGCCCGTGCTCAACAAGGAGCACGACTGTGCTCGGGGTCTGATGCCTTTAAATATAGAACAGTAACCGAGGGTTTTGGTTGTAAACCCTATTTTGGCACATCGGCCACCCTAGTGCGGCTACACCTTGTTTCTTCCCTACTTTTTCTAAACCCTTCACTTTCTTGGAGTTTTGGAGGTTCTTTGGGAATCTTAGTTGGTTTGTACCAATCTTAGAAGGTAATGGTTTCTCCCTCTTTCGGTTTCCTTTTTTTCATTGAGAATTGGGAACTAATGGTTTGACCTTTTCTATTTAACCAAGGCTTGGAAAGCTAACTGAGCCGCTTGAGGAACACGTTGGTTTACCGTTGAGTTGTCACTGCCGTATTCTTCATACCAGGTATGGGGAGAAGGATAGTGTAATCATTAGGTAAGGGGGAAGCGTAAGATGAGGGGTTCCCATAGCCCCATTAATGTTGTTGTTAACTATTGTCAATGCCATGTTATGTTTGATGATATGGATTAGTTGCTATATATGTTGTTTGATTATGAGTATGCCTGTTATGTATACCTATTACTATAATTGCCTATCAGTTATTGGTATGCCTATTATATGCCAACTATTGTATGTTTAATGATATGCTCTATGTCATGAATTATTGGATGAATTGGTATGTTATGATTGATATGAATATTGTTATTATCATGCTGATTGGTTGAATGATGAGATTGATGTTTGGATGTTATCAAGACCCCAATTGGTTAATAGGACTCTTAATTAACATAACGGTTAAGGGATTGATTTTCCAATGTTTCATAAAACATGAACTGTTAGTGAGGGGTGAGGTTTTATGCCCAATGGATTAGTCAAGACATTAGGATTTGATTTAAGAGTGTTTAGGGTGGTTTTCACCAAAAGAACACCATGAATCTACCCTGAACAGGGAGCACGTCCATGCTCCCAGTTTGAATTCTGGAAGATGGCCGCACTTTAAGTACGACCGTGCAGAACAGGAGCACGACTGTCCATCAAGCACGCTCGTGCATAAAAGGAAGCACGATCGTGCTTCACTTAAAATGGAAGCACGCTCGTGCTCCCCCCTCCCGAGCAGAACGTGAATTAAAGGTTTTAAGGGGTGTTTTACCCCAATTGCCCCAAATGATGAGATAAAACACCAATTGAATGAAGAAGAGTTAGATAACTTAATTAAAGACTAATTAAGATAAACCAAATTAATAAGTTTGTTAAGCTAGTGCCCAAAGGGTTGCCGCACATTGATAAGTTTTGGTGCTTTTTGGCCAAAGTGGCCTCGATGCTTTTTGATCGAGGTGTTGATGAATATTTGCTGAAAATTCATGTGGTTCTTTAAAATTTTATAAATCTATGTTGTCCTTTCAAAACTTGTATTTCTTAAATATAAATATTTTAAAATTCAAACATACAAATCTTGATCATAACAATTTTTTTAAAAAAAAAAATCTTATAAGTCATTACATTTCTAAATAATCTTTTAAAATCCACTGAATTTTTTATGTTAAAATAATGTTTTGAAATCATAATTAAATAATTAAATAACTTTATAAGGTAAGGAGACATAAGCTACAAATTTGGTAGGTTGTATCCTCTTATATGCTAACTCCTCTGCTATATTCCCATGTGTAATTATTATATGCAAAATTACACCGAGTCTTTGGATTTTATTTAATTATATTTGGTATTTTTTATTTGGATTTAATTGATATGCACTATTTGTGAAAATAAATTTTACATAGTTAACCAACCAGAAATCGTCACATAAGTTAAAATGTTTGAATCGTATTCTAGCTACCTTAAAACACACTCATATCATGATTTTTGATTGGTTGATAGCGTAAAAAACTTTATACTGAAAACTTTTTTATTTTATTATTTTCGTAGATCTGGCTTTTTTCTTCTTAATAATTTCTAAGGCATCTTCTGAGATATTCTTTTATTTCTCGTTTCACACGTGTTTCATTGAAAAAGGTTCAACAATACACTTAAATTCTGATCCCATGGCTCTGCTTGGAGCAAACTGGAAGGTCATGAAAAATCTAGTTATGGTTTCATTCATGGTTTTGCTTGCTTTTGTCTTCGTTTCTGTTAGAGGAAGCACAAGCACCAGAAGAAGTGAAGTATCTGGGACAAATGGAGCACGACCTTTTTCTTACTCAGATAAATCTACGGAGTTCTTATGGAGTCATTCAGGTTATCAACATGTCTAGCCAGTAAGTTTCTTGCATCCATTATGTATATGTTATTTCTTTCCATGACATGGCCTCTCAGTCGATCTTACTCGGTTTCTCACCTGCTTCTTTAGCTGGCTGGCCATTTAAGTGTAGAGAAAACCAACATAGGAATCGATAAACACTCACATGATAGTAATCCGGTGTGGAGTGTAAAGATAAAATTATATCACTCTATTATTTAATAAAGAAATGAAGGATATCACTTCTTTGACAACAACATCTTCATCATATAGTTCCTCAAGTATGTTCCAAAAGTCTTTAGCTGTTTCACAACTACTGACTTTATCGAATTCAGACCTACTAAGAGAACATACAAGAAGATATTTTGCTTTGGCATTAAACTGAACCTTATTTTTGTGATCTGATGTCCATCTGCTTCTGGGAGTAGCATTTCGACTTTCATCAATTGGACTGTATGGTCCTTGAGATTTGATTTCCCAAAGATCTAAGTCAGTTGACTCAATGAACATTTTCATCTTATTTTTCCAGTAATCCTTTCCATTGAACATGGGTGGTTTGCTGAGATATGTACCCCGATTGTACATACTGTTGCTTGAGGCTGCTTCACTTGCCATTCTTCAGAATCTTTTCCTCTACATTGTGAGGTGCTCAACCCAAAGGCTGAGCTCTGATACCAACTGAAATGGCACAAAACAACACTAGAAGGGGGGTTGAATAGTGTTTTGGAAAATCAGAGTTTAAGAAGCACAAAACAGAATCCGTAAATGTGAGATGGTTAAAGACAGACGCATTTCTCAACAAACTGATCAGCAACTATTTTACACACCTGAGTTAGTTACGTAAAATAGTTAAACAAACTGAATAATAAAGTAAAGGCGAGGGAAAGAGTATACTCAGATATTTATCCTGATTCACCCACAAACTTTGGGCTACATCCAGTCCTTGGTTTCGCCAAGCTTTAACACTATAACTGATCAAGGTTACAGACGAGTATTATTTGCACACCTGGCCTCTCCAGGCTTACCCACAAGTATTGTTTGTACACCTAGCCTCTTCAGGCTTAACAAGTATTCTTGAAACAAGCCTTTTTAGGCTCAGAGAGTTTTGAGAGAGTTTTGAAGCACAGCTTCAAAGTTACAAAGCAATTCAACCAATCTTTTAACACTACAGTGAGTGAATGTGAACTTGGAACTTGGTGAGATGTAGATGAGTTATTCTTCAAATGATTTTCAGATTGTGAAGAAGATATGTGAGTGATCAAGGCTTTCAGCTATAGATTTGATAAGATGAATACTGTTCTTTATTAATATAGCTTTTTCACTGATGAGTAAATATTGGCTTTCTATGGTTGCTTATTACTATATCACTCTCCTCTTCTTTCAATCTGTGACTTCTTCTATTTATACTTGATCACAGAGATCATTTGAGATGCATTGGAAAGTCTTCAGCTTTGTTCTTCAAGAAATAGCAGTTCTGACTTGATAATAAATGCTTTGAAGAACATTGGAGATTCCTTGATGATAACAGAGTATAGCAGATATGCTTTTCTGGTTTTGGGAAGTGTTCTTTCCTTATTTGTGCAACACTTAGAAAAGCTCAAATAAAGTAGCTTTTCTCTTACTTACTTAAGGAATGCTTTTCTCTAGCCTTGCCCTTTTGGATTTTCTCCTTTCTCTGATTTTGATTGAAGATAAGAAATATATTAATAAACTTCTTTCAAGTTTAATTAACTATATTTCAAATCATTCTTACTTTTGAATCAGAGATTGAGTGATTCCTTCACAGAAATCTTTTCTCCTTGGCGCGTGCTTCAATAACACCGAAGATGACTTAGCGCATCACATCTTCTACACTTGTGGATGTTTGAATATCTTTTGAATCAAATGAGTTAATCTGACAGAAGAGTGATTCTGACTTTGTCAGAAGCTTAGACACATACTGAGAGAGATAGACGCTTCTTTGAAGTGAGACTTCTTAATCTTGTTCAGATCAGTAATCTTGATCCTTCTTCTTTCAACTTCATTCCGAAGATAGTGTTTGTATTCTTCGAATACTTTGATCATTACTTTGATTGATAACTACTTCAGACTTCTTGGTCTTTAATAAGCACAAACAGTCTTCTTATAAGAATAAAGCTTGATGTTCTCTTCCTTTCATTTACTTGTTGAATGGATAAGTCATTTTCCTTTAGCTTTCAGTGAATATGATGGTTGTTGACTGCTTTGCATTGGTACTGTTGCTAGCTGATCTTTTTCATAGTTTGATAAGTCTGAGAGATGTTGATATATGCTTCAGTGTGAGTCAGACTTCAGACACATTGAGCTTTTGACAACTTTGAGTCAGACGCTTGTATATAAGCTTTTTATTCTTTCATAATCTTTTGTTGACTTGATCTGCTAAGATAAAATGCTTTGGCTACACAACTCAAGTAGATGATTAGCAATATTAAGATGGTTCAATGTAAAATCGATTGCTTAATGTTTGGGTTCATCAAAACATACAAGGGCCACAAGAGTGTGAGTTAAAAGCATGACGAGTAAAACGCTTTATGACTTAACAAACATCATATCCTAAGGTTACATTACTCAGCACAACACACATTAGCTAATTCATCTAATGAGGTACTAACACACATACTATCAATTCGACTCATAACATACATCGCCCAATCAACATCAAGCATCACCTAGCTCTAATCACACAACCAGCTTAACATAGCATCACAATACATGTCATCAATCTAATGGCAAATCATACTCATCTTATTAATCATGCCAAGACAGACAGACCATTATCATCCAGAGCATACATTCATATAATATTGTCAACACATATAACAACAACATTAAGCATGTTAACAGATAACACATTAAACATACTATCAAGCATATCATAGTAACTAGTATATTTATACTACGCAGGCAACCACGATCAACATAAATCCACTTACTATTGATAAACCCACAATGCCTAAGCCCTCATAGGTACTACTCCACAGTAGCCACCAATGCGGTTTAGGTGTTGTTGGTTACTCAACTACTAGTAGGGTTTAGGATCCCCTATGCATATCATTGTATTCTAAACTACTCTTGCCTCCCTGACGACAATGGTACTTTACCCCACCTTGTGACACTTCTACCAGTGTCTCGAAACTCATGAAACAAGCTCCTCTATCCCTCTAGGTTGCTTCCATGCATCACAATAGGCTCGCTGGTGCTCCAAAATTTACCCTAACATATGGACAAAGTCCCGACAATGTCATAAACCCTAATCTTGTGACAGTTTCAAAGACAAATCCAAAATCGAATCAAAATTCAAGAAAGAAGGAAAATGACAATGTCGACATATCGACGAATTAGGGATTCGAGCATTACCTCCACTATTTGACTAATCGATGGTAGGTATATGACGTGCTCGTTGCCCTAAATGCATATTCGAAGTCGGAATAAAAAACAGAAGAATGAAACTCCTGGAAATTGACTTTCTCTCTCTAACCCAAGCTCTGACCTCTCTCTCTACACTTTCTGGTTCGAAAAAGTTAAATGAGTTTCGAATGCAAAGTTTGAGAGAAAAGGAAGTGGGGGGTGGTTGGATCAGCAATGAGCGCCCACCACTCTAACACTTGAGCGCTGCATGCTGCTCAGGCCATGTGTCATAGTTGACACGTGGTGCCATGTATCTAAGACCCCAAAATACTCAAGCGTTGGCCATGCAGCGTTTGAGCATTCTATCTTGTGTCGGTTGTCCAATTTCATGTGTTTCGATGCACTCTGAGTCCGTTTTAAGTCTTATTGGCCTAAAACTTGATACACCGACTCATTAACACTTAACAAACAAGATTAAGCTATCACGCACACTTAATCCTTGATCGGTTCCTTAATCGAGAAAATGGGGTGTTACACTAGGCACTCCAATGCACAAATTAGGAATTGTACGAGGAAGTAGAGTGTCAATGAAAAATTCATTTCCCTTTGTGGTGGTCACTAATTGGAGACTAAATTGCTTACTTATGGTGTGGAGCTAATTGGAGATCAAATAGGTTTTACTGGGTGTAGGATTGACTTCCATTTTCTCTTGTATTAATCCACAGTTCATTGGAATTTGATTATAATTTCACCTTGCGGTGAACTTGCCAATCGTTAGCACTTATGAGAGAATTATTTTTGATTAGATACATATGGCAACTCCTTTAAGGGATAAAGTAACCTATCCTCTATTTTGTTAGGTTTGGTCCTATTTTGGACTTGAAGCCATAACTTGGTTCAAAAAAGTGGTATATATGCAGAATATTATCATTATTATTTTGGAATCAACAAAGATGAGTTGATGCTCCCTTGGAGATATACTTGGCTACAACTTTAAATTGCTTTCTATTGTTAAAGCAACACTTGAGGCCACGTCCACGTGTACTACTCTTGCATAGATTTGTTGTGTGACACCCGGGGCTAACGAGGACAGGAAGTGGTCGCCGGTGCAAGAAGGTACGGACAAGGAGCGGCTCCTTACAGGCTTCTAGGTGGAAGGACACATGAATGAATCGATTACACACCCGAATGAGAGGGATCCTGAGACTGTGTAGGTATGGGACTATACAGTTCAGGATGACTTATATGAATTTATTGGTACTACCTATACCAACAAAATGCATCTTCTTTTCGGAAGCCCATCACTTAAGAACTCCACAGTTAAGCATGCTTAACTTGGAGCAATTCTGGGATGGGTGACCTCCTGGGAAGTTTTCCTAGGAAACGTGTGAGTGAGGACAAAACATGCTGAAAAGACCCGTGTTGGTTTGTGGAAATAATCGTCAATCAATCCCTAAAGTAGCCAGGGATGTTACATGTTGTGCTAGTTAGGTGATATCCAATATTTTGAGGAAAGCATAGGCATCCAATTTAACATAGGTTTTATTCCCAACATTTTATGTGCATGTGCAATTACAATCATATTCCTATATTTCTTTTTAACATTTTTGAAATTTCAGGAGAGTGCGATGCTATTGGGATCTAGTGGTGAGTTTATATATCAATTTTTTTCATGAAAATGATTTCTCATGGGCACAAGACACAAGCTCAATTTATATTTGTAAATTAAGCAAATGGTATTGCTTTCTTATTCCAGCCACTTTCAAAGGGGAAGAGCAATACAAGCGTCTTCCTGGTTGTCCTGAATGTGGGCCTCAAAAGGAAACTAGAAAACCTGAGGTTGGCATACTCTAGTACAGTCTTTCTTTACAAAATCGTTCTTGGTGTTGTTTAAGGTATACCACCTAAGTGGTGCAATCTGGACTAATTAGATTGTCACTTGGGGTGGTTGACTTTTCAATCAGGTAATATGATCAAAGTCTAATTAACCCCAGTGGAAATCATATCCTTCACTTTGGTTCTCATGAATAATTGAAATGTGTCTATGCAATGCAGGGGACCATTCTCGGCTGCAGATATTGGAAGTAATTTGGGCTTCTTCTTTTTTTTTTTGTCTGGCTTGCTTTCCTTGTCTTATAGACTGCCAAAGAGTAATTTTCTTTTGCTTCTGTTAGAAATATACTTGCATTCCACTCCTCCTTAACCTGGTATTTTCTTTGAACTAATCATTAAAATAATTTACTTGCTTCTGACAGACTTATACAGATTCTTTTTCAATCACATACTGGATACTTAATTTGTCACAGGTAAACCAAATTACATAGTTTTGTATCATTTATTTTCTTTTCCGCTCAAGCAGGGACATATTTAGGCTATTCCCACTCTTCAATATATTTGATATGAAGGCATTAATTTTCTGTTTTGTAGATACCAATTTCTCTAGGGGTGTTTCTTTATCAAGCAGTAGGCCTATATCAGGGGGGGAGCATTGTTCCTTCCAAAGTAGATCATGGAACGCATTGGCCATTGCACCATCTAATTCTATCAAGTGTTTGTGGTCTACTGGCTGGAATTATTGGTGGACTTCTTGGTATAGGTGGTGGATTTGTCATGGGTCCGTTATTTATGGAATCAGGAATTGTACCTCGGGTGAGTTCTAGGGTAGAATTTTCATCCTTACTCTTTCATTACATAAAATGATGAAGTTCTAACTTGGACTTAGCGGTGATACACCTGATCCTTACTCTTAGCCTTCACAATATTTTTAGTACAATTGCACTTGGTTAGTGTCTATGTTGTTATGATGGGTTGCTGCTTTGGAAGTTTGCACTCTCTTTGTAGATAGAAAGCTATGACTTGTTTATTTTTACATTTTAGACTTTATACTGCTGGTCTGGTAAGAATCCGCGGGTGCTTAAGAAGCCTTCATTTCTTTGCCTGTAGGTGGAGTTGGCATATCAGAGATGATTGGGAAGATTCAAAGGAATTAATACATGGGATTTGAGGACCTTTGCAAGTATCACTACAACAGATTAGACTTTAGATAGCGTTTCCGTATGCCTTTTAATAGCGTTTGTAACCGCTATCTATTCTACCGCTATTAAAACTCGTTAGCAAAGATAGCATTTAGGAACTGCTATTAATAGGTGACTTTAGATAGCGTTTGTACACGGAAACGCTATCTAAAGTCAGACTTTAGATAGCGTTTCCTTATACAAACGCTATCTAAAGTCTGACTTTAGATAGCGTTTGTACAAGGAAACGCTATCTAAAGCCCCTTTTTTTTTTAATTTTATTTCTTAACTTTTACATCCATTATTCCTGCATATTTACACAAAAAAACCACAATTGTTGCAGTCAACACAATTGTTCAAAATGTGTTCAAAATATAAGTGTTCAATGCAAGACTTGCATGTGTTTGTGCAAAGAAACCAAGAACTATACAATCAAAGTGCAACACTCTATACAGCAACTATATATATATATAACCAGATATAAGTACACCACTCTGTTTCTAAAGTATTCAAATTCACACGAGTAAGACAAAATCAAAGTGCAGCAACTATACATCTACAATTAATCTACATTTACAGCTTCTGTTTGTTTTTCATGAGACCAAGACAACACCAAAGTAATGTGTCGAAATGTGATCCAAAGACTCTGTAGCATACATACTGCATTTCCACCACAAAGACTAACTTTGTTACATTGGGATACAGCAGACTAATTAGGTAAATACTATTGTAGCAAGAAACAGAATTCAAATCAAGCATTAACAAAGTGTAACAAAAATAATAAGTTTGAACTTATTTTCTCCTAGCAGCGGCACATCAACTCGAAGGCATGTACCAAGGAAAAACAAATACATAGATAGTTTGGGGTTGATAAATATAAAGCATTATTCACATACCAATGAGTATTGCTGCAACTACTGTGATCAATTTGACATAATCAAACGAACTTTTCAACAATATAGCGACACCACTCTTCCTTGACTTGAGATAGTTGAGCGGTGGAGTATGTGGAGCATTTGAAGTCGAGGAAATCTTGCGACATAAAAATTAAATAAATTAAGTTACAATTGCTAAAACATTTGAACAGTCACGAGTTAAAAGCTAAGTAAACAACATACCGCCATTGGTATTTTAACTTGGTTCTGCAAGATAGTCTCCTTCATGAAACGCATGACATAGTACCCACAATCTGTCTTGTTGGGTTGTCTTGGGCACTATAAAAAATAAAATAGTAAATCAATATAGTTTTTTTTATCTAATTGCGCATTAAGTTTTTGCAAATATACTCGTATCTGAATCCATTTAATGTTGGTTGCCTTTAAACGCGGCACCTTAGCTCCGATATTTGCGCGATAAACTTGCAAACCACTAATCACAAAATCAAACAGACTTCATTAAGAAACATATTTTCAATCATCACAAACACACGCATGCTCACGTATCGAAAGTAATCATAGAAAATCAGAAATATAAAAACATGCTTACGTATCGAATGATTCTTTAATTGCGGGCGATCCCTAGGATCAACATACAAGGGATCCAGGATAGTAAATAATCTCTTCAACAATATTTATCGCAGCACAACACCCAATGATTCCTACAAAAATGTTGAGATAACAAATCCTAAGCACCTCAACTTTTATGTAATTCATTATTGTGAATTAAGTCCTATAGGATAAGCGACTCACCCAACATTGCATGGCGCTAAAAACAAGGGCTGATATTCTCTTTCTTTAGTTGCAAACCGTTCAGCTAGATACGTTGTCTGTGAATCCCTCCCGAAGTAGCCGTATGTATTTGTTTGGTGTGGGGACAAGAACAGAAACCTCCTCGTTATTTCCTTTGGAAGCAACAATTCTTCATACAAATACCTTCAATTAAAATATAAAAATGGATTACACCAATGACATACATCAATATTTAAATGGAAAGACTAAAAAAATATTGTACACTTTAAACCTGATTTATTACCTGATATATGCGGAAATAACGGAGGCAGATACCCATTCATGATTTACAACTTCTCTGATATTTTCAGTATTGAGCATCTCAATGAAATGGTTGCCAAAAATATTTTGTTCCATCTCTACGCATACGGTTGGTCAGCATTTTTCATATTCATTCGTTCATGAATTTTAACGAAAATCAAAAAATCAAGAGAAGTTGTAGTAGAACCACCTGTAGGAGGGTTGGCCTAAGAGATGCCTCCTTTATTTTCTGGGGTTGTAATTGACTCCTTTGTATATCCAGACACTCTGCCCTTGCCTTTAGCTTTTGCGGGTGCCTGGAAATTTTGCATTTCAATATGCCAGTTAGTGATCAACTAATGTAATCCATATATGCCGTATATGAAAAGGTGGAAAAATGCAATTACATACCATATTAATTACAACCACGAGATCAATTGGCCATGCCACATAAGTACCTATTGCATCTCCTACTGTCATCACATCCGCATCAACGATAGGTAATGCCGGCAATGGCGCATCCCCCTCAGTTGCAACATCAACTCCAACTTTCACATGGTTAAGGGGTACTGGTCCAGTGTGCAGTGTAACACCCGGCTCATTGTATACTTTACCCATAGCAACCATACGATAGTTTGGGGTCGATAAATATAGCTGACATGAGTTGACGCCCTCATCCACTGATAGCTTACTAAGCTGTGAATTAAGGCAGCCAATTGCATGTATTTAACTGCGAATGCAATACTAGTAAAAAAAAAAAGGCATGCATTACCTCTGGAAGCCTGCTGGCAGATGGTAGAGTGCAACTATCTTTGACGCTTGCTTGGGCTGTGAAATTAGCCTGCCTCTCCTCATCATCCTTTTGTTTCAGCTTTTCTTCCAAAATGTTCAATCTATCAGAGAGTTGAGACACCAATGTCTCCCACTTTTTCGTTTCCGAGTTATTTCTTGCACGACCTTCGGGTGGGAAGTAATCTTTTTGTGAGACGCCGAAACCCACACCCCTAACACGCCCAGGGTTCTCTGGCACACCTATGGCTTTGGCAAGAATATCCTGGCGACCAAAGTCTTCTATCTCTCCTCTACCGCAGATCGTGATGAGTTCCTCCCGACACATAGTTATTGGTGAAATGCAAATGTTAAAATTATTATATATTATCATATGAAAATAACAATTGATAATGTAATCGTTAGTCTACTAACACATTTATTCCACACGGTCTGCGTATTTTTGTTGTCAATTACACCCGCCTTGTTCTCGCGGGCTTTCCCCCACACAATATGGCGTTTAATTTTCTTAACTTCCGGCCCCGCCTCCCCGTATCGTATATTGAGATAATATAAATTAACCAAACAGTTTAAAAGTCATATTTACCACAAATGCAGTTAAATATATATATATATATATATATATATATATATATACATACCAATTCATCCTCAATGTCGACATACCCCTTACGTGATGCTTTGTAAGGGCATGCAGGATCTAACATCCTGTTGCGATTTTCATTGCTTAATTTCTATTCAGACACATATAAGTAATATTAATACATGGTTAATGTCATATGTACGTATTGCTATAAAATTATAAGGACTAACGTGATATTAAACATACCAGAATTGAGCATCTCCTCGTGCGTATTGCTATAAAATCTGTCCACTCATCCCTTGATATGTGTGGATATTTTGATGGAGGCTCCTCATTGATATTCCCGTTGGCATCTCTTAGAAATTTTTTGGTCAATCTAGTTCTGAATGCCCTATGTAGGTTACCGACTTCCTGAAGTACAAATTTTTTCCGAGATTCATCAACATTAAAAGACATCGCAAAACAATATAAACAACGTGTCAAAGTAAGTATGTTTACATAGTTTACAATATAATTTATAAATTTTAACAATTACCTGTACATCAGCCCATATGCTCTCTTTGAAACCATCCAAAGCTTCATCCTTCCAATTAGAACAAATAATTGGGACCGTTTGCCGAACAACGGCCCCAATGTAACTCTTCAATATTTTACCATTAGCACGAATAGGTTGGTCCAAAGAATTCCATTCAACCTAATAAAAATAATAAAGTAATTAAATCTAGATATCAAACAACATTATGAAATCCTTAGATTAGTAAGTAAATTACATCAAATTTTTGTCCTTTACTCCGTGCGCGGATGACCGCCTTCATAATTGTTGGCCCACGTCTCGCCGCTTTGGCATCACTAGAATTACTTGAAGATGCCATTTACCTACAAAAATATTAGATACAAGTAAAACATCAATGGACATTAATATAACATTAATTGATGCAAAATATAAAACAACTATGAATAACAAAATCAACACTAGCATTACTAGGAAGATGCTAACTATAATATAAAAGGATCGGAAAGTTCATTTAAACACAAACACTACATACATGTTTAAGTCAACCTTTTTCTTTTCTTCATTTGATTGAGATTTGTTTGTCCTTTATTAGTACGAAATGGTGGATTGACCAAAAGCCCCTCATCATGATCATCTCTCATATACATACCATCATCCCTAGTTGGATCAATCTCAAGTGATTGTAATGTCCCGACGAAAGGATCATCTTCAATATCAACATCTCGATGGTCTTGATCATCAACATTAGTAATTATTTTGTTAGTCAAAAGAACAATGGACCTTTTCATATCAGCTGGATCAGTGACATAGAACACTTGTTGAGCTTGAGATGCTAATATAAAAGGCTCATCTTTATACCCCACCCTATTAAGATCCACCCGCATGAACCCTAACTCATCAATCCGAACACCGTTATTATTGTCAACCCACTTGCAACCAAACACACCAACCTTAAACTTTGTGTAATCCAACTCCCATATGCGTTCAATGACGCCGAAGTATGACATATTTGCATATATCGGGTTTTGTCTTTGGCACTTGAGATATGCATCGACCGAGCTACTAGAGTCACACCACTGTTTTGCATTGTACTCCGACCATCTTGTTCTTTTGTATAGAATGTGTACCCATTAATTTGATAACCGTGGTAAGAGAACACATGCAAACTTGGACCTTTGGCTAACCATCTCAATCTATTTGAAACTCAAGTATCATTTTTCAATCAACTCTGTATAAATGTGATCTCTTAGCCACGTTATAAAACAACGATTGTGTTCTCTAGTTAGCCAATTTTGATTCTTATTTGGATACAAACTCTTAAGCATGTCCTTGTGTTTTTCAACATATGGCTCAACCTCATCGGCATTGTGCAGAACATATAAGTGTGCTTGCTCCCATTCTGTCCTTGTTATAGTCACTATTTCATTTCCAGTAATTCCTTGCCCCATCATTCTCCATGTGTGACAAGACTTTGGCAGCCCTATAGATTCAGCATTGGATAGGTATTCGGTACAGAATTCAACAGCTTCTTCGACAATATACCGTTCAACAATACAACCTTCTGGTCGTGATCGGTTTTTCACATACCCTTTTAATATCTTCATATAACGCTCAATCGGGTACATCCATCTCATATAAGCTGGCCCACACAGTTGTGTCTCTCTAACAAGGTGAATGGTTAGATGAACCATTATGTCAAAGAATGAAAGTGGAAAGTACATCTCAAGCTCGCATAAAGTCACAACAATTTCTCTTTGCAATGATGGCAACTTCCCAGGGTCAATCACTTTGCTGCAAATTGCCTTGAAGAAGAAACAGAGTTTAGTTAAGGCCCCCCGCACTTTGTTAGGTAAAATAGACCATATACCAATGGGTATCAACTGCTCCATGAGAACATGACAATCGTGGGACTTTAGACCTTTTAACTTGAGATCTTTCATCGATACGAGGTTCCTAATGTTTGAAGAGTACCCTTCCGGAACCTTAACTCCTTCAAGAAACTTACAAAAATCAGTTTTTTCTTTTCTAGATAGAGTGTAAGCAGCCGGAGGAAGATATGTACTTTTACCCTTCTTCGTCGGTCCCAATTCTCTTCTTATTCCCATACTAACCAAGTCCAACCTTGCATTGATGCCATCTTTAGTCTTCCCTGGCACATTGAGTAACGTACCAATGACACTATCACGAGATATTTTTTTCAACGTGCATCACATCGAGGAAATGTCTTACATATAATGATTTCCAATATGGCAACTCAAAGAAAATCGACCTTTTCTTCCACCCTCTTGTGACAATATCTCTCGCAAAAGGTTTACCGAATTGGATATTCAAATCCTTTACCTTTTCAAAAAGTTGATCACCCGTCAAAGGTGAAGGCGCTCTACCTTCTTCCGAGTTCCCATTGAACGCCTTTCTCCACCACCGTAATGATGACTTGGATGCAAAAATCTACGATGCCCAAGAAAGACATTCTTCTTACAATGTTCTAACCGCATCCAATCTGCACCCTCTTCACATATAGGGCATGCACACCGACCCTTGATGCTATATCCTCGACAGATCACCGTAGGCTGGAAAATCATTAATTGTCCCAAACAACATAGCTCTAAAATTGAAACTTTCTTCCTTATACCCATCATACACCTCCACACTGTCTCCCACAGTTGTTTCAAGTCTTCAATCAAAGGAGTCAAATAGACGTCTATATCATTTTCCTGGTTGTTTGGGCCCGGAAATTAACATAGATAACATCATAAATTTGCGCTTCATGCATAGCCTTGGCGATAGGTTGTAAATCACCAAAATCACAGGCCATGTCCTGTGAGAGCTACTTTGAACACCATGCGGGTTAAATCCGTCAGTAGCCAATGCAAGTCGTAGGTTTCTTGAATCTTGCCCAAAATCAGGATAATCATGATCAAATTTCTTCCATTGCGGAGAATCTGCCGGGTGCCGCAGCTTGCCATCTTTGATCCTTTCATCCTCATGCCATGTCAAGTGCTTTGAATCTTCAGAACTACGGTACATGCGCCTAAATCTGGGTATTATGGGAAAATACCACACAAGGCATTACATTTAGGACACATCTGTAACGATGCATATTCATTCCGAAATAAAATGCAATCGTTAGGACAAGCATGTATCCTCTCGTAGCTCATGCCAATAGAGCGTAACATTTGTTTAGCCTCGTATGTCCGACTAGGAAGCACATTATCATCTGGCAACATGTCTTTCAATAGTGTGAGTAAGTCCGTAAAGCTCTTATCAGTCCATCCGTTGCCCGATTTCAAGTTATACAACTTTAACATCGCCGACAATCTTGTGAATTTAGTACATCCATCATACAATGGTTGCTCTGCATCACTTACCAACCTCCCAAACATTTGTGGACAATCCCGAAGATCCTCTTCAACAAAGATTTGCAATGTCTTCAAAACGATCGCCCTCATAAGTATTTTCTGTCGGTATCGTATGATGAATATCTCACACGATTCCTCATTTCACTAGACTCAGCTCTTGTCTCACCATGTTTTGTCCAACATGTATAACTTTGATCGATTCCATTACACACTAAATGTTCTTCCAAATCGGCTGCACTAACTCGCCTTGCATAACAACAATCTAAACAAGGACATATGATTGTATTAGGGTTTTTCGCATGCCGAACTGCAAAACTAATGAACTCTTTCACCCCATCCTCATACTCCTTCGTTAAACGATTGGCAGACATCCATTTCCGATCCATGCTGAAAAAGAAGAAAGATCAAGTCGAGTCCGTCACGGCCGGCCGTGATATCCATCACGGCCGTGACCCAAAACCACCACAAGTCAGAGCACATCACGGCCCAGCCGTGAAATTCTTCACGGCCATAACAGAGACCGTCACGGCCTGGCCGTGATATCCATCACGGCCGTGACCCAAAACCACCACAAGTCAGAGCACATCACGGCCCAGAAGTGAAATTCTTCACGGCCATAACAGAGACCGTCACGGCCTGGCCGTGATGGACATCACGGCCGTGACGCGCATTACTTGGACCTGAAGAAACCAAAATAGATCAGATTTTGAGTTGGTTTGGGACTCTAACTTCCCAATTTCTATAAATAAGGATCAAGGCATCAGATCAGGGGATACACAATACACATTGGATGAGATCCATAACAACTAGGACTTAGGCATAGGTTATTATGCACACTATAATAACTATATATTATATTATATATACCTCAATACACACTCATTCACTACTTGCTTCTATTTCCTCATGGAGCTTGAGAGACCTATATGCCTCTTCTTGGTTCTCATTAGTCTCTTCTCAAGCTCCCAAGCCTACAAATTCTATGTTGGTGGAAAAGATGGATGGGTGTTGAACCCTTCTGTGGATTATAATCAATGGTCATGAAGGAGCAGGTTCCAAGTTAGTGACTCTCTAGGTAAGCAAAGATCAATTACTATGGCTGATCCACATGAGTTTAAGCTAGATCTACATATATAATGGTTTCAGGACCCTAAGGTCACGGTTAGCTTCTGGGCTATCAGCATCAGTGATCAAAGAGATCCAACAAAGAAGTGAGAGACTGCATTTTCCTGTACACCAATATATGCAAACTTTATCACATCAAACAGAAAATAAAGGCACTGCCAACTATGCTCTTAAACCTTCCAACCAAGGTCCAATCCATCTTCATGAACAACTATTGTACAAAGGCCTTATGCCTCAAAACCAGCAAGCTTTCAATGGTTATAATTCCTTGGATCAAATCAATAATATGCATCAAGAAATGTTGGGAAGCTATGCAAATTTAAACCCAGTTTATCAAGCAAACCTCTCACAGAATCATGCTCCTATCTATCCATCATATGGAATGGGACATCATGGTTTGATGACTTCTTCAAATGGCCTAACAGGAAGTGTGTTCCAAAACTATGACCCATTGGGAAATCAAAGTTTCAGGTATGGTCTAGGAAATGGGAACAACATGGCATCTTCAAGCAACTCTAATAATGTGCCTAATTGGATCAGTTCTACTTGTTATCCAAGCAGTAAATCCTATGGAATTCAACTGAATGGTGCACCACAAATGGTTGAAATTGGGATCAAAGGACAGTTTAACAATGTTGGTATAACTGCCCCTATTGCAAACAACAATAGTTTTGGCTTGTTCAATGGGTCTCAAACTCAAAATGCAAATATGCATGTGCCAGTGACACCCTTGGGGCATGGAAATTCTGGTTTGGTTAATGGATGGTTTGATTCTGCTGATGGGAATGGATGTGTAAGTGAGGTTCTAGCAGCATTAATCAGTGATGCAACCAATTGTAAACAGGCACAGGCAGAACACAACCAAAACACACAAAGAATACAGAAGAGAGAGGGAGCTGCTGATCGAAAGTTGTAGAATCCCCAAAAAACGCATAACCTCACTTCACTACGAGCTCGACATTCAACACACCCAGCTTCTAATTTCTTAAAATCACGTTCCAGGTTAAAACTTTTCCCACTTTACTTCCATTTTCAAGCAACCAAAACTACCTCAAAAACTCAAAGCATTCCGCACCAAACAAATCACAAACCTACAAATCTAGAGCATACCCAGATAGCACATCAAGCATAAAAAGCTAAATTTGCAACGAAGAAGAGAGAAATAACCTGCAACTTGAGCTAACCCAACGAAACCTGCAATGGCGAAGCAGCGGCGGAGACCTAAGAAATGAGGAAGGAAAAAGAGATGGCAGGCAGAGGGAATGAAACAGGGAGGGAAGGCCGAGCGCGCGTATTTTTTTACTGGGAAGACCTAAGATAGCGTTTCCGTGTGGAACCGCTATCTTTTCCTAAGTGACACTTTTAATAGCGGTTCCACACGGAAACGCTATCTTAGGTTATACCTAAGATAGCGTTTCCCTTAGGGAAACGCTATTAAAAGTCCCCCATCACTTTTAATAGCATTTCCACACGGAAATGCTATTAAAGGTGCGTTATTAAAAGTCTATTTTGTTGTAGTGTATGATTCAAAAAGGTTATGTATTTATTTATATGCATGCATTTTCTGCCGTTGTTTGCTTCCGCCACACCTAGAAAGGGGATGCTAAGTTCTATTTAAATTTCAAAGGACTTAGAGAGTTTATTTTATTGCTAGATTTAATCTTATTCGTCTCGAGGAGATCTATCATACTGTCTTGCATAAACGAACTATTAAAAAGCAATAATAGTTACTCATACATTTTTATCGTGCTTCTAATATATGCATCAACAATGTTTTATACTCGAATTTGCATGTTTTCTTTTACACTTATCTTTTATGCGAAAAAGAGAGAGAGGAAAACAGAAAAAATATTTTCTTTCTTTTCCTATTTTCATGAAAGAAATGTTTAAATAAAAAGTGTAAAAAATCATGTGTGGAGGTAACCTATTCTATTTGATTGTATAAGATTTGTGAAAATATGAGAAAATATCTTGTGTTGCCCTAAAACAAATAAGTTGGATAGTTAAATGGTCCATATATTTGTAAAAAGAAAAGGATCATATATAGAAACCTCCCTCTCTCTCTCTCTCCCTCTCCCTCTCCCTCTCCCTCTCCCTCTCTCTCTCTCTCTCTCTCTCTCTCTCTCTCTCTCTATCTATATATATATATATATATATATATATATATATATATATATATATAGATATATATATTAAAAATGAACATCCCTTTCTTTGACTAGTTTCATGCAGATACAACAATAAACGCCATAGACTACTCTTTCCAAACTAATGTGCTAGGGTCTAGAACAACTAATATCAATACAACATGGCATTTGAAAAATGAGGAATTAGTAAAGTTAGAACTTCCTCCACATATTCAATACACTAGTGCAGAAAAGGGATTCCACATCAGTTATTTTTTGCTTTTCACATCGGTTTTGAAACTGATGTTGAAATGACCGATGTGGTTTATTGCCACTTTTCACATCGGTTTTAAAACCGATGTTAATAGTATATTTTTAACAGCGGTTTTGTCTCTAACCGATGTGGAAAATTAATTTGTCAATTGGTAACCTATTGGAAATTTCACTTTCCACATCGGTTTTTGCCAAAACCGATATGAAAATTTCACTTTCCACATCGAATAAAAACCGATGTGGAAAGTGAAATTTTCACATCGGTTTTGGAAAAACCGATGTGTAAAGTCTCATTTTTTTTATTATGTTATTTACATTTCTGTCATTCATTTCCCCTGTTTCAGTAATGCAGATCAATACCAGAATAACATACTGTAAATATTCTAAACACAATCACTTTTGTACGACAAAAACACAACTAATATATACTGAATTTATTACGAACAATACATATGTACGTTCAATTACATTCAGACAACAAAGATAATTAGAAACCAAAAAGCTACATGATATATTATAGATTTCATATCAAAATACATATGATCAGTCAAAAGTACACTATAGCTAGTACATGATAAGTTTTTAAACTAACTATACAAACTATGGTTGGTACACTTCAAGAAAGAAAGTTGCCCAACGCCTCTTTATGTTGATGATGTCGGAATCAAATAATGGAGTTGGATTGTTGAATATCTGCGAGTTTAATTGGACAAAAGATTATATCTTTTAAGTAATAAACTAACATAAAACATATAACGAATCTATAACTATTACTTCTAATTTTGTCAATTAACATTTACCTCGTGCCATCTTTCAGTGATCCTGGAGGAGATAATTTCCAACATCCACTGCATCACATAGTAGCCACATTCCCATGATCCACGTTGTATACGTGACTACGTACAAATGAAACCCAATTAGAATATGAGAAATTAAATAGAAATCAATAATTATACCCACTGCATTTGATGCATTTGAACTAATAAATATCTTACGCTAGGAATAATCCATCTGATAGCCCGAGTACGCCTTTTACCATGCAACATGTGGTTTGTAGTAATAGACCTATCATGACAAAAACATTAATTAAAGTATATCTAATAGATTTCAAATAATTAAAACAACTGCATTACTGATTATAAAGTATTTTAATGCTTACGTTTCGATGATCGTCTTCAGTGCATTCGCCGGCTTATTTCCCAATGAGCAGAAGAAGACCACGATGCTCATCCTAGGGTACAAGATCAACAGTTGCCAATGCTGGCTGTATTTGCGGAACAGTTAGTGACTAAGTCATAAATAGTTATACTTAAATAACCGGTACTTACTTATTGAGATAAGGCGTAAGGTAGATTTGATGATTGTCTCGGGCAAGTATATCACGTATGGTGGTGACCGGGTCTTCTGATGCTAGGAGAACATCACCCTGAATGAACATGGGGTCAATGAACCCATAAAGGGCGAGGTTACCGTGATCAACTAACATACGATGCAGATACCTAATATATTGGAAAAACATGTTAATTATCATAGTATGTAAAAATTAATTAATTAACTTATGAATAAAATGTACTTACGTGCACCATAACGATATGTGTGCAGAACTAGCCATTTCTTTATTGAGTACCATATCCATAAGCTCCTTATTTGGGATATACAGTTCATCACCTGAACTGGCATCATGTTCCAACCTTACCAAGGCTGCGTCATTCTCCATGGTGACAACCTGTATAGCCAGAACTTTAAAAACATCACCATGGCCAGGTGCCCCTTTGTCGATCCCCTAAACAACATAGATATATATTAGTAATCACGGATAATTAAGTTATTTAATTCGTAATTAACTAAATGGTAAAATGAATACCTTGGCAGGAGCAGACATCTCTGGTCTTCATGGATCCGACCTTTTAGGCACAATATCATTTCCAACATCCTATAACGAATAAAAATAAAGCATTATCTTTAAACAATAATAAATTATTTCAACTATGAATATAGAAAAACACAACCAACTGAATACCTCAGATGCAGCAAGAAAACTGACCAGTCTTCTTGGCCAAAGGATGAAGTTACCGGGGGCCTGACCTACTGTTTGAACCTCCTCAGTGGGCACAGGGACTCGAGCATCAGCATCTCGAATAATCTCAACAACGACCCTCAGCTGATCATCCGGTAATAAACGATGGTGTATGGTATTACCTAAGTTATTATGTGCCTTCCCCAATGCCATTAAGCGGCGATGATGATGATCATCAACATACAGCTCACACCTATCAGGGTCGTCATCATCATCATCACCATCATCATCACCATCATCATCATTTTCAGGCTGATGAGGAGGATCACATGAGCCCTTAGTGCTCACATGGAAAGAGGGTTGGACAGAGGGTTAGACACCGGCTGTCATCTGCTGGGACATAGAAGTCAATATTGCCATCTGCTGGGCAAACTGCTCGGCCATCTCCTGTCGAAGCTCAGCTGCAATCTCCTGTTTTAGACGTACTCTATCTGCATCAGCATCCCTATGGCATTGGTGTGAAGATGAACCATGGTATTGGCGAATGCCGACGCCCCATCCAACACCAATGACATGGCCCGGGTGGTCTGGTTTACCGATGGCAGCAGCTAAGATATCCTTGCGTCCTCTAGGAACAAAGGTTCCTTAGGTTACCTGCTCGTCCAAGGCATCCTATCACATAAAATATCAGGTCATATTACAATTCGGTAACAATCTTAAAATGACAATTACAATTCAAACTATACTTACAATCTTCTCAGCTACTTGGCGGGCCTCCTCAGATGTATATTGTCCCATTTTTCTTTGTCGGGTCCTCTTCCATTTACGATGGCGTGGGGGTGGAGGTGGATCAACAACCTCTGGACGATTTTCAGCATTAGGATCCGCCTGAGATGCTGCTTCCTGACGTGCTTTCTTTTCCTCTTCAACCATTTTCTGAATAAGCTTTTTATATCCCCCACGAGACATGACATGGGGGTAGACATTCTTGCTTTGGTTTTTCTGCCCCTTTTTCCTCTTCTCCTGTTATAAATAGAAGACAATTAAATTACATAAGTAAATAAAATTAATGAAATTACATAAATTTAGAGACAAATCAAATAAGTTAACCTGAAAGCTGGGATCATGTCGGCTCTGAACAAAGCGATCCCACGTCGCCTGGTCAAGAAATGGGTACACCTCAAGTGGGTTCTTTTTACATTTTGGATTGAATACATAATATCTGTCCAGGTCGGTCTTAAAACCCCTCCAGCGCTCACCAGCATACTTTACCAAACGCTTCTTCATAACGTACGTATCCGGTATGTCAAAGGTCAACTACATTAAGACCAAAAGAATCAACGAATTACTGTATGATATTATTAAGATAAAAATAAAGTAGATACAGACAAACACAGGACGTAAAAGTATAGATACCAGAATACTCTCCCATATCTGATCCTTCACGTCCGCCGGTACATCTTTCCAAATATCAATGAGTATACTAGGCCTGCTCCTAGCAAGACTCGCCACAAACTGTTAAATTGCTCTGCTATTGACCCAATAGGATTGCGGTTATTATCAAAGTCTATTCTTATCCTTTGATTTGAACCACGGTTGGCAGTCAAATTCCTCATTCGTGTGGCACGTCTACCCTTTCTACCAGTAGACGGGGTCTCCGACCCGCTGCATGAAGGAGGGATATCCTCACGATCAGCCATGTATACCTGTTTAAACAAAAAAAAACTTGTTAGTATGTCAGGATAAATATCAAACATAACTTATAAATATCGATCAACGTACGTAAACATAACTTATAAATATCAACGTAAACATATAATATGCCTTTAAACATAACTCAAACTAAACTTACTTTGTGGTCAATTAGTAAAGTTCTCCCATAACCCTTCTTGGTGATCATTACGAGTAGCATGTACATCATCCACTTCATTTTCCTCATTGAAATTAGGCACTCGTGTTGAGAAAGAAGGAGTATCATAAATATCAAGAGTTGAATCGTGATTTCTCTCACTATCATTATACATGTTTTTTCCCTGGAGAACCACTGACCACCTTTTTTTAGAAGGATCACGGATATAAAACACTTGTTTTGCTTGGGATTCCATGATGAAAGGCTCCTCTTTATTACCTACCTTATTAAGGTCCACCAATTTGAATCCTAACTCATCGGTTTGCACACCATTGTTACTGTTGACCCACTGACATTTAAAAACAGGTACTCTAAACTTCATGTAATCAACCTCCCATATCTCTTCAATGATTCCAAAGTATGAAACGGATGCCATAACAAGGCTTTTGTCTTTCGAACTAGAGAAATGCATGGACTCAGCGACGACCATAACCCCACTGTTTTGCATTGTACTTTTGTCATCCTGAGACTTTGTATAGAAGGAAAACTTATTGATATCGTACCCACTCCTGCATATGACATCAAAGTTAGGCCCCTGTGCTAGCCATTTTAATGTATCAGAAGCAATACCATCCTTTACAATTTTTTCTTTAAACCAGTTCAAGAAAGTCTTGTTATGCTTGTTCAAACACCATTTTTCATTCATTCTAGGGTAAGTTTCATTGATGATGCTTTTATGCTCACATAAGTATGGTTCAACCTCATCAGTGTTATTCAATATATACAAATGTGCTTGAAGCACTTCCTCCCGATCCATGCTCTTAACAGTGATACCTCGTGTACCCTTACCATCATATCTTCCTTCGTGACGAGACTTCTAAGCCTTACGAGTTCCGCCTTCGACATGTAGTCTGTACAAAACTCAATAGCTTCTTCTGCAACATACCTTTCAACAATAGAAGCTTCGGGACGGTGTGGATTTTTCATATATCCTTTCAAGATCTTCATGTATCACTCAACCAGGTACATCTACCTTAAATAAACGGGGCCGCACAATCTAATCTCCCTCACTAGATGAACAATCAAATGAACCATGATGTCAAAAAATGAAGGTGGAAAATACATCTCCAATTGGCATAATATAATGGCTGCCTCATTTTCCAAGTCATCCAACTTTTTAGTGCCAATGACCTTGCTACATATAGCATTGAAGAATAAGCATAACCTAGTAATGACATGTCTGACTTTTTTAGGCAATATGTCACGAATGGCCACCGGTAGTAGTTGTTGCATCAAGACATGACAATCATGAGACTTTAAGCCAACTAATTTGAGATCTTTCATTGAGACAAGTCTTTTGATATTTGAAGAGTAACCCTGTGGCACTTTGACTCCCCGTAGACATTCACAGAAACTTCTTTTCTCTTTTTTTGATAAAGTATGACATGCTGGGGGCAAATAAGTCTTCTTATCCCCCACTTTAAGTGGAGCTAACTGCTCTCGTATACCCATCGCAACTAGATCCAGACGAGCATTCACACCATCCTTTGTCTTGCCTTGAATGTTGAGAAGCGTTCTGATTAAACTATCACCCACATTTTTCTCCACATGCATCACATCAATACAATGTCTTACATCAAGCTTGCACCAGTATGGAAGATCAAAGAAGATTGACCTCTTCTTCCATATTTTCTTCTCGGTAGCCTTCTTCTGGGTCTTCCCATAGATAACATTAGTGTTGTTCACCTTTTCATAAACTTTCTCTCCAGTCAAAGCCACCGGAGCAATTTCATTCTCCGGAAGTCCATTGAAAGCTTTTCTCAATCTATGATAAGGATGATTACGTCGGAGAAATCTCTGATGGCCAAGGTAAACCGTCTTCCTTCCATGTTGCAGTTGATGGTAACATGTGCCTTCTTCACATATTGGACATGCTTTATGCCCCTTAACACTATACCCACACAGGTTCCCGAATGCTGGAAAGTCATTGATGGTGCAAAATAACATGGCACGCAATCTGAATGTCTCACGGCAATACCCGTCGATCACATCAACGCCTTCATCCCACAACATTCTCAAGTCTTCAATCAAAGGACTCAGATAAACATCAATATCATTTCCTGGCTGTTTAGGACCCGAAATCATCATACTTAACATAATATATTTGCGCTTCATGCATAACCAAGGAGACAGGTTGTAAATTACCAAGAGAACATGCCATGAACTATGAATACTACTTAAGTTTCCATATGGATTCATTCCATCGGTAGCAAGTCCAAGCCTGAGGTTTCTGGGCTCATTGCCGAAATCCGGAAACAAACTATCAATTCTCTTCCATTGCAAAGAATCGGCCGGATGCCGAAGCTGTCCATCACACTTCCTCTCATCTGCATGCCATCTAATGTTCTTTGCTTCATTTACATTATCAAACAATTGCTTGAAACGCGGAATCACGGGAAGATACCATAACACCTTCGCAGGAGGACCTTTGGTGACCACATCACAACTAGAATCACCATCCTTCACTTTGTAGCGTGATACCCCACACCTGGGGCACTCGTGCATCTCTTCAAACTCTTTCCTGTAAAATATGCAATCATTGGGGCAAGCGTGTATTTTCTTATACTCCATACCCATCGGACACAATATCTTCTTCGCCTCATAGTTTCGAGATGGCAATGTGTTGCCTTCTGGAAGCATGTATTTCAACAACTCAAGCAATTCGGTAAAGCTTTTATCGCTCCACTCATTTCTCGCCTTCACATTGAACAATCTTAACACCACTGACAACCGTGTGAAATTGGTGCACCCCGGATACAAAGCCACTTCCGCATCACTGCACAAAGTATCATACACATGTGCGCGCCGAAAAGACTCTTGCCCTACATCACGGATCATGTCCTCTAGTCCATCGTCCATTTCCACGTCATCAACTTCCTCTCTATCCGACACCCTCGGCCTGTCTAACGATTCACCATGACATATCCATGTTGTATAACTCTTGCAAATCCCCTCACAAATAAGATGATCACGTATCTCCTCAGCTTCTAGTCGTCTCTCATTCAAACAGTTAACACAAGGACAATAAAACCTTCCGTTACCACTATCAGGAGCATTTGTTTTTGCAAACTGTAGAAAATCTTCCACTCCATTCTCATACTCATCACTTGTCCGTCTAGCATTCATCCAACCGCGATCCATGACTAAACCAATAACTTCGTACTTAGTCCAATATATTCATCAACCACTTCTTATGACAGGGTATGACCCTATCCCATTCGAGAAGAAACTTTTTCAACATTCGGTTAACAGTTAGTCCTTAACTCTCATGCTCATACTCGACAAAATTTCGGCAGCATTTCCCTTCGGTCTCCGACGTACACTACTTGAAAGCGATGACATCCACCACGATAAAGTATGCACCCGGAGAACAAAAGGAAATGTATCAATCCGAACTTTCATCAAGTATATAACATTAGAATCAATGAATAACTATTTTAACTGAATTAAGAAAAAGTTTTTTCCCAAACTGTCCAACTTTGGACAATTCAAGATCCAACACAATGAGCGGTACATTAAGCACATACACGTGTGCTCATTAGTGTTGCATCTCAAATGGGAAACTAAGGCTTTACTAATTATGTAGCTTGCATGAAGATGGAGCTTGAAAAGTGAAGAAAATGAGCCAAACAGAGCCCATCGCGGCCTAGCCGTGACAGCCATCACGACCATGATACAGTAGAGCTGAAAAAGTCAGAACTGGTCATGGCCAGCCCGTGATGTCCATCACGGTTGTGACATGCCATCTGAACCAGACCCTCACAGGCAGAACTGATCACGGACTAGCCGTGATGGTGGTCACAGCCGTGACAGACCAACCAGTGAAGCAAACTCCAAGGCAGAATCCGTCACGGCCTAGCCGTGACAGGCATCACGGCCGTGACGCGTGATACCACCACTGGAAAAATCCAGTCTTGGAGCCATTTCCAGGTGGATTAGACATAGATTCCCACTTTATAACACTTCAGACACAGAACAACACAAGTATACACGGAACAAGGACTCAAGACACAAACTTCATCAAAGGGGTCACAACAAGGCACTAACACACTCATGACAGAGCCTAGACAATATTTTCAGCAGAGAGAACATACCAGAGTTGTGAGATGCTAAGAGACCGAAGTGGTGGTTCGTGAGTAACGACCCTCTTCGCGGAAGCACGAACGGAGTGGTGGATCTCCTTAAGTTGCAGTCGCAGCAACCGGTATAAGCTAGGGTTAGAACTCAGCACTTTCACGGCCGCCGCTGTTGGTGTATGCTAGGGTTGAAGAACTGGAGCAAATATTCAAATAAATCAAAACGAAAAGGAGGGAGAGTGAGCTCACAGGCATGCAGATGAAAAGGACAGATGAAAAGGTCTCAGCGCGAAAATGAAAAGGGGGAAGAGGGAATTAAAAATGACAGATAACAATACACATCGATTAATAAAAAACCGATGTTATAAAGTTTTACACATCGGTTATTTTACAACCGATGTTAAAAGTTATATTATTTATTTCCTTAATTTTTTTATTCGTTTTTCCACATCGGTTTTTAAAAAACCGATGTTAAACACATACACATTTCCACATCGGTTATTACAAAACCGATGTGTTAAAGTATGCATTTTTTAATTTTTTATTTTTGGTTCAATTTTAAACATCGGTTTAAAAAAACTGTTGTTAAAACCTTTATAACATCGGTTAAATATAAAACCGATGTTAAAAATTTTCAATTTAATTTCAAAAATGCCACCGCCTCCTTTTTCACATCGGTTTTTTTAAAACCGATGTTAAAACCCCGATGTAAAAAGTATATTTTGCACTAGTGAAACCAATATTGTAAATTCCTTTACAGTATAAAAATGAACTTTCCTTTCTTTGACTGGTTTCATGCATACACAGTCAAAAATGCCATAGACTACCCTTTCCAAACTGACGAGATCGGGTCTATAACAACTAATGTCCTCACAATATGGCATTTGAAAAATGGGGAACTAGTAAAGTCAGAACTTCCTCCGCATAGTGAATACCAACTCCTAAACATCAAAGATGAGAATATATATACTAGAACTTATACTCGTGAGGTGCACGTTGTATTCATGACTTTTTGATACATTTTGTTCATATTTTAGGCCGCGAAATTAAAAATATTTGGATATTTCAATGTACAATAACTTTATATATGAATTATATTTGAAATAAGAGTACAACAACAACAATTAAGCCTTATCCCACTAGATGGGGTCAGCTACATGGATAAAACGGCTCCATAATGTTCTATCATGAATCATATATATAGTTAAACCATTGGCCTCTAAATCTTTATTAATAGTTTCTTCTATAGTTTTTTGGGCCTACCTCTGCCTCTAGCAATAGGATTGCCCTCCATCTGGTCTACTCTCCAAACCACCTAAGTCGAGATTCAGCCATATTTTCTACAATAGGTGCTACCCCAACTCTCTCTATAATGCTGTCATTCCTAATCCTATCTCATCTAGTTTTTCAACTCATCCAACGTAGCATTCTCATCTCTACTACATTGATTTTACTCTAGTGTTGATTTTTTACCGCCCAACACTCCGTCCTATACAACATCGCCAGTCTAATAGTTGTACGGTAAAATTTTCCCTTTAGCTTGATAGGTACCTTTTTATCACACAAAAAATCGAACCCTTTCTCCATTTCAATCACCTTGATTGAATCTGATGGTTTACATCTCCCTCAATTTCTCCGTCATTTTGTATAATAGACCCAAGATATTTAAACCATGTGACTTGTGGTATGTTGTGATCTCCAACTTTCACCTCTAAGCTAGAGATTTTTCGCATTTTGCTAAACTTACATTCCATATACTTTGTCATGCTTCTACTCAAATGGAAATCATTTGATTCTAATGCTTGTCTCCAACCTTCCATTTATATCCTCTCTCGACTCTCCAACTAGGACTATATCATCTAAGAAAAGCATGCACCGCGATGCTAGCTCTTGAATGTGTTCCATAAGTACATCTAGGACCAAGGTAAAAAGATAGGGGCTTAAAGCTGACCCTTGGTGCAGACATATAGTTATTAGGAAATCATTTGTGGCTCCACCCTGCGTTCTTACATTAGTCGTAGCCCCCTCATACATATCATTGATAGCTCGAATATAGGCAATCAGGACACCTTTCTTTTCTAGGGCCTTTCACACAACCTTTCTTAACACCCTATCATACGCTTTCACCAAATCAATGAAAACCATGAGTGCATCTTTTTGATACCTTCGATATTGTTCCACTACTCGTCGTAGGAAGTAAATTGCTTCCATTGTCGACCTCCCGGGCATAAAACCAATTGGTTATCAATGATTTTTGTTTCTTTTCTTAGTCTCCGTTCAAGCACCATTTCCCATAACTTCACAGTATGACTCATAAGCTGAACCCCTCTATCATTTGTGCAATTCTGTATATCTCCCTTGCTCTTATAAATTGGAACTAAGGTGCTTCTCCTCCATTCGTCCGACATTTTCTTTGACCTCATAATCTCGTTAAAAAACTCCGTGAGCCAACTAATGCCTCTACCTCCTAGACTCTTCCATACCTCCACAGGTATATTGTTTGGTCCAATTGTCTTTCCGTTATCCATCATTCTCAAAGCTTTTTTTACCTCATGCTCTTGAATTCTATGATAAAAAGTGAAATTTTGGTCGTCTTCTCTAATGTCAAGCCTACGTGAGCACGATAAAACTTCATACACTTCATTAAATAACTTGTGAAAATAATTCTTCCATCTATCTTTAATATCATGTTCCTTAACCAAAACATTACCTTCTTCATCCTTAATACATTTCACTTGATCCATGTAACATCCTAAAATTTCAAAATAGTCTTTTTAATAAAAATAATAATCTAGTATGAGTTTTAGTGTAAAAGATTTGTTAATATAAGAATTCATTTAAATTATTTAACAATTAAAAAAATGTAAAACTGGATAAATAAATTAAAAAAAAAAGAAGAGAAAAGCCATGAGAGTTTTGTAGTTCACATGTAGTATATATGATTAGGATTATGTACAATCATAAACACGAGAATTAAATAGAATTCTTTATAACAAAAAAAATATGTTTACTAATTTAAAAGATAGTCACGTCAAGGTTCCATTTTGGAACATAGGTCATGCATTGTGCGCCACACATTGAGTGTTGTGAGGGAGAGCATTCTTAGAGGCTATCCTTTCTATGGCATCTCAACTATAGCAGCACACAGATCCAAGAACACCAGTGGAGGGAAGGAGAATTTTTAGTAAAGCACTAGCTTTTGTCATAGATAATTTTTAGAGCTTTTTGAAGGTCTTCGAGAGGTGAGTAAGAATACATTTTTCGAACCATTTCCATGGTATACGAGTTTATTTGTATTGACAAGGGTTTACCCTATGATTTTGGGAGTTTTTAATTAGTTTGATGCAAGTTGCTATTATCCTAATTTCTAAAATTGGTGGGTTTTCATAAAAGGTGATAATCGTTAAATCGATGTTATGATGTGTTTGTTTGCCTCAATGTTTATGATTAATATAATATATGTTTAATTTCTATGCATTACTTGACTTCTATGATACTATGGAATTATAGTTGTTATATGCTCTGGAAAATATCTGTCAAACTATGATTGATGTTATGCTTGCTGGATGTGTATTCTAAAGTATGAATGAACGAGTATATGAGTGATGTATGAAGATTGTTGTTGGGTAACCTAAGTTAGGGGCACTGGCTTGTAACATCGCCATTTAATGGGATGTCGAAATTAAGATATGGGGCAAGGAATCCATTTTATGAACGAGGCGTTCGGGTCACCGTTAATGGGGGCAAGGATCCAAATTAATTATGAAGTTCCCGAGTCACCATAGGGGCAATGAGTCAATTCTAAAATGAGGTTCCTGAGTCACCATGGGGGCAAGGAATCAATTCTAGAACGAGGTTCTCGGGTCACCATAAAGAGGGTGGCAAGGAATCAATTCTAGAACGAGGTTCCCGAGTCACCACAGATAAGGGGCAAGGAACCAATTTAATTATGAGGTTCTCGAGTCACCGAATTGGGCAAGAAACCGACACAAAGTGGGGTTTCCGAGCCACTTGAATAATGATGTTATTGTTGTGACGTATGATTTTATTTACTTATCGGATATGTAATTATTGCTTATATTTTCTTAGTTGCCGAATTAACTGTTGTATCTAAACGTTTTTTTAATAAACATTATTTTGGAAAATTAGCGGGTACCATGGACAGTTTTTTCGGTTACCGCATCGTCTGAGAACATCACTATTTTTGAAATATTTTATAACTTTATCGTTGTTCACTGGGTTTTTATTTCTCATTAAAAAGTATAGTTTTCAGAGCCCGGTGACATCACTATTGAGGACACTGAGACTTGAAGAATTATTATCTTGCTTTTAGCTTAGTTGGTTAGTATTGTAGCATGCATGGTTTAAGAGTGTCATGCAGACATCATTTATTATTTTCAGTTTATTTTTCTCGGATTGTAGTTAGACGTCGGGTTTTGAGCCTTTTGATCTTTATTCAAATGTATGGATTTATTAATATTTTTATTACTTTGATACTTTATTACTATTTTATTTAATATGATGTATTTCTGAAACTCAATTATTTGCGAAATTTTTTATGACTTGTATATTTTAATTAAATGTTTTGAAGGATCTTTATTGAAAATAATTTGGGCTACTAATGTAACGAAGGGCATTACAGTCCAAGTTTCTAGTCTTTCTTTCCCTAATTTTAGCAAGCTTATAAATAGATTTCTCTCTATCTTTGGTGCCTAAGGATTGGTATAACCTATCAAAAGCTTTAGTTCTTGCTTCGCTCACCGCCTTCTTGATCACTTTTTTGGCCACCTTATACTTTTCCCAATCTTTAGCATTTTTACATAAAGACCAAGCTTTATAACATTCCTTTTTAACCTGAACCTTAACTTGCACACTTGCATCCCACCACCAAGATTCTTTACCCTTAGATCTGAATCCTCTTGATTCGTTAAGCGTCTCTATATCTACCTTCTGAATCCCTTTGGCTATCTTGTCCCACATATCATTTGCACTTCCTTTGCCTCCCAAAACCCACCCTCTAAAACCTTGTGTTGGATAATCCTTTATTTTTCACCTTTCAATTGCCACCATTTGATCCTTAAAACCTTATAGTGGCCTCTTCTCTTCACACTCCTCTTAAATCTTGCACCCACAACTAAGACTCTATGTTGGGTAGTCAAGCTCTCTCCGGGTATGACTTTACAGTTCAAGAAAATCTTTTTATCCGATCTCCTAATAAGAAAGAAATCAATTTTAGAGCTTGTCACCCCACTTTTGTACGTGATAAGATACTCCTCTCGTTTCCTAAAACGCATATTGGCTATGGTAAGATCAAAAGCAGATGAAAAGTCTAGGATAGACTTACCCTCAGAATTTACCTCCCCTAGGCCATATCCCCCATGTAAACCCTCGTAACCTCTAGGTGCCCTCCCTACATGCCCATTTAGATCCCTTCCTAAGAAAATCTTTTGTCCTAGTGGTATTTCCTGAATTAGGCCTTCTAATCCTCTCAAAAATTTACCTTGAGGTTTTCTTCTAACCCTACCTTAGGTGCGTAAGCACTAACAACATTAAAGGTCTACAAAATTTAAGGCAATGATCCCATCACCAACCTTTTTTACATCCACAATATAATTCTTCCAATATGTATGCACAATTATGCCCACCCCATATCTCGATTTTACTTTGCCAGTGTACCAAAGCTTAAAACCCGAAGAGTCTAATATCATTCATGTAGGCTCATGAAATTTATCCTCCTCCTAATCAGAGTGTCTACTATTTCCATTGAATTACCTGTAAGTGTGCCTATATTCCAAGTTCCAAAGCGAATCCTACTCTCATGAACTAGCTTCTTTACCCACACTCGTTCACAAAAATGTGGGAACCCTTTCTTATTTTTCAATACATCCAGGAAGCGATGTAGCGGCTCTTGCTCATTTGACAATGTACTCGAGCTATACAGTGCATTGGTTCCGGGTAACGACCTAGTATTAACATTATTACGTTGATGATCTATGTCATAAAGATTCTGAAATGGCACAAAACAACACTAGAGGGGGGGGGGGGGGGGGGGGTTGAAAATAAGATCATTTATATCAACTTTTCTAAAATTGAGAAATCGAAATAAAGCATATTTGTCAACCTTAGACACAATATTCAGAGAGCCTTTCCTACAAGTTACACATCTAGTCAAAATGACATGTAAAAGCCTAGCTTTTAGAAGGAGATAGCGAACAAACTTACTTTCAAAGAGCTTGTCTCCATACAGGGTGAGATTAACTTATTCTTTGTCCTCAAAGAGTTCCCAATCATCAGATATTCCATTTCCTTCCTGAGCACAGCCAGTTTCTCGAACTATGTCACGGATGTCAAACCGATGCCTTACTGCATTCAAGTTTCCTGATATACTAAACAGTTGTGCATGCCTTGAAGATGCAGAGTTTTTCCAAAACTCTTTAACAACGTGGGACTAACCATTTTCCCTTATTGTGAAGAAGTTCATCCATCCTGCGAACTCAAGTTCAGGTAAAACATCTAACCCAGCCGCTTTGATTTCATCAAACTTGACAACGTGTTCTATAAGTATCCTTCTGGCTTTTGCTTCTTCCATATTGGGGAAGACAGAGAGGTTTGTTGATCTTCCTGAAGCCATTAATATAGAAGGTAGAAGGTGGAGAGAGATAAGGGTAGAAGGAGAACGAAAGGTTGAAACTTTTGAGAGAAGGAGAGAGTGAAGAGATGAGTCTGAAGGTGAACGGTTTTGTGTGATAAAGAGGTTTACAAAAAGCACTTCGCAATAGATGCACTAATGTACGGAGAGAGAAACTAGCCGAAGGGACTGAAACGTTTCCTCGTTAACCTCCCACTAAATCATTCGAGAATTTGAAATTAATATGCCTTTCTCAGTCTTTAAAGAGGGTCTACTTCATCTCAGACAGGTTTTAAACAAACAGACGCATTAAATCATATATTCACACAATCACACATAAGATTCTTAAAATAGAATTTCTTAAATACATACTTGAAAGTGGTTTGTCTCAAAAATTACTGACCTCATGTATTCTCTTCCTTTGCTCTTTACTCAAATTGGAGGTTTTGGAATATATACTCTTTTGAAATTGTGAGTAGTAAGAATCCATTTTCCAATCTCTATCAAAGGTGTTTTCTTTGATCTATTCAATAAATCTGCAAGAGGGATTATAAGGTGTTTTTGTACCCAGACCTTTTCGGGTCCACTTCTGTTAGGTATTCTAGTCTGTGAAGACTTGGCTTTTCTCTTGTGAAAGCACTTGGACGTAATATGTCCAGATTTACCACAAAAAAGTACATGATATATTAAAAAAAAGGTTTAATAGGAATTTTTACATTATCTGAGATTTTATCAGATACTTTATCATGATTCTCTTCAATGTAATCAATACCAGTTTTGTCAGAACTAGACCTTTGACTTCCTAGAAGTTTCATTAGGTTGTTCTTGCCATTGACTAATCTAGCAAGATCATTAGTGAGCTCTTCCACTTTCTGTTGAAGTTTAACAACTTCTTCAGATGGTAATGTTTCAGTAATGATCTCAGCTTTAAGCATTTCTGCTTTGAGCTTTCTGTTTTCTAAGATTAGTTCATCAATCTTAAGATTTTTTTGTTCATGCTCCTTAGTAAGCTTCACATACTTTTTCTTAAGTTATTTGAACTTATCAAGAATACAGTTAGATTCACTGAGAAGTTCATGATAGGCATCTTGTAAATCCTCAAATTCAGAATTTACCTCATAATCTGAGTCAGTGTCTCCAAGTAGACATCATCCGATTCTTTGTCCAGATCTTCCCAAGTGATCATCTTTTTGAGAGGTGGAATTCTATCACCTGCTGTTCTGATTGCTACTTTCTTAGCTCTTATTTTATTCCAAAATCTTCTCATCTTTCTGGTTGCTTCAAAAACTTCATCATCATCATCATTTTGAGAGAGTTTCTCCTTTGAGATACTAGTTGATGGAAGTTTATCAGCATTGTTGACAGATATTTCTTCAGATGTTTCTTTGACAATAGCATCTTCATTATATAGTTACTCAAGTCTAATCCAGATATCTTTGGTTGTTTCATAGCTACTGACTTTATCATATTCATACCTGCTAAGAGAACATACAAGAAGATATTTTGCTTTTGCATTAAGTTGCACCATACTCTTGTGCTTTGATGTCCATCTGCTTCTTGGAATAGCATTTCCACTTTCATCACTTGGACTGTAAGGACCTTGAGATATGATCTCCCATAGATCTAGATCAGTTGACTCTATGAACATTCTTATCTTACTCCTCCAGTACTTATATTCTTTTCCATTGAACAAGGGTGGTTTACTGAGATATGTACTCTGATTGTACATATTGTTGCTTGAGGCTGCTTCACTTGCCATTCTTCAGAATCTTTCCCTTTTTCCTCTACACTGAGGTGCTCAACCCAGAGGCTGAGCTCTGATACCAACTGAAATGGCACAAAACAACACTAAAAGGGGGGTTGAATATTGTTTTCGAAAATCAGAGTTTAAGAAGCAAAAAACAAAGTCAGTGAATGAAAGTAGCTTCTAAGAACAGACGCCTTTCTCAACAACTGATTTGCATCTAAATAACACACCCGATTTAATTACTTAACACAGTTAAACAAACTAAATAATAAAGTAAAGGATAGGGAGAGAGTATACTCAGAGATTTATCCTGGTTCACCCACAACCTTGGGCTACATCCAGTCCTTGGCTTAACCAAGTTTTAACACTATAACTGATCAAGGTTACAGACGAGTATTATTTGCACACCTAGCCTCTCCAGGCTCAACCACAAGTATTGTTTGTACACCTAGCCTCTTCAGGCTCAACAAGTATTCTTGAAACAAGCCTCTTCAGGATCAGAGGGTTTGAGAGAGTTTTGAAGCACAGCTTCAAGGTTACAAGGCAATTCAACCAATATTTAAACACTACACATAGTGGATCTGTACTTGGGGCTTGGTGAGTTGCAGATGAGTTCTTCTTCGAATAATATAGCTTTTCTATTGATGAGAGATTTTCTCTGGTTTTTCTATTTATCATTGTATCACATCACTTGTATATCTTGTCTCTCTTAACTTGGTCTTTGTAACAGCCTGATTTTTAATTACGCTGTTTAACCGGTTAAAATATAATTAATTATATTTTAATCTGAGAGTTAGAAAGTGATTTTAAATAAGTTAAAATCATATTCATAGTCTCTCTTATGGTAGAAGGTTACGGTGAAATTCTGGGTTGAAAATTCAGACGGA
Organism: Sophora flavescens; assembly: GCA_030762895.1. Classification (NCBI taxonomy): domain Eukaryota; kingdom Viridiplantae; phylum Streptophyta; class Magnoliopsida; order Fabales; family Fabaceae; genus Sophora; species Sophora flavescens. The sequence goes on from CM061066.1 coordinate 88,454,931, forward strand.
GCCCGGTCTGCATTTTTTTACTGACAGTATAATTTTATACTGACAGAAAACCCTAATTTGACCTGAAAAATGAAATTTGTAGATTTTTTTACATTTTGTCCGTGAGGAGGTCTACTTTCCAAATTTCTGATCAAAAATAAAATATTATGTTTATTCGGACGAATTTTGGTATAAGTTCGGACGGAAAAAAGTCGGTGTTTTCACTGACAGTAAGATTTTAATGAGCAGAAAACCTAATTTTGACTCGTGATTGAAATGGTTTATATTTAAATCATATTTCCAACGAGTTTGATTAGTTTGAAAATTTTCAGTCGAAAATGAAATATTACGCTTTTATACGGGCGTAAAACCCTAATCGGGGAGCCGACGGAGTCGAAAACGGGACTGCAGAGACCCGTCAAGGGATCGGGACAACGAGTCATACATGATGACTCATGGAGGATGAGTCACCAAGCATTTATGAGCATTAAATGCAAGTAATCATGACATTTAGGTAAAAAGACCAAAATACCCCCCAAGCTTTCGCGGGTATTAACAAGACGCATCTACGCACTCTTAACCACTCATTTTACGTGGTTGAAAACCTCCCACATCTCTCCAATTTCGTGTATCCACCTCCAATAAATATTACCTATTTCATTTTGCTTTCGTTTCATTATTTTCCTCTCAAAAACTGAAATCAGGTAAACGACGGAGCTGCGTACGGAATTTCCGGGAACCGCTAACGGATAAGATCGGTGACTCATTAGTGAGTCACTATGTGTGGCCCAAAATCAGCCACACCTCAAATAAATGTGAGCCACATATTATTAACCATGGTTAGCCAAAATAACCTTAGTTAAGTTAATTATTAACTATGGTTAAGCTTATATTAATTTAATAATCACAAAACCCATTAAACCAATTCCTTTTAACCAAACAAGGCATAATATTACTCCTATAAATACCCTCCAAACCGTGGCCTCCCTCACCATTTCACTCATCTTCTTCATTCTCTTCATCTTCCTCACCAACTAAGTTACAAAACCCTAAGAACACCGAATTCCCACCAAACATTTGACCCTCTTCCTTTATGAAACTCGGAAAACACTCAAAACAAAAGTTGTTCCTCCTTCTCTCTTCTTTCCAACAAGCTAAAGATCATCATAAACGGATAAGTGGATTGGGAGATAGGTTCAAAATACCGAAACTGCCCAGAATTCCCAGCAACCCACGAAACAGCAGAAATAAGTCCCTTTTCAACCCTGTTATGATCCGAACCAAATGAAACCTTCAACACCAAAGTTGTTCCTTTTCTTATTATATTTCTATCAAGCCAAAGTTCGTAATTTTTGGATGAGTATATTGTGAGATACACTCACAATACCATCACACCCTCAAGCTGTCCAGTTTTCAACATAGTGAAGGTTGATCATTTTCTTCATTTCTTCAATCTTCAAGAGGTAAAAGCTCATCTCCTTGATCATATAAGCTTTCATATTCATGTATTTCTCATGTTTATTCCATGAATCTTATTTTTCCATTCCTAGATCTAGAACTTCAAATAATTCTAGAAAATTGTAGAAAAATCATAAAAATGTGAAACCAATTTCTATGATCTAGTTATGATCCCTCCTTTATTTATACAAGAGCATGTGATCAAAATCATTTTCCTTCCCTATTAACCATTAATGGCCGAACCTAGGTAGGAAAATGGGTTTGGTGTTTTGTTGTTTGTTTTGAAAGTTAGTACTTGACTTAAGTTCTATAATACATGTATAGCTTAAACCCAAGAGCTTAGGTCCAACAAAAATCCCTAGCTTAAATTCCTAATATGGGCCGAAACCCTAACCCTAAAGGTTAGAGGATTTTGTTTCAAATTTTAGTCTTGTAATAAGTAATCTATGTTAGTTAAGACTCTAGTAACTAGGATCCAAAAGATGGCATTAAGAAGATAATCCTAAACCTATTTTCTAAGTCTTGGCCGAACCTAGCCCTAAAGTGTCATAGATGGTTGTTAATTGATTAATTATAGTTATGTTGTTTGAATGAAGGTGGTTGTGTTAACTCGTGGCGGGATAACGAGGATCGTCGTGTACGTGTTTCCGGTGATAACTCAGGTGGGGAAAAGAATCAACCTATCGTCGGAATCGATAAGTAGTAGATTATATGATAATTGTGTAGGGCGACCTAAACCCTACTAGTAGTTGAGTAATCGACAAGACCAAAATCATATTGGAAACCTTTTCTGTAAAACCAATGGTGATTTGGGGATTGTAGGTTTATCGACATTAGGATGATTTTATCTTATCTGAGGTTGATTGAATTTATTATTATTATTTCATTGCTTATGTGATATTTTGTGGTATTTGAATTATTTTCTGATATTGTGTTATGCATGATCTGCCTGGTTTTTAATATTGTGCTTAGCTGATTTTTAAGTAAGGATATGTGTTGTTCGGGAGATAATTGTTTGGGTGAGAGAATAAAGGTGATTTAGAGGTGCCTAGCCTAATTAAGTGGTTTTATCTAAGAGGAAAAAGGTGTTGAGACTTTGATGGAAGGTTGAGGCACTAGGTTGTTATTGATTTAAATTAGGGAGATTCATTTATCGAGGTATTGTTAGTCACAACCGTACGAGTGGAACACACGAGGTCAGGATATCCTATTTTGGGGATATCGGATATTACGGGTGAGTGCCCTACGGATGTGGATGCCGAGGTAGACTACCGTAATACTCTTTAGTTCTTGACGCGTTCGAATGTTCTTGGCGCTGGACCGTTTTGGATTGATATTCCTTGACGAGTTCGTATGTTCTTGGCACTGGACCATTATGGAATGATATTCCTTGACGAGTTCGTATGTTATTGGCACTGGACCATTTTAGACTAATAAGTGTTTAGTCTTTGATGCGTTCGAAAGTTATTGGTACTGGACCGTTCTGGACTACTGACTAATGTGACAGGAGTGAAGATGGCCACATCAGTATAAGTGTTTAGTTGCATGGGCTGAGGGTAGAGGATGATATAGTGGATTGAGGATGATTGTTGATTTTTGGTGATGCGTGTACGTGACAATTCATTGTATAATTTACTATTACTCTTTTCCGCTTTTTGATGATAGAATTGTTTCTTATTCCCTATATCTTTGTGTGTTGTATTTTATTTCTGATGTGATCGTACGAGAAGACCCGATGGAGGAACCAATTGCTGAGGAGTTAGATGGAACTCCGTATGAACCAGATGATGGAGGTCGAGCTGTGATCCATGGCGATTAGAGTATAGACATTATGGCCAGTGTGTCTAAGGAGTATTTATATTTCCGCTAAGTATGTATGTAGTGCCGTTTATGCCTGTGAGGGATCCTACTGAGAGGGTACCCTCAACAGTGTTTTGGTAATATAATAAATAAACAGGTGTGTATTTATGTAATATAGTTTTGGTATGTTTTATATCTGCATAAGTTATATGATTATTAATTAAGTTTTAATTTTTACGTATTTTCAACGATAAGCGAGCGATTAAGTAAATAAATATTAAGGTTTAAATGTAATAATACGATGGGGCACATCGGGGTGTCTCATTTGGTGGTATCAGAGCTGTTCGATTCTAATCGGACTATGAGGTCTAGGATGTTGTTTTTGGCCGTGTCTAGTTGAGTCCACATCGGATTTTAACTATGCTTAGAAGTTGGGTAGTGAGTCCTGACGTGATAGTTAACAGTTATATGGCATATATATACCAGTTTTATGTAGCATTATATGTTGTATACCAGTGTTTAGAGAGGTAGAGCTGGAAAAGGAGTTCCAGCAGCAGGACAGCAGATGGTCACACCTCAGGCCACTGAAAGAGTGTTTACCGTGAAGGGAGCTTATGTCTCAATCCGGGATCTTATACAAGGTATGTATTTGATATCTGGTAGACTTTGTTTGTTTGTCTAAGTAGCATGATAGACAAGAAAGTGATGAGAGTTTTGTTGAGGTATAGTTGTGACTGGTAGGATGTGAACCCTTAAGATCAATATCAGTGAGTAAGACAATTACTATAAGTCAAATGTTGATCGAGGCATAATATCATTATGGAACCTAGGGCAATGATTAAGGATCGTAGTTAAGATGGATGGTATGAGTTTGGGAAGAGTAAACAAAAGTGTACATAGTAATTTCACCTAAGTTGAATATGAGCTTTCACCTAAGTTGAATATGAGCAGAAAAGATGATTTCTGATATAAATTGAGGTTACTAGAGAAATTCAAATTTGTTAAGTTAATCCTAACAGGTGTTGATCTTTTGATTGCAATTTATCTTACGGAGTGTTGAGATGTTTATTTGGAGACTTGAAAGGTGTGATTTTGATATAATCTAGAATAGTGAAATACATTCTAAGGAACTAAGACTGTGATTGGATACATGAAGTAGGAAGTTAGGGTAGTTCGATTGTGGTGTTAATTACGGCTGTTAGATGTTGAAATAAGATTCTTTAGTGGATCAGTAGTAAGAAGAGGAAGGAATGAAGTTTTGATCATGTCCTTTAAGGATGATAGATCAAGTTGGAAAGGTTAAGAACAATGAATGGAATATAGTGATGGATAAGTTCGAGGATAAATAGAATGATATAAGAATGAATTATGTTATGAAGCTACCGTTGTTACCTAGGGGAAAAACAACGATGAGAAATATAATGTGGGATCTTTAGATTAAGATACGATTACAAGATAATGGCTAGTTTGAGTTAAGAAATTCCGAGGACGGAATTTTTTTTTAAGAGGGGTAGTAATGTAACAGCCTGATTTTTAATTACTCTGTTTAACCGGTTAAAATATAATTAATTATATTTTAATCTGAGAGTTAGAAAGTGATTTTAAATAAGTTAAAATCATATTCATAGTCTCTCTTATGATAGAAGGTTACGGTGAAATTTTGGGTTGAAAATTCAGATTGAGTCCTGATCTCGCATTTGTTTCGACAAGTATAATTTTATACTTGTGTAAAACCCTAATTTGACCCGAAAAATGAAATTTGTAGATTTTTTATATTTTGTCCGTGAGGAAGTCTACTTTCCAAATTTCTGATCAAAAATAAAATATTATGTTTATTCGGATGAATTTTGGTAAAAGTTCGGACGGAAAATAGTCGGTGTTTTCACTGACAGTAAGATTTTAATGATCAAAAAACCTAATTTTGACTCGTGAACGAAATGGTTTATATTTAAATCATATTTCCAACGAGTTTGATTAGTTTGAAAACCCTAATCGGGGAGCCGACGGAGTCGAAAACGGGACTGCAGAGACCCGTCAAGGGATCGGGACAACGAGTCATACATGATGACTCATGGAGGATGAGTCACCAAGCATTTATGAGCATTAAATGCAAGTAATCATGACATTTAGGTAAAAAGACCAAAATACCCCCAAGCTTTCGCGGGTATTAACAAGACGCATCTACGCACTCTTAACCACTCATTTTACGTGGTTGAAAACCTCCCACATCCCTCCAATTTCGTGCATCCACCTCCAATAAATATTACCTATTTCATTTTGCTTTCGTTTCATTATTTTCCTCTCAAAAACTGAAATCGGGTAAACGACGGAGCTGCGTACGGAATTTCCGGGAACCGCTAACGGATAAGATCGGTGACTCATTAGTGAGTCACTATGTGTGGCCCAAAATCAGCCACACCTCCAATAAATGTGATCCACATATTATTAACCATGGTTAGCCAAAATAACCTTAGTTAAGTTAATTATTAACTATGGTTAAGCTTATATTAATTTAATAATCACAAAACCCATTAAACCAATTCCTTTTAACCAAACAAGGCATAATATTACTCCTATAAATACCCTCCAAACCGTGGCCTCCCTCACCATTTCACTCATCTTCTTCATTCTCTTCATCTTCCTCACCAACTAAGTTACAAAACCCTAAGAACACCGAATTCCCACCAAACATATGACCCTCTTCCTTTATGAAACTCGAAAAACACTCAACATAAAAGTTGTTCCTACTTCTCTCTTCTTTCCAACAAGCTAAAGATAATCAAAAACGGATAAGTTGATTTGGAGATAGGCTCAAAATACCGAAACTGCCCAGAATTCCCAGCAACCCACGAAACAGCAGAAATAAGTCCCTTTTCAACCCTGTTATGATCCGAACCAAATGAAACCTTCAACACCAAAGTTGTTCCTTTTCTTCTTATATTTCTATCAAGCCAAAGTTCGTAATTTTTGGATGAGTATATTGTGAGATACACTCACAATACCATCACACCCTCAAGCTGTCCAGTTTTCAACATAGTGAAGGTTGATCATTTTCTTCATTTCTTCAATCTTCAAGAGGTAAAAGCTCATCTCCTTGATCATATAAGCTTTCATATTCATGTATTTCTCATGTTTATGCCATGAATCTTATTTTTCCATTCCTAGATCTAGAACTTCAAATAATTCTAGAAAATTTTAGAAAAATCATAAAAATGTGAAACCAATTTCTATGATCTAGTTATGATCCCTCCTTTATTTATCCAAGAGCATGTGATAAAAATCATTTTCCTTTCCTATTAACCATTAATGGCCGAACCTAGGTAGGAAAATGGGTTTGGTGTTTTGTTGTTTGTTTTGAAAGTTAGTACTTGACTTAAGTTCTATAATACATGTATAGCTTAAACCCAAGAGCTCAGGTCCAACAAAAATCCCTAGCTTAAATTCCTAATATGGGCCGAAACCCTAACCCTAAAGGTTAGAGGATTTTGTTTCAAATTTTAGTCTTGTAATAAGTAATCTATGTTAGTTAAGACTCTAGTAACTAGGATCCAAAAGATGGCATTAAGAAGATAATCCTAAACCTATTTTCTAAGTCTTGGCCGAACCTAGCCCTAAAGTGTCATAGATGGTTGTTAATTGATTAATTATAGTTATGTTGTTTGAATGAAGGTGGTTGTGTTAACTCGTGGCGGGATAACGAGGATCGTCGTGTACGTGTTTCCGGTGATAACTCAGGTGGGGAAAAGAATCAACCTATCGTCGGAATCGATAAGTAGTAGATTATATGATAATTGTGTAGGGCGACCTAAACCCTACTAGTAGTTGAGTAATCGACAAGACCAAAATCATATTGGAAACCTTTTCTGTAAAACCAATGGTGATTTGGGGATTGTAGGTTTATCGACATTAGGATGATTTTATCTTATCTGAGGTTGATTGAATTTATTATTATTATTTCATTGCTTATGTGATATTTTGTGGTATTTGAATTATTTTCTGATATTGTGTTATGCATGATCTGCCTGGTTTTTAATATTGTGCTTAGCTGATTTTTAAGTAAGGATATGTGTTGTTCGGGAGATAATTGTTTGGGTGAGAGAATAAAGGTGATTTAGAGGTGCCTAGCCTAATTAAGTGGTTTTATCTAAGAGGAAAAAGGTGTTGAGACTTTGATGGAAGGTTGAGGCACTAGGTTGTTATTGATTTAAATTAGGGAGATTCATTTATCGAGGTATTGTTAGTCACAGCCGTGTGAGTGGAACACACGATGTCAGGATATCCTATTTTGGGGATATCGGATATTACGGGTGAGTGCCCTACGGATGTGGATGCCGAGGTAGACTACCGTAATACTCTTTAGTTCTTGACGCGTTCGAATGTTCTTGGCACTGGACCGTTTTGGATTGATATTCCTTGACGAGTTCGTATGTTCTTGGCACTGGACCGTTATGGAATGATATTCCTTGACGAGTTCGTATGTTATTGGCACTGGACCATTTTAGACTAATAAGTGTTTAGTCTTTGATGCGTTCGAAAGTTATTGGTACTGGACCGTTCTGGACTACTGACTAATGTGACAGGAGTGAAGATGGCCACATCAGTGTAAGTGTTTAGTTGCATGGCCTGAGGGTAGAGGATGATATAGTGGATTGAGGATGATTGTTGATTTTGACTGATGCGTGTCTGTGACAATTACTGTATAATTTACTATTACTCTTTTCCGCTTTTTGATGATAAAATTGTTTCTTATTCCCTATATCTTTGTGTGTTTATTTTATTTCTGATGTGATCGTACGAGAAGACCCGATGGAGGAACCAATTGCTGAGGAGTTAGATGGAACTCCGTATGAACCAGATGATGGAGGTAGAGCTGTGATCCATGGCGATTAGAGTATAGACATTATGGCCAGTGTGTCTAAGGAGTATTTATATTTCCGCTAAGTATGTCTGTAGTGCAGTTTATGCCTGTGAGGGATCCTACTGAGAGGGTACCCTCAACAGTGTTTTGGTAATATAATAAATAAACAGGTGTGTATTTATGTAATATAGTTTTGGTATGTTTTATATCTGCATAAGTTATATGATTATTAATTAAGTTTTAATTTTTACGTATTTTCAACGATAAGCGAGCGATTAAGTAAATAAATATTAAGGTTTTAATGTAATAATACGATGGGGCACATCGGGGTGTCTCAGTCTTCGACTTCATATATTTATACTTGACCAAAAAGATCCGTTGAGTTGAAGGTCTTCAGCTTTGTTCTTTGAGAGATAGCCGTTCTGACTCGATAATAAATGCTTTGAAGAACGTTGGAGATTCCTTGCTGATAACTGAGTATAGCAAATATGCTTTACAGTAGCTTTGGGCAGCGTTCTTTCCTTATTTGTGTAACACATAGAAAAGCTCAGATAAAGTAGCTTTTCTTTTACTAGCATATGGAATGCTTTCTTGTGGCTTTGCCCTTTTGTCTTTTCTCCTTTTTCGATTTCGATTGAAGATAAGAAATATATTAATAAACTTCTTTCAAGTTTAATTAACTATATTTCAAATCGCTCTTAACCTTGAATCACGGATTAAGTAAATCCTTCATAGAGAGCTTTTCTTTGTGGCACGTACTTCAATATCACAAAAGTGACTTTTGCATTTCACATCTTCTAAGTTTGAGGATGTTTGAATATTTCTTGAATCAAACATGTTATTCTGATAGATGAGTGATGCTGACTTTGTCAGAGGCATAGACGCATACTGAGAGATAAAAACTCTTTCCTTTGAGCACTTTTCAGATTGGTTTGAAGATACCACATAATCTTGATCTTGATCATTTCTTTGTCTAAGGTGAGATAGTGGTTGTCAAGTGAGCCTCGGTAGATTGAATTTTCCTTGATCAGATTTTGATCTGTAAACTTGATCCAAATCTTCTTTCAACTTTCCTTTAGAAGATAGTGTAGATAGACTTTGAGCTTTTTGGTTATTCAGATGAGAGTGCAAAGCTTCAGTCTTCAATTGTTGTCTTGGGTGAGGGTAATAATTCTCTTAACAGAATGTTGCTTTACTTCCTTTCTTTTATAAAGAATGATTGAATCCTTTTGCTTCCAGTAAGTTGTAATGAATGCTTTAGATAACTTGCACGACTATGTTGTTTGAGGATTGTAATCATGCTTCTTTGGTCTTCAGCAAAGTTAGTCAAGTAATAAAAAGTCTTCCATAAGAGTATTGCTGATTTTACTCCTTTATTTACTCATGATCGAGTAAGTCCTTCGCCCTTAGCTTTCAGTAAAGATGACAATCATTGATTGTCTTGCTTTGATACTTCTTCAATAGTGCTTTGATACTTGATCTTCTTCAGAGAATGATGAGACTGAAAGTCGTAGGCTTCAGTCAGTTAAACTTCAGACGCATTGTACTTCATAAGCTTGTATGCAATCATTTGATTCTTTCATAATCTTTTGTCGACTTGTACTGCTATGATATAAAGCTTTGGCTACATAACTCAAGTAGATGATTAGCAATATTCATATGGTTCAATGTAAAATCAATTACTTAATGTTTGAGTTCATCAAAACACACAAGGGCCACATGAGTGTGAGTCAGACGTATGACGAGTTAGACGCATTATGACTAAACAGATTCGACCAAGTTTTACATTGGTTGTCGACGTCCTGACACAACTTTCTCCTTTTATCCGGGCATGGGACCGACTATGTATAGCTTTGTCATAAAGCACAACATAGGCATGATTATTTGAAGAGTACGTATTAAATTAAATTTTGGTACATGTATTAAATCAATTGTGGAATAGACAAATGTAAACACGAGAAGGGGATTGAATTGTGTTTACCAAAATTTTTACACAAACAAAATATTTCACTCACAAAAGCTTTAAATAAATGCTTGAAAACATAGTCAGACGAGTGACCTGTCTGGTGATTTTTAACACAAAAAACAAGGAGGCAAATAAACCCAAGACTTCTTTGATATGCACATATTAACCTCTTAGGTTAGTGAAGAGGTTAGATAAACAAATAATCTTGAAGCGATAAAGATTAAAAGATCACACTGCTTTTTTTTTTACCATGGTTCGCCTCTTAACAACTAGGGTTATATCCAGTCCTTGTGTTACACCCCATTTTCTTGATTAGTGTAAGAGGAAATGATTAAACGTATTTGCAAGCTTAATCATGTTCATTGGGTGTTAGTGAGCTTGTGTTTAAAATATGAGGCCAATCGAACTTGAAAGGAGCTTAGAATGCACCAGAATGCGTGAAAATCGTATACCGACAGAAGGCCCAACGTTTGGACGTTGGCAGACCCAACGTTAGAGTGTTGGCACGCTCAAACGTGGGTTTTTGGATGCTCAATCGTGCGAGGGGACCAGACACATAGCCTCCAAGCAACGATTGCATGAGATACGTGTCATCAACGGCCACACTCGAGCATGGGGAGGCAGCACGCATAAGCGTGCTGACCAGAATCCACCAACTTAAGTTCTCATTCAAAATTTTACTTGGCCATTTTCATGTTTTCGAAAACCTGCAACTAATAGCTTATAGAGATAGAGGAGAGTTCCTGAGAGAGAAGGTGAGATTGCGGAGAATCCATCCGTCCGATCTCGATTCCGACTTCATTTCTGCAATCAGGGCAACAAGTACTTCATGTATCTACCTTCGAATCTTCGATCGACTGAGGTAATGCCTAAATCCCTAACACATCGACATTGTCGACATTAAGTGTTTATAGTCGTTTACACTAGTTTTTCTATCGTTACTTGCTTCGTTTACACTCTTCGAGCAAGACTAGGGTTTATGACTAGGTCTGCATGTTGTCTTTATGTTAGGGCAAATTTCGTAGCTCCGAGGAGTCCTCTAGAGCTTGTGGCAGCAAGGGAGAGAAGAGAGAGGGCGTGATCCGAGGTGTCAAGGAGGACTACGCGAATATTCAAGGTGGGGAGAAAGTAAATGACATTATCGGAGAGGCAAGCATTGTTTAGTTATTATACATGCATGTGTGTAGGGTAACCTAGACCTTACTAGTATGTCGAATGATCGACAATGGCTTAACCCTATTAAAATAATATTTTAATGTTGTCTAGGGTTTAGTTGTTGTAGGTTTATCGATGGTAGGCTTGAAACACTAGGTTAGAAGAATTGTGCTGATAGGGGTTGTCTAAATTGTCTGTTGCTATGTTGTTTGTCATAACATGTTTGATTGACATGTTGTTATGATTTTTTTTTATTATTATATTCATGTGTATGGATGGTTGATGATTTGATGGATATCTGAATGTAAGGGTGAGTTTCGGGTTAACATTATGGTAATGCCTTGAGATTGTGGCTTTGAAGTTGGGGATGTATAGGCAGCCGTTGTGAGAGTGTGAATGTGTAAGAAGGTTCTGGTGTTAACCAAATAATTCTAGTTGCATTACATATTGCTAAGTGGCGAGCCTTTTGACTGGGAGTCATACGAGGTTACTTGTACTCGAGTGCAAGTACGGATTATGGAAGGGCCAGTCTGTGAGGAGACCTTGGGGATGTTCGAATCGGACTTGGGATGCTCATAGTAACCATTAGGTAGCTCCTAATGTGTCATGTAACCTAATATAGACTGGTTTTCTTGACTTTACCCTGAGTATCCACATCGTAGGTGGATGTTCTGAGGCAGATAAGATACCCTTAATAGAGCTGAGCTCATAGGGGGATGCACTCTTATTTGTCACGGCGAGCGGAAGGGTTACCTGGACAAACTTACAGACGTTCTCTGAGTAGTGAGGCTCAATAAGGAGAATGTCTTGGGGATGAGCCCCGCGAGAGATATCGGTCGACATGTGTAGGAGTGAGACTCCTTAGAGGAATGATCTGATAGTGAACTTTGAGGATGTATTGTGTTGGCGTGACTCGGAGGATGTTTGCTACTTATTTGTCTGTATTGTGTATGTATGTATATTAAATTTGCTTATCTTCATTCTTTCTATATCTTTATGTGTGTAAATATATGTTAGATGAGCAGCAATAGTTGGACGAGAATGGCAGCGTGGTAGGACTATCATCCGCGACAGCAGTTGGACGAGAATGGTGGTGTGGTATGTATATACATTATGTGTGTGTGCGTGTGTGTTTGATGTATGTTTATAATTGTGTGTGTGTGATGTATGTTTATAATTGCTCTTCCGCTTCTAGAAAATGCTGCTTGTTCCCCCACCATGACTCTTCTGCTCCAACTAACATGAAATCAGCATAAGTAACTTTTTGCTCTTCACGGCAGTGCATGGCAACAAAGACTTTCTCCACCTCTTGCAGTCACTTCTCATTTGCCTCAAGATCGTACTCGCTGGGAAACTGGGGCGGGTTTCCCTTCATAAAAGCATTCAAGCCATTCTCCATGATTTCCTCATCTCTAGCCATATTCACTTGTTGTAGCCTTTCTTCTCTAGCCTCTTGACGCTGCATGAACTGAGCATTTTGTTGAGTCTGCTGTAGCATTGCAGTAGCCAACTCTCTCATCACCTGCATCGTCTCACTGGTTTCACTAGTGTTATTTGTTCCTGATGAACTTCCAAGAATGTTAGTGGCTCCACCACCTCCGTTTCTACTCTTCCACGACGTCCATTTCCGCCTTCCATTTCAACTTCCTGAAAAAGAATTCATTAGCACTCATTTGTAAGACATGCATTTCAATATATAAACAGATATATCCATCATATGTCTTACAAATGCAATAAACTGTAATTCTCATATTTTAAGAATAACTCGCATATCGGACATTCTAACCATTCTAAGCATAGCTGGCATTCGATGAGGATCCAACTAACAGTGTCAGTATTTATCCTACCTCACTGTCCGGTTTAGAACCAAACTGCTCTGATACCACCAAATGAGACACCACGATGTCCCATTAAAGAACAATCCTAATTAACCAATCCATAATCTGTTTTATTAGCGTTAGCATGAGTATTACTGACGAAAATAATAAAGTTGCGGAAGCTAGAAAAATAAAACTTATTTAAATCATATGCAACGGAATAAAATAGAATAAAAGAAAAACATGCATATTATTTCATAATAATAAAAACCATAAAAACAACCCAACCCCGAGGTCACATTACAGAGCTGGTATAACCAAAATCCAGAAATACATCGGATAACAACATAAACTAATAAATCCTAAGCTACGAGTAGCGGCTCCTCAGAGTCACTCCTCAACAGGCTGCTCACCATCCTCTACATAACAAAAAGGTACATGCCATGCAAACAACAAAAGATGGGGAGTAAGAAACATGTATAAAACACAACGGCATGGAAGTAGTTAGGAAGATGAGCATACATCATAGCAATAGCATGTTATAACACATCAACATGCATAACATATTCGTATCATCCATATCAATTCAACCAATGTATGCTATGCGGTGCAGCACTACTCCACTCCTTTGTTATGCATGTAGATCCAATCTACCTCAGGAAGTCAACTTCGGAGTTACATATCCACATTGGCCAATAAGCACCAACGCCGACAGTTCACCAAACCATGGGTGAACCCCTTGGATAGTCGATACACCTTACTCTCGAATGCACCACCACGAGGGGCCAGATTCACCTAACTCTCGGATGAATCACCATGGACGGCCAGATCGCCTTACTCTCGGATGACCTCCCCTATGTCGAACATCCCCCACTAACATCTCCAATGCGTGAATGCATGAGCAACAACAACACACAATCAAACAATCACCACCTCCACTTTGGCCACTAGGAACCAAAGTTTTATCACCAGCAACACCTCGACCAATAAGCATCGAGGTCCCCTTGGCCAATAAGCACCAAGGTTCAACATCAACAACACCTCAACCAATAAGCATCAAGGCCCCCTTGACCAATAAGCATCAAGGCCCCGTTGGCCAATAAGCACCAAGGTTCAACATCAACAACACCTTGACCAATAAGCATCAATGCCCCCTTGGCCAATAAGCACCAAGGTTCAACATCAACAACACCTTGACCAATAAGCATCAATTCCCCCTTGGCCATTAAGCACCAAGGTACAACAACGTAGGGTAACACATCGCCACCGTCTCAATCATCTTAACATGTGTATTTTAATTATCTTTGTTAAGTCTTCATTGAGTTATCTATCTTGTCTTTACTTCGATGGGTGTCTTATTATCATTGGAAATGATTGGGGTGAAACACCTCTGTCTCTGTCTCTAACATCTGTTCTGAGCAGGGGAGCACAGTCGTGCTTCCCCTAGCACAGGCGAGCTGACTTTTAAGTCAAGCACGGTCGTGCTGTCTATTGAGCATGGTCGTGCTTACTGGAGCATGGCCGTATTGTTTATGGGAAGAAAGGGTTGGGAACACTTCTAAGCTTCCTAGGGCATTCAAAGATCAATCCTATTGGATTTTAACTAACCATCAAATATCAGTCTCATTATTCTTGTTTAATCTTCATGTCTTATAATTATTGGGAATTAATACCTTAATCCCTATTTCATTATTGATGTCCCTAAAACACTCATGGATCAATCCTAGGGTTTTTGACTATATCGTTGAGCATTAACCTTGCCTCTCATTACTACGATTCAAGTCTTATGAACAATTGGGACTTAGTCCCTTAATTCTTTAAACATTTTCATCAACATTCTTGTATATTTGATTAATGTCTTATTATATTAATATCAACATTAACAACAACAACAATTCAAGCATACACTCATGGTATAATAACATCATTGTCAACACAACCAAGCATGGCATAAACATTATCATAATTCACAGCTATACATGCCAGTTATAAATAACATAGACAAACATATAGCAAGACAACAATTAAGCAAATAGCAAGCAATAGGATCATGGGTTAACCCTTCATCTTACGCTACCCCCAATGCCTACATGTTCATACTATCCCTTCTCCCCATACTTGGTATGAATATTTCCCTTAACACCATCGTAAGCAACTCTACTCAGTTTCCCTCGAGCGGCTCGACGAACTTCCCAAGCCTTGGCCAACACAAAAGGATAACCAATTAATCTCCAAATCAAAGATAAGAAAAGGAGATTAAAGAGAGGGATAACAGTTACCTTTAATTGACACTACCAAGCGAATCTTCTCCCAACAACACAAGAACTCCAAGAAATTGATGGGTTCAAAGGAAATAGGGGAAAGATGGGTTGCAGCCGTACTAGGGTTTCTAAAAGTGCCAATATGAGGGTTGTACCCGTAACCCTCACTAAAACCCTCCTTTTTATAAACTCTGACCCCGACCATGTACATGCTTCACTTAAGCACGGTTGTGCTTAACGTGAGCACAGGGTCGTGCTCGTTTAAGCACGGGCTCGCAACATCAACGTCACAAGCTTGCATTTCAGACACGGGCGTGCTCCTCTTGAGCACGGCCGTGCTCGTGGCTCAAACTTTGAAAGTCCCACTTAGCCCCTTTAATCGTTTCCTAGGCACAAACTTTAACAACATGCAACACATATACACTTAAGGGCTTAACACGAAAAATGGGGTGTTACAATTCTACCCACCTTATAAAAATTTCATCCTTGAAATTTCTACTCACCCCGATTGAAAAGGTGGGGTACGCCTCCATCATCTTGATCTCCAGCTCCCATGTAGAACTTTCTTCAGTAGTCCCCCCTCCAAACAACCATAACCAAAGGAATATCCTTCCCTCTTAGCTGCTTCACCCTCCGATCCTCAACTTGAAGCAGTAGTACTTCAAAAGTCAAGTTCTCTTTCAACTGAATTGTGTCTAGTACTATCAATGGATAGGATCATGAATGCATTTTCTAAGTTGTGACACATGAAACACGTTATGAAGATTGAACAAGAAAGGTGGTAACACAATTCGGTAAGCAACTTCACCGACTCTTTTTAGAATTTTGTAAGGGCCAATGAATTTAGGAGTAAGTTTCTTCGCTTTCATCACTATACCAACCTCAGTCGTTGGAGTAACTCGCAAGAATACATGATCACCCTCCTGGAATTCGAGAGCCTTCCTCCTCTTATCATGGCAACTCTTTTGTATGCTTTGTACCACTCTCATATTTTCCTGGATCATTCTTACTTTCCCTGTGGTTTCTTGTACTATATCAGGTCCTAGCACAACATTCTCACCGGGTTCATTCCAACACAAGGGTGTCCAACATCTTCTCCCATACAACGCTTCATAGGGGCGCCTTCCCAATACTCGAATGGAAGTTGTTGTTGTAGGTGAACTCTATTAGGGACAAAAATTTGTCTTAACTACCTTACTGCTCTAGCGCACAAGCTCTCAACAAGTCCTCTAAGGACTGGATGGTTCTCAGACTGGCCGTCAGTTTGTGGGTGATAAGCTGAACTTAATCAAAGCTTGGTCCCTAAAGCATCATGCAAACTATTCCAGAACCTAGAGGTAAACCTAGGGTCTCTATTTGACACTACGCTAGAGGGAACACCATGTAGCCTAACTATTTCCCTGATATACAACCTAGTAAACTTCTCTAAGGGATATTCCATATTCATAGGGATGAAATGAGCATATTTAGTTAACTTGTCCACAACAACCCAGATAGCATCACAACCAGCTGGAATCCTAGGGAGTCCAGAAACAAAATCCATAGAGATACTGTCTCACTTCCATTCTGGGATGTTCAAGAGTTGCATCATGCTCGAAGGTTTCTGGTATTCTATCTTAGCCTTTTGGCACACTAACCACGCGTAGACAAACTCAGCCACATCTTTTTTCATCCTAGGCCACCAAAACATACGTTTTAAATCCTGATACATCTTAGTGGCACATGGGTGCTGATGAGGGGAGAGTGGTCGCTGGTGCAAAGAGAGCACGGATAAGGAGCGGCTCCTGGTAGGCTTCTAGGCAGAGGGACACGTGAATGAACTGATAACACACCTGAATGAGAGGGATCCTGAGACTGTGCAGGTATGGGACAACATAGTTGAGGGATTCCGAGACTGTACATGTATGAGACTGTACAGTTAAGGATGGCTTAAAGGAATTGATTTGTACTACCTATACCAACAAGATGCATCTTCTTTTTGGAGCCCATCACTTAAGAACTCCACAGTTAAGTGTGCTTGGCTTGGAGCAATTCTGGGATGGGCGACCTCCTGGGAAGTTTTCCTAGGAAGCGTGTGAGTGAGGACAAAGCATGCTGAAAAGATCCGTGTTGGTCTGTTAGGACAGTCGTCAACCCATAAAGCAGTCAGGGACGTTACACAACATACATACACACACACACAGAGAGAGAGAGAAAACAACACACACATTGCAAACAAAAAACACACACACGCACACACACACACACACACAGAACACACACACACAACACACCACAACACACAACCAACAACCAAGTCTTATCCCACTAGGTGGGGTCAGCTACATGGATCATACAGCGCCATAATGTTCTATCATGAATCATGTTAACAGTTAAATCATTGGCCTCTAAATCTTTCTTAATAGTTTCTCCTATAGTTTTTCTTGGCCTACCTCTGCCTCTAGCTATTGGATTGTCCTCCACTTGATCCACTCTCCTTACTACAGAATCTATAGGTCTCCTCCATACATGCCCAAACCACCTAAGTCGAGATTCAACCATCTTTTCTACAATAGGTGCTACCCCAACACAACAGAACACACACACACACACACATAACAGAGAACACACACAACACACACAAACACACAACACATAACACATAATTTCTAAATATCTACCCTAAAATTATTACAAGAATCTTTAAAAAAACAAAACAGAAAAGAGAGGAGAAGATAGAATACCTTGCGGTGGCAGGTAAGTTTTGTTGAGACCTCATAAGTCTGGAACACATTCAATGTGTAAATTCTCTAAGCTTTGATGATTCCAAATATATTAAGTATGGTAATATTGAACCATGTGAAATTACTGGCAAGACTATTTAAGTGTGCATAAATATTGGTCTTAAAGATCACTTGTCTAAAACAAACTCGTCTAAGTTTTAGAAAAATGCAGTTTTTCAGACTTGTCTGAAAAACTACCCGTCTAAAAAAGACAAATCAGTCAAAAGACCAAGTCAACTCTCAGACAGAGATTTGATCTAGTTGATGATGTGGCAAAGATCAAAAGTCTGAAGAAGCTTCAGTTGATCACTCGTCTTAAAATAACTTGCTCACCCGTCTAGTTCTGGATCAATGCACCCGTCTAATTTTGGACCCAACTTCACCCGTCTAAGTGTCAGACTGTTAGAAGAAAGTCCAAGTCAACCTTATTTGAAAAAGATGCCTTCCTTAAGGATCTCGAAGACCTCGTGACAAAAGCACAAAGCACAAAGAATAAAGAATTAATTCTTTCAAGTTTTTAAGGAATAAACACGCTACCTCTGTACGACACCAGTGACTTTCAGCTATTTCAAGTACAAAGTAAAAGTACTTTCCAAAAGGTGAACTGAGTGTTGCACTGAAATGGGTAGTTCTCTGCTGTAAGTACAAAAGCACTGCTGCTGCAATTCTGAAACAACAACTGCTCAGAACAAAGTGTACTCTTGGTCGCATATGTCAAAGCTCAACGTCCCTAAACATTTAATGCTTACACAGAACGACTCTTTGGCGTTAATGGCATCCCAGAAGTTGAAGTTAAAGGAGCACACTTTCTAAAGCATTTACTCTGCTCATTTATTTCTTCATTCCTTCATTGATTATCTCTTCAATCATTTGATATAAATTTTGCAGTCTTTCATTGTTACATTTACTCTACTCTTTGAGTGTTACCATAAAGACTTGCAAAGTTGTATTAAATACTCAAAACCTTTTACCTTTTACTATTGAGCCTGTAGAGGCTAGGTGTGAAAATAATATTTGTACTGTAATCTGATCAGTTATAGTGATAACCTTGGTGCTGCCAAGAACAGGACGTAGCCCTGTTCCTTTTGGGGTGAAGCAATATAAATCTCTTGAGTGATATTCCTCTTCCCTAATCTCTTTAATTTATTTAAGAGTTATTTGTTTAAGTTTTTAGTTGGGGAGTTATTATTATGAATATCAAATCTCTCTTAATCCTTTTCTGAGTGCGCGTGTGTGCTGTCTCAAAATTAGACGAGTCACCCGTTTAATTTTCTTTAACTTAGTTCTTGCTTGTTGTGCCAGTGAAAATATTTTCAAAATTTTATAGAATGATGGTAAACATAATTCAACCCCATTCTTGTGTTAACTTGGGTTATTTAAAGTTTCTGGGTTTGTTGTAGTGGTCGGAGAGGTGGTCGAAGTGCCTCGGTGGTGGGAGGTTTCTGTAGAGAGGAAGAAGAGAAGAAATATGAGGAACATAAGAGAAGAGAAAGGAATAAATGAGAAGAGTGGAAATTACTGTGGGTGTGGTGACTGAAGCTGTGACACGGTGACCGGAGATGTGCGTGTGGTGGCGGAGACGAGGAGGTGGTGGCAGAGTGCTTGGTGGAGGAAGAGAGAAGGAAGAGAGATGAGAAAACTCAGAAGTGAGGAAAAAAAAGGGGGCTGCTCGTGATTTAGGGATTTTAGTCTTAGCGAGAGAAATTTTCGGTCGTTAATCGATAGCTATTAAGAAAAAACAAATCGGTCGCAATAAACAGTCAATAACTGGCTCATTAATAATTTCAATCGTTGTGTCTTAGCGACCGATTTTAAATTTGCTTGCTAACCAGCTCAATAATAATTTCAACCACTGCGGTTTAGCGACTGAATTTAAAATCGGTCGCTAATTGGTTCCAGTACTACTGTTGCTATTAAATCGGTTGCTAAGATCGGTCGCCAAATGGTGAAAACATCTGACTTTCAATTTTTTTGGTTTAGCAGCGGAATTAGAGACCGAATGAAGTGCTACCATATAGATTGATTACTAATTTGGTCGCTATATATATAAATACAACTTAATCAGGAATCTTAGATATCGGTCGCCAGTTCGGTCGCCATTGATGACAGATCATTTCGGTCACTAAAATTCGGTGGCTATTTAGACTCTTTTTTTGTAGTGAGAGTTATTATTGGAGATAGGACAATGGACCCTTTCCCTGCAATGGTTGATAGAGAGCCATCGGCAATTTTAATTTTCTGGTTACCTGCATAGGGACTATATGGAGAAAAGAAACAATACTCTTCTGTCATATGATGAGTAGCACCTCAATCAACAATCCAAGTATGGATGACACTAAGAAGGTCAGTTTTAACAAAGTTACCTTTCTGGGCTATGGAGCAGGAAGGAGTTTGAGACTCAAGAAGTTAGCACAGTTGATCTATTTGTTATTTAGTGAATGGAAACGATCTTGAAGAAGACTGCTTCTCTTGATCAGAGGTATTAGCCAGGAATGCACGACTCTCCCCACCACCTTTGTTCTTCCAAATCGTAGGCTTTCCATTGAGTTTCCAACATGTCTCACGAGTATGCCCTGAATGCTTGCAATGGTGTCACCATTTATCAGATTTCTTGCCATCTTTCTTCCCCTCCTTATTGTAGTTTCTAGTGCAGAACCCTTTATTTCTGAAATTGGCGCTATTTTACCCAACATAACTCCTTGTCTGGCCTCTTCTCTCCATACCACCGAAAAGGTTTCATGAATTGTTGGCAGAGGTGTCTTCCCCAGAGTTCTACCTCTTACTTCATCAAATTCCTTATTTAGCCCAGCAAGAAACATAAACGCACAATCATTCTCTTGTCTTTTGATGAATAGGACATTATCTTCAGCACACCTCCAACGGTCCTCATAGCAGAGATCCAATTCTTACCATAGAGTCATTAGTTCATTATAATAAGTAGTTACATCTCTATTACCTTGTTTGGCATGCCATAACCTGGATTTTAAATCAAAAATTTTAGAGGAATTTTGAATGTTAGAGTATGTATCTTCAACAACTTACCAGATATCTTTCGCAGTTGGAAAGAACATGAAGGGCATTCCAATTGTTGGTTCCATGGAATTATTTAGCCAAGTAATGATTAAAGAATTCTCATATTTCCAGAACCTTAAATTTGGATTGATGTTTGTAAGTCCAAGCATGTCTCTTGTAAGAAATCCAAATTTCCCTTTGCTTTCCAGGACCAACCTAACTGTCTGGGACCATTTTGTGTAGTTTTTTCATGAAGTCGTGGAATGTTGACCTGAAGGGAATTGGAAAAACTCTATTGGCTAACAAAATGGTAGTTCAGACAACTGCTAACACCAGCACGGGTGCCGCTGCTAGTGCTGCCACCTACATCGTCGATGCTGCCTGCGTCCCCGTATCTTGCACCAGCACGATGCTTGCACCTGCGCAGCCGTCCATACCCGTGCGAAGTGAGGCAGCACCTCCTGTTTCGATGCCTGCTCTTGCGCCACTGCTGCCATTGCCTGGACCGCCTCCTGTCATGCTGTTGTTGTGTCCATCTTCAATAGCGCCTGTGAAGGCATGCTTCCATGAGGAACATGATTAAGCCCTTATACATGTGTAATCTATGCCCCACACTTTAATCAAGAAAATGGGATAGTACACAACACACCCAACGAAGGACTGGCAACAACCTCTGATAACAAGCATACACATTTTACTCAAATCGTCAAAATAACAAATAAAAATACCGAAAAGAAAATGGCAAAATGTACATAATGGAAAAAAAATAAAAATGTGGATAGACAAGAACGATAATGCCTTTCTTTCCGGTAATAGATATAAAGGAATTTTCCCCTTTTGGTCTCCACTTATTCTTCTTCTTTTTTACTTAGAAAATATCGTTAATTAATAAATTGATGGTTACTATAACACCCCGTTTTTCATATAAAGTCTGAGTGTTTATGTGCGTTACATGTATATGTTTATGTGTTAGTAATTAGAAATGTACCTAAGGAATGTTAAAAGGGGTCAAGTGGGATTTTCTAGTGAAAAGTCCCTTTCCGACACATGAGGACGGTCGTGCTCTTGTTTAGCACGACCCCGTGCTCAAAAGCGTGCTCAGTAGATGAGTGAGCCACGAGAACGGCCTTGCTCAAGGGGAGCACGGTCGTGTCGAAAAACGCGAGTTTGTGATGTGAAGATTTCGGATCCCGTGCTTGATTAAGCACAACCCCGTGCTCGATGTTGAGCACGTCCGTGCTTAACGTGAGGACACCCGTGCTTAGGGTCTGACAACTTAAATAAGTGAGTTTCGTGAGTGTTGTGAGCCAAACCCTCATTTTGGCCCTTTTAGAAACCTTAGTTCGGCATAAAACCTCTATTTACCCTTTTCCTTTGAACCCATCATAGTTCATGGTATTCTTGCGGTTGTTTGGAAGAGGAATCACATGTTAGTGCCAGTTAAGGTAAATTGGTCATCCCTTTGTAATCTCCTTTTTGTTGTTTTATGAATTGGAGATTAATGTTGCCCTTTGTGTTTGGTTAAGGCTTGAGGAATTCGTCGAGCCATTCGAGGGAGCCAATAGTAGAGTCGCTTACGTTTGGCGTTAGTGGAATCTTCGTACCAGGTATGGGGAGAAGGGATTAGTATGAACATGTAGGCATTGGGGGTAGTTTAAGATGAATGGTTAATCAATGACCCTATTGTGTGCTAACTGTCTAAATGATTTTGTTTTGTTATATGTTTACCTATGTGATGTAAATGGTTGGCATGGTTAATTGCGAATTGTTGATGATGACCTTTATGCCATGAATGAATGCTTGATGATGATGTTGACATGCCATGTATGAACGTATACTTGAGTTTTTGATGTTGTTAATGTTAATAAGACGTTAATTAAGTACATGAGAATGCTAATAATGATGTTTAAGAATTAAGGGATAATTTCCCAATGTTCATAAGACTTGAATCCTAGTAATAAGAGGCAAGGTATTGCACTTTGCACTGGTATAGTCAAGACCCTAGTCTTGATTCATGAGTGTTTTGGGGATGTTATTAATGAAATAGAATTAAAGGATTAATCCTCGATAATTATAAGACACGGAGATTAAATAAGAGTGATGAGACCAATACTTAATGGTGTAGTTGAAAGTCAATAGGATTGATCTATGAATGTCCTAGGAAGCTTAGAAAGGGTTTCCAACCCTTCTGCCCAGATTAGTACGGCCATGTTCCAGTAAGCACGATCGTGCTCAATAGACAACACTCCCATGCTTAACTTAAAAGTAAGCACGCCCGTGCTGAGGGAAGCACATCACTGTTGGAACCAAAGTGGTTATGGTTAATTTAATCTCTAAGTTTTGATGCTAACAAAAGGATTAAATTTACTTAGCAAAGTATTAGTTGAGATCTAACAAGTGCCTTCAGTTATGCAGGAATGCTTTTATAAGTAAAGTTAACTTGGGATAAGTTTCAATTGAAAAATACGCATCCACCCCAGTAGACGGGCTACTCAAGCATTATGGTAAAGTTATCTTGTTGTTTAATTAAGTAGACGAGGCTATAAATGAATACCTAAATAACTTATTAGGTACAACAAGTCCAATGACTTGAAAATAAGTGCATCCATCTTGCCACGTCAGCAGACGAATGCTATCCTTGAAACTCAAGTATACATCCATAGTGCCTAAACTAAAATTCTGTAGACGTCCATAGTGCCACGTCATTGGACGGAGTTTCTCTAAGGACTTAGCAAGTCCAAAGACTTGTGTGGACGAGCGCTTCTGTCACTTCAGTGGACGAGCGCTTCTATCACTTCTGTGGACGAGCGCTTCTGCCACATCAGTGGACGAGCAGAATAAAATCTTGTATAGATGCGTTCTTAAAACTAAGTAGACGACTCTATATGTTTTATATCTTTACTACCTTGAATATGATTTAATGCAATCTGGTCCACGATGAATTTATTTCAAATGATTGATATTTATTTCAAATGAATATTTGTTCTTCCCATTTGTTTTTATCCGATTTAATGTCTTGTTTCCCTTGAGAAAATTCATAGTACCATCAAGGAAATACAAAAAGCAAAAAGTACAATTGGAATTGCAAAATGATCTGTACGATGACATCTTTATTGCTGGACAAAAGCCGGGTTATACACAAAGGAGGAAAGAAAGTTTCTAAGGTACAATTGCTCAATACAGTGAGCCTCCATTTTGTGATTTTCTGATAACCAAAGATGCTTTTCAACATGGCCAAAATCAAGCTATCAGTCTCAATGGATATCATGCATTTAATTCTATCTCTAAACGAGATTATTCAAAGTAACCGTTGAAGAATTGCAAGAGAAGAAGAAGGTCACTATATAAGTAGAAGATCTCAGATACCGAAGAAGAACTTTTGCTAGCTAACAACTCCTGCCTATACAATATTTGCGACAACAAGCTCTTATTTATTCTTTAAAAAGACAAAAGTCTGTAATCTCTTAGTTTGAATATTGTGAAAATATTCAACAGGTCTCAAACTTTCATATCCTCACACTTAGTGAGTTAAGTAGATCAAAGTTGTAAATCTCTTTGTTAGAGTTAGATCCTGAAGAGGCTTGGTAGAGAAAGAATACTTGTAGCCTGAAGAGGTGTTGAATACTTGTTTGTAACCTATTTGGAGAATAGTGGAGAAAATCCTTCAAGTAAAAGGGACTGGACGTAGCTCTTGGTTGGAAGAGAGTGAACCGGGATAAAATCTCTTGTGTGAATTTTCTATCCCTAAACTCTTCAGTTTTATTTGCTTATACTAACTGTGGGGTTTTGATATTGCTTTTGTTAATCTTTTAAAAAAGGATTTCATGTGTGCTTAATCTTTTTATCTTCTGCTTGCGAAAAAGTTGTTAAAAAAGGGTTTTTGCGAAAATAATTAACAAACACAATTCAACCCCCCTTTTTGTGTTTGCTTGTGCCAACTTCAAGCACGACCGTGCTCCCTAAACAAAACAGATGTTAAGACAAGAACAAGGGTGTTTCACCCAAATTATTCCCTATGATGAAATAAGACACCAATCGGAGTAAAGATAAATTAGATAACTTAATGAAGACTTAATGAAGATAATTAAACACAAACGTTAAGATGGTTAAGTCGGTAACGATGGGTTATCGTACATTGTTATGCTTTGGTGCTTATTGGCCAAAGTAACCTTGATGCTTATTGGTCAAGGTGTTGGCAATGTTGAACCTTGGTGCTTATTGGCCAAGGGGGCCTTGATGCTTGTGATACCCGAGTCCAACGAGGACAGGGAGTGGTCGCCAGTGCAAGAAGGCACGGTCAAGGAACGGTTCCTGGCAGGCTTCTAGACGAGGGGACACATGAATGAACCGATTACACACCGGAATGAGAGGGATCCTGAGACTGTGTAGGTATGGGACTACACTATTGAGGATTGCTTATATGAATTGATTGGTACTACCTATACCAACAAGATGCATATTCTTTTCGGGAGCCCATCACTTAAGAACTCCACAGTTAAGCGTGCTTGACTTGGAGCAATTATGGGATGGGTGACCTCCTGGGAAGTTTTCCCAGGAAGCGTGTGAGTGAGGACCAAGCATGCTGAATCCATAAAGCAGACTAGGATGATACAAATGGTATCAGAGCGGCACCTCTCCCAGTACGGCATGGTTCGGGGACGAACCGAGCGGAAGCTGGTGGAAATGTGACACTCGGGGCCGACGAGGGCGGGGAGTGGTCGCCGATGAAAGAAGGCACGGTCAAGGAGCAGCTCCTGGCAGGCTTCTAGACGGACGGACACATGAATGAACCGATTACACACTGGAATGAAAGGGATCCTGAGACTGTAGGTATGGGACTACACTGATAAGGATTGCTTATATGAATTGATTGGTACTACCTATACCAACAAGATGCATATTCTTTTCGGGAGCCCATCACTTAAGAACTCCACAGTTAAGTGTGCTTGACTTGGAGCAATTATGGGATGGGTGACCTCCCAGTAAGTGTGTAAGTGAGGACAAAGCACGCTGAAAATACCCGTGTTGGTTTATGGGGACAGTCGTCCATCCATAAAGCAGACTGGGATATTACAATGCTTATTGTGATAAAACTTTAGTGCTTATTGGCCAAATCGGAGGTGGTGATTGTTTGGTTTGCATGTATCTCTTTATGCAGAGGATGAAGAGCAGCCGGTTGAGGAGTGACTCTGAGGAGCCGCTTACTCATAGGTTAGGATTTCCCTTTTGTTTAGTTTTGTTTATCTGTGATATTTCCGGATTGTTGGTTATCAATTCTGCAATGTGACATAGGGGCTGAGTTTTGTTTTTAGTATGTTTCTTTGTTATAACTTGTTTTATTTTCCGCGACGTTTGTTCATGTTGTATCTTCTACCTATGGTTTTATGTTAATAAATGATATGCATGTGTTTTTCTTTTATTTTATTTCCTTTTATGTTGCTATAAATACATGCGGGGCGTGTCACAATTACAATAACCACTCAATTTCAAACATTTTCCCCTAGCTGCTTTTACATTTTAGGAAAACCAATCACATGATGAAGATGAAACTGGTTTTCGAAAATAAATGTTACTGGTTAAACAATAATTGTTAATTAATAAGATTTGTTATAAGATGAATATTTTGTACCCAATAATATTCATATAATATTCACTAATGTAGGATATATATATATATATATATATATATATATATATATATATATATATATGTGTGTGGTTAATAAAACATAGAGTTTAATTGTTATATATTGACAGTATCAATCTCTTTTACGAAGACATCTAATTATAAATTGTCATGGCGTTTAAATTTTTCGATTCTTATCATAATTATCTTAAAAGTAATCCATATCATGGTTGATGATTGACTAACAGTATAAAAATATTACACTATTAATATATAACAATTAATCTTTAAAACATATTATTAATTTAATATATCAATAAATGTTCATATATTATAAAACTAAAATCGTGATTAATCAAACATATATGTCTTATTCAAATCGTTAAAATATCATATAAAATATCTCAAAATAAAATACGCACAACGAAAAAAAAAATATAAAATGAGGATGGACAAGCACTAACGTGCGTGGAAAATAGAATAGACAGAAGTTCATTGCAAATTTAAATATAAGAATATGATTTTTTTTTTAACAATATAAGAATATGATTTGATACAACATTATTGTAAAGTTTTTATAGTGTTAAGTAATCACAAATCATTTTAACGTGATTTTTAAGATAATTATGATAAAAGTTAATTATTTTTAACGGTATGATAATTTATGATTGATTATGCTGTAAAAATTCTTTACACATAAAGGATATATCAATCAAATCCTAAATATATAAATATAAAATAAGTCATTAAATTAATTAGACTAAACATCCATTTAAGTCCCTAACAATTTTTGAGATGTCACTTTTCATTCCGAGGAAAAAAAAAACTCATCAAATAATCCCCGATAATAACAAAAGAGAGACATTTTGGTCCCTCTATTTGAATCCATACTAAACACACTGTTAGAGTAATGACGTGTATCGTTATGTGTCCGGGTGTCCAAACAACAATCTCTGCATGTAGAATAGACCATGAAAACAATTATGTATTGACCCAATAAAATCTCTAACTATTATTTAAGTAACCCAATTTAGTTCATGACAATTTGTATAGTGGGACAAATTAGTCCCTACATGCTACCGGCAATGAAACACATGCACCAAATGTATCACACCAAATACACCAACACATGTCACATGGACAAGTTTAACGGACATCTGAGCACATTAATGATATAGATAAGCACTCTAACGGTGTATTCATGATAAAAACAGATAGAGAGACTAAGGGCATGTTTACTTTCTAAAAATATTTTCAGTTTTCATTTTCAAAAATCTTTATTGATTTTAATATTTTCATCACCATTTACTTTTTCAAATTTTTAAAACAAATCCAGTATTTTTGGAAATTTTGGAAATGCCAAAAATTTGTTTTCATTATTTCTGGAAATACATTCTCACTGATTAGTCTTCCATCTTCTCTTTATCACATACATTTTTTAATTGCAAGTGGCTTCTATCTTCTTGTTAGAAATTTTAAATCAATATAAATTTTAGAAAATGAAAATTAAAAATATTTTTAAAAAATAAACAGACTCTAAAGACTCTAAAGTATCCCACTTTTGTCATTCTCAATTACTGACTATTGCATGAATTTTTATTTCTTAGCGGCATATTAAAAATTTTCATATATTAAAATAGTCATTGGTATTAATTTATTTTTGAAGTTTTAAAATAAGTTTTTTTTTTGACAAGTTTTAAAATAAGTTGTCCGTTGAACCTCTGAAAATTTCTTCTCCACCCTCTACAACCAAACTTGTTAGACATTTAAACCATACGTTTCGAAACTTCCCAATCCGCCTCTCTATGTTTGAATAGAATAGAATCACTCCAACGTTTCACTTTCTTCTCTCTTCTCTCCTCTCTCTCTCAACCTTCCATTCCATCAGGTTGTTGCAGTGCATTTTGCAGATCCTTCTGCACTCGGATCTGCAAATGTGCACCGTTTCGATCCTGTCATCGCTTGTGAAGTTCAGTTCGGTCAGTGTCCATCTTGCTTATAATGCTTTTTTGACAGTTACCCGATTTAATGGCGAATTTCCGGAATTTCATTTGGATTTATCCGTTTTCTGATAACTTCAATTTGAAATTGAATTGTTTGGTGTTTTGTTATGTATTTGAACTGTTGATTCAAAGAATCCGAGAATTTGAAGAGAAGTGTGATTTTAGTACCCACTACCCCTCTTTTGTAATTGAGCTACTGGGTCAATCTTTGTAAAGAAACTGTGTTGGTGTTGAAGGCAAGTTAGTGTTCGACTGGGTATGATCCAGAAAATATTAATTACCTTTTATTTCTGGATTTTGCCATTAATTTTTCAATGTTGAATTGTTTAGTTGAAGACAATTTTCAGATTTTTTTTTTATAATGTCCGATTTTTATCCTGATTTCTGTGTGTTTGCTTTGTGCAGCAGTTTCTTCCCGCAGTTCCTTAAAGGGAGTATAATGATTTGGAGAGGCAACCCTGAAAAGAGTTGCAGTCAAGTGAGAATTAGGGTATGCTTTTTTACTTGTATTCCAAAAAGCCATGGACGGTGGTGACCGGAAAATCCCCGATCCATCAGATGGGCCCACAGATGCTGTTCAGAAAATTAGAGAATCGCATGGGTAAGTCTAATATTCATCTATCTATTTCATTATTATGTTAGGATATTTAATGATGGGTGCCATGGGTGGAATTAAATGAAATGAGACGGACCATTGTTTGAATTGAATATTTTATGATGGAATGGATTGAATAATAAGTTGGTTCCATAATATTCCATCAAAATTAGGAGGGTAGAAAAATAGAGGTACTGGATAGAATGGAATTGAACCCATTCCATCCTAGTTTAAATAATCCAAATAATGGAACTTAGTATCATCCATTCCATTCCATCACTTTCCATCAATCCAAACTTATTTGTTCTTTTTGAACTTGTGCACAACCTTCTAGGGTATGTGTGGAAGGATGTTTAGAGGGATAGGGATTAGGGAGTGGATGAGAAATGTTTCATTTTAAAGGAAATTCACTTTATTCTAGCATTTTTTAAATATGAGATTATCATATCGCCTTCCAATTATCTAGATTGTCCTTTCTCTGTATGTGTGGAAGGATGAGTTTGGAGGGATAGGGAATGGAGAAGAAATGTTTCATTTTAAATGAATGTTTTCTTTATTGTAGCATTTTTTAAATGAGATTATCATGTCACCTTCCAATTATCTAGCTTGTCCTTTCTCTGTATGTGTGTGCCCTTTTCCCTGAAGCAATATTGCAGTTTCTCCCCTAAATTTTGTAATAGATCATAGTATGTATTGATTCTTTGTGGAACTGAAGATGAGGTTTTTGCTAACCATAAATTATCTATTTTTAGAAGGACCACTGGCCCTACAAGGCGTTCTACAAAAGGACAATGGACACCTGAGGAGGTGATTTTGTGGATACCTGAACGTATTTAATCTTTCTTAAGTTTGGTAACATTGTTTTACTTGTGCTGCTAAATACTATAACTTAATTTATCTCTCCATAGCCTGGCAATATTTTATTTGCACAACAAATTATGTAACTTGTAAACAAAGCACCTTTACGACATTTTTTATGTTATTTATTTTTGCATATTTTTGTAGCTTTTTGATTCCTAGTTATTATTTTAGAATTTTTTACAACTTATATCTATCATGGCCTTGTTTTTAATTTTTTGTTTAACAGTGCAGTAAGAGTTTTTGATATGTCACTTCCCCCATGAAATTCACGGGGAAGATCCCATTGCAGAACAACCTAACAGTTGCAATGTTTCCTGCCAAAACCCCCCAAAAGGAGGAGGGTATTATAATTGTAAATGAGATATGTATGTAACTTGTAAACTAAGCACCTTGATGACATTTTTATGTTATTTTTTGTGTGCATGTAAATGCATTTTTAACTCAGTTGAATCTAGTTATTATTTTTGGAATTTTTACAGTTTATCTCTACCTTGGTCTTGTTTTTTCTTTTTAATCTTTTTCATATAATAGTGAAATTAGATTTTTGGATCTTACAAGTTTTCCTTTTTTTTTTTCCCTTTTAATTGTGAAGATTATAAATTTATGATTATAGTTCTACATAAAACTGATAGAAACTGGAATTGAAACTAAATATATATTATACTGAATGTCTATATTATATTAATAATCCTCTGGGGAAGTGTTCCCAAATCAGAGATAAAAAAAAAAAAAGAGTATTACAGAATAAGAAAGTAGAAAAGATTAGAGAAAGAGAGATGGTTACAAAGGTGGTTTCCTCCAAGGATTCGAGAGCTTGGTCTCTCCCTACCAGTCCCTACCCAAAAATCTGCCCACCCTCCTTTCCCTCCCAATCTCTCTATTTATTCCAATTACATCCTAAGGCACAACCATGTTACATGCTGATTTATTCCTTACAATAGAGAATAACTGCTACTAACTTCCTTACAATAGAGAATAACTGTTACTAACTGCTACTAACTTATAATAATTGCTATTAACTGCTAATATTAAACTGGCCCAATCGGCAGTTTGGGCTTCCTCTTATATTTCTTACTGATAAGAGGTCTAACAATTCTTCCCCCAAAAAGAGTCACCTTGAACTCAAGGTGAAAAGAAGGAAAGCTGCTCCATGATAATCTCAACGGGCTCCCAAGTAGCTTCAAAGTCGGGAAGATCTTTCCACCGGATTAAGACCTCGGCGGAACCCGATGCGGTGTTGCGGATTGACTTGACTGCATCAGGGACAACTTGCAACTCCAAATCATCTGAAAGCATTGGTGGAAGAGGTTGTGGTGTAGCTGAAGGAGAAAGGGCTTTCTTGAGTAATGAAGCATGAAATACAGGATGTATTTTGCTGTCAGGCGGAAGATCCAATTCAAAAGCCACTGGTCCAATTTGCTTAGTGATCTGATAAGGGCCATAAAAACGAGGACTCAACTTTTCATTCCTCTTCTTGGCAAAAGACTTCAATCTGTATGGCTGTAGCTTTAAATAGACCCAATCACCTGTAACTAGAGTAACATGGCGCCTGGATTGATTGGCATAAGACTTCATTAGACACTGAGCTTTCAATAAATTATGCTGTAAGTCATGAAGAAGTTGATCCCGATCCTGAGTCATCATGTTAACCTCCTCAACCACTGAAGGAATGGTAGTGCCACTGAGTAAGTGGGGTGGATCTCTACCATAAAGGGCTTTGAATGGGGTCAATTTAGTAGAACTGTTATAGTTTGTATTGAACCAAAACTCAGCCCAGCTAAGACATTTAGGCCAATGTTTGGGTTTGGTTCCTGTGAGGCATCTCAAATATGTTTCCAGGCATCTATTGACCACCTCGGATTGTCCATCCGTCTGGGGATGGTAGGCAGAACTAAATTTCAACTTAGTTCCTGCCATTCTGAATAACTCAGTCCAGAAATGGCTGAGAAATATGTTGTCTCTGTCGGAAACAATGGTAGATAGAAATCCGTGTAGCTTGACTGACTACTTCTTTGATAAAAATTTCAGTAATATCTTTGGCAGTGAATGGATGACTAAGTGCAATAAAGTGAGCATACTTAGTTAATCTGTCCACAACCACTAAAATAGCATTCTTTCCTTGAGCTTTAGGTAAACCTTCTATAAAATCCATGGACAAATCAGCCCAAACCTGAGTAGGCACAGGAAGAGGTTGCAATAATCCAGCAGGAGACAAGGTTTGATATTTATTCAACTGACAAGTCTCACAATGAGCAACAAATTGCTGAATGTCCTTCTTCATTCCCTCCCAGTAAACAATGGCAAAAATCCTTTTGTATGATCTAAAAAATCCTGAATGCCCCCCCATAGCTGAACTGTGAAACTCTTTAAGGAGAATAGGAATCCTAGAAGACCCTTTTGGCAGCACCAATCTTCCTTTGTAGAACAATTTTCTGTCTGTGAAGGTATAACCAGGATGAGATGCAGTATCGTGCAGAATGTCTTGGATAATACCTTGCAACATAGGATCATTTTGGACTTCAGTTTCCCATTCTTCCAAATCATCAAACTGAACCGTGGATAATGCTGCATAAGTTATTCTTCTAGATAAATCATCAGCAGCTCTATTCTCATTTCCAGGTCTGTATTGGATCTCAAAATCCAATCCCATTAGTTTAGAAGTCCATTTGAATTGCTCCTCTCCCAAAACTCTCTGATCTGTAAGGAATTTAAGGCTTTTCTATCAGTAAGAATGATGAAATGTCTGCCAAGTAGGTAGTGTCTCCACTTTTGGACTGCCATTACAATAGCCATCAATTCCCTCTTATAAACTGATTTGGATTGCCCTCTTTCCGATAAGGTTTGACTGATAGGATTGCTCCTAAGCCTTTATTGGAAGCATCAGTTTCTATATTTACCTTAGAAAAATCTAGAACAGTGAGTATAGGTAATTCAACCATGACCTTCTTTAATTGATTCAAAGCTGCCTGAGTTTCTGGTGTCCATTGAAAACTGTCTTTTTTCAATAACTGAGTCAAAGGTCTAGCAATTTTTCCATAGTCCTTGACAAATCTCCTATAAAAACCCGTAAGGCCTAAGAATCCTCTTAAAGCCTTAATGTCCTTTGGTGTTGACCAATCCATCATAACCTCGATTTTTTTAGGATCTGCTGTCACTCCATTAGCTGAAATGATATGACCAAGATACTCCAATTGTGTTTGCCCAAAAGTATATTTCTTTCTGTTGGCAAAAAGCTGATGTTCCTTTAATAGGGCTAAAACTGCCTGCAAGTGTCTTTCGTGCTCCTCCACAGTTTTGCTATAGATCAAAATATCATCAAAGAAAACTAAAGCAAACTTCCTTAAATATGGTCTAAGCATGCCATTCATTAATGATTGGAAAGTAGAAGGGGCATTAGTGAGTCCAAAAGGCATCACAACAAACTCATAATGCCCTTCATGAGTTCTAAAAGCAGTTTTAGGGATATCTTCTTCCCTCATTCTAATTTGGTGGCATCCAGATTTGAGATCCAACTTAGAAAATATGACAGTGCCCCCAAGTTCATCAAGTAATTCATCAATAATAGGGATAGGGAATTTATCAGGTATGGTGATCTTGTTCAATGCCCTATAATCTACACAAAATCTTCAACCACCATCTTTTTTCTTTACTAATATGATTGGGCTTGAATAAGGACTTACACTTGGTCTAATTACACCAGAATTAAGCATATCATCCACTAACCTCTCAATCTCATTTTTCTGGTAATGTGGATAGGTGTAGGGTCTGAGATTTGGAATGTTGGCTCCTTCCTCAAGGATTATTGCATGATCTTGCGTTCTGGTTGGAGGTAATCCTTGTGGTTCCTGAAACACTTCCTTATACTCAATCAATACTGACTCTAGCCACTCTGGTAAAGATGCAGTATCTTCATTTTCACCTTGTAAACTCTGATACTCCAGCAGAAAATCGTGTCCTTCATCACTGATTGCTTTGAGGACAGATTTAAAAGAAGCCACTGCCCAAGCCAAACTGGGTTCACCCTTCAGTATCTTGTGTCCTCCTTCAATGGGAATTTTAAGTGTTAACTCTTTGAAATTAGCCCGAATCTCACCAAGGCTAGCCAGCCATTCCATCCCTAACACCACATCCACCCCGCCTAAGTCAAAAATAAAGAAATCTTGATGAACCTCCATTCCTTGAATCAATAATTTCAGTTGTGAGCACACCTCTTCACAAGGAATTTTTCTGCCATCTCCCACCTCCACAGTGTAAGGTGGAGTTTCATTCATCTGTAACTCTCCTTCCTTGACTAACACAGAAGATATAAAATTGTGCGAGGCTCCACAATCTACCAGGACTAGCACTTGCTTTCCAGCCAAGGTACCCCACAGTTTGATGGATTTCTTAGAAGTAAGTCCAGTGATACTAAACATGGATAACTGAAGTGTTCTTATTTCAGATTCATGCTCTGGTTTTGTTGGTTCTTCCTCCTTCTCATTAGTACCTGTTTCTTCCTCTAACAATAGCACTTGTAATTGCTTGTTAGCACACACATGGCCAGGATTAAATTTATCATCACATCGAAAACAAAGTCCCTTCCTAGATCTCTCCTGCATTTCAGCATCTGTCAACCTTCTAAACCCCCTTCCTCTGAATGATCCAGTAGTTTTCATACTGCCAGTGTCCCCTATTGAACTTCCTATTATGGTTTGAATCTGACTTTTATTTCCAGGTTCCCACGTTACAGTTCTGGAATTGTTGTAAGTTCTAAATGATCTCCCCCCTGAACTAATTCCAGGGTTCCCCTTATCCAGTAAAGTGTTTTTCTCATCAATCCTCTGGGCATAATCCATCAATTCTGTCAAACCTTCAACCGGATGGAGTTTTAATTCTGCTCTTACCACTTCCTTGAGTCCATTCAGAAAAATCCCTTTCAAATAGGCTGGTTCTGTGCATCTGAGAGGGCCTGCATACAATTCAAATTGCTCCCTGTACTCTTCTACTGTTCCTGTTTGTTTGAGACTTAACAACAACTCAAACGGGCTTTGCATCATCGAAGGTTGGAACCTTCGTATCACAACAGATCTGAAATCATTCCATGTTGGATTCTGCGCACAAAATTCCCACCATTGATACCATGTCAATGCTTTTCCCTCCATCGCTACCATAACTGCCTGTAACTTCTCAGCGTCATCCATTTCTTTCAATTCAAAGTATCGCTCCATGCGATTTGTCCAACCGTATGCATCTTCTACTTCAAAAATTGGAATTTCCAATTTCCTCTATCTTTCTTCACGAATTCGAGCATCAACACGATTTCCATTACCCTCACAAGTAGTCGCGTGACTGTCTTCATATGTTGATTCCTGGCGCGTTGACAATCCTCGTACGGTTTCAACCAATTCATTCAATTGTCTCCGAGTTTCAATGCGTTCCAGTCTTTCGTCTTCAAGGTTTTGCTCAAGGTTTTGCCTCATCTGCAATAACCCTTCAAAGCCGCGCTCCAGAATCTCTATGCGTGCTTCCATTCCTCTCGTTAAAACCATTAACTCTCCCAAGATCAGAGAGCTTTGATACCAGTTGATAGAAATTGGAATTGAAACTAAATATATATTATACTGAATGTCTATATTATATTAATAATCCTCTGGGGAAGTGTTCCCAAATCAGAGATAAAAAAAAAAAAAGTATTACAGAATAAGAAAGTAGAAAAGATTAGAGAAAGAGAGATGGTTACAAAGGTGGTTTCCTCCAAGGATTCGAGAGCTTGGTCTCTCCCTACCAGTCCCTACCCAAAAATCTGCCCACCCTCCTTTCCCTCCCAATCTCTCTATTTATTCCAATTACATCCTAAGGCACAACCATGTTACATGCTGGTTTATTCCTTACAATAGAGAATAACTGCTACTAACTGCTACTAACTTCCTTACAATAGAGAATAACTGCTACTAACTGCTACTAACTTATAATAATTGCTATTAACTGCTAATATTAAACTGGCCCAATCGGCAGTTTGGGTTTCTTCTTATATTTCTTACTGATAAGAGGTCTAACAAACACATTATAAAGTTATGTTGACATTATAAACTTATATCAATGAATTTCTCTCTCTCTGCAGGATGAGATCTTACGGAAGGCTGTTCAGCGTTTTAAAGGAAAGAATTGGAAGAAAATAGGTATTATATTGGTATCAATATTGACTACATTTTCATAAAGTTATTCATGACCCACTGCCACTAGCAGTACATGCTTGAGTTCACATTGTATGTGTCCAATTGTTATTTTTGAAATCAGAGTTCTCTGCTGTTTGACATTTATATTCTTGTTTATATTCTTGACGGAGTTGATTTAGATGCAATAAAACCTAGGTACTATTGGGGGATATACTCATTTTTCCTTGGTAACTTTCTAATATTCAGGACATAAAATTCATATTTTATGGTCCTCTTAATTAGTTTTTAGGTTCTACTCTCTCTTATTTGTTTAGCCTGTCTCTTACATGGGTTCTTTGTTGTGCTTGTGTTAACTATCTGAAGCATTTTTTTTAATATATGCAACTTCATTTTGCAATATTTAGTTTTGTCACTTGTCTAATTGCCAATCATGTGTTTGTAGCCGAGTGTTTCAAGGATAGAACTGATGTACAATGTCTACATAGGTGGCAGAAAGTTTTAAATCCTGAGCTTATCAAAGGTCCATGGTCTAATGAGGTATTCTCTACTTTCTGTTCTTGCTTGTGTTATATAAACATAAACATTCTAGTTAGATATTAGATATCCGAGGTTCTTGCTTGTGTTATATCAACATTCTAGTTAGATATTAGATATCTGATTACCTGTCTAATCCAAATTCAAACAGGAAGATGAAGTAATTATTGAATTGGTAAACAAAAATGGGCCTAAAAAGTGGTCAACTATTGCACAACATTTACCTGGACGTATTGGTAAGCAATGTCGAGAAAGGTATGATTATTGGATTTCTACTAGTTCTTATATGTATCGTTAGAGTATCTTTCTTCTGTTCCTAAAATAAATAAATAAAATTCTATTCAGAAGTATGTTTGGTGGGATGATGTTCTTATCATTGTAGTATCTTTCTTCCTATACATAAATCATATCGGTGGGTCTGTCTTCTTGAAGTGTTTGGAGGGATGATGATGTTCATTTTCATTGATATAATTTGTGAGAACTTATCAGGTGGCATAATCATCTTAATCCTGCTATAAACAAGGAAGCATGGACACAGGAAGAGGAGTTGGCTCTAATACGTGCTCATGAGATTTATGGGAACAAATGGGCTGAATTGACAAAGTTCTTGCCTGGAAGGTAAATACATTTCTTATTTATTGATCTGAAGACTGATTTTATCAGTGGTTTAGATATCTGAAGTACTGCAGGCTCAGGTATGAGAAAGACAGACAAAATAAAGTATTCAGTTTTGATTAAAACTTTCCAAATTCATATATTATTTTTACTAGAGGATCCCTGCAGTAACTGCATTGGATCCAAATACTGTCATCATAATGTCCCTGGTTTTTCCTTGCACAGTATTAGTTCATTCTCAATCCTCTGTTTATTAACAATCATATTAAGTTGTGATGCACTTGTGCTTCTGTGGAACCAGGACAGACAATGCTATTAAAAACCACTGGAACAGTTCTGTCAAAAAGAAACTTGATTCTTACTTGGCATCAGGCCTGCTTACTCAGTACCAATCTGTGCCTCATGTTGGAAATCCAAATCAATCGACGGTTATAACCTCTTCGAGGTTGCAGTGTAGAGGAGATGATAATGGTCCGAAGGGGACAGAAGGAGAGGAGGTTTCGGAGTGTAGCCAAGAGTCAGCTAAGCATGGTCACTTTCCTAGAGAGATTAGCAATGTTGAATTACAAACTAGAGAGCAATATAGGCCAAATGAAGAATCTAGTCGTGGAAAGGATCATAGTCTGAGTCAAGCAAGCTGTTCAGAGCCATATTACGGATCTCTTGATGATGTTACTGTATATGTCCCAGACATTGCTCACCAAGAGGCTTGCACTTCTCAATTCATTGAACGGAAATTCTTACACGAACCTGGAAATTCCATGAGTGGGGATTGTCAATTTAATTTTCATTCCTTCTTGAATTTCTCATCAGTAGGCTTGGGGCAGGAGTCCTCTCAATTGAAAAGAGATTGTTTAGCTCCTAGTGAAATATGTGACATGGTGAATGTTCCATTTCAGACTTCAGTGGGGTTATGTGTTTCGACATCCATGGGACCCACATCTTTAGATTCTAATAAACCAGAGCACATGTTGATATCTGATGATGAATGTTGCAGAGTCCTGTTTTCAGAGGCAGTAAATGATGCATACTTTTCCTCCGGAGATGATAAAGGTGTAGATATGGTCGATCTTCCTAGTTGCACCCCATTTCTTTCTCAGTCATGTGATATCCATATGTCTGAAACCGGTGGAACCTCAACTTCACAGATAACTTGTCCTCGGTGTTCTTATAATTTTAAAGGAGCTTCATCCTCCCAATCTGCTCCATCAGTACTTTCTGCCAGTGATGGTAGTCTGGCGTGTACTTCCAACGACAATCAATTATTCGGTCCTGAGGATCAGCAGTTTGTCTCCAGAGTACCGGACAATTTCCTTTATGCCAATAACATATCCAGTTCTTCTTGTATAGATGGTAGGGATAGTGCAGCAATTCAAGAGCCACCAGATATTCTGAAGGATACTTCAAAATTGGTCCCTGTAAATAGTTTTGGCTGTGGATCAGATTCTAAGCAAACTTGTTATCCAACAGATGAAACGCCAACCGTGAAAACAGAAAAGGAGGACAGAGGAGCTCTATGTTACGAACCTCCTCGTTTTCCAAGCTTGGATATTCCTTTCTTAAGCTGTGATCTTGTACAATCTGGGGCTGATATGCAGCAAGAATTTAGTCCCCTGGGTATCCGCCAGTTTATGATGTCATCTTTGAACTGTCTAACACCTTTCAAGTTGTGGGACTCACCCTCTCGTGATGATAGTCCAGATGTGTTGTTGAAAACTGCAGCCAAAACTTTCACGGGTACACCATCCATATTAAAGAAACGACACCGAGATTTGTTATCACCACTATCAGATAAAAGAATTGACAAGAAACTTGAGACTGGCATGACATCCACATTGGCCAAAGACTTTCCCAGTTTGGAAGCCATCTTTAATGACAGTGAGACTTGGGAAGCAGGTATGCGTTCTCCATCTTCATTGCAACAAAGGAACTCTAGTGTGTCTGTTGATGATGATAAAGAAAACGGTGGACAAGCTTTTAAAGGGGAACAAGTGGAGGAGAAAATGAAATTTGCAATTTTGGACAAAAAAAAGTCAGAAAGAGATTCTGTTAACGGTAATTCTCAGGATAATATTAAGCAGCAACCTCTCAATATTGATTCCAAACTGAAGATTGATGTTGATGCTGCTGCTGAGGTTGTAAGTACTGACTAGTTTATTAATTATTATTTTTTTGGTTTATTCTGTTATCTGAAATTTGTAAATATATACTTCTCTCTCTTTCTTTTGGTAAATTACTTATCTGTTCTTTTATTTTGTTTATCAGGTGCAACGACCTTCCGGAGTTTTGGTTGAACATGATATTAATGATCGGTTACTGTATTCTCGTGATCAAGTTTGCTTTAAGTCAGACGGAGTTTTGGGTTCAAGTGCTAGAACTCTTAAAAAATTGGACAATAAGAGTTTGGAAGAATCTCCAAATCAGAGCCTCCCTTCGAAATTATCTTCTGAAAATCCGTGCTCAAGTGTCAAGTCTCTTTGTGTTCGTGCAAAGGAGCATGAAAGACTTTCAGTTGCTGTTACTTGTGTACAATCTGTCAGTTCATCAGCCCCAGGGGAGAATTCAGGGGATAAAACCCGAAATGATGGTGGTCTTGAAACTAGTAGCATGTAATATTCTTTAAGTTACTTATTGTTATCATTTTATTATTGCTGTCTGTTTCTATTTTTCATTTTCCTTTTATTTCATGTGCTTGTAGTTAATGATGGTGAGTTCTTTTGGTACTGAAACCTTAGATTATATTACTACTGCTAATTGTTTAAGCTGCTTCGTTGGAATTTGCTTCTGTTAGTGCAGCACCTAAAAATTCAATTTTCCTATTTGCAACATTATGACTTTGATGACAATTGTTACACATTCTTTGACTTTCATTTTACAAGTTATTATTCTCAATGCTCACATTGTGTCTGATGGCCTGCCTGTTTGATGGTGTAGATTTGGTGGGACACCTTTTAGGAGAAGCCTTGAATCACCTTCTTCATGGACACCTTTTAGGAGAAGTATTGAATCACCTTCTGCATGGAAATCTCCCTGGTTGTTCAACACTTTTCTGTCTAGCCCCAGATTCGATAATGAAATTACAATTGAGGTACCGTAGGTTCTGTTGGATAACTAATTTCTTGATCTTGAACTAGATTTTAGTTTTTCCTCCCTGATAAAGACAGTCTGTAAACATGTTTGCAGGATTTTGGGTTTTTCATGAGCCCACGTGACAGGAGCTATGATGCAATCGGGTTGATGAAACAGATTAGTGAACAGACTGCAGCCACATATGCCAATGCTCAGGAGGTTTTGGGAGATGAAACTCCGAAGGCAGTAAAGAAAGATGCATCTGGAAACAAGGATGGGGACCAGGAAAATAACGATCCTCAAAATCAGCCTGGGAACCATTCTCAGTTGGCTTCAAATGCTTTGGTAAAGCTAGATTTACATAACATTCCTGCGGACATATTCCCTTCCCCCCTTTCCTGCATCCATGCTTCCTTCCCTTACATCTTGCAAATAGTTGGATAATTTTACCCGAATGTTATTGGAGTTTGGACAACAAAATTTGACAACATTCCGACACCTAGTTAATGGCATTCAAAATCACGGACTTTAACCAACCATTAAACTTCATTAACCAAGATTTTGTACATCGTTAACTAAGATGTCGGTTGACGAGTTGTTCATCTACTATCGGTGTACTCATTCCAACACGTCATTAACCACGATTTTAAATGTCATTAACCAAA
Source organism: Sophora flavescens (assembly GCA_030762895.1). NCBI lineage: Eukaryota > Viridiplantae > Streptophyta > Magnoliopsida > Fabales > Fabaceae > Sophora > Sophora flavescens. The sequence continues at coordinate 88,496,122 of CM061066.1, forward strand.
TGTCAGAATGTTGTCATATTTTTTTGTCCAAATAATATTTCTCATAACTTTACATGACAAAAAAAACTGTTGGCAAGATTAAGACAATAGTTTTTTAATTAAACTGAAGTGATTTATTGGGTGTCTTTCTCCCGATCATGTAATATATGAGTCTCCCAACCTATCCTATCCATTTATGAAGGATGAGTATTCTTATTTAGTTTCCACTGAACTGCTCTGAAGATGATTGGATCAAAAATATGTGTATATATGTTTATAAACCTCCTTTTTTTTGGCTGGTGAATTCTAGCTTTAACTGAATGGCATTTTTTTCTTGTTTGCAGATGGAGCGACGCATACTTGACTTTAGTGAATGTGGAACACCAGGAAAGGGTGATAACAGCAAATCCTCAGCTATGACCTTCTCAAGCCCTACTTCATATTAAGGGTTGTAGATAGCTGACTGTCAATTATGGTTAAAACCTCAATTTGAGTTTGCACTGCATGAAGTTTTATAAATATATATAGTGCCAATTTGTCAGAATAATTTATTTATTTTTTTGTTTCGGCTTCTACAGTGATAAGACTTAATTTGTATTGAAATAAAAATGTTACCTTTCATTTGATCAAGCTTTTTAATATTTCACCTTTACAATTAGCAAATTAGAATGACTTGAAATGATTTGCTTCTAAAAAAAAAATAACTCTGAACGAAGGGAGAAGACCAAAAACAAAATTAAAAAAAAAAAACAACTAAGATGAAAAGCGAATTAGGAAGGCAACCACAATTCTTACCATTGGGAAGGATATATTTTTCGGTAAGGATAAGTCGACTTATGAGCCTACATTGTTAAAACAATTTATTTGTGGTCTTCTAACCTATACATATCCATTGTTTTAGATTTAATTTTTGATCAATGAAGGTTATGTTAACATTGTTATATAAATTTATAATCGGCCACCATATTGTGCTCTTTTGTTTGAACGATTATTATTTACCGAACAATTTTTTTCTTTAAACAAATTTACTTTTAGATGATAGACTTGCCTTTTTATTTTCTAACAGCATACTTTTACTCTGGTCACATAATAATGTCATGTCCATCACTAAGTCTTTATGGGTTCCTTTGTTATTTTATAAGGAAAAGAAACAGTAGCAAACAACCATAGATGAATAAATCCATCGACTAAACAATTAAAATAACTCTGAATGAAGGGAGAATACCAAAAATAAAATTAACAAAAAAAAAAAAAACAACTAAGATGAAAAGAGAATTAGGAAGGCCACCACAAAATTCTTACCATTGGGAAGAAGGATACATTTTCGAGTAAGGATAAGTGGACTTATGAGCCTACATTGCTAAAACAATTTATTTGTGGTCTTCTAACCTACATATTCTTTGTTTTAGATTTAATTTTTGATCAATGAAGGTTATGTTAACATTTTTATATAAATTTATAATCTAACAAGTCACCATATTGTGTTTCTCTTTTGTTTGGACGATTATTATTTACCGAACATTTTTTTCTTTAAACAAATTTACTTTTAGATGGTAGACTTTATTTTCTAACAACATACTTTTACTCTGCTCACATAATAATGTCATGTCCATCACTAAGTCTTTATGGGTCCCTTTGCCATTTTATAATGAAAAGAAACAGTAACAAACAACCATAGATGAATAAATCCATCGACTAAACAATTAAAATAACTCTGAACGAAGGGAGAAGACCAAAAATAAAATTAACCAAAAAAAAAAAAAACTAAGATGAAAAGAGAATCAAGAAGGCAACCACAAAATTCTTACCATTGGGAAGAAGGATATATTTTCCGGTAAGGATAAGTCGACTTATGAGCCTATATTGCTAAAACAATTTATTTGTGGTCTTCTAACCTATACATATTCATTGTTTTAGATTTAATTTTTGATCAATGAAGGTTATGTTAACATTTTTATATAAATTTATAATCTAACAAGTCACCATATTGTGTTTCTCTTTTGTTTGACCGGTTATTATTTACCGAACATTTTTTTTCTTTTAACAAATTAACTTTTAGATGGTAGACTTGCCTTTTTATTTTCTAACAGCACACTTTTACTCTGCTCACATAATAATGTCATGTCCATCACTAAGTCTTCATGGGTCCCTTTGCTATTTTATAAGGAAAAGAAACAGTAACAAACAACCATAGATGAATAAATTCATCGACTAAACAATTAAAATAACACAAAATCTTCCTCGTAAAAAAAATCCAAATCTATCATATTAAATAAATAAAGAGATACAGGCTCTTCATGGTCACCCATCACTTCGAGCCTAATTAAATTCCCAAAATGGTTACCAAGACTAATGCATTGAAAAGCATATATCTAGGTCAATTAAATATGGTTTCCTTAACTAATAAACTATGGGTCTATAATCATCAATGATTAACCCAAGTTTCCCTCATTAAGCATAAGCCTTAATTGGCTATGTATGGTTAGTTAGTATATTTTTATCACATATAATACAAGGTGCAATCGAACTTGCACTACTCATAACTGTTGCAGTGTAGTAATTAGGAGAAATATTCTGTAAATGATTAGAGAATATTCTGTAATAATTAGGATTACAATCCCTGAAATAAAGGGGTTCAATTAGAGAGATTTGCTTAGATTATTTCCAGATTTAGGATTGATTTAGTTTCCTTTTGTTTCTCTATGTAATCCTCTATATATGATGTGTATTATGTATTATCAAAATATGAAAAACATATACAGTTTTATTTTTCTCACATGGTATCAGACACCTCCATCATCAACAACCCTAAACCCATTGAAGAGCCTAAAACTAGCCAAAAGATTGGAGAACTGCAAAACATCCGAGCCTCCTATAGATTTAATAGGAAAAATTATCTCAAGTGGTCTCAATTTGTTCGCACATATCTCAAGGGAAAAGGGCGATTGGACCATCTTCTTGGAACAGGACCGAAAAAGAGCGATCCGACTTTTGAAGCATGGGATGAAGAGGACTTCGTGATAATGTCTTGGTTATGGGATTCCATGGAACCCATGATCAGGGACACTTGTATGTTTCTGGCTACATCAAAGGAGATTTGGGAATTCATTTGTCACACATACTCAAGGCACAAGATGCTGCTCAAGTATATGAGATCAAAGTCAAAACCTCAGCCACTAAACAAGGAGACAGGTTTGTCACAGAGTATGCCAATCTGCTGCAAAACCCGTGGCAAGAGCTTGATCATTATTGGGTTTTTAAGATGAAATGTGACGAAGATGCAGGAGATGTCCATATTACACCTGCCATTACTCTAAAAAAGGTCCTTCATGTGCCAAAATTATGTACAAACCTTGTTTCAATTAAAAAAATATACTCATGACCTTAAATGTATTGCCACCTTCTTTCCCTCCTATTGTGTTTTTCAGGAACAGGGCTCGGGGAGGAGGATTGGACTTCCTAAAGAAAGGAGTGTACTTTATCACATCGAATCATCTCCAAACCTTGCAAAAAAATTGTCTTTATCTTTTCTCAGTTCATCAAATAAAGATGTCATCTGGTTGTATCATTTACACCTAGGTCATCCATCTTTTAGTATTTTAAAGTTTATGTTTCCTCATTTGTTTCAAGGCCTCAATATGTCTCAGTTTCATTGTGACATGTGCAATGGCCAAACACACTCGTGTTCCTTTCCCTATTAGCAATTAAAGAAGTTCCCATCCTTTTGATTTGATTCATAGTGATGTATGGGGTCCTTCTACTATACCTTATGTTTCTGGGGATCGCTGATTTGTCTCTTTAATTGATGATTGCACACGGGTAACATGGCTCTTTCTCCTTAAACAAAAATCTGATGTTAGCATTGTTATTCCTAACTTCCAATTAATGATTCAAAATCAATTTGGAGCCAAAATTAAATGCTTTAGAACAGACAATGCTGAGGACTACTTCAACCAAACCTTGTCACCTTACTTTCAATCGCATGGTATTATATATGAGTCACCATGTGTTAACACCTCTCAACAAAATGGGGTAGCTGACCCTAAAAATAGGCATTTACTAACACTACTCGAGCGTTACTCTTTCAAGGAAATGTTCCTAAGACCTATTGGGGAGAGGCTGTCCTCACTGCCTCATACATGATAAATAGACTTCCCTCGGCTGTGTTGGACAAAAAAAGTCCTGTAGAAGTTCTTAACAGTTTCTATCCTAATTTCAGAACCTCTAATGACCTTATACCACGAGTCTTTGGGTGCACTGCCTTTGTGCATGTTCATCATCAACATAGGGGAAAGTTGGACCCCCATGTGTAACAGCTGTACTTTTATGACTTTGTTATACGTATGATGAATAGGTTTGAGACTTGGATTAGATGATTAATGTGTTGATTAAGGTCTAGGAACCTTTGCATGGGAAGTACGCAATCATTAGGCGTCGGAAAGAATGTGAGTGTATTCTAGGGTTTTCGTATATCGTTTAAAATGTTTAAGTGTGTGAAATAAGAAATTTATGTTTGAGGGATATATTAGGCATATTTGAGGCTTGAGATTGTTCATTAGGTACAGAAGAGTCTATATCTCAAATTTGAGACCAATCGGACGTCGAACGGACTCAGAATGTGACGAAACGTGAAAATAGGTTTTCTAGTCAACGCTCAAGCGTGACCTACTTCATGCTCAAGCGTGGAGGTCAACCAGACCAGCTCTGGCATTGACTCCACGTGGTACAAGCTGACTGGTTGCATGCGCATTGATGGAGGATCCCATGCTCACGCCTGGGCACGCCCAAGTGTGGCCCTTCCCACGCTCAAGTGTGGGCATGCTGGTGGTGAAACATAAAAAGGGGCTTAAGCGAGACGGAAGCTCACTTTCACCGCCGCGTGAAAAGAAAGAGCAGAAGACAAAAAGAGAGTTAGAGAGAGATAGAGGGAGAGAGTTAGAGAGAAAGAACTTCAGGTCGAGAGTTCGAGTAATCCGATCGTCCCGACGAATTTCTGAGTACGCCGTTATGATCGTAGCAACGACGTCTTCTAAATCCTAGCTTCCTTTTCATCTCTAATCTAAGGTAATCAATACCCCTTTTATGCTGAAATACCGTCACTGACGGTATACCGTCACTGACGGTATCGAGGTTATCTCTTTATTCGTCTATCGATTTTCAATTCCGACTTCAGATTAGGGTTACCTGTAACGTACACTTCATAATGTGGTATTCAAGTGAATTTTTGGAGGCCCAGGGACCCTTGTTCTGTGCAGGCCAGCAGCTGGGAGAATTGAGAGAGGGTTCATTTGTTGCTTCTAGGAGCTACGACACCTCGGGTGGGGGAAACACTAGTGCATAAAAGGGATTCCACATTGGTTATTTTTTGCTTTTCACATCGGTTTTCAAACTGATGTTGAAAAGACCGATGTGGTTTATTGCCACTTTTCACATCGGTTTTAAAACCGATGTTTAAAGTACATTTTTAACAACGGTTTTTACATAAACCGATGTGGAAAGTTCATTTGTCAATTGGTAAACTATTGAAAATATCACTTTCCACATCGGTTTTCAGAAAACCAATGTGGAAATTAGACTTTACACATCCGTTTTAAAAAAACCGATGTGAAAATTTCAATTTATACATCGGTTTTATTGAAAACCGATGTGGAAATTTCATTTTCCACATCGATTTTCAGTAAAACCGATGTGGAAATTGAAATTTCCACATCGGTTTTTTAAAACCGATGTGTAAAGTCTAATTTTTTTTTGAAACTGTTACTTACATTTCTATCATTTATTTCCCCTGTTTCAGTAATAATGCAGATCAATACCAGAATAACATACTCTAAATATTCTCAACAATCACTTTTGTACAACAAAAACACAATTAATATATACTGAATTTATTAGGAACAATACATATGTACATTCAATTGCATTCAGACAACAAAGATAATTAGAAACCAAAAAGCTACATGATATATTATAGATTTCATATCAAAATACATATAATCAGTCAAAAGTACACTATAGCTAGTACATGATAAGTTTTTAAACTAACTATATATTATATATATATATATATATATATATATATATATATATATATATATATATATATATATATATATATACAAACTATGGTTGGTACACTTCAAGAAAGAAAGTTGCCCAACGCCTCCTTATATTGTTGATGTCGGAATCAGATAATGGAGTTGGATTGTTGAATATCTGCAAGTTTAATTGGACAAAAGATTATATCTTATAAGTAATAAACTAACATAAAACATATAACGAATCTATAACTATTACTTCTAATTGTTATCAATTAACATTTACCTCGTGCCATCTTTCAGTGATCCTGGAGGAGATAATTTCCAATATCCACTGCATCACATAGTATCCACATTCCCATGATCCACGTTGTATGCGTGACTACGTACAAATGAAACCCAATTAGAATATGAGGAATTAAATAGAAACCAATAATTATACCCACCGCATTTGATGCATTTGAACTAATAAATATCTTACGCTAGGAATAATCCATCTGATAGCCCGACGCCTTTCACCATGCAACATGTGGTTTGCATTAATCGAACTATCATGACAAAATAAACATTAATTAAAGTATATCTAATAGATTTCAGATAATTAAAACAATTGCATTAATGATTATAAAGTAGTTTAATGCTTACGTTTCGATGATCGTCTTCAGTTCATTCGCCGGTTTATTTCCAATTGAGCAGAAGAAGACCACGACGTTCATCCTAGGGTACAAAATCAACAGTTGCCAATGCTGGCTGTATATGCGAAACAATTAGCGACTAAGTCATATATAGTTATAATTAAATAACCGGTACTTACTTATTCAGATAAGGTGCAAGGTAGAATTGATGATCGTCTCGGGCAAGTATATCACGTATGGTGGTGACCCGGTCTTCTGATGCTAGGAGAACATCACCCTGAAGAACATGGGGTCAATTAACCCATAAAGGGCGAGGTTACCCTGATCAACTAACATACGATGCAGATACCTAATATATTGAAAAAACATGTTAATTATCATAGTATTTAAAAATTAATTACTTAACTTATAAATAAAATGTACTTACGTGCACCATAACGATAGGTGTGTAGAACTAGCCATTTCTTTATTGAGTACAATATCCATAAGTTCCTTCTTTGGGATATACAATTCATCACCTGGACTGGCGTCATGTTCCAACCTTACCAAAGTTGCGTCATTCTCCATGGTGACAACCTGTATAGCCAGAAGTTTAAAAACATCACTAGGTGCCCCTTTGTCGATCCCCTAAACAACAAAGATATATATTAGTAATCACAGATAATTAAGTTATTTCATTCGTAATTAACTAAATGGTCAAATGAATACCTTGGCAGGAGCAGACATCTCTGGTCTTCCTGGATCCGACCTTTTAGGCACAATATCATTTCCAACATCCTATAACGAATAAAAATAAAGCATTATCTTTAAACAATAATAAATAATTTCAACTATGAATATAGAAAAACATAACTAACTGAATACCTCAGATGCAACAAGAAAGCTGACCAGTCTTCTTGGCCAGAGGATGAAGTTACCGGGGGCCTGACCCACTGTTTGAACCTCCTCAGTGGGCACAGGGACTCGAGCATCAGCATCTCGAATAATCCCAACAACGACCCTCAGCTGATCATCCGGTAATAAACGATGGTGTATGTATTACCTAAGTTATTATGTGCCCTCCCCAATGCCACTAAGCGACGATCATGATGATCATCAACATACAACTCACACCTATCAGGGTCGTCATCATCATCATCATCATCATTATCATCACCATCATCATCATTTTCAGGCTGATGAGGAGGATCACATGAGCCCTTAGTCTCACATGGACAAAGGGTTGGACAGAGGGTTGGACACCAACTGTCATCTGCTGGGACATAGAAGTCAATATTGCCATCTGCTGGGCAAACTGCTCGGCCATCTCCTGTCTAAGCTCAGCTGCAATCTCCTGTTTCATCCGTGCTCTATCTGCATCAAAATCCTTTGGCATTGGTGTGAAGATGAACCATGGTATTGGCGAATGCCGACGCCCCATCCAACACCAATGACACGGCCCGGGTGGTCTGGTTTACCGATGGCAGCAGCTAAGATATCATCGCGTCCTCTAGGAACAAAGGTTCCTTGGGTTACCTGCTCGTCCAAGGCATCCTATCACATATAAAATATCAGGTCACATTACAATTCGGTAAAAATCTTAAAATGACAATTACAATTCAAACTATACTTACAATCTTCTCAGCTACTTGGCGGGCCTCCTCAGATGTATATTGTCCTGTTTTTTTTTTGTCGGGCCCTCTTCCATTTACGATGGCGTGGGGGTGGAGGTGGATCAACAACCTCTGGACGATTTTAAGCGTTAGGATCCGCCTGAGATGCTGCTTCCTGACGTGCTTTCTTTTCCTCTTCCACCATTATCTGACCAAGCTTTTTATATCCCCCACGAGACATGACATGGGGGTAGACATTCTTGCTTTGGTTTTCCCGCCCCTTTTTTCCTCTTCTCCTGTTATAAATAGAAGACAATTAAATTACACAAGTAAATAAAATTAATGAAATTACATAAATTTAGAGACAAATAAAATAAGTTAACCTGAAAGCCGGGATCATGTCGGCTCTGAACAAAGTGATCCCACGTCGCCTGGTCAAGAAACGGGTGCACCTCAAATGGGTTCTTTTCACATGTTGGATTGAATACATAGTATCTGCCCAGGTCGACCTTAAATGCCCTCCAACGCTCACCAGCATACTTTAACAAACGCTTCTTCATAACCATCGTATCCGGTATGTCAAAGGTGAGCTACATTAAGACCAAAAGAATCAACGAATTACTGTATGATATTAGTAATATTAAAATAAAGTAGATACAGACAAACACAGGACATAAAAGTATAGGTACCAGAATACTCTCCCATATCTGATCCTTCACGTCCGCCGGTACATCTTTCCAACTATCAATGAGTATACTAGGCCTGCTCCTAGCAAGGGTCGCCATAAAACTGTTAAACTGCTCTGCCATTGGCCCAATAGGATTGAGGTTATTATTAAAGTCTATTCTTATCCTTTGATTTGAACCACGATTGGCAGTCAAATTCCTCATTCGTGTGGCACGTCTACCCTTTCTACCCGTAGACGGGGTCTCCGACCCGCTGCATGAAGGAGGGATATCCTCATGATCAGCCATGTATACCTGTTTAAACAAAAAAAAAACTTGTTAGTATGTCAGGATAAATATCAAACATAACTTATAAATATCGATCAACGTACGTAAACATAACTTATAAATATCAACGTAAACATATAATATGCCTTTAAACATAACTCAAACTAAACTTACTTTGTGGTCAATTAGTAAAGTTCTCCCATAACCCTTCTTGGTGATCATTACGAGTAGCATGTACATCATTCACTTCATTTCCCTCATTGAAATTAGGCACTCGTGTTGAGAAAGAAGGAGTATCAGAAATATCAAGAGTTGAATCTTGATTTCCCTCACTACCATTATACATGTTTTTTCCCTGGAGAACCACTGACCACCTTTTGTTAGAAGGATCACGGATATAAAACAATTGTTTTGCTTGGGATGCCATGATGAAAGGCTCCTCTTTATTATCTACCTTATTAAGGTCCATCAATTTGAATCCTAACTCATCGGTTTCCACACCATTGTTACTTTCGACCCACTGACATTTAAAAACAGGTACTCTAAACTCCGTGTAATCAACCTCCCATATCTCATAAATGATTCCAAAGTATGAAACGGATGCCATAACAGGGTTTTTATCTTTCGAACTAGAGAAATGCATGGACTCAGCGACGACCATAACCCCACTGTTTTGCATAGTACTTTTGTCATCCTGGGACTTTGTATAGAAGGAAAACTTATTGATATCGTACCCACTCCAGCATATGACATCAAAGTTAGGCCCTTGTGCTAGCCATTTTAATGTATCAGAAGCAATACCATCCTTTGCAATTTTTTCTTTAAACCAGTTCAAGAAAGTCTTGTTATGCTTGTTCAAACACCATTTTTCATTCATTCTAGGGTAAGTTTCATTGATGATGCTTTTATGCTCACATAAGTATGTTTCAACCTCATCAGTGTTATTCAATATATACAAATGTGCTTGAAGCACTTCCTCCCGATCCATCATATCTTCCTTTGTGACGAGACTTCGGAAGCCCTACAGGTTCTGCTTCTGACATGTAGTCTGTACAAAACTCAATAGCTTTTTCTGCAACATACCTTTCAATAATAGATGCTTCGGGACGATGTGGATTCTTCATATATCCTTTCAAGATCTTCATGTATCGCTCAACCGGGTACATCCACCTTAAATAAACGGGGCCGCACAATCTAATCTCCCTCACTAGATGAACAATCAAATGAACCGTGATGTCAAAAAATGAAGGTGGAAAATACATCTCCAATTGGCACAAGATAATGGCTGCCTAATTTTCCAAGTCATCCAACTTTTTAGTGTCAACGACCTTGCTACATATAGCATTGAAGAATAAGCATAACCTAATAATGGCATGTCTGACTTTTTTAGGCAATATGTCACGAATGGCCACCGGTAGTAGTTGTTGCATCAAGACATGACAATCATGAGACTTTAAGCCAACTAATTTGAGATCTTTCATTGACACAAGTCTTTTGATATTTTAAGAGTAACCCTGTGGCACTTTGACTCCCCGTAGACATTCACAGAAACTTCTTTTCTCTTTTTTTGATAAAGTATGACATGCTGGGGGCAAATAAGTCTTCTTATCCCCCACTTTATGTGGAGCTAACTTCTCTCGTATACCCATCGCAGCTAGATCCAGACGAGCATTCACACCATCCTTTGTCTTGACTTGAATGTTGAGAAGCATTCCGATTAAACTATCACACACATTTTCTCCACATGCATCACATCAATACAATGTCTTACATCAAGCTTGCACCAGTATGGAAGATCAAAGAAGATCGAACTCTTCTTCCATATTTTCTTCTCGGTAGCCTTCTTCTGGGTCTTCCCATAGATAACATTAGTGTTGTTAACCCTTTCATAAACTGTCTCTCCAGTCAAGGCCACCGGAGCAATTTCATTCTCCAGAAGTCCATTGAAAGCTTTTCTCAATCTACGATAAGGATGATTACGTTGGAGAAATCTCCGATGCCCAAGGTAAACTGTCTTCCTTCCATGTTGCAGTTGATGGTAACATGTGCCTTCTTTACATATTGGACATGCTTTATGCCCCTTAACACTATACCCATACAGGTTCCCGTATGCTGGAAAGTCATTGATGGTGCAAAATAACATGGCACGCAATCTGAATGTCTCACGGCAATACCCGTCGATCACATCAACGCCTTCATCCCACAACATTCTCAAGTCTTCAATCAAGGGACTCAAATAAACATCAATATCATTTCCTGGATGTTTAGGACCCGAAATCATCATACTTAACATAATGTATTTGCGCTTCATCCACAACCAAGGAGGCAGGTTGTAAATTACAAGGAGAACAGGCCATGAACTATGAATACTACTTAAGTTTCCATATGGATTCATTCCATCGATAGCAAGTCCAAGCCTATGGTTTCTGGGCTCATTGCCGAAATCCAGAAACAAACTATCAATTCTCTTCCATTGCAAAGAATCGACCGGATGGCGAAGCTGTCCATCACACTTCCTCTCATCTGCATGCCATCTAATGTTCTTTGCATCATTTACATTAGCAAACAATCGCTTGAACCAAGGAATCACGGGAAGATACCATAACACCTTCGCAGGAGGACCTTTGGTGACCACATCACAACTAGAATCACCATCCTTCACTTTGTAGCGTGATACCCCACACCTGGGTCACTCGTGCATCTCTTCAAACTCTTTCCTGTACAATATGCAATCATTGGGGCAAGCGTGTATTTTCTTATACTCCATACCCATCGGAAACAATATCTTCTTCGCCTCATAGTTTCGAGATGGCAATGTGTTGCCTTCTGGAAGCATGTCTTTCAACAACTCAAGCAATTCGGTAAAGCTTTTATCGCTCCACCCATTTCTCGTCTTCACATTGAACAATCTTTACACCGCTGACAACCATGTGAAATTAGTGCACCCTGGATACAAAGCCACTTCCGCATCACTGCACAAAGTATCATACACATGTGCACGCCGAAAAGACTCTTGCCCAACATCACGGATCATGTCCTCTAGTCCATCGTCCATTTCCATGTCATCAACTTCCTCTCTATCCGACACCCTCGGCCTGTCTAACGATTCACCATGACATATCCATGTTGTATAACTCTTGCAAATCCCCTCACAAATAAGATGATCACGTATCTCCTCAGCTTCTAGTCGTCTCTCATTCAAACAGTTAACACAAGGACAATAAAACCTTTCGTTACCACTATCAGTAGCATTTGTTTTTGTAAACTGTAGAAAATCTTCCACTCCATTCTCATACTCATCACTTGTCCGTCTAGCATTCATCCAACCGCGATCCATGACTAAACCAATAACTTTGTACTTAGTCCAACATATTCATCAACCACTTCTTATGACAGGGTATAGCCCTATCCCATTCGAGAAGAAACTTTTTCAACATTCGGTTAACAGTTAGTCCTTAACTCTCATGCGCATACTCGACAAAATTTCGGCAACATTTCCCTTCGGTCTCCGACGTACACGACTTGAACGCGATGACATCCACCACGATAAAGTATGCACCCGGAGAACGAAAGGAAATGTATCAATCCGAACTTTCATCAAGTATATAACATTAGAATCAATGAATAACTATTTTAACTGAATGAAGAAAAAGTTTTTCCCAAACTGTCCAACTTTGGACAATTCAAGATCCAACACAATGAGCGGTACATTAAGCACGTACATGTGTGCTCATTAGTATTGCATCTCAAACGAGAAACTAAGGCTTTACTAATTATGTAGCTTGCATGAAGATGGGACTTGAAAATTGAATAAAATGTGCCAAACAGAGCCATCACGGCCTAGCCGTGACAGCCATCACGGCCTAGCCGTGACAGCCATCACGGCCTAGCCGTGACAGCCATCACGGCCATGATCGAGTAGAGTTGGAATAGTCAGAACTGGTCACGGCCAGCACGTGATGTCCATCACGGCCGTGACATGCCAACTGAACCAAACCCTCACAGGCAGAACTAATCACGGCCTAGCCGTGATGGTGGTCACGACTGTGACAGACCAACCAGTGAAGCAACCTCCAAGGCAGAATCCGTCACGGCCTAGCTGTGACAGGCATCACGGCCGTGACGCGTGATACCACCAGTACTGGTGTTCCTTTCTGTGTATCACTAACACACTCATGACAGAGCCTAGACATGCAGTTGTACATGGATGCAGTTCACCATTAGCCTCACAACAACCAGGTTTTCAGACACAAAATCAAAAATCTAAAAAACTCAAGAATCTGAAAAATTCACAGATGTTAGGTTTTCGTTCAAACCTTGTTGAGGCGAAACTCGGTATTGAAGAACAAAATCACAGAGGAAGAAACGAAATAGAAGAGGAATCTAAGTCAAAAGAGAAGAAGAAGACGAATACCTGGTGCAAATGGAAGAGGAAAACGCGAGTGGAAGAAGAAGAAGAATACCTGGAGCAAATGGAAATCGCGAGTGGAGGGAATGAAAAACAAAGGAATGCTCTGTTCTTAATAGCAAGCACAGGAAGCCCTCGTCAGTGTGAAGCAACAAACGTGATTTCTGCTTAGTGTGGAGAAAAATGTGAAGCAACAAACGTGATTTCCGCTGAGTGTGAAGCCTTCGTCAGCTGAAGCCCTCGTGAGTGCGAAGCAACCAAAACAAAGGTTCCAGTTCTTGCCAAAACAAAGGAAAAGAGTGCGTGACAGATGGAGGGAATGAAAAGAGAAACAAAAAGTAGGGTTTTGTCAAATATTACACATTGGTTATTGTAAAACCGATGTGGTTAGTCGTATTCCACATCGGTTCTACAATAACCGACGTAGAAACTTACCATTTAATTTAAATATTTCATTTTTTTTAATTTATTACATCGGTTATTTCTAAACCGATGTGGTTCATTCTAATTTTTTTTAATTTTACACATCGGTTATTTAAAAACCGATGTGGTTAATCTATATATCACACATCGGTTTCTATAGAACCGATGTTAAAAGATAAAAGTTTACAATTTAAAATTTTTTTGTTTTATTTTTAAACATCGGTTATAATATAACCGATGTGGAAAATATTTACACATCGGTTAAAAATAAAACCGATGTGGAGACGTTTGCTTTTAATTTCAAAAATGTCATCACCTCGTTTTACACATCGGTTATTGAGAAACCGATGTGGAATCTCCGATGTTAAAAGCATATTTTGCACTAGTGAAAAAAGTCATCTAACGTCGGAAACGAGTAAGTAAAATTTATTTCAATAATTGCGTAGGGAGATCTAAACCCTACTAGTGAGAGAGTAACAGACAATATCTATATCACATTGGGAACTACCTAGTGGTACCACTGATGATATATAAGTTGTAGGTTTATCGTCGTTAGGTTAAAAATATGATATTTGAGGTTGCATGGTTTTGTCTGTTAAACTGCTCATGGTGTGCTGTTTGAAATATGATAATTTGTCTGGATTAGTTATGTTTACTTTTTATTTTATTTTATTTAATTGGATTGTCATGATTATGATTATTGTGTTAATATGATTAATATGCTTAGTAATTTCTAAGTATTGATACTTGATGATTTTATGGTGATGTATGTGGGGGTACGTGACATATGTTTTTAGAAGTGCCTAACCTAAGTAATTAATATTGTATATTATGATGAAATTAAGGATATATTATTGTTGAGGTCATTTTATGAGATAGTGATGAAATGTTTAGGCATTAGGGTATGACTTGAGATATGTCAGTGATATTTATTCATATGCATTTTGTGCATTACATCTGTGTGTTGGGAACACACGAGGTCCGGAGTCCTCATGAGACGGTCCCAATTTATTATTTGGTTGTCAAGGTATAGTTTCATTGCAATGCATAAGCACCCGCGAGAGCGAACCACGGTGTGCACAGGAGCGAAATGTGTGACTATAGTGCCATTGCTTTGCATGAGCATTCTCACCGCTGATGAGGATGTGCACCGGGGTTCGGGGACGCGTCGCTTGGACAAATGACTGAGCAGATGAGGGATATATATATATCCGGATTGGTGGCATCCACGTTAGCATATCATTTTTCATAATGGTGAAGGGTAGAGGAAAATAATATGTTTCAAGGATGATTGCATATATATAGATATGTGGTGATGTATGTTTGTATGCCTTTATTGATTTGATGCTATGAAACCTTTTCCATGTTTTGATGCTAGATAGTTTCTTATCTCCTTTTTCCTTTCTTTTGTGTTTGTCTTTTCTATCATTAAACCTATATTCCCGGATAGTACAGATGGCGCATTGGGGGCATCCATGGATGGAAGCTCCGGCAGGGTTCCCCCTGACAGAATGGGTGGCTTATGGACCCAGTCACTCGCTTCGCGGTTTATATGGGTCCTGTATCGGTGACTACATGCATAGGAAATAGAGTACCTTTCGGTATGGTCGGGGCATTTAGAGTTGGCCAGACCTTGCCATTCCCTATTGGTTTCCCAGCAACACCGATTCCGCCGATGCCACCGATGCCTGAGATGGTACTAGTTCCAGTCCCTGTACTGGTTGATGTACTTGCACCTGCACCAGCACCAGCACCAGTACCTATTCTCGCACCAGCTCATGATGATGACCAAGTGGTACCAGATGTAAATCACTTGCTTGCTCCAGAGGTATCGGAGGTTCCAGATATAAGAGTAGTAGGGTATGCGTCCTCCTGATTATCGTCTCATCACAACTTTGCATATCGATGCTTGTTTCAGCGGCATTCTGGTAGGAGCTCTTCTAGCAGTAGTAGGGGAGTGGTGGGACCATCGAGACCGAGGGTGATAGCGAGGTTAGTAGCAGTCGTCTGTGATAGTACCGGCCAGTGCTATCCTACTAGGTATATAGGTGTGTCGTGAGGATTTTTGGATGTATTTTGAGAGGGGACTAGGTGTAGAGTGGCAGCGAAACATCTTTTGTTTTAGATCCTTTTGATGTATTTTATTATCTGTCCGGTTTGTACATATATGGGATCCTACTGACGGGGTTCCTTCTACTGTACCTAATGACCGTACTTAGATGATGTTATTTATATATATGTATATGGATGTGATGTTATGTAGTATGTGATGGTTATTTATCTAAAGTTTTTATTTCTTTTCCCGTTTTATTTATCCACTTAACGTTAATATCACGATTAGATTTTAAATAAAAATATGGTTTTCTTTAATAGGACATCAGGGTGTCTCACTGTGCAATCATTTGTGTCTTCCTTGGTTACTCATCCACTCAAAAAGGATACAAGTGTTATCATCCGTCATCTCAAAAATTTTATGTTTCTGCTAATGTCTCCTTCAGAGAAAATAAACCTTTTTTTTCAAGTCCTATCTTCAGGGGGAGATTTCGATGATGGAATATAGTCCTTGTGAATTTGAGTCTCACCACAAGCCCCTTGACCTTCCTCATGTATTAACTTCTTTCCATTTAGTGTCTAAGTTCTCTGAATCCCCAAATTCTACTGTTGTTGAACCAGTTTCTGCTACTGAACATGTGTCCGAGTCAACTGTGTTCGCTGATGAACCTGTTTCTGTTGCTAAACTTGTGTTCGAGTCTCTAGATTCTAGTCCTAAAGATAGGTTCCCAGGGTTCCCAAGGTTCTCTAAGGTGTATTCAAAATAATAGGTTGCTCCTGACATGACACAAGTCCAAGAATCCAACTCAAGTCTTGAGAATGGAAGCACAAGCAGATCTGAACAATCCCTTGAAATACCTCCCGAACCAGTAGCCATGGTAGACTTACAAATTGAAGTTAGAAAAGGTACTAGAGAATGTACAAAACATCCCCTTTATCCTCTGTCTAATTATGCCTCTCTTAAGCGCTTATCACCAGCCCACAAAAAATACATTTTGAGCCTAAATACCATTGCTATTCCTAACATTATTTAAGGCATTGTCAAAAAGGGAATAGATGGATGCTATGAGAGAGGATATGAGTACTTTAGAAAAGAATAAGACATGGGAGATTGTTGATGCACCCATAGGGAAAAATATTGTTGACCGTAAGTGGATTTTCACCGTGAAAAACAAGGCTAATGGGTCCCTTGAGAGATACAAGGCAAGGTTGGTGACCAAAGGGTACACTTAAACTTATGGAGTTGATTATCAAGAGACTTTTGCCCCGGTTGCTAAGATGAACACTGTTAGAATTCTGTTATCATTGGCTGCACACTGTAATTGGCAACTCCTACAATATGATGTCAAGAATGCATTCCTCCATGGTGACTAAGAGGAAGAAATCTACATGAACATCCCACCTGGATTTGAAGGTGGCATAGGTAACAAGGTATGCAAGCAACGAAAGGCTCTTTAAGGACTGAAACAGTCCCCTAGAGCCTGGTTTGGGAGATTTACCAAAGCTATGAAGGAACTTGGGTATAAACAAAGCCAAGGAGATCACACTCTCTTTATTAAAAATTCAGTTGCAGGGGGAGTGACTGATATTTTGGTGTATGTTGACGACATTTTGGTGACTGGAAATGATGAGAAAGAACAACATGAACTGAGGCATAAACTAGTAGAGGAAATTGAGATAAAGGAGTTGGGGAACCGAAGTATTTCCTCGGTATTGAAGTGGCATATTCCACTCAAGGGATATTCATGCCTCGGCAGAAGTATGTGACTGACTTGTTGACAGAAACTAGAAAAATTGGTTGCAAACCAGCCTCTACACCAATGGATCCTAATCATAAGTTGGGGGAAGCTAAAGAAGAACCGTCTGTTGACAAGAGGATGTACCAAAGATTAATTGGAAAACTTATATACCTTTCTCACACTCGACCAGACATAGCATATTCAGTTAGCATGATCAGTCAATTCATGCATGATCCGAAAGAGTCTCACCTTCAAGCTGCTTATAAAGTGCTGCATTACTTGAAAGGCAATCTGGGAAAAGGAATTCTATTAAAAAGAAATCAGAATCTTACTCTAGAAGCATATACCGATACTGACTATGTAGGTTCTCTAGTGGACAGAAAATCAACTATAGGGTACTGTAATTTCCTTGGAGGTAATTTGGTAACGTGGAGGAGCAAGAAGCAGAATGTGGTGGCAAGATCATCATCAGAATCAGAATTCAAAGCTATAGCTCAAGGATTATGTGAACTCCTCTGGCTGAAAATTATTCTAGATGATTTGAAAGTAAAATTGGAAGGTCCTATGAAGTTCTATTGTGACAACAAGTCAGCTATTAATATTGCTCATGATCCTATACAAAAAGATAGAACAAAACACATTGAAATTGATAGGCATTTCATTAAAGAGAATTAGGAGGAAGGGTTAGTGCGTATGACCTATGTTCCATCAGAACACCAACTAGCTGATGTCTTAACCAAGAGACTGAACAGTTCAAGTTTTCATGATATAGTATCCAAGCTGGGAATGGAAGACATCTATTCCTTAGCTTAAGGGGGAGAGTTGCAGTGTAATAATCAGGAAATATTCTGTAAATGATTAGGGAATAGTTTCTAATAATTAGGATTACAATCCTTGAAATAAAGGGATTCAATTAGAGAGATTTGCTTAGATTGTGTCCAGATTTAGGATTGATTTAGTTTCATTTTCTTTCTCTATGTAATCCTCTATATATGCTGTTTATTATGTATTATCAAAATATCAGAAAAACATATTCAGTTTTATTTTTCTCACAATAACTACAGTCTAAACACAATTTTCTATGTCTAGAATCAAAGAAGTATCCTAAATAAATTCAATTATAGGCCAAAGAATATAAAATATTAACCACTATATGAAGAAACAAACTAAATTTCATTGATAAAAGTAAATGGAATTTAAAAGATTCAAGCTACACGATGGAATCCAAGAGATCCCTAAAAAAGAGTAAAACCCTTACAAAATAAAGAATTCAATCCATGTATGAGATACACCATCAAAATTTGAATAAGAGAAAGGAAAAAGTGGTTAAAAGAATTCAATCTCTCACTCTTGACATGTATTTTCTTTCTAGACTATTAAAAAGAAGCAATTATTACTATCTCTCACATGAAGAATTACTAGCCGAATTGCAAGCACTGCATAGCTATAGTTGCAAAATTTGACTACTGCACTGTTTACTGCTGGTCCGCCTTTTTACGGCTTGATGCTCATCCAAATTACAACTGCAATTAGATGGCCACCGTCCAAAATTTCCTTGTTTCATAAGATTACTTAGTTTGATAGGTTTCTTAATATTTTATTATTTTTGTAAGCCTATATAAGGCATATATGTTGTATGTTTGGTTTGTGTGTGTGTTTAGAATGAATTAAAGCAATTCAGTAGCATTCTTGTTTCTTTATTTCCCTATTACGTGAGTGTGTGAGAAAGAAAGGAAAATATGTTGGTTCTTTATTTCCTTTTCTTTCAACATTTGGTATCAGAGCCATACGATCTTGGACCAGGTGAGGTGCTAGAGAGTTGAGGTACTGCCCAAGAAATTCTAATAGTCAAGGACTATTAGTGGAGGTGCCAAATTGGAGGTACCATTAGTGGAGACTCTGCTCGTGTACAGTCCGTGACTGTAAAGCTTGTTGGCCTGGGACCATACTTTCCTATTACCAAGGAAGTTATAATAAGTTATCACGATGGTAGATTTTATCTCTATCGATCGACTACATCAAGAAACTCAACAATCAAAATTATAGAACATGGAAGACTTGCATAGAATCGTATTTGCAAGGTCAAGATCTATGGGAAGTTGTCAATGGGAGCGAGACCACACCACCAGCAGATGCAAAATCCTTGACAAAGTGGCGCATCAAACTGGAAAAGCAATGTTTGTGATAAAGGCGACCATTGAGGAGGAGATGCTGGAACACATTCGGCATACTACAACTCCAAAGGAGTCTTGAGATGTTTTTGTCTCACGATCTTCTAAGAAAAATGACATGAGATTACAACTTTTGGAAAATGAACTGATTCTCACACAACGTGATTTGACAATTAATTAGTATTTTACAAAAGTAAAGTCTTTATGTCGGGAGATCTCTGAATTAGATGCTACATCAAATATCAATGATGATCGGAAAAGAAGAATTATTATTCATGGCTGAAAGCCTAAATATATAAGTTTCATCACTGCAATCCAAGGATGGCCAGTTCAACAATCACTAGAAATGTTAGAAAATCTTCTAGCTAACTAGGAGACTCTTGTAAAGCAAGTAGCTGGTGTTTCTTTGAAAAATGAAGAAGAAGCACTTTTCAGCAACAAAAGGCAAAACAAATCAAGAAATCAACATGCATACAAGTATGACAACTCAAAAAAAGGCCAAAAAAGAAGCAACCATGCAGGGGGAGCTGATAAGAATCAAAACTTTATTAAAAAGTAGGGCAAATTCCACAATTTTGAATGTTATAATTATGGAAAGAATGGCCACTTTACTCGTGATTGTCGATTTAAAAGGCGTACAACTTAAGGCAACATAGGTACATCAAGTAATCAAAAGAATAGCGAAGATGAATGGGATATGGAGGCCTCTTATGTAGTGATTGATGATATCAGTGATGTTGTTGCAATTGGAGTTACTGTGACAGAGAAGGAGGAGCTAGCGTTAGCAATATCCACTCCTAGTAAAATTGATTATAATAAGAGTTCGATTGTTGACTCAAGATGCTCTAATCACATGATGGGTGTACCCCAATAAGTCATATTGGTAAAACTATGGTTGTACCCCAGTTCAGTTCAAAGAAAGTGTAACTCCAAGGTGTCTACCATGTACCTGAGATGAAGAAGAATTTATTTTTAGTTTCTCAACCGAAAGCTCCAGGTAACTATGTCGTGTTTGGTCCTGATAACGTGAAAGTCTATCAGAAGGTGGAAATTATTGGTACACCGTTTATAGAAGGGAAGAAACAAGAATCTGTCTACGTGATGTCAGCCAAGTCAGCATACATAGATAAGATAAGAAAGAACGAGATGACAAATCTTTGGCATGCACGATTGGGACATGTTAGCTATCACAAGCTAAAAGTCATGATGATGAAGTCTATGCTCAAAGGCCTTCCTGAGTTGGACATTAGAGCTAACACAATCTGTGTTGGATGTCAATATGGAAAGGCTCATCAACTTCCATTTGAGGAGTCAACTTTTAGAACCAAACAACCACTGCAGTTAGTTCACTCAGATGTGTTCGGGCCTATCAAACAACCATCCGTAAGTGGATTAAATTATATGGTCACTTTCATTGATGATTTTTCAAGGTATGTTTGGGTTTTCTTTATGAAATAAAAATATGAAACGTTGACTAAGTTCAAAGAATTCAAAGAAAAGGCATAAAGTGAAGTTGGTCGAAGAATACAATGTTTGCGCTCAGATAATGGTGGGAATTATACATTTGATGAGTTCAATACATACCTTCGAGAGCATAAGGTCATAAGGCAGTTCACCCATCCTAATGCTCCACAAAATAATGGAGTAGCTAAAAAAAAGAATCGACATTTGACAGAAATTTGTTGAAGCATGTTGCACGCCAAAAATGTGCCATCCAGATTTTGGGCTGAGTGCATGAAGACCGCACCCCATGTGATCAACAGATTGCCTCAAGATGGATTGAGTTTTTTTCTCCATTTGAAAAGCTATGGAGTCTCAAACCAGTGGTGAGTCACTTTCAAGTCTTCAGAAGTGTCTGTTATGTATTGGTTCCTGATCACCTTCGAAGCAAATTTGACAAAAAGGCGGTTCGATGCATTTTTGTTGGCTATGATGATCAAAGAAAGGGGTGGAGATGCATAGATCCAACAACAAACCGGATACATGTGTCAAGGAATGTTGTATTTGATGAGGCATCATCTTGGTGGTCACCAGAACAGATTGTTCTATCGGATACAAAATAAATAGAAGACAAGTTGCACGAGAAGTTTGATATGAAGCTAGAAAATCATCTTCAACTCATGAAAACTCTATAGAATCAACACCAGAAATTGATGATGAAGCTGAAATTGAGAGGAGTCCATGGCGAACCGGAGTACATCATCAGAGTCTTGAAGAAGAGCACTTTGATGAACCTGAAGAAGCTTCCACTCAATCACAACCTCGAAGATCACATAGGCAACGGAAACCAAATCCAAAATATGCTAATATGGCTTTAACAGAATTGGATATGGTTAAAGAACCATCTACTTATGATGAGGTGTCAATAAAGCAAGAATGGAATAAGGCTATGGAAGTATAAATTCTTGCATTGAAGCAAAATCAGACATGGGAGCTAGTGCCAAAGCCTAAAGATGTCAAACCTATTTCATGCAAATGGGTTTACAAGTTGAAGGTACGCACTGATGGAATCATTGATAGATGCAAAGCTCGCTTGGTAGCTCGTGGATTTTCTCAGGAGTATGGATTGGACTATGATGAGACGTTTAGTCGAGTTGCAAAAATCACCACTATTCGTGTTTTATTAGAAATTGTAGCTAGTAAATCACGGAATCTCTGGTAGATGGATATTAAAAATGCATTTCTGTATGGTGATTTGGATCGAGAAATATATATGGAGCAGCCGCAAAGGTTTGAGTACAAATCTCACCCAATGTACATGTGCAAGCTAAAGAAAGCTCTATATGGCTTGAAGTAAGCTCCGAGAGCATGGTATGGGAAAATTGTTGAGTTCTTACTTAGTAGTGATTTTGCAATGGCACCGACTGATTCGAGTTTATTTATAAAAATTCGAAATGAAAAACTAGCAGTTGTGCTGGTTTATGTTGATGAACTCATCATTACAGGAGATGACACATAAGAAATTGATCAAATCAAAAGGAATTTGTCTATGAGTTTTCAAACGAAAGAGTTTTGATATGATCAAGGATTGATAACTAAACATTTGAGGATCTTTCTTTGATTTCAAGTGCTAAGAATTCAAGATCAAACACAAACTAGAACAATGGAATGAAGCTTGATTCTCAAGTGAGAATCAAGAGAAACAAAAAGGAGTAGAAGATCATAATTATATATGAATTGAAATGACAAGAATAAGAATTAAAGTGCAGAATTTAAAGTACAGAAAATTAAAGAATAAAAGTAGAAAATGGAATAAGAAGAAGATGAAGGGAAGGCGCCACAAATTGAATCGCCTTTGAGAAGAAGATTCAATTTGATAAGCCAAGGTAAGATTCACCACTTGAATAAGGATATTCAAGATAAGAATCAAAGGTTCAACTCATGAACCAAGAATAGGAGAACTCTCAACTCTCTCTAGAAATCTCAAGTGTGAGAAAACTCAAATGTATTCAAACTTTAAAAAAGATTTACATGATATCTATTTATAGGCCCATCCTACATAAGGTGCAAGCTAGACTAACTTGAAGTGCAAGTTACCCTAGCTTGGAGTGTAAGTAGCGCCTTTTTCCTTCATCCACCCAAGTGTGGGCTTTGTTTTAAGCCTAATGCCTTCTACTATTATGCTTTGGCCCAATAGGTCCAAGTCCTAGATTAGTCCTAAGTGCTTCTTTTGAATAAGTACTTTTCATTACATAAACTCTACTCTATACAAGGTTCCTAGTCCTA
This sequence comes from Sophora flavescens, assembly GCA_030762895.1. Taxonomy (NCBI): domain Eukaryota; kingdom Viridiplantae; phylum Streptophyta; class Magnoliopsida; order Fabales; family Fabaceae; genus Sophora; species Sophora flavescens. The sequence continues at coordinate 88,519,835 of CM061066.1, forward strand.
CCTTTATTATATGAAGTCTAAGCTAAACAAGGGCCCTAGGTCCTATCCCTAACTAGGTGGTCAATAGCTCAATGCACAAGAGGTTCAAGGTGAAGCCCTCTTCATACGGTTGCCTATGAGTCAAATGATTGACCACCACCTTCTTCAATGAGTCTTGGATTCTTCTAGGCCTTGCCCTTGTTAAGGTTCCATGTAGGTCTTCAATGCTAGGTCATTGGCTTTAATTGTCCATGCTCATATCATCCCCTCATTCTTGAAGCACATTCGTCCACGAATTGTGTTGATCATCATTTGTGTCATTTTCAAAAAGACCGAGATCAGACATATTAAACGTGGAACTTACATTACAATCACCAAGAAGATCTATTTTATATGTATTATCATTTATTTTCTCCAATACCTGGAAAGGTCCATCACCCATTGGTAGGAGTTTGGACTTCCTTTGTAAAGGAAACCTCTATTTTCTTAAATGCACCCATTCCCAATCACCCGGTTTGAGTAACACTTGTTTTCTTCCCTTATTTACTTGCCTTGCATTGTTATCCCCCCTTTTTTTTTCAATATTCGATTTTACTTGTTCATGGAGGTTTTTAACAAATTCTGCGTAGGCAATCCCATCTTGATGCAACAAAGATTGGTCAATTGGTAATAGAAGCAAATCAAGTGGGGTTTGTGGATTAAAACCATAGACTATCTCAAAATGGGGGTACTTAGTAGTAGAATGGTGCACACGGTTGTATGCAAACTCAATGAAAGGTAAGCACTCTTCCCAAGACTTTAGGTTTTTCTTGAGGATGGTTCTTAGGAGAGTAGAAAGAGTCCTATTAACCACCTCGGTTTGCCCATCCGTTTATGGGTGGAAAGTAGTCGAAAAGAGTAATTTAGTTCCAATCTTGCCCCATAAAGTTCTCCAAAAGTGACTTAGAAACTTTGTATCTTTATCGGATACAATGCTTCTAGGAATCCCATGTAGTCTAACTATTTCCCTAAAGAAAAGGTTGGCGACATGGCAAGCATCATCACTTTTGTGACATGAAATGAAATGGGCCATCTTGGAAAACCTATCTACAACCACAAAGATTGAGTCATTCCCTCGCCTAGTCCTTGGCAATCCCAGTACAAAATCCATAGAGATATCAATCCAAGGAGAAGAAGGACTAGGTAATGGAGTGTACAACCCATGTGGCTTACTCTTTGACTTTTCCTTCAAACATTCAATGCATTTTTCATATAACTTTTGGACTTGGATTTTCATTTTTGTCCAAAAGAAATGTTCATGCAAAACCTCTAGATTCTTGTGAACACCGAAGTGCCCCATTAAGCCCCCTTGATGTGCTTCTCTTACCAATAACTCTATAATAGAATGCCTTGGCACACAAAGTCTTTTGTCTTTAAAAAGGAATACTTCATTGATGAAATATCCTTTATGTTCCATGGACCCTATTTGAGTGTAAATTGTAGAGAAGTCCGGATAATTAACATACAATTCCTTTATGTGATCAAACCCTAGAATTTTAGTTTCGAGTGTTGAAAGTAAGGCATATCTACGTGAAAGCGCATCGGCCACAACATTGCTTTTACCTTGTTTATGTTTAATCACATAAGGAAATTGTTCTATAAATTCTATCCATTTGGCATGTCTCTTGTTTAATTTTCCTTGCCCCTTTAAGTGTTTTAATGATTCATGATCACTATGACTAACAAATTCCTTGGGCAAGAGATAGTGTTGCCAAACTTTGAGACTCTTTACTAGGGCATAAAGTTCTTTATCATAAGTTGAATATTCCAAATGTGCTCCAACAAGTTTCTCACTAAAGTAAGCAATGGGTCCTTCTAGAAGCAAAACGGCCCCAATGCCTACATTAGAAGCATCGCACTCTATCTCAAAAGATTTCACAAAATTTGGAAGTGCGAGAACTGGTGCATGCATTGGTTAATTTCTCTTTGAGTATATTGAAGGAGTTTTCTTGGCTTTGACCCCAATGAAATGACACATTTTTCTTTAAAACCTCATTTAAAGGACTTACCAAAATGCTAAAGTCTTTGACAAATCTTCTATAAAAACTTGCCAATCCATGGAAACTCCTAATATCTCCAACATTTTTAGGTCTTGGCCAACTTTGGATGGTCTTAATTTTCTCTTCATTTACTTGCACACCTTGTGCACTAATAACATAGCCCAAGAATACCACTTTGGTGGTATAAACTGTGCATTTCTCAAGGTTGCCAAAAAGTTTTTCATTCCTTAATACGAACAAAACACACTTTAAATGTTCATGATGTTCATCAAGTGTTTTGCTATATATTAAGATATCATCAAAATAGACAACCACAAATTTACCAAGGAATTCCCTAAGGACATGATTCATGAGCCTCATGAATGTCCTTGGTGCATTAGTGAGTCCAAAGGGCATCACATGCCATTCATAAAGTCCATACTTGGTTTTAAAAGCGGTTTTCCATTCATCCCCTTCTCTTATTCTTATTTGATGATAGCCACTTCTTAGGTCAATTTTTGAAAAGATTTGTGACCCATGTAGCTCATCCAATAAGTCATCTAACCTTGGGATTGATTGTCTATATTTGATGGTTATGTTATTAATGGATCTACAATCCGTGCACTTTCTCCATGTACCATCTTTTTCTGGTACTAAAATAACCGACATTGCACATGGAGAAAGTGATTCTCTTATCCATTCTTTTTCCAACAATCCTTCAACTTGCCTTTGAATTTCTTTCGTTTCTTGTGGATTTCTCCTATAGGCCGGCCTATTAGGAAGAGAAGCACTAGGAATTAAGTCCATGTGATGCTCAATCCCCCTCATAGGTGGCAAACCTTTAGGAAGCTCTTTTGGAAAAACATCTTTGAAATCATCCAAAATAAACTCAAAGGGTTTTGGCAAAGAAAGAGATGAAGTAGAATTTTCATCATTATTTTTGGTGTAAAGTAAATATATTGGTTGATTGGCCAATAATATTTTCTTGACTTCCTTTTCTTTTAGAAATAAGCATTCTTTGCCATCTATTTCTTTACCTTTATTTTTTTCAAAAACATTTTGCTCACTTGTGCAATTTGCCTTTTTCATATTCTTTTGTTGCACATTATTTTATTTATTTATTTCTTTTCCACTCTTGGCTTTTCTCTCGAGCTCCCTTTTCTCTCTCATTTTCCTTTGATCCTCACCAATTTCTTTAGGAGAGAGAGGTACAAGAGTAATATTTTTGTTGTGGTGCATGAAAGTAAATTTATTGGAAAGGCCATCATGTATGACATTCCTATCAAATTGTCATGGCCTTCCTAGCAACACATGTCCCGCTTCCATAGGCACCACATCACACATCACTTCATCATGATAAGAGCCAATGGAAAAACTCAACAACACTTACTGGTTCACCAAGATTTCACCCATCTCACTTAGCCATTGCAACTTGTATGGCCTAGGGTGTGGATTGGTTTTGAGACCAAGTTTGGTCACCAATCTTTGGCTAGCTACATTAGTGCAACTTCCTCCATCAATTATTGCTGCACACAATTTTCCAATCACCATGCACCTAGTGTGAAAAATATTTTCTCTTTGGCTCTCATCCTCCTCTTTTACTTTGACTCCTAAGAGTCTTCTCACCATCAAAAGGTCTCCTTCAAGTGGAAAGACTTCATCTTCACCACTCTCACTAGAAGACTCACAAGAAGAGGCACTAGTGACATCAATCTCATTATTACATCTAGAGATAATTGTTCTCTTGTTAGGACATTGTGATGCAATATGTCCCTTTCCTAAACATTTAAAACATTTAATGTCTCTAGCTCTAGAAGAAGTGGTTGTAGAAGTAGAAGGTTTAGAGTTAGAAGATGTGGACTTGGATCCACCTTTACCATAACCCTTTAATTGTTTGAATGAATCACCCTCCTTCTTGGAATTGTCCTTCCAAGATGAATTGTTGTTGTTGAAGAAAGGTTTCTTGAAAGACTTTTTCCTCTTAACTTGAGCTTCAACCTTGATTGCATGATGCACCAAGTCTTCTAATTCAACGTAGTTGTAAAGTTCAACCACATCTTGGATGTCTTGGTTGAGTCCACCCAAGAACCTAGATATAGTTGCTTCTCTATCTTCTTCTATGTTTTCTCTAATCAATATAACCTCCAAATCTTTGTAATATTCTTCTACACTCATGCTTCCTTGCCTCAATACTTGTAGCCTATGGTGTAGGTCTCTAGTATAGCTTGAATGAACATATATCTTTCTCATGACTTTCTTCATCTCTGTCCTAGTGCCAATGGGTTCCTCATCATACGTTTTTCTCTCTTTACATAATTGATCCCACCAAATTAAAGCATAATCTTGAAATTATAAACTTGCTACTTTTACTTTTTTTTTTCTTCACTATAATAGTAACAAGAAAATATATGTTCTAATTTGGTTTTTCATTCTAAATAAGCATCAGAATCACTCTTCCCATGGAAGCTAGGGATCTCCCCACCTTCACATTATGCAACTTGTCATCCTTGTCATGCCTTCTTCCTCTATGCTCATGTCTAGGTCTCCATCTATCAAATCTAGGTCTTTCCTCATGGTTATCTTCGGAATGTGATGAACCTCTATGAGAGTTGGTATGCCTTGATCCTTCTTTGCTCTCAAGTATTTCCAATCTTTCAAACATTCTTTTCATGTGGTTTGTCATTCTATCCAACTTCCTATTCAAGTTCCTTGTTCTTGGTGATGATATAGGAGAATCTTCAATGTCTTCTTCATGTAAGGAAGTCACGGTGCACTTACAAATTCAAAAATTACATACAAAATCCAGAAAATGAAAAATTACACAAAACAAATGAATATTACACCAATGAGGACAATTACATCACCAAGAATCAAAAGAATTAAGTACAAACCAAACTAGTGACAAATACACTTAAAGAACAAAGAATTATAAGAAAAAAATGAAAGTACAAGGACCTCACCATTCACTCAGATATGGTCACTCGTTTATATCACTCAAGTAGACTTTTACAAGATGATTTCACTCTTGTCTCTTTCCACTCAAGAGTTTCCTCCTCAAGGGATCTACAAAATGAAACAAGACTCTCAACTATTAGTCCACAAACAAGTGATAAAGCAACCAATAAGCAAATCAATTTCAAGAGGCCAAGAAAGTGGAAAAACAACTAATACAAAACTAATGGAGTTTAGAAGACAAGCAAGAAAAGGTTCAAGAAGAATTGCACACTCAAATTGATGTGAAGAAGACAAGTTGAAAGAGTTCAACAAAGTATAATTCAAATTTAAACAAAGTGTTTGTGAACAAATAATTATCAAAATGAATTGTGATACATCAATATGTTATGGATCAATACAAATATAAGCACGTGGAATGTGGCAAGTCTTTTACCTTTGCTGATTTTTTTTTCCAGATTTTACACTTTTGCCCAAAAACTTTGTATATTTACGATTTTGGCACACTTTTTCTTTTTACACTAGATTTTTTTTTAAATTGCCGCCACTTGACTTTTCCTAATTACAATTTCACAACAATTACAATGAAATTTTCGAATTACAAAAAAAATCCTTCAAGCATGAATAAACTTGAACAACATTGATGTAATACTTGGAAATATGAACAATTCAAGTAGTGTAAAAAAAATTCCAAGTGAATAAGCACAAATCAAGTAATTAGAGACTTAGATCTTTCATTCAAGTGAATTATAAACACATCATTTCCACAATTTGAATTTCATGAAGATCTATTAGGTTCTAAAAATTTGAAATCATTGAAGCACTTTTGATTAAAATTTGAATTAATCTTACTATTGTGAATTGAAATTTGAATTTGAATTTTCAATTTGTTCAAAATCATAAAGTAAGACAAAGATATTTATGCTTGAATTTTCAAGAAGCAACCAAAATTCAAATGTAATCTATGTTTACATTAAAAAATGGCGCCTAAAAATGCTTTGGTGAAAAGTGGAGGGAAAAAATTTTCACCAAAATTCAAGCAAGATCAATTCAAACATATTTCAAACTCTAGATTCATGATCACAATTGGATTCAATTTGAATTTCATCATCCAATTTCAAGTGATTAATGGTGCCAAAAACTCACATTAATTCATCATGAAAATGGCTCCAACTCAAAAAACATCATAGAATTTGAAAATTTTGGTCAAAAATTCAAAACAATTAAAGATTCAAAGAACTAGCTCTAGATACCACATGATCAAGGATTGATCACTAAACATTTGAGTATCTTTCTTTGATTTCAAGTGCTAAGAATTCAAGATCAAACACAAACTAGAACAATAGAATGAAGCTAGAGAAACAAAAAGGAGTAGAAGAGCACAATTATATATGAATTGAAATGACAAGAAAAAGAATTAAAGTGCAGAATTTAAAGTGTAGAAAATTAAAGAATAAAAGTAGAAAATGGAATAGGAAGAAGATGAAGGGAAGGCAGCACAAATTGAATCATCTTTGAGAAGAAGATTGAATTTGATAAGCCAGGGGAAGATTCACCACTTGAATAAGGATATTCAAGATAAGAATCAAAGGTTCAACTCATGAACCAAGAAGAGGAGAACTCTCAACTCTCTCTAGAAATATCAAGTGTGAGAAAACTCAAATGTATTCAAACTTCAAAAAAGATTTACATGACATCTATTTATAGGCTCATCCTACTTAAGGTGCAAGCTAGATAAACTTGAAGTGCAAGTTACCCTAGCTTGGAGTGCAAGTAGCGCCCTTTTCCTTCATCCACCCAAGTGTGGACTTTGTTTTGGGCCTAATGCCTTCTACTATTATGCTATGCCCAATAGGCCCAAGTCCTAGATTAGTCCTAAGTGCTTCTTTTGAATAAGCACTTTTCATTACAGAAACTCTACTCTATACAAGGTTCCTAGTCCTACCTTTATTACATGAAGTCTAAGCTAAACAAGGGCCCTAGGTCCTATACCTAACTAGGTGGTCAACAGCTCAATGCACAAGAGGTTCAAGGTGAAGCCCTCTTCATACGGTTGCCTATGAGTCAAATGATTGACCACCACCTTCTTCAATGAGTCTTGGATTCTTCTAAGCCTTGCCCTTGTTAAGGTCCATGTAGGTCTTCAATACTAGGTCCTTGGCTTTGATTGTCCATGCTCATATCAAGTTTGGACAACTCAAACATTTTCTTGGGATTGAAATAGATACAAGTCAGGGATTGTTCTTATGTCAGCAGAAATATGCAAGAGATCTTCTAGAAAGATTTTGAATGCTGGATTGCAAGCCCGTAGCAATTCCGATAGAAGTAAATGCCAATTTTTTTGCAGTTGAAGGCAAAGATCTAGGAGATTCCTCTATGTATAGGTAGATAGTTGGAAGCTTGATTTATCTAACACTGACATGCCTAGATATTTCTTTTATAGTAGGAGTAGCAAGCCGATTTATGCAAAATCCAAAGAAGCCTCATTTGGATATGGTTTGACGTATTCTGAGATACATTAAAGGTACATTAGATTATGGTATCTTCTATTCGAAAAATGGAAGCTACTTGTTGATTGGATATTGTGACGCTGATTATGCTGGTGATCATGACACGCGTCGATCCACAACTGGGTATGTGTTTAGTCTAGGTTCGGGTTCTATATTATGGTGCATTAAGAGACAACCAACAGTGTCATTGTCAACCACTGAAGTAGAATATAGAGCAGCAGCTATGGCTGCTCAAGAAAGTTCGCAGCTACGAGAACTTTTGAAAAATTTGCACCAACCAATTGACTTTGCTATTCCTTTGTATAGTGATAATCAATTAGCAATATGCTTGGCAGAGAACCCGATGTTTCATTCTCGTACAAAGCATGTACGAATTCAATACCACTTTGTTCGTGAAAAAGGGTTGCTTGGAGATATAAGAATGGAGTTTGTGAACACTAATAATCAAGTAGCAGATATTTTCACAAAAGGACTCAATTGTATGAAGTTCGAAGAGTTTAGAAGACAACTCGTCATGACAACAAGGTCCAAGATAAGAGAAAATAATTATTGAGGGGGTATTAAAAAAAAGCAATTATTATTATCTCTCACATGAAGAATTACTAGCCAATTGCAAGCACTAAATAGCTATAGTTGCAAAATTTGAATACTGCACTGTTTACAACTGGTCCACCTTTTTACAGCTTGATGCTCATCCAAATTACAGCTGCAAATAGATGGCCACGGCCCAAAGTTTCCTTGTTTCATAAGATTACTTAGTTTGATAGGTTTTTTAATATTTTATTATTTTTCTAAGCCTATATAAGGCATATATGCTGTACGTTTGGTTTGTGTGTGTGTTTAGAATGAATTAAAGCAATTCAGTAACATTCATGTTTCTTTACTTGCCTATTACGTGAGTGTGTGAGAAAGAAAGGAAAATCTGTTAGTTCCTTATTTCCTTTTCTTTCAACATAGACTCTCTCTAAAAAATAAATATTGAAAATGGAACTAATAAAATTTATAATTACAAGGCTCTAAATATAAGTATTTTTAATATCGACTTTGAATATATTCTTGTATTTTTTTAATTGTGATGAAATGTTGTTTTAACCGTTGTTGTTGATGATTCTGATATTGGAATGGTTGTGGAGGGGTAGTGAAAGTCCTAGATCTGCAGTTTTCATGAATTAGAAAGCCAATAATCAATTATTACTTAAAAAATAATTAGGTTGTTTATGTCCTTGAAGCCTTGATTTTGGATAAGCACTGATCAATTAGGTTGTGATGCCCTTAACCCATAACCTAATACTTTAATTCTAGCGATACATTTCTTATTCAGTTGATACCTTATAAAAGAAAATAATTAGTTTTACGCTATTTTATACCTCTATTTTTTCTGTACCAATTGAAATGAACAGATTAAAAGTCGAGAATGGGATTGAATTGTGTTTTAGTTAACTTTTTTCGCAAATAACAAAGTTTTCTCCAAATACAGATTCAGACACAAGGATCCGTCTGATATAAAAATAGTTTATGAAAACTTAGCACTATCAACCCAGTTAGAACACTACGTATAAGACAAGTTGAAGGGATAAAATAGAAGATTATGTAACACCCTTCTCGAGCGCTACATCATATGTGACATTTTAAGGCCGAAAAGCAGGTTGATTAAAATTGGCTATAAACGAATGTGGTAATTTTTTTATTTTTCTTAAGTCATAAATATAACTACTTTGATTTAAATGAATGGACAATAAAATATTCCATTATATCAATTAAGGTCATGAGTTCGAATATCGTTTACATGATACCTAACCGACTCATAAACAGAAAATATAAAAATGTACAGACTCAACATAAAGATATGGAGACGCGGCTCCTAAAATATAACATACTTGGAGTCGCAGCTCCATAAACTTTAACATTAACTCCCAAGCATACCCAGCTAGCCAAACTAAAATAGAAAGACAATTCTTTCTCGTACATCGTGAGAAGAATAAACCCAACTGACGAGATCTAGTGGAAACTCTATTTGAGTCCACTACCGACAACATTACAAAAGTCACTACTAGAGTCACTACAAAAGTAACTCTCGGACTAAGCCCTTTCCTCTTCTAAGAGGAAAAACATGGTCTATGAACCATCGACAGTATGGAAGACGTCCACTCGAAACTTCATTGTATCATCCGCATGCTCGAACCTCATCCTCTATGATGCGTCAGCCACGCGACATCTTGATGTCTCAATCTTCTCAAAAGAGTACAGAAGGCACATAGCCAGCCGACATAGGCAATATAAAAATAAAGAGGTGTGATTTCCATTTATCTTACACATAAGGCAGACATGCAATGGTGTGACTCACAGGTATATAATACAACAGTCATATATTCTTTTTATCTCCTTTTTAATTCTGCAACTCAAAACTCCAAGAATATATTATACCAAACTCAACGGTAAGCTTATCAAGCATACCGGACATGGTTTGTCCGTCGAGGGACAGGAACAGAGAGAAATTGATTGAAACCGTATAGTCCCATTCCTACACTGCCTCAAGGAATATCCGATTCTAACATCGGAGCTAATTTGATATTTTGGAAAGGAATGGTTAGTACAGGTTTTATCTACGCCCACCTTCAGGCACCATGTGTGGTTATCTTGGCACACAAGGCTCAAATCATAATCATAATGTACGTACTATCATAATCACATGTGATCTCAAACTCTTTGTGGAACAACAGGCTCTTTATGAAACCTCTACTACTGGGAAGCTTGGATTCCTTGGAACAAAGGCCTTTCTGAACATAGTATCAACTATGTAGTTGAGCAAAATTGCTGGAATACGTCCAATTGGTTTATCCATCGGATAACCTCGTGATTCCACCAGAATCCATTTGATGTTACTCTGACGAACGATATTCCCTGGTACAAATCACCGGCTCTTCACTAATCCACAGTTCTCAAACAGACTTGTCATGTTTGTGTAAAGATGTTTTAAGGTACTTGCTTACAAGTCCTAACACATTATGAAATTGGATCGATAATCCAATCATTTATTTCTTTACACTTTTCAAATGGAGCCTTTCTCTTGGCTTCCAAGAAATCAAATAACTCTTACTCCATTAAATATTATGGAGGTATGTATAATGAATTATCCAGACTTTACAACAAATGGTCTTACTTCACCATAAGTCATAAATCATTAAGTTCATATTTTCACTAAGTCATTCATTACTTAGGTTTTGCTCTTTAATGTAAATACTAGTCTTTGAAGACTAAAATCTTCTTTTGTCTTAAAACCAAAATCTTTGGTTAAAACCAAACCATTTTGAAATCAGATTCCATCAAAGTAAATAAGTACTAAATTCCTTAAAACAATTTCTTGAAAAACGTCGAAACTCTTAAAATACCGTTTTACCGCTTTTTACTGCATTTCAACTTAAATTCCATATAATCACAAATGTAATCATTCTTCTCAAATCCTTCACTTTCATAAGTTACCATACTTATTTTAAAGTATTAAAATACTGATTGCAAACTCTACATCATTTTTTTCTCAAAAATCTTTAAAAATGTTCGACGACGGTTTAGCCGCTTTTTACAGGTTTTAGACCTAAAAGTCATACTTTTGAAAATATGATTCTTCACCTCAAATATATTACTCACCTAGGTTAAAATACTCATTTTGAGATGTTGAAACACTGCTTTTACAGTTTCCTTTCCATGTATATAAAATTCCTAAAAATTTGATCGAACATCGTTAAGTTTGTAAATCGCGTAAATCATTTTTCAATGATTTTACACTCTAATAGTCCAAAAGTCATTTTGGAGTTTTAGAACAGTTTAGAGGTACGGAAAATAGTTTATAACTGTCCAATTACATAAATTTTCGAAAATTGCAGTTTAGTCCCTAAACTTTCATTAATTACAAAAAGGTCCTTATTCACTTAAAACCTTATAACTTTTTATTTATAACTTCGAGTCACACCAAACCAACTTCTATAGAAATATTTTTCAGTTACTCTCAATTTTACAGAAATTATATTTCTGCCCCCAAATATTTTACAATAATTGCAAAAAGGTCCTTATTTACAAAAAAAGCTTATAACTTTTTATGTATTAATCCAATAAACACCAAACCAATTTCTATGGTCTTATCTTATCATTCACTTCAACTGTGTGACATATTCATATTTATAGTTCAGTCCCACAATTTTCCAGAAATTGCATAAAAGTCCCTAAAGACTCATAAATTTATATCTTTTAACATGCATATCCAAATCAATCCAAACCAATTTCTATACTTTTATATGGTCTTATCTTATCATTCACTTCAACTGTGTGACATATTCATATTTATAGTTCAGTCCCACAATTTTCCAGAAATTGCATAAAAGTCCCTAAAGACTCATAAATTTATATCTTTTAACATGCATATCCAAATCAATCCAAACCAATTTCTATACTTTTATATATTCATTCCACAACCATATGACATATCATACCACAACCAAGTATCAAATCAAATCCTCCAAGAGGATCACACACATATAAATCAATAATATACACTTATGAGTTACAAAACATATACACTAAATAAACCATCAACATATATACATTAAGGTAGAATAGTAGTAATCCCCCCTCCCCCCCACCCCCCACCTCTTGTGATCACTTGGAACTCAAGCAGTAGAAGGATGTTGTTCACCTAAATCACAAGGTTTTGAACCCACAAAACCTAGCCATTAACAACTAACAAGAAATCAAGTTAAGGATTGAAGAAAATCACCTAAGCCCATTTGAGCATAGGTTCGGCCAACTCAAAAAGAAATAGCTAGGGATCTCTAAATTTTTCAAGCTCTTGGATGATGAATATAGAAGTCATATGAAGATCATAGAAATTGATCACACATTAAAATGATTTTTCTATGATTTTCTAGAATTATTTGAAAAACTAGATCTAGGAATTTGATCTTGAAGAAAACATGGATTTAAGAAGAAAACTTGTGATAAAAAGTGAAGGTGTGATCATGGATCATAAGGCTATACCTTTCGAATTGGAAGAAATGAACAAGATCTTAGACTTCCTTTGAAAATCACTATGAAGAACTTAAGAACATGAACCAAATGAGTAAAATGAATGACCAAGTGTGGTCTTAAGGAGTGTGGCCATGAGTTTCTAAGGAGTAAAGGGTCCAAATAGTAAAATGTTGTCATGGCACACTTGAAGTTATAATGAAGGATTAAGGGTAATTTGGACATTTCACACATAACCGTCATTACCTCCATTTAATGCAAGACGACTAACCCCTATGACTCACCACCATGAGTCATCATAGATGACTCATTGTCCTCGTACGTCCATCGTCGGCTTTTGTCTCTGCACCTCCTTTCTTGATTCTATCGATCCCCGATCGCCGAGGATTCGCCTGACTAACGTATAATAACCTATTTATTTTTAAAATTTTCAAAATAACCACTATCGTTGGAAACAAAACAAGAATCTAAACTATTTTGTTCTCGGGTCAAAATTAGGTTTTCTGATCAGTAAAATCTTACTGTCAGTTAAAATGCAGACCGAGTTTCGTCTGAATTTTAAACCTAAATTTTTACCGTAACCTTATACCATTAGGTAGAGTAAAATTATTATTTTATTTTATCCGAAATCATTTTCTAGATCTCAGATAAAATATAAAGAATTAAAAATTCTACCGATAATGAAAATAGTAAAAACGGGGTGTTACTGTAGACACAAAGATTTATACTGATTCACCCCAAACCTTGGGCTACGTCCAGTCCTTGGTTTCTCCAAGTATTATCACTTTAACTGATTAGGTAACAAATAGGTATTGTTTGCACACCTAGCCTTCGCATGCTCAACTAACAAGTATTGTTTGCACACCTAGCATCTCCAGGCTCAAACAAGTATTCTATCAGCAAGCCTCTTTCAGACTCTACAAATGGTAGGGTTTGAATGAAGCAGCAGCTTCATAGATTACAACTTTGCAATCAACCGAATAACACTCAATGAGTGAATAAACATTTTGGTAGGTATGACTGCAATAAAGACTTCTTAATAAATACAAATGATTGAGCAGAGAAGTATTCTAAGAATAACCGAGAGCTTTGAATGCGAAGTGAGTATTGAATGCTTGAGTGCAGGGACGGAGCCAGACTCAGATGATTGGGAGGGCCAAGTATAAAAATTAATGTTCATCCAATATATATATATATATATACACACACACACACACACACATTAAATTTCATGTAAAATATTCATAGTTATATGTTTGAAAATGTTAATTACATTAGTAATATATAAGACAACAGAACACATCTTCTGCATGTCATGAAAATCATCTACAATTGAATTTATACTAAACTTTTTAGCATACACTAAACTTTTCAATAGTGTATATATATATATATATATCATTTATTTATAATAAAAAACAGGGAGTGCAAGTGCCCTCCCCACCCATAACATGGATCCGTCCCTGCTTGAGTGAATAAGTTCAGGTGTGTGTCTTCAACAATCTTCAAAGTCTTCTATTTATACTCATGAGTAATAAATCCGTTGAGGAGGGCTCTTCAGATGAGTAAACTTTTGTTCTTCGTTCAATAATGCCAAATAGTCGTTCTGAACTTGCATTTAATGTTTATGATCGTTGGAGAGCTTCAAGACAAGTTGAACGTATATGTCTTTACTTTATCAAAGTGCAGCTTGATTCAGAGCAATGTTTGTTGCTTTTCAAACTTGGGCAACGCGACTTTCCTTATTTGTGCAACACGAATCTACGACTGAGTAAAGGTTATTTTGCCTTTTGTAACAAAAGGAATTTCAAACACGAATTGATGCTTTGAGCTTCTGAATCCGATTTTCTTGATTAGAAAATTCAAAGGAATATTATTGACTTTCGAATATAAGTGTAGTGAAGGTCTTCTAGTCAAGTTGTAGGGTCAGACGCATTTTCGTATCTTGTAGATACCGAGTCTTTCTTCAGACGCATTGTGTTGTCATAACACAGACGCATCTTTGAGACTTGCTATTTTTTCCAAAAAACTCTTGCTTTATGATCTGCATGCTTAATACACATATTATCAGATTTCAAAAGGTTCATTAAAAATAATTCTTTGCTTGGATTCATCAAAATCAGATATGTCAAAAACTAAACCCTTCTCCGTTATGGTCCTCAAACGATGAGCATATAACGGATAGTGGATAAGTTAGCGGATATCGGATAAGCTAGAAAATTGGATTTGAAGTGTTTGGTAAAACTGGCGATTGAATTAGATAATAAATGTAAAATGAAATAAAAGGATATTTTATATGTTTTTTCATATAAATTATGTATATATATTATTTATTTTATTTATTTTAAAATCACTTAATACTTTAATTTATTTTAAATTATATATCATTTCAAAAATTAAACTATTATTTTTGAGTTTTAATATTAATTTATTTATAATAAATAAAACATGCTAATAAAAATGACATGATGATTTTTTTTTTAGATAAAAAATATTATATATTTTTTATCATAAATATAAATCTAAATAGTGAAATTAAGTCTCATTTATATACTTTGTTAAATAAATAAATTTTAAATTTTTTTATGTTAAAATTTATAGTAAGGATAAAAATGGAAGAAAAAATGATGAGCTATAAGCTCAAACGCTACCTCAAGCAGTGTTTGGAAAAAAAAGATATAAGCTAATTTTAAAAACAGTCGCCAAACAGGGCTACATTTTCATCCCCTATAAGCTATCCGATATAAGCTAGCGGATTTGGAAAACCAAACAAAGCCTAAGTGTTCCAGGATATACAAAAGAGGGAACCCCAACCAAAAATCTACTAGTTCTCTAGCATACTTAAAAAAGAAATCAAAAAGCAATACCTATGGGCACTCTCCAAAAAGAAAAACCAAGAAAACTAAAACTCTACATCACCGAAAGCATAAGCTATAGAGAGATGATCGTCGGAGGAATTAGAGGCTGAAACACCATGTATTCTCAAAACTCGAAAATTTGACGCTTTAGTTCAATTATCCACTCTCTAACTTCGAGTGAAATCCTGGCAAGGCATGGAAACCTCCCTCTGGCAGTGGTGGATCCTCCATCGCTCGACCGATGGGACCTCATCATCGGAAGAGATCACATGCACATCCTATGGAGGTAGGATATGCCAATCCATGTTTCTATACTTGTTCGAATCTCGGTTATGCTCTAATTGAATTCATAAGGGAGAAGAACAAACAGGAAGACACATGCAGAATAAGGGTAGAATTCCACAATTCTCGACAGGAAGAGTGTAACAACCTAAATTTTAAATATAATTTTTAATAATAGAAACATTAAGCTATTATGAGGTTTAGTGTAGAAATTGGTATTATGAGAATGTATCAGAATTTTCTTTAATAATTACAAATCAAAAGAGTGTAAAATTGGAAAATAAAATAAATAAATAAATAAGAGATTTAGTGTGAATGAGTGATAGTATAAGAATTTATTAAGATTTATTAACTATTATGAAGAATTTTTAATTATATACATATATATATATATATATATATATATATATATATATATATATATGAAATAAAATAAAATAAAAAAAAAGAAGAATGGGGGGAGAGTTGGGCGTCAAGCCCAAGCAGGAAGAAATAGAGAAAAAATAATAATAAATGAACAAAACCCTGCACGCAGCCACGCACTGTACATATAAATATATCGTGACCGAGGAAAGACAGGAGCGCCGCATTCACGTTGCTACCGTTCCGTTTTGCCAGGACAATCCTAACAACACAGATCCAGGAACGCTATCAAATGGGAGAGAAATTTTGAGAGAAGCACAAATCCCTATCATACATGATTTTTAGAGTACAGTGGAGGTCTTCAAAAGGTGAGTAAAAATATTTTTTCTCACCCCTTCATGGTACAATTAAATTGAGACTTTTAAATGTACTTTGGTTTGTCTTGAAAAATTAGGATTTTTGGATTCTTAATTTGAGACTCTTAAAATATTTTAAAGATATTGGAGGAATTGACTTAATTGTATATGTTTCTGGATTTAATAAAGAAATAGATGTATATTAAATTTGTCATATTGTATGTATGTTCTTTTTAATTGTTTGTTAGCAAAACCATTACCAAAGCCAAACTCAATGAATTGGAGCGTGAGTTTTGATTTCTTTTCCCCTGGACATGAAATACTAGTCTACTAATTCAAGGCCATATTATATTAGAAATTGAATTTGAGATTCACGTTCCTGATCATGTTTCTGTCGTGTATGGTTACATGTATGCTTTTGTTTAATAGAATTTAAATTAAATTTTGTTAATTAATAGTATAGTTAATTCCAATTTTACTTATATGACGTTATAGTGTTGTCGTGACTTGCTCTGTTATTTTATATGATGTTATAGTGTTGCCGTGACATGTTTGGTTATATTATATAATGTTATAGTGTTGCCTCGGCATAACAATATACTATTGTTAGTGATGTATGGAGTTTGATAACCCATATGGTAGTCATCTGGGATGACATACTACATTATGCATGAGTTAGTCATCACCTTCCGGGAAGGGATGACGGTTTACATTCTATTCCGGGAATAGGATGAGAGATATCACCATCTGGGATGGGATATCAGATGATTAAAATATTCACATCTGGGATGGAATATTATGAGATACCTCCATCTAGGATGGGGAAGGCAGTGGGACGCCATTGCATGGATATGAGCTCATAGACCTTAGTGGATCTGGGATTCACACCGGTTCTGGGAACCAAAGAGTCAAGTGAAGTGATTCTGGGAATCACCGAGTCATGTTCATGAAGTTGCATTACATAGGACTTGCATGGTGAATGTGATTAAATGTGATGAGATGTGACCGTAGTTGACTTTATGAGTTGTGGTTTAACTGTTTGATATTGATTAGTTTATATGTTATATTTTCGAAGATTTATTAAATTAGAAATCAGCGGGTACCATGGATGTTTTTCCGGTTACCGCACCGGCTGAGAACAACACTATTTGCGAACCTTTTATTAAATGATTTTTATTCACTGGGATTATATCTCATAAAAGTGTTGTTTTCAGAGCACGAGGACGAAATCATTGAAGCTGAAGAGGATTGAAGATTTAGCGATTCTCCTCTTTTATTACCTAGCTTGTTAGCATTCTATTTTGAATAAAGAGCCGCTTGTGGCTAGACAGGTTTATTTTTTTTATTTTCGTTTACGTTGGGTTATTTTAGTAGACGCCCGGGTTTTGAGGCTTGAGATTTTTATTTGGATGTACGGATTTATTAATTATTACTTTGCTACATTATTACTATTTTATTTAATAAGAGACATTTTCCAGACTTATATAATTGTTAAAAAATTTATGATTAACATATTTTAATTAAATGTATTAAAGGATTTTTATACAATTTGTTTTGGGTTACTAATCTAACGAAGGGCGTTACATTTATGGTATCAGAGCAGTTCGATTCTAAATCGGACTGTGGTATTGGGGTGTTTTTTCTAAAACAAAACTTGGGCGTGTAGGATGCTTGGTTGTGTTATAATTCTGCATTCTATTCTTTTGGATATTGGACTTGATCAACCCACTGTTTGATTGGTGGTATGCAGATTATGGCAGCAAACAGGCGAGGGAGAAATGATGCACTTGCCGCGACTTTGGCTCGAATGGCCAGAGTTATGCAGGAGCAGACGGAGACTCTCCGTCAGATGAGGGATAATGGGGACGTGCTTAACATGGTGCCGGCTGCAGCTCCAGATCCACAGTACAGGGGTCTGTCCGAATTCAGGAACAATAACCCGCCTGTTTTTCGAGGTACCACCGATCCTATTGAGGCAGAGGAATGGTTGATGAAATTAGAGAAGATCTTCCGGGTCATGAGGTGCTCGATGCTCGAAGGTGGATTTTGCCACCTATATCTTTGGAGTCGGATGCGAGCACTTGGTGGGGACTGTGCTAGGGGCGGGTTGCTTGCTTCGGGCGCCCCTATCACATGGGACCGATTCAAGGAGGTTTTCCTGGAAAAATACTTTCCGCACAGTGTCCGGATACAGAAGGAGATGGAGTTTCTACAGTTTCGTCAGGGGAGTATGACAGTGGCTGAATATGTGTCCAAGTTCGAGAGCCTTGCCAGGTTCTCTGCTCATGTGAGGGATAATCCTGACGGTCAATGGAAAGCGATTAAGTTCGAGCAGGGTTTGAGGCCAGAGCTGCAGAGCCTTATCGGACTCCTAGAAATTCGGGACTATCCCACTCTTGTGAACAAGTGTAGGGTGGCAGAGCATAATATGCAAGTTGTATTGGCCGAGAGGCAAAAGGAGAAAAATCTTAGTGATGGAAAGAGATTTCAGGGCAAGGATGGGAAATTTTAGAAGCATTTGCGGCCAGTCTCCTCCATCAACAAAGGGAAGCAAGTGCATGGAGCCCGGACTGACACGGGCGCCGGGTGTCACAGGTGTGGGTTGAATCATGGAGATCGCATGTGTCCAGCGGCACAGACCACTTGCTACAAGTGTGGTAAAGTGGGGCACTATGCCAGAAACTGTAGGAGTGGAGGACCAGTCCAACCTAGACCACTGAGCCAAGGGAGAGTCTTTACGCTCCAAGGGGAAAAGGTGAAGGAGTCAGATGGCCTGATACAAGGTATGGGTTTAATTAAAGAAAGAAAAATCAATTTATTGTTTGATTCAGGGGCAACTCATTCATTCATATCTCTAGAGTGTGTGAAAGATCTATCTTTGTCTGTTACTAAGTTGCCATATGATTTGAGTGTCGGTACTCCTGCAAATGATAAACTTGTTACCTCTATTGCTTGCTTGAATTGTCCCTTAGTGTACCAAGGTGTACCTTATTTTGTTGATCTTATATGCTTGCCCATGTCTGGGTTAGATGTCATTCTTGGTATGGATTGGTTGTCTGCAAATCATGCTGTCATAAATTGTTCTGACAAAACTATCTCCATTCCTATACAACCAATGTCTAATGATTTTCCCGTACCCAGTTCTATTGTTTCTGCTGTTGCTTGTCATAAGTGCTTAGTTGAGGGAGCTCAAGGATATGTACTCTTGTTCTCTGCTAAGATAGAGGCTGACAGTGATGTGACGGCTATACCTGTGGTGTGTGAATTCCAGGATGTTTTCCCTAAGGATGTCTCTAGCTTGCCTCCGAATAGGGAAGTTGAGTTTAACATAGATCTAGTGCCAGGGAGTGGACCAGTGTCGGTAGCGCCTTATAGAATGGCACCTTTAGAGTTGAGCGAGCTTAAGAAACAGTTAGAGGAGATGCTAGGGAAGGGGTTTATTAGGCCTAGTGTGTCACCTTGGGGAGCACCTGTCCTACTGGTGAAAAAGAAGGATGGGAGCATGAGGCTATGTGTTGACTATAGGCAGTTGAACAAAGTGACCATCAAGAATAAATACCCTTTGCCTAGGATAGATGACCTCTTAGACCAGCTGAGGGGAGCGTCAGTGTTTTCCAAGATAGATCTAAGGTCGGGATACCATCAAATTAGAGTTAAGGATGAGGACATTCCTAAGACAGCCTTTAGGACAAGGTATGGGCACTATGAGTATGTAGTGATGCCCTTTGGTGTGACCAATGCCCCAGCCGTTTTCATGGACTACATGAATCGGATCTTTAGGCCATTCTTGGACATCTTTGTGGTGGTGTTCATAGATGATATCTTGATATACTCTAGGACACCAGAGGATCATGAGGGGCATTTGAGGTTAGTGTTGCAGATTCTAAGGGAAGAACAACTGTATGCAAAGCCAGAAAAGTGTGAATTTTGGCTTGATGAGGTGAAGTTTTTAGGACATACCATATCTAGGAGTGGTGTAGCGGTCGACTCTAGTAAGGTTGATGCAGTGCTTGGATGGGAGCAGCCTAAGTCAATGACTGAAGTGAGGAGTTTCCTAGGACTGGCAGGTTACTATAGGAAATTCATAGAAGGGTTCTCTAGGCTAGCCTTACCTCTTACCAAGTTGACTAGGAAAGGAAAATCTTTCGAGTGGGATAAGGAATGCGAAGAGAATTTTGAGGAGCTTAAGAGGAGATTGGTGTCATCCCCGGTCTTAACCATTCCAGATCCCGCAGTGAGCTTTGAGGTATATTGTGACGCTTCTAAGAATGGTTTAGGTTGTGTGTTGATGCAGGAAGGCAAGGTAGTGGCTTATGCATCTAGACAGCTTAGGACACATGAGGTGAATTACCCTACTCATGACCTTGAGTTAGCGGCAGTAGTTTTTGCTCTTAAGATTTGGAGGCACTATTTGTACGGTGCAAAGTTTGAGGTTTTTAGTGATCATAAGAGCCTTAAGTATTTGTTTGACCAAAAGGAATTGAATATGAGGCAAAGAAGGTGGATGGAATTTCTTAAGGACTATGATTTTGAGTTGAAGTACCATCCGGGGAAGGCCAATGTGGTGGCTGATGCACTCAGTAGGAAAACCTTACATGTGTCTAGTTTGATGGTCCAAGAGATGAATATGTTAGAGGAGTTCAGAGACATGAACCTGGAGGTATCTCTTAGTGCTCTAAGCTTGAAGTTGAACAGGCTAGAAATTTGTAGTGACCTTAGAGAAATGATTAGGCGAGAACAACTTCTAGACCAGGAGTTACAATCTCTTTTAGACCAAGAGGATTATGTGTTGTCTACTGATGGTCTAGTGTTGTTTAAGAATAAAATCGTTGTTCCTAAGGAGGGGAGCCTTAGAGAGAAAGTCTTAGAGGAAGCGCATAAGGGGAAGTTCACCATACATCCAGGGATAACCAAGATGTACCAAGATCTAAAGAAAATGTATTGGTGGCCAGGAATGAAACGGGATGTGGCTAGCTTTGTAGCCAAGTGTCTAGTATGTCAAAAGGTTAAGATAGAACATCAGAGACCTTCGGGTTTGTTGCAGCCTTTAGAAATTCCTCAATGGAAATGGGAGAGGATTTCTATGGATTTTGTGATGGGGTTACCTAGGACTCGTTTGGGATTAGATGCCATATGGGTAATTGTGGATAGGTTGACCAAGTCTTCTCACTTCTTGCCAATTAAGGCAACCTATAGTTTGAGTAAGTTAGCAGACTTATACATTAAGGAGATAGTGAGGCTTCGTGGCATACCTACCTCTATAGTGTCAGATAGGGACCCACGGTTTACCTCTAGATTCTGGAGGGCTTTCCAACAGGCTTTTGGTTCTAAGTTGAGTTTTAGCACAGCCTATCATCCCCAAACGGATGGTCAGTCAGAGAGGACCATTCAGACCCTTGAGGACATGCTTAGAGCATGCGTTTTAGATGAAGGTGAGGGTTGGGATAAATTTTTACCTCTTATAGAGTTTGCTTATAACAACAGTTATCACGCTAGCATCGGCATGGCACCCTACGAAGCTCTTTATGGGAGGAAGTGTAGGTCCCCTTTATGTTGGTGTGAGGTGGGTGAGAAGACCCTGCTAGGACCAGAATTAGTCCAGGAGACCACCGAGAGGATTAAAGTCATTAGGGAAAGGATGCACACTGCACAGAGTAGGCAAAAGAGTTATGCCGACAAGAGAAGGAAGCCTCTAGAATTTCAGGAAGAGGAACATGTATTCTTGAGAGTCACTCCTAAGACTGGGGTTGGGAGGTCAATGAAAGTCAAAAAGCTCAACCCTCGTTTCATGGGTCCGTTTCAAATCCTAAAAAGAGTCGGGCCTGTTGCTTACCAATTGGCCCTTCCACCACAGTTGTCGAATCTCCATGACGTCTTCCATGTGTCTCAACTCCGGAAGTACGTACCAGATATTTCACACGTGATAGCTCCTGAGTCAATACAATTGAAGGATAATTTAATCTTTAAGCCCAGACCTATTCAGATCATTGACAAGAGCACAAAAACTCTGAGGAACAAGATGATCCCATTGGTGAAAGTGATCTGGGAAGGGTTGACCCCAGAGGAAGCTACCTGGGAACTTGAGGAAGATGTTAGACAACATCATCCAGATCTTTTCGGCACAGGTACATAACTTAGCATTGCATTACCTTTAATGTTGTGTAGTTTGGGTAAGACGTGAGAATTTCGGGGACGAAATTCATTAAGGAGGGGAGAAAATGTAACAACCTAAATTTTAAATATAATTTTTAATAATAGAAACATTAAGCTATTATGAGGTTTAGTGTAGAAATTGGTATTATGAGAATGTATCAGAATTTTCTTTAATAATTACAAATCAAAAGAGTGTAAAATTGAAAAATAAATAAATAAATAAATAAATAAGAGATTTAGTGTGAATGAGTGATAGTATAAGAATTTATTAAGATTTATTAACTATTATGAAGAATTTTTAATTATATACATATATATATATATGAAATAAAAAAAAAAAAAAAAAAAGAAGAATGGGGGGAGAGTTGGGCGTCAAGCCCAAGCAGGAAGAAATAGAGAAAAAAATAATAATAAATGAACAAAACCCTGCACGCAGCCACGCACTGTACATATAAATATATCGTGACCGAGGAAAGACAGGAGCGCCGCATTCACGTTGCTACCGTTCCGTTTTGCCAGGACAATCCTAACAACACAGATCCAGGAACACTATCAAATGGGAGAGAAATTTTGAGAGAAGCACAAATCCCTATCATACATGATTTTTAGAGTACAGTGGCGGTCTTCAAAAGGTGAGTAAAAATATTTTTTCTCACCCCTTCATGGTACAATTAAATTGAGACTTTTAAATGTACTTTGGTTTGTCATGAAAAATTAGGATTTTTGGATTCTTAATTTGAGACTCTTAAAATATTTTAAAGATATTGGAGGAATTGACTTAATTGTATATGTTTCTGGATTTAATAAAGAAATAGATGTATATTAAATTTGTCATATTGTATGTACGTTCTTTTTAATTGTTTGTTAGCAAAACCATTACCAAAGCCAAACTCAATGAATTGGAGCGTGAGTTTTGATTTCTTTTCCCCTGGACATGAAATACTAGTCTACTAATTCAAGGCCATATTATATTAGAAATTGAATTTGAGATTCACGTTCCTGATCATGTTTCTGTCGTGTATGGTTACATGTATGCTTTTGTTTAATAGAATTTAAATTAAATTTTGTTAATTAATAGTATAGTTAATTCCAATTTTACTTATATGACGTTATAGTGTTGTCGTGACTTGCTCTGTTATTTTATATGATGTTATAGTGTTGCCGTGACATGTTTGGTTATATTATATAATGTTATAGTGTTGCCTCGGCATAACAATATACTATTGTTAGTGATGTATGGAGTTTGATAACCCATATGGTAGTCATCTGGGATGACATACTACATTATGCATGAGTTAGTCATCACCTTCCGGGAAGGGATGACGGTTTACATTCTATTCCGGGAATAGGATGAGAGATATCACCATCTGGGATGGGATATCAGATGATTAAAATATTCACATCTGGGATGGAATATTATGAGATACCTCCATCTAGGATGGGGAAGGCAGTGGGACGCCATTGCATGGATATGAGCTCATAGACCTTAGTGGATCTGGGATTCACACCGGTTCTGGGAACCAAAGAGTCAAGTGAAGTGATTCTGGGAATCACCGAGTCATGTTCATGAAGTTGCATTACATAGGACTTGCATGGTGAATGTGATTAAATGTGATGAGATGTGACCGTAGTTGACTTTATGAGTTGTGGTTTAACTGTTTGATATTGATTAGTTTATATGTTATATTTTCGAAGATTTATTAAATTAGAAATCAGCGGGTACCATGGATGTTTTTCCGGTTACCGCACCGGCTGAGAACAACACTATTTGCGAACCTTTTATTAAATGATTTTTATTCACTGGGATTATATCTCATAAAAGTGTTGTTTTCAGAGCACGAGGACGAAATCATTGAAGCTGAAGAGGATTGAAGATTTAGCGATTCTCCTCTTTTATTACCTAGCTTGTTAGCATTCTATTTTGAATAAAGAGCCGCTTGTGGCTAGACAGGTTTATTTTTTTTATTTTCGTTTACGTTGGGTTATTTTAGTAGACGCCCGGGTTTTGAGGCTTGAGATTTTTATTTGGATGTACGGATTTATTAATTATTACTTTGCTACATTATTACTATTTTATTTAATAAGAGACATTTTCCAGACTTATATAATTGTTAAAAATTTTATGATTAACATATTTTAATTAAATGTATTAAAGGATTTTTATACAATTTGTTTTGGGTTACTAATGTAACGAAGGGCGTTACAAAGAGCCCACAGATAAACACACATAATCATAATCACATCATGCAAATAGGCAATATGATATCATCATACACTCAGTCATAATTCCATACTACTAATAATCATGATCACACAAAAATCCTATACAGGTGACCATTTTATGATCATACAGTCTCTATGCTAATGAACATAAAGGTCCAGTCTCATCATCAGTTCTCCATAGAGACTTCTCACGTTTAGGATATGGATCAGGAGTACATGCTTCTGCGTGACAAATATTGGTGGCCAAAATCCTATTGTTGGATTTTACATATAAAAAACTATCAACTGTCCTTGAATCTATTGGGTTATGGTTGGAATGGTAAGTGTGTGCTCATCGACACCATTCCCTAATGGTTAGCATCCCGGACCTGCCCAGTTGCCCGATTCTCGCTTAACCATGACTTTCTTGCCATGACTCAAAAATCCGAGTCGTGATCGGTGCACGACCTTATACTCCTAGCTTGACCGACGCACAAACTTATACTCCTAGTTTGATAAGCCTATTAATTTCACAACATACCTTGAATCGAAATTTTCGACAGAGTCTCCTCTATAATTCCAACATCCTAAAAAAACACCTTAAAAAATTTTTATATTTTCATTCAAGAGTTTCCAGACGCATAATATATCTAGATCAATATTCCAGATCATTAACGCAACTCAAAATAAACCTGATACTAGTTTCCAATAGCTACAGAGTAAAAAGAGTTTCCCAGTACATAAAAAATGACTCCAAAAAAAGGTACCTAACCCCAAAGAAGTAAATTGCCTGAATGATCAGAAGTTGTTAGATGCCTGCTTCTCAGCTGCCTAGGGATTTGTATGGGAAATTAAGCAAAAAGGTGAATCACATAGATTCAGTGAGGACAACCACCATGAAATAGAAAGGAAACATACTAAATCATAAATCACTATTCTTTCAAGCTTAGTGACAAGCATGCTAGAGTATCTGATACAATAAGCCCAAATAGATTGCATACTGTAATAAGATATGAAAGCTCTGCCTCCACTAGAATGACGCTTGAAACCATGCTCTACTAGGGTTAGGGTTTTCATGCGACACCATGGACGTTGCACCATGGCAATGCTTGTTCCCAGAGTCTCTCGCCCCAATCCCCCCTCCTCCTTCTTCCTCTCCCTCTCCCTCTTTCCGTCAAAATCCTCCTCTTATGGATATGTTGACGCCACAAAAGAAATCCTTTGCACAAGCGCTCAATAATGCTTGTGTTGTTCCAATGAGTCAGCTTCCTATTCCTTGTATCAAGAATAAGGAAGTCACGATCATCATCCCGAAAGATGAATACCTTGCATATTTAGAGGCCTCTAAAATAACTTACGTGGTAGATTATTTCTATCCAAATGAGACACCCCCATCAAAACTAATGACTTGAAGGCTAAGTTAGCAACCTTATGGAGTCCGATTTCACAGTGGAAAATTACCCCGATAGGTAGAGGTTTTTTCGAATTTTCCTTCTCTTCTATAAAAGATATGCATAGAATCCTTGCATCTGGCTCCTGGAATCTTCAACCAAGTGTCTTACAATTGTTCTCATGGACTCCTGACTTCAATCCTTTACTTGTGAAACAAACAAATGTTCAATGTTAGATTAGAGTTTTTGGTCTTCCACAAGAATATTGGAGGCCAAGAATCCTATATTCAATAGCTAGGGGCATAGGTACTCCCCTCTCTTTGGATGATGCAACCAAGAATAAAACCTTGGCCACTACGCAAGAATCTTGGTGGATTTGGACCTAGCTTCACAGTTGCGTGATAAACTGATGGTTGAGAGAAAAGGCCTTGCTTCTTTTGTTCAGATAGAGTATGAAAGGCTCCCGGCTTTCTGCTCCAATTGCAAGATGATTGATCATTCTCTAGGTAATTGTAAAAAGAAGGTTCATGTGATGCCAGAAGTTGTTAAAGATAATGCTTGGAAACCTCATACCATAAAATTTTATGTTCTAAAAAACAATGATGCATATGAGAATTGTCATGTTCTTGATGAAGGGAAGGCAGATAGGCATGATCATCATAAACCTAATTGTGATGATATACTTGTAGCAGGTGATCAGGGACTAACTGATGGTCCTAGGAATATCAACCAGTCAGATCCTAATAATCTTGTTGATGTCTCAGGTGCTGTTGTTGATAAAGTTAAGCAAATTATGGTTGAAAATAACCTCTTGTCCATTGTGGAGGAACCTATGGATAGGACTTGCTTTATTGGTGTCAACAATGTCCCTATGCATCAGGAATGTGTTAATCCTCTTCTAGGATTTGTTGAGAATTTTGAGAATTCTAACAAGGAGTTGCAAGTTGGTGAGTCATCTGCTTCTGTAGATGTACACCAGTCATCCAGTCATTTACAGGTTACTCATGTTTCCCAAACTCCCAGAAAGGAGGTAGTTTCTTATTCAGGTAAATCTGATTTCAGCCCTGAGGTTGCCTCTCATTCTTCTCAATCTCAAGTTCAGTCTTTTGGTTCTGCTAGAGATCCTTTCACTCCCCCTCCTATGGATGCTGGACACATTCCTATTGCCATTGCTCAGGATCTAAAGGTAGTTGGAAAATTCGGGTGCGATGATGTTGTAGAGGATGATGTTACAACTGATAAGGTTGATAATGAAGAGAATTTTCAGCCTGCTCTTTCCAAATCTCAGAAAAAGAAACTGAGACAGAAAAATAAGGTTGTCCAACAAGCAGGTCATTACAACACCCGATCAAGGGCAGTGTCTACTTCCATCACCTTTTGATATGAAGCTTATCTAATGGAAAATTAGAGGCTTTGCCAATTCTTCTTCTAGGCAAGCTCTTAGAAATTTCTGTATCAATCACAAACCAAATTTCCTTTTTCCAGGCTGAGCCTTGGATCAACATAGATCAGATGCCTGCTCCTTATTAGAAAGGTTTAAGGATGAAGCCTTTCATTCTTAATGATAGAGGTAATCTAGCTCCTAACATATGGTCTCTGTGCCGATCATCTTGATATGGATATTTTATTTAAGTCTAGACAGTGTTTTTCCTTTTTTTTTAAAAACAATAAGCCCAAATAGTTTAATAAAACATATGCATTAAAATTTATTAAAGTTGCAAATTTTAACATGTCACAAGTAATAACATTTTCAACACCTAATATTGTTAAAAAGGTAAAAATAGAAATAAACGAGTAAAGTGACAAAACACAAGAAGTTTTTTTAAAAAAAAAAAAATTAGTTAGAGTCGGGTCACACATGAGAGAATCAAGAATCTGAGGCAGCTCCATCTCGTGCAAGTAATACGGTGGTGAGACCGTTTATCGTTCCCACGAGGACTGTGACGAGTACTAGCACGTACCGAATCGGTTACTATCTAAGCGGATATTTGGATTGAAGGGAGCTCGATAGTAAATACCAAGCCCAAATAAGATTTAAACATAAAACAAACAAAACAAAGAGAAAAGGTCTTTGTGGATTTTTGTCGAACACTTGGGAGGCAGTAAAAAGGATTCTTCAATTATAAGAACGATGCTGGGATTAGGTTCACTAAACTTCGTCCCCATGCAATGAATTGACTAATAAACAGTTTCTACTTCAATTATGACAATCAATCCACTAGATTACTCAAGCCCCAGTTCCTCGGATGACAAGAGCCTAAATTCACTAATAGACCTTAATTCCTTAGGTGGCCTAGATTAATGAATTTGCATGATGATTAGGGATTATGCGATTACTAGTAAACCCAACTCTATTCCTAGACGCAAGGGTTACTAGGTGATTAATTTCAGTCCCGGTTCTAATACGAATTTTCCAATTGCATATCAAAACACTAATCAAGTCATGGGGGTGCTAGCCACAACAAGCATTAAGCATAGAAAATCAACCACTCAATAAAGAAGTAAAAACTGTATTACAAGATCAAATCAGATACATGGAAATTCAGAAGTAGCTACACCTAACCCCAACAATGGAGGTTTAGCTACTCATGATCATAGCCAAAACCAAAGAAATATAGATGATAGGGAGGAAAAACTCCATGGAATCCTTGTGCCACTGCCCCTGGTTCAGAGAGAGTATTGTAGGGTTTTCAAAAAAAAAAACTATTTCCTTCTGTTCTGCCAGTGCCTTTTTATAAATCAGGATTCGCGTCACGGCCGTGATGGCCATCACGGCCAGGCCGTGACGCTTTCTGTCTTGGTGCGCTTTCAAATATTGGAGCACACGGGCGTGATACTCATCACGGGAAGGCCGTGATAGCTTCTTCCTTCACCAAATGATCTGTCACGGTCGTGATAGGCATCACGGCTTGGCCGTGACAGATTCTGCCAAGAGGGGGTCTGGCTCCATTAACATGTCACGGCCGTGACAGCTTCTGACTTTTGCCTTCTTTCTTCTCAATTATTGCTCGATCACGACCGTGATGGGCATCACGACCAGGCCGTGATGGGCTCTTCTTGGGTCATTTTCTTCACTTTTCAGGCTCTGTCTTCATCCAGGCTCCATCATGGCTAATCTTGAGCATTTTTCCTTAAACTCCTGCAAAACAACACCAAGAAACAACCTTACCCGTTCCAAGGTAAAAACTAATAAAATCAAATCAAACAATGCCTAATCTATATGAAAAATGCATGCAATAGTGTACAGGAAACATGATGTAAAATCATTATGCTATCTGAATAATCGATTATGGCTCGAGAAAAATCAGTTTTCAAGAGTTTTTGACCAAAGCTTCAAAGTTATATTTAAGGGTCATTTTCAGAGAAAGCACATTACGAAACATAGTGAACATTTTTTGACTTTCTCCTCTTGAATCATTCTCTCTACTTCTCTCTAAATCATACACTTGCTAAGTTAATTCTTGAGAGACACATACACCACATAGGTATTGTTGTTTGAGCTACAATTTGTTTAATACTTGCATTTATGAGTGCTATCTGATTGTAATCCTTTTCTGAATTCTGGTGAGTGTGATCTCAAGTAAAACTTTTTTGAGGGTCTTGCACAAGGGAGAGTATATCCTGTGATTTGTGTAAGGGTTCTCTGATTTGTAAAGGTTCTAGTTGATCCTATTTTAAAAACTAGAGTTGATTGAAAACCCTTGGTGGTATTACATTGGGGACTGGACGTAGTTTGCGGTCGAACCAGGATATATCGCTTGTGTTCATCATCTAAACCTTATCTCTTTTATTTCCGCTTAGTCTTTTACAAAACGCTTTTACTTGCACGCGATGTTTACAAAATTTTTTTAGAATATCTTAAAAGGAACAATATTTTATTTTGTCAAAGTTTTATGAAAAACACAATTCACCCCCCTCTTGTGTTTGGAGTCACTTGTCAACAAGTGACTTCAGAGCTTAACTCTTGGATATAAAGGATGACACCGTCTCAAGAGGAAAGATGACTTCAAACAGTTTTCGTAGTGAGGGTAATTCCGTAAACAAACCCCCATTGTTCAATGGTGAAGGGTATAGATATTGGAAAGAAAGAATGCAAATCTTTTTAGAAGCTTCTGATATTGGTATTTGGGATGTTGTGGAAAATGGTTCATTTGTCCCCAAGCACGATGCCAATGGTGCTTCGATGGATAAACAAAAAAACCCTTTAGACCGACGAGGAAAAGAAAAAGGTCCAATACAATTTGAAAGCTAGGAACATCATCACCTCAGCTTTAAGCTATGATGAGTTCTATAGGGTCTCAAATTGCAAAACCACTAAGGAAATGTGGGACACCCTTCAATTGACCCATAAAGGTACTACCGAGGTCAAAAGGGCTAGGATGAACACATTAGCCCATAAGTATGAGCTATTTAGGATGAAACAAGGTGAAAGCATACAAGACATGCAAAAACGTTTCACTCATATAATAAATCATCTCAGGGATCTTGGGAAGTCGTTTTCAAATGAAGATTTAATTAACAAATTACTTAGATGTTTGAATAGAAACTGGCAACCAAAAGTAACTGCTATATTTGAATCAAGAGATTTGTCTTCTATGTCTTTGGCAACCTTGTTTGGTAAATTTCAGGAACTTGAGCTTGAGTTGAACCGCCTCTTTGAAAGTGAGGAAAGCGACAAGAAAAAGAAAGGCCTTGCTCTTAAGGCCAGTATGAATGAGACAGTTGAGGAAGATAGTGATTGTGATGAGTTTGAAGGACTCGACGAAGGAGTTGAGAACATGAGCTTGATGGTCTGTAGGTTCAAAAGTTTCTTGAGGAACA
Organism: Sophora flavescens; assembly: GCA_030762895.1. Taxonomy (NCBI): domain Eukaryota; kingdom Viridiplantae; phylum Streptophyta; class Magnoliopsida; order Fabales; family Fabaceae; genus Sophora; species Sophora flavescens. The sequence goes on from CM061066.1 coordinate 88,550,736, forward strand.
AGGAGAAAGCTCGTCAGAACTTCACTCCTCAAAAGAAGGTCGAAGGAGAGTCAACTTCCTATGTACCTACGTGCTTCAATTGCAAAAAGAAGGGCCACATTCATCCCGAGTGTCCTCAAGTCCAAAAGAGGAATGATAAGATGGAAAAGAAGCCACAGAAGGATAAAAGGGGAAGGAAGGCCTACATCGCATGGGAAGATAACGATATGGACTCTTTTGGCGAATCCGATGACGAAGAAGCCAACCTTTGTCTCATGGCCAATCATGAGGATATTGATGATAAGGTAATCGATGATGAAATTATTGATGAATTATCTTATGATGGCTTGCTTGTTGCATATGTGTAATTGAATAATGAAAGCATGTGTCTTAGAAAAACAATTTATGCAATCTTGAACTGAAAATTGATTCTTTAAATAAAGAAATGGAAGAACTTAAGGAAAAACAAGCTTTGTCGAATAAAACACCATCATGCTTATCTTGTGAAAACAAAAAGAATGAGGTTTCTAAATGTAGTGAATGCAAGTTTTTGAAAATTAATATTGAAGACCTATACAACACGCTTGCTAAGTTCACTAGTGGAATAGATAATCTAAACGTTTTGTTAGGCAATCAAAAAGGAACTTATGATAAAGCTGGTTTGGGTTATCACCCTAAGTTGCATGAAAAATCTTTTAAAAGTTTCTTTAGCCCAACAAACACGTCTAGTAGTCCTTTTGTCAAATGCTTCTTGTTGACAAGTCTGGGCAAGTATACCCAGTCGTACAAGTAATACGGTGGTAAGACCGGTTTATCGTATCCACGGGGATTGGATGTCAAGTACCAATTCGCAAACTCGGCAACTATCTAGACTAAACTATTAATCAAGAGAAAGTAAAACAACAAAAGAAAAGAAATAAAATCTTTTTGTCTTTTTGGGGACTTTTAACAAACACTTGGAGTGCAGAAAGGATATGTTGGGACTAGACTTCACCAAACCTCTAACTCATGCACTATCAGGACTAGATACCTCCCATTCATGCTTCAGATATTAAAATCAATCCACTAAACTACTCAAACCCCGATTCCTCGGATGACAAGAACCTAAATCCACTAATAGACCCTAATTCCTTAGGTGGCCTAGATTAATGAATTTGCATTAAGATTAGGGATCATGTGATTACTAATAAACCTAGTTCCATTCCTAGATACAAGGCTTACTAGGTGATTAAATTCAGTTTCGGTTATGATACGAACGTTCCCATTGCATACCAAAACACAAATCAAGTCATGGGGGTGCTAGCCACAACAAGCATTAAGCACAGAAAAATAACCACTAATATGAAGACATGAACATAGAATAATCCGTCAAGATAAATACATAAACATAGGTTTGATTACATCTAATCCCAACACAGGGATTTAACTACTCATAAAACAAAGAAAACCAAACCAGAGAAATAGGAAGGAAGAGGAGAGAAGAGGCTCCATGTGAGCTTTCCTTCTTCTTCAAAGCAACCCCTCTTGGCTCCCTTCTAGGGTTGAAACCCTAGCCCAGCTGCAGCCTCCAAATGCCTTCAAATGGACCCCAAAAAACTCTCAAAAACTCCTCTTGTTCTGTCTGCTGCGCTCTTATTTATAGGTCTGCTGCGCGTCACGGCTGTGATGGCCATCACGGGCTGGTCGTGACGCGTTCTGTCCAAGGCGTGTTTGCACAAAATGAAGTCTCGCGAGGCGAGCTAGGTTTCGCGTCGCGAAACCCTAATTTTCTGGTTGGTCACGGCCGTGATGTCTATTGTGCAGGCGGTGTGATGATCTCGACTTTTGCCTTCTCGCTTCCGCTTGATCACGGCGTGATGGTCATCACGGCCAGGCCGTGATGGTCATCACGGTCAGGCCGTGATGGGCTCTGTTTGGCTCATATTCTTCACTTTTCAAGCTCTATTTCATCCAAGCTCCACCATGGCTGATTTTGATCATTTTTACATTGAATTCCTGCAAAACAACACCAAGAAACCGCTTCACCCGTTCCAAGGGAAAATCTAACTAAAATCAACTAAAGAATGCCTAATCTATATGCAAAATGCATGCAAAAGAGTATAGAAAACATCATGTAAAATCACACTATCAAATCACCCCAAGCTTATTCAATTGCTTGTCCTCAAGCAATCACTAAGGCCGATGAGAATAAACAGAACATTGATAGTGAACCAAGAACTCGAGCAAATAATCCAAGCAATAGGCAATTCAAACAATTCAGTAAGAGACAATCAATTCAAGTCCAATTAGAGGCTTAGGTTCCTTAGACTCATGCTCTCACTGATTTGGGCACTCTTTCTCACATGAAGCTCACCCCAAGCTTGTTCATTTGCTTGGTTTTCTTTCCTCACCACTCCTGTGTTTAGGGGAATAAGACAATTCACTCAATTTTCCTCAAGGAATGAATCCTACCATAGGCTTGACTATCAACCAAGTCTCTACTTTATAAATGAAAACAATTTAAGAATCAAGAGGTCTTTTATTTGGTTGTAACGTGGCCATGGGATTAATCGTTAGGTGGGGATAACAAGAAAAGGACATTTCAAAAGGCTACACCAAATCAAGCGTTGCAAACATGACCTTCTAAAATACCTTCTTGGGTTTTCAATTTATTTTTCCACCTTTCTTTTCTTTCTTTTTCTTTTTATTTCTCACTTTTCTTTTTGTCATCCCCTTCTCAATTTTATTTTTATTTTTATTTTTTTCTTTTGTTTTTCTTTTTCTTGGAGAAGGGGAGATTTTTTCAAATCAAGAGAATTATTTTTTTCTGATTCTTTTCCCAAACTTTTTTCAACTACCCTTTTACCCTTTTTGTAATACTTTAGAAGGTCCCTTATCCAACATATTTATCAAAACATTTCAGGGTACCAAGAAAAGCATTTTTATTCTTTCAGGCTCAAAATTGGGCAACTAAGGGGTAGCATTTTATCATTCCAAGCTCAGAAGGCCAGAAAAATACCTATTGCCTCAATCATTTTCAAAAATGTTTTCAAAAATTTTCTAAGTTTCAAAATGGTTTCAAGTCAAGTTCTAGAGAAATCAATCCAAGAGGAATAACACTCTAACACAAGGAATGGGGTAAAATTTTAGTGAGTACCCCTTTGGCTCAAAATCTCACATTTTAGTTCAAAATCAATGAAAAACAAAAATCTTCAGAACCATATGCTAATTATCAACTATCCAAGATTATCTCAAACATTTTCATTTGCAGCCTTATCACAAGAATAACAAATTGGGTTCAACAATTCACTATCACAATTTATTGGGTACTTAGTTCTCACAATTGGATGCAAAATCTAAGCAAGGGCAATCTAATTGTGTGATCATGCAAACTATCATGCAAGACTATATGAATGTAACATGAAAAATGCAAATGCAAAATACCCCTACCCCAAGCTTAAAAATTTACATTGTCCCCAATGTAAACAATCAAGTTGGAGAGAGGAGAAAAATAAAATAAGATAAAATAAAAAAATTGGAATAGCTTACCGAGGCGGTAACGGGTGTTGGCTTTCATTTCAGTCAGAAACTGCTTGAAAGTTGGGTTGCTTTTTCTTGTCTTCTTGCTCTTCCCTCCTTCCTTCTTACCCTGGAATCACTTGGAAATTTTATTAGTAAAAGAAAACTCTTGATCTTCTCAAATTATTCAAGAGTTTAAAAGTCAAAAATAAAATCTAACTAAACAAAAAGGAAAAAGGAAAATGGAAAAGAAAAATTGGGTTGCCTCCCAATGAGCGCTGCTTTAATGTCACTAGCTTGACTTATTAAAAAGCATCCCCTGGATCCTCCTCCCGGATCAAATGGAAATTGGGATGGTGATTGTAGCAGTAAAATAACTTTATTCTCAATTCCACCCAGTCATTGGGTGAAATATCCATTGACCTCTTCAATTATGAACTCACTTCCTCTCGGGTCAAGTGGAATTTTCAAGAGGAAGTGTGACAGACAAGTGGAAGGGGCTAACTTACCAATGTCCACACATGCATGCAAGCCAACATAATTATTTAATGCGGTAAAATCAGATTGCTCAACATGCATGGTGGAGGGAGTGCTTTCCAATTGCCCCTGCCTCCTCACTTGTTGTTTCCCAAGGATTTGTGGAAGGTAATTCCTCTTGTTGTTGTGGCTCACTGACCACCACCACTTCATCCTCGATTTGATCCGTTCCCACAACCAGATTTTTCTCAAATTCTGCTTCATGTGGCTCTATGGGAATCATACATGGTGGTGGAGGTGGCAAATATGAGCAAAAGGTTTCCCAATCCTCCTCGGAGAAGTTATATATAAGCCTTCCCGTCATATAATCAACTTGTGCGGGAGTGACATGACCCATCAAGTCCATGACATCTCCCAAACACTAGTTGTCCTCCAAAGCGTGACGTGAGGCTTCCTCATCAGGTGGATAATAAAAATTTTCCATGTATTTCGTCCACCTGGCACTACCAAAGCTCAAAACAAAAAGATCAAATATATACAGAAAAATAAAAAAGAATAAAAATGTCTAAATTAGTTACCTCCTCTGTTACTAATGATATTGGTAAAACCAATCCCCGGCAACGGCGCCAAAAACTTGTTGACGAGTCTGGGCAAGTATACCCAGTCGTACAAGTAATACGGTGGTAAGACCGGTTTATTGTATCCACACGGGATTGGATGTCAAATACCAATTCGCAAACTCGGCAACTATCTAGACTAAACTATTAATCAAGAGAAAGTAAAACAACAAAAGAAAAGAAATAAAATCTTTTTGTCTTTTTGGGGACTTTTAACAAACACTTGGAGTGCAGAAAGGATATGTTGGGACTAGACTTCACCAAACCTCTAACTCATGCACTATCAGGACTAGATACCTCCCATTCATGCTTCCGATATTAAAATCAATCCACTAAACTACTCAAACCCCGATTCCTTGGATGGCAAGAGCCTAAATCCACTAATAGACCCTAATTCCTTAGGTGGCCTAGATTAATGAATTTGCATTAAGATTAGGGATCATGTAATTACTAATAAACCTAGTTCCATTCCTAGATACAAGGCTTACTAGGTGATTAAATTCAGTTCCGGTTATGATACGAACGTTCCCATTGCATACCAAAACACAAATCAAGTCATGGGGGTGCTGGCCACAACAAGCATTAAGCACAGAAAAATAACCACTAATATGAAGACATGAACATAGAATAATCCGTCAAGATAAATACATAAACATAGGTTTGATTACATCTAATCCCAACACAGGGATTTAACTACTCATAAAACAAAGAAAACCAAACCAGAGAAATAGGAAGGAAGAGGAGAGAAGAGGCTCCATGTGAGCTTTCCTTCTTCTTCAAAGCAACCCCTCTTGGCTCCCTTCTAGGGTTGAAACCCTAGCCCAGCTGCAGCCTCCAAATGCCTTCAAATGGACCCCAAAAAACTCTCAAAAACTCCTCTTGTTCTGTCTGCTGCGCTCTTATTTATAGGTCTGCTGCGCGTCACGGCTGTGATGGCCATCACGGGCTGGTCGTGACGCGTTCTGTCCAAGGCGTGTTTGCACAAAATGAAGTCTCGCGAGGCGAGCTAGGTTTCGCGTCGCGAAACCCTAATTTTCTGGTTGGTCACGGCCGTGATGTCTATTACGGGCAGGCTGTGACAGTCTCTGACTTTTGCCTTCTGCTCTGCTTGATCACGGCCGTGATGGTCATCACGGCCAGGCCGTGATGGTCATCACGGTCAGGCCGTGATGGGCTCTGTTTGGCTCATATTCTTCACTTTTCAAGCTCTATTTCATCCAAGCTCCACCATGGCTGATTTTGATCATTTTTACATTGAATTCCTGCAAAACAACACCAAGAAACCGCTTCACCCGTTCCAAGGGAAAATCTAACTAAAATCAACTAAAGAATGCCTAATCTATATGCAAAATGCATGCAAAAGAGTATAGAAAACATCATGTAAAATCACACTATCAAATCACCCCAAGCTTATTCAATTGCTTGTCCTCAAGCAATCACTAAGGCCAGTAGAATAAACAGAACATTGATAGTGAACCAAGAACTCGAGCAAATAATCCAAGCAATAGGCAATTCAAACAATTCAGTAAGAGACAATCAATTCAAGTCCAATTAGAGGCTTAGGTTCCTTAGACTCATGCTCTCACTGATTTGGGCACTCTTTCTCACATGAAGCTCACCCCAAGCTTGTTCATTTGCTTGGTTTTCTTTCCTCACCACTCCTGTGTTTAGGGGAATAAGACAATTCACTCAATTTTCCTCAAGGAATGAATCCTACCATAGGCTTGACTATCAACCAAGTCTCTACTTTATAAATGAAAACAATTTAAGAATCAAGAGGTCTTTTATTTGGTTGTAACGTGGCCATGGGATTAATCGTTAGGTGGGGATAACAAGAAAAGGACATTTCAAAAGGCTACACCAAATCAAGCGTTGCAAACATGACCTTCTAAAATACCTTCTTGGGTTTTCAATTTATTTTTCCACCTTTCTTTTCTTTCTTTTTCTTTTTATTTCTCACTTTTCTTTTTGTCATCCCCTTCTCAATTTTATTTTTATTTTTATTTTTTTCTTTTGTTTTTCTTTTTCTTGGAGAAGGGGAGATTTTTTCAAATCAAGAGAATTATTTTTTTCTGATTCTTTTCCCAAACTTTTTTCAACTACCCTTTTACCCTTTTTGTAATACTTTAGAAGGTCCCTTATCCAACATATTTATCAAAACATTTCAGGGTACCAAGAAAAGCATTTTTATTCTTTCAGGCTCAAAATTGGGCAACTAAGGGGTAGCATTTTATCATTCCAAGCTCGAAGGCCAGAAAAATACCTATTGCCTCAATCATTTTCAAAAATGTTTTCAAAAATTTTCTAAGTTTCAAAATGGTTTCAAGTCAAGTTCTAGAGAAATCAATCCAAGAGGAATAACACTCTAACACAAGGAATGGGGTAAAATTTTAGTGAGTACCCCTTTGGCTCAAAATCTCACATTTTAGTTCAAAATCAATGAAAAACAAAAATCTTCAGAACCATATGCTAATTATCAACTATCCAAGATTATCTCAAACATTTTCATTTGCAGCCTTATCACAAGAATAACAAATTGGGTTCAACAATTCACTATCACAATTTATTGGGTACTTAGTTCTCACAATTGGATGCAAAATCTAAGCAAGGGCAATCTAATTGTGTGATCATGCAAACTATCATGCAAGACTATATGAATGTAACATGAAAAATGCAAATGCAAAATACCCCTACCCCAAGCTTAAAAATTTACATTGTCCCCAATGTAAACAATCAAGTTGGAGAGAGGAGAAAAATAAAATAAGATAAAATAAAAAAATTGGAATAGCTTACCGAGGCGGTAACGGGTGTTGGCTTTCATTTCAGTCAGAAACTGCTTGAAAGTTGGGTTGCTTTTTCTTGTCTTCTTGCTCTTCCCTCCTTCCTTCTTACCCTGGAATCACTTGGAAATTTTATTAGTAAAAGAAAACTCTTGATCTTCTCAAATTATTCAAGAGTTTAAAAGTCAAAAATAAAATCTAACTAAACAAAAAGGAAAAAGGAAAATGGAAAAGAAAAATTGGGTTGCCTCCCAATGAGCGCTGCTTTAATGTCACTAGCTTGACTTATTAAAAAGCATCCCCTGGATCCTCCTCCCGGATCAAATGGAAATTGGGATGGTGATTGTAGCAGTAAAATAACTTTATTCTCAATTCCACCCAGTCATTGGGTGAAATATCCATTGACCTCTTCAATTATGAACTCACTTCCTCTCGGGTCAAGTGGAATTTTCAAGAGGAAGTGTGACAGACAAGTGGAAGGGGCTAACTTACCAATGTCCACACATGCATGCAAGCCAACATAATTATTTAATGCAGTAAAATCAGATTGCTCAACATGCATGGTGGAGGGAGTGCTTTCCAATTGCCCTGCCTCCTCACTTGTTGTTTCCCAAGGATTTGTGGAAGGTAATTCCTCTTGTTGTTGTGGCTCACTGACCACCACCACTTCATCCTCGATTTGATCCGTTCCCACAACCAGATTTTTCTCAAATTCTGCTTCATGTGGCTCTATGGGAATCATACATGGTGGTGGAGGTGGCAAATATGAGCAAAAGGTTTCCCAATCCTCCTCGGAGAAGTTATATATAAGCCTTCCCGTCATATAATCAACTTGTGCGGGAGTGACATGACCCATCAAGTCCATGACATCTCCCAAACACTAGTTGTCCTCCAAAGCGTGACGTGAGGCTTCCTCATCAGGTGGATAATAAAAATTTTCCATGTATTTCGTCCACCTGGCACTACCAAAGCTCAAAACAAAAAGATCAAATATATACAGAAAAATAAAAAAGAATAAAAATGTCTAAATTAGTTACCTCCTCTGTTACTAATGATATTGGTAAAACCAATCCCCGGCAACGGCGCCAAAAACTTGTTGACGAGTCTGGGCAAGTATACCCAGTCGTACAAGTAATACGGTGGTAAGACCGGTTTATTGTATCCACGGGGATTGGATGTCAAATACCAATTCGCAAACTCGGCAACTATCTAGACTAAACTATTAATCAAGAGAAAGTAAAACAACAAAAGAAAAGAAATAAAATCTTTTTGTCTTTTTGGGGACTTTTAACAAACACTTGGAGTGCAGAAAGGATATGTTGGGACTAGACTTCACCAAACCTCTAACTCATGCACTATCAGGACTAGATACCTCCCATTCATGCTTCCGATATTAAAATCAATCCACTAAACTACTCAAACCCCGATTCCTTGGATGGCAAGAGCCTAAATCCACTAATAGACCCTAATTCCTTAGGTGGCCTAGATTAATGAATTTGCATTAAGATTAGGGATCATGTGATTACTAATAAACCTAGTTCCATTCCTAGATACAAGGCTTACTAGGTGATTAAATTCAGTTCCGGTTATGATACGAACGTTCCCATTGCATACCAAAACACAAATCAAGTCATGGGGGTGCTGGCCACAACAAGCATTAAGCACAGAAAAATAACCACTAATATGAAGACATGAACATAGAATAATCCGTCAAGATAAATACATAAACATAGGTTTGATTACATCTAATCCCAACACGGGGATTTAACTACTCATAAACCAAAGAAAACCAAACCAGAGAAATAGGAAGGAAGAGGAGAGAAGAGGCTCCATGTGAGCTTTCCTTCTTCTTCAAAGCAACCCCTCTTGGCTCCCTTCTAGGGTTGAAACCCTAGCCCAGCTGTAGCCTCCAAATGCCTTCAAATGGACCCCAAAAAACTCTCAAAAACTCCTCTTGTTCTGTCTGCTGCGCTCTTATTTATAGGTCTGCTGCACGTCACGGCCGTGATGGCCATCACGGGCTGGCCGTGACGCGTTCTGTCCAAGGCGTGTTTGCAAAAAATGAAGTCTCGCGAGGCGATGTGAAACCCTAATTTTCTGGTTGGTCACGGCCGTGATGTCTATTACGGGCAGGCCGTGACAGTCTCTGACTTTTGCCTTCTGCTCTGCTTGATCGACCATCACGGCCAGGCCGTGATGTGCTCTGTTTGGCTCATATTCTTCAATTTTCAAGCTCTATTTCATCCAAGCTCCACCATGGCTGATTTTGATCATTTTTACATTGAATTCCTGCAAAACAACACCAAGAAACCGCTTCACCCGTTCCAAGGGAAAATCTAACTAAAATCAACTAAAGAATGCCTAATCTATATGCAAAATGCATGCAAAAGAGTATAGAAAACATCATGTAAAATCACACTATCACTTCGATGGTGGTAGAAAAGGACACACTGTTTCTATTTGCAATGCTAGAAAGAATAAAAATGTAAATGGCAAGAAAGTATGGGTACAAAAGGGCAATGTGCCCAATGTAACACCCTGATTTGCGTATAAGGGATTATGTTACTATAGATGCCTAGTTTTTATTGTTATTATTATTATTATTAATGAAGTTAGTATTGTTATTTATATAATTGATAATGTAATTGTTATTAGTGTTGTAGTATTATATATATATATATATGTATGTATTATTAAATATGATAATATGTATTTTATTATATGATTATTTGCATTAATATGAGCTCGTGTCCCTTAATGTGTGATCTTATATGGATATATGATTTTGTATGTGATTTTATATGTTAATATATAATATGTGTTTTTATTAATAATAAGTGATTAAGAAAGATATTATGAGATATCATGTGATTTAGTATTTAAATCGAGATAGTGTATCTTCTAGGTTTTAGTCCCTCAATTAATGATATTTGAGTCCTTATTAATATAGGATAATCCTCTTTTTGATTATCTCTTAAGATCTTATCATAATCTCCTAAGGACCCTATCTAGAAATACTACCAAATTTGTCGCTAAACTTCCATCGACCTTTTGATCATCTTAGGGTCTGATTTAGGATTAAATCATTCACTAATTTGTAGATATTTATCCGAGCTTTATAATGACACCAAGAACGCCTCAATCGAAAACTTTTAGCTCAAGTTGTGGTCAAAATACCGATTTGTATACAGTTTGGACTGAAATAGGAGCCCGTTATGCCCTAACTTGTATTTATACCATAAGACTTGACCTAAACCCTATTTATCACATCGTTAACCTCAGAATAGCTGCCTCTCTTCATCTATCTTAGTTTTCCCTTGATCCTCTTGAAGTTCTTGGAGTTTGTGAGTCCGTTTGAGAGAGAAGTTACGCGTGTTAGCATCGTTTAAGGTAACATAGTTATCCCTCCTTAATCTCCTTTTCCTTTTCTTTTGAATTGGGGATTAATTGGTTGTTCTCTTCCCTTCTTGTTTGACCAAGGCTTGAGGACCTCGTCGATCCGCTTCAGGGAACGTGTCTAGTTTGCCAACGTTATCGTTTTGGGAATCTTCATACCAGGTATGGGGAGAAGGGCTAGTATGAATATGTAGGCTATGTGATAGCATAAGATGAAGGGTTAACCCATGACCCTGGTGTTTGATTAAATGCCTATATGACTGTTTGTATGATAACATGTTTATATGCCTCTATGCCTAATTGTTATATGATGTTAAGTGTTGTGATGATGATATTGGCATGACTGTTATTAGTTGATTTATGTTGGTATGAATGTTCTTGTTACTGAATGTTGTCTGTTATGAACATGTTGAATGTTGATGCCATGTTGTAATGAGTTATAATGGTTATTGGCTGCTGTTTGATGTTGTGCTCTTAATGAGTGTTAATTGTTGAGGATGTTAATCCCAACAATGATGTTAAGACGTTAAAATGTGTTAATGATAATAATGAGAATTAAGGGATGTTTTTCCCAGTTGTTCATAAGACATGAATATAGTGTGAGAGGTAAGATTATGTTCGCAGGGCTTAGTTAAAGACCCTAGGATTGATTAGTGAGTATTCTAGGAACATTAATAATAAATATATGATTAAAGGATTAATTCCCCATGATGATAAGACATAAATATTAATGAAGAACAATTAAGATTAATGAAGTTGATGTTCTATGGATTAGTAGAAGCCAATAGGTTGAATCTGTGAACTGTCCCAAGGATTTGGGAAAGGGTTTCTGACCCATTCTGCCCAAATCGGTACAGCCACGCTCCATTGAGCACGGTCGTGCTTAACAGGGAGCATGCCTGTGCTCCAGTTTGAAATCCAGAGAAGGGCGCGCTTTTAAGCATGCCCGTGCTTAACAGGCAGCACAGTCGTGCTTGCCTGTAGGCCTAGCATGCCCGTGCTCACCTGACCAGAACAGAACCGGAAATGCTGAAATAGGGGTTTTCACCCCAAACGCTTAAAAGACTTAATAAGATACCAACGTAACATGAAGACCAAAGACAAGTGAAAAGATGATGTTGAGCCTTGATGCTTGATGGTAAAGGTGTTGTTGATGTTGTACCTTGGTAGCCTAGTGGCCAAGGGGGCCTTGATGCTTAATGGTCAAGGTAATGTTACCTTTGGTGCTTATTGGCCAAAGAGGTTAAGCCATAATAAATGGTGTTGATGGAGGTGGTGGATAACGGTTGTTTGTTGTGTGCATGCATCATGCATGGAGTTTTAGGGGGAGGTACGATAATTAAGGGGAGGTCGTCCGCGTGTAATAAGGTATGGCCATCCACAGTGATTTATGTAAGACTAAGGGGATCATGTACACCTGTGGTGGCGCATCTGAGAATAAGGTTTGTCAGCTATCCTAGGGGTCCATCCGTGGTAAGGTGAACTGCCCCGACGTTGGTGTTTATTGGCCAATGTGGAGATGTAACTCTGAAGTCGTACGCCTGGTGTAGATGGATCCACATGCATTTGGAGTAGTGTTTCGTATTGCATTGTATGATATGCTTGTTGTGTTGGTATGATGACTATGTTATGATTGCTATGCATTGTATGTTCATCTTGCCAACTATTCTATTGCCGTTATGTTTATATATATGGTTCTTACTCCCCGTCTTTCGTTGTTTGCTTTGCATGTATCTTTTGGTTATGCAGAGGACGGTGAGCAGCTTGCTGAGGAGTGACCCCGAGGAGTCGCTACTCGTAGTTTAGTTTAGTCTAGTTTAGTTGTTTATCCGAGTTATTTATCGGATTGGTTATACCAGGTCTGTAATGTGACATCGGAGTTGGGTTCATTTATATCTTTCGTTTATGTTTATGTTGTTTTGTTTATGTTATCTCTTTCTTATTAAACATGTTGTATTTTCCGAGTTGAGACCTTGTTACAATGTGGTATCCTTTACCTGTTGGTTTTCTTTTATAAAGAACAAGCATGTGTTTATCTTATTTTGAAAAATTAAATATTTCCTTCTATGTTATTGCTTTATAAATACATGCGAGGTAGAGGGTGTCACATCCAAGGCTAAATCTCACGGACCCAACATGATTTGGGTACCAAAGGTTAAAACTTGAATATGTTTTGTAAGTGTGCTTGAAAGCAAAGAACTCAAATTGGTATCTTGATAGTGGATGCTCCAAGCACATGACGGGAGACAAAAACAAGTTCTCCTCCCTCACACCCAAAAAGGGTGGATTCGTCTTCTATGGTGACAATAATAAAGGTAGAATCTTGGGAATTGGAACTATTGGTAAGAATCCAAATCCCACCATAGAAAATGTTTTATATGTTGAAGGTTTGAAACACAACTTATTAAGTATAAGCCAACTTTGTGATAAAGGTTTTAATGTTGTGTTTAATAACGCCAAATGCATGGTCATGGATTATAACAAACAAACTAAATTAATTGGTCAAAGATTTGCAAATATATATATGGTTTGCTTGGATGACCTACCTTCAAATGATGTATGTTGTCTAATAAGTAAAGAGGATGAAACTTGGTTATGGCATAGGAGGATGGCTCATAGTCACATGGACCATCTTAATAAGTTGGTTCTCAAGGACTGAATAATTGGTTTACCAAAGCTTCATTTTGAAAAGGATAAAATGTGTGATGCTTGTCAAAAAGGAAAACAAGTAAAGGCCTCTTTTAAAACTAAAAACGTTTCTAGAAATTGGCCTTTGCAGCTATTACATATGGATTTGTTTGGTCCATCTAGAACTATGAGCTTTGGCGGTAGTTACTATGCGCTTGTTATTGTGGATGACTATTCTCGTTATACATGGACTTTGTTTATTCCTCATAAAAATGGTAAAGATAACCTTGGTAAATTCGATGCTAAAGCTAACGAAGGTATATTTCTTGGATATTCCAATTCTAGTAAAGCTTTTCGAAGCTATAATAAAATAACTATGACCATTGAAGAATCTTTTCATGTGTATTTTGATGAGACTAACCCTAAAATTGTAGTAGAGGAAAGTGTTGATGATCTTGCAGAAATTTTGGGAAATGCTAATCTTGAGGACAAAAGCACTCAAGAGAAGGCCATTGTTGATCAACCACCTCCACTAGAAGAAGAGACACCTCATTCTGATCTTCCAAGAGAATGGAGAACATCTAGACATCATCCTCTTGACAACATTATAGGTGATATATTAAAAGGGGTAACAACTCGAAACTCTCTTAACCACATGTGTCACTATATGGCTTTTGTGTCTCAAATTGAACCTAAAAATGTTGATGATGCCATAGTAGATGAACATTGGACTCTTGCTATGCAAGAAGAATTAAACCAATTTTAAAGAAATGATTTTTTGGAATTAGTCCCTAAACCTAAAAACCATTTGGTGATTGGAACTAAATGGGTTTTTCGTAACAAGCTGGATGAAAATTGAATGATAACTAGAAATAAAGCTAGGCTTGTTGCTAAAGGTTATAACCAACAAGAGGGCATAGACTTTGATGAAACCTATGCTCCCGTAGCTAGAGTAAAGGCTATCCGTATGCTTCTTGCTTTTGCTTGCATCATGGATTTCAAACTTTTTCAAATGGATGTCAAAAGAGCTTTTCTAAACGGTTTTAGTCAAGAAGAGGTTTATGTAGATCAACCTCTTGGTTTTAAAAATTTTGAATTTCCAAACCAGGTTTTCAAATTGAAAAAGGTTTTGTATGGTTTAAAGCAATCCCCTAAGGCTTGGTATGAACATTTAAGTAAGTTTTTTCTTGAAAATTGTTTTCAAAGAAGAAAAGTTGATACCACACTTTTCATCAAAAACAAAAAGCATGACATTTTACTTGTGCAAATATATGTGGACGATATAATATTTGGTGCCACTAACGAAGCTTTGTGCAAGGACTTTTCTAAAATCATGCAAAGTGAATTTGAAATGATAATGATTGGGGATCTCAACAACTTTCTTCGGTTGCAAATCAAGCAATCAAAGGAAGGAATCTTCATCAACCAATCCAACTTTGCAAGGAGTTGCTCAAGAAGTTTGGGATGAACAATTAAAAGGAGTTATCCACTCCCATGTGCACATTTTGTTCCCTTAACAAGGATGAGAATGGAAAGTCCATCGACGTAAGTAAGTATAGAGGTATGATAGGCTCTCTCCTTTATCTTACTGCTAGTCACCCTGATATCATGTTTAGTGTTTGCATGCGTGCATGTTTTCAATCGAACCCAAAAGAATCACATCTCACCGCGGTAAAACGCATTATGAGATATCTCATTGGCACATAAAATATGGGTTTATGTTACCCTAAAGGGGCTGACTGTACCCTAATTGGGTACTCGGATTCTGATTTTGCAGTCGCAAATTAGACCGAAAGAGCGCTAGTGGAACTTGCTACTTACTAGGAAATGCTTTAGTTTCTTGGCACAGTAAGAAACAAGCAAGTGTGGCTTTATCCACCACTGAAGCGGAATACGTTGCAGCGGGTAGTTGTTGTGCACAAATTATTTGGATGAAACAACAGTTAAATGACTATGGAATTAATCTTAAAACCGTTCCTATAAAATGTGAGAACACAAGTGCTATAAACCTCACAAAGAATCCTGTTTATCAATGTAACACCCCGATTTTTGCTGTTTTGTAATATCGGTAATAAATATATAAATATATATTTTTATCCGAGACTTAGAAAATGATTTTGGATAAACCAAGGTCATTTCCTTGTTATACTTATTTTCATAAGGTTACGGGGAAGTTTTTGGTTGAAAATTCGAGACGGAGCCCTGCCATAGTTTTTCGTGTTTTTTTTGCGAGTAAAAGTTTACTGCTCAGAAAACCAAATTTTAATTCGTAAACGAAAGACTTAAGTTTAGTATTTTATTTTCTACGATTCGGTATTGATAGAATTTTTTCAGAAAAAAATAAAATAAATTACGTTTTTCAGGCGGAACACGTAATCGGGTAGACGACAGAAGGGAAATTAGAGTTTCTAAGAGTGGATAGAGGGTTTATCTTAGGATTTTGAGATGATTCAATGGGATGAATCATATTTTTAAGTCTAGAAGGTTTTTCAGGGTTAAATAGAAAATTTCGAAATTTACGGTTAAGTCCCTGAACTTTCTGTAAATTACCCTTTTGTCCCTAAATTAGTTTTTTTCGTTTTTTCAAGTGGATTGGGCTAGAATCCTTGTTTCTAACCTTAAATGGTCGTGGCTTAGAAGCCCAAACTTTTCTAGTTCATAGTTGAGTCCATAAAGCCCATTTAAGTTTCTTATCTTAGGTTTAAAGGCTTAAATCTTCAAGTGGGCCCCACAACAAACAAGAAAATGAAACTAAGCCCAAATGTGTCAAGCCCAAATACATAAGCCCATGAGAGAAGATGAATTTCTCATTTGATGGATGAATCAAGATTTTTCTATAATGTTCCACACTTTTCTACATCATTCTTGATTTTTCTTCAACAATCTTCTTCAACAATCTTCTTCAACAAATCTTCTTCAACAAGTTAGGTTTTCTCTAAAATATCTATGACACCAAAATCAGCCAACTAAGTCAAAGATAAGCTAGCATTTAATGTGATTAAACTCATCATCATGACATTCTATTGTCTATTTGCAAACTAGTCCTTCAACTATTGGAATCTTTGCAATTTGGTCCTTGGAACTTAATTGCACTTTGATCCTTTTAACATGACAACTCATCTTCATCTAGATCCTTCTTGATATGTCGCCACTTACACTATAAATACCCTTCAGATGTGGAGGACCGCATTATCTTAGAGATTGCAGGGAGCGACCAGGTTGTTTTAATTGTGGGAAAATAGGTCATATGGCCCGAGATTGCAGACAGCAGGCTAGGCGACCACCGATAGCTGCAGGAAGAGGAAATGGAGGCAATAGGGGTGGAGCTGGGAGAGGAGTTATATCAGCAGGGCAACAGGGAGCAAGACCTCAGGCCACTGGAAGAGTGTTTACCGTGAAGGGAGCCGAATCCTCTCAATCTGCTGATCTTATACAAGGTATGTGTTTGATAGCTGGTAGACTCTTGTACGTGTTATTTGACTCAGGCGCTACACATTCATTTATTTCGTATGAGTGTGTGGATCAATTAAAATTAACTGTTTCTCAATTACCTTATACTCTTACAATATCTACTCCAACTAGTAATCCTTTGACTACTATGTCTATTTGTTTACAGTGTCCTATAGTTGTTGAGGATAGAACATTTATTGTAGACCTTGTCTGTTTGCCTATGCAACAGATAGATGTTATTCTTGGCATGGATTGGCTTTCAGCTAACCATGTAATGCTAGATTGTTCTAGTAAGACCTTATCATTTCTTCAGTCTTCTAGTATAGTCACTGCCAATGAAGGAGTATCCATAAGGAGTGACGATTCTCAACAAGATATGTGATCTTTGTTCGCGGTGGAAACTATTGAGACCCCTAGTATAGATTCTATGCCTATCGTGAGAGAGTTTCCTGAAGTTTTCCCTCCCGAAGTTCCAGGTTTACCACCAGAACGAGAAGTGGAATTCACCATAGATCTTGTACCAGGGACAGGACCTATATCTTTGGCGCCCTATCGGATGTCACCTATAGAATTGGCGGAGTGAAGAAACAGATTGGATGATATGTTGGGAAAAGAATTCATAAGGCCGAGTGTTTCACCATGGGGAGCTCCCAGTGTTGTTTGTTAAGAAGAAAGATGGAAGTGCTAGGTTGTGCACAGATTATAGACAGTTAAACAAGGTAACAATTAGGAATAAGTATCCGTTGCCTAGGATAGATGATCGATGGATCAATTGAAAGGAGCAACAGTATTTTCCAAGATTGATTTGAGATCTGGATACCATCAGATTAGAGTAAAGAAGGAAGATATACTAAAAACGACTTTTAGAACAAGGTATGGACATTATGAGTATTTAGTTATGTCGTTCGGTGTGACTAATGCGCCAGCAGTGTTCATGGATTATATGAACAGGATATTTAGACCGTACCTTGATAAGTTTGTTGTTGTATTCATCGACGACATCCTTATTATTCTCGTACCTGGGAAGATCATGAGAAACATTTAAGGATAGTGCTGCAAGTTTTGAAGGATAGGCAGCTTTATGCTAAACTTTCCAAGTGTGAGTTTTGGATGGAAGAAGTCCAATTTCTAGGACATGTGATCACCAAGGAAGGTATAGCAGTAGATCCAGCAAAGGTTGAGGCAGTTCTTAAATGGGAACGGCCTAAGTCAGTAAGTGAAGTACGAAGCTTTCTAGGGTTAGCTGGATATTATCGGAGGTTTATAGAGGGTTTCTCGAAGATTGCGTTGCCTATGACGCAGTTGACGAGGAAAAATACAGCTTTTGTATGGACGGACAACTGTGAGCAGAGTTTCCAAAAGCTGAAGGAAAGGTTGACCACATCCCCTGTGTTGACTTTACCGGATCCATTAGGACCGTTTGACGTATACTGTGATGCGTCATACCAAGGTTTAGGTTGTGTTCTAATGCAAGAGGGAAGAGTGGTGGCTTATGCTTCCCGACAATTGAGAATTCATGAGAGGAACTATCCGACTCATGATTTGGAATTAGCAGCCATAGTGTTCGCATTAAAAATATGGCGACACTTTCTATATGGAGCAAAATTTAATGTTTACAGTGACCATAAAAGTCTGAAGTATCTGTTCGACCAAAAGGAGTTGAATATGAGACAACGAAGATGGATGGAGTTTATCAAAGATTATGAGTTTGATTTACTATACCATCCTGGGAAGGCGAATGTAGTAGCGGATGCTTTGAGTAGGAAATCATTGCATGTGTCCGCAATGATGGTTAAAGAGTTGGAATTACTGGAACAGTTCAGAGATTTGAACTTAGGAATAGAGTTGGTTGAGGATAAAATTTGCTTAGGTATGATCACTATTAGTAGTGATTTTATGAGAGATCTTAAGAATAAACAGGCTCAGGATCCATATTTACAGGAGATAAGTAGAGGTATAGATGAAGGTAAAAATTCTGAGTTTAGTAGAGGAACAAATGGTGTACTAAGGTTTAGGGATAGAATATGCGTGCCCGAGGATTTAGAACTTAGGAAGTTGATATTAGAAGAAGCACATAAGAGTAAGTTGAGTATTCATCCTGGATCCACTAAAATGTATCAGGATCTCAAGAAATTGTTTTGGTGGACAAGGATGAAGAAAGAAGTAGCAGAGTATGTTTTATCTTGCCTAGTGTGTCAGAAGGCTAAGATAGAACATCAAAAGCCAGCTGGTTTATTGCAATCATTAGATATCCCAGAATGGAAATGGGATAGCATCGCTATGGATTTTGTGGTTGGACTACCACGAACTCCTAAGAGACATGATGCGATTTGGGTTATCATTGATAGGTTGACGAAGTGTGCTCACTTCTTACCTATGGGAGAAAGTTTGTGATTGGCGAACTTGACCAAAATCTACATCAAAGAAATTGTTAGGTTGCATGGTGTGCCATCGAGCATTGTTTCAGACCGAGATCCTAGATTTACATCTAGATTTTGGAAACAGTTGCATCATGCTTTAGGGACCAAGTTGAGGATGAGTTCTGCTTACCATCCCCAAACAGATGGACAATCGAAAGGACGATTCAATCATTGGAGGACCTTTTAAGAGCTTGTGTTTTGGAACACACTTTGGCAGTTAGGATGAGTTCTTGCCATTGATTGAATTTACTTACAACAATAGTTTTCACAAGATAGTATAGGGATGGCACCATATGAGGCTTTGTATGGTAGGAAGTGTAGGACACCGTTATGTTGGTATGAGATTGGTGAAAATCAAGTCTTGGATCCAGATGTGGTGCAAATGGACTACGGAACAAGTTAGGAAGATAAGGGAAAAGATGAAGGAAGCACGGGATAGGCAAAGGAGCTACAAGAACAAGAGAAGGAGACCTTTAGAATTCCGGGAGGGCGATCACGTGTTTTTGAGAGTCACTCCGAAGACCGGAATTGGCGGGGCTATCAAAACTAGAAAACTTACTCCTAGATTCATCGGACCTTTCCAGATTATTCGAAGGATTGGTCCAGTAGCTTATCATATTGCTTTACCACCTAACCTAGCAAACCTTCATGACGTCTTTCACGTGTCTCAGTTGAGAAAATATTATCCTAATCCTTCACATGTTATTGAGTCTGAGTCTATACAACTGCGAGAGAATCTAGAGTATGAGACTCTACCTGTAAGGATAGCAGATAAAAGATTAAGGAGCTTCGTGGTAGACAAATTCCTTTGGTTAAGGTCATATGGGATGAAAATACTGGAGATGCTACTTGGGAACGTGAAGCAGATATGCAACAACGATATCCACATCTTTTCTGAAGTATGTAAATTTCGAGGACGAAATTTTTTTTAAGTGGGATAGTAATGTAACACCCCGATTTTTGCTGTTTTGTAATATCGGTAATAAATATATAAATATATATTTTTATCCGAGACTAGAAAATGATTTTGGATAAACCAAGGTCATTTCCTTGTTATACTTATTTTCATAAGGTTACGGGGAAGTTTTTGGTTGAAAATTCAGACGGAAGGTTTGTCTAGTTTTCGTGTTTTTATTTGACAAGAAAAGTTTCTCGCTCAGAAAACCAAATTTTAATTCGTGAACGAAATACTTAAGTTTAGTATTTTATTTTCTACGATTCGGTATTGATAGAATTTTTTCAGAAAAAAATAAAATAAATTACGTTTTTCAGGCGGAACACGTAATCGGGTAGACGACAGAAGGGAAATTAGAGTTTCTAAGAGTGGATAGAGGGTTTATCTTAGGATTTTGAGATGATTCAATGGGATGAATCATATTTTTAAGTCTAGAAGGTTTTTCAGGGTTAAATAGAAAATTTCGAAAATTACGGTTAAGTCCCTGAACTTTCTGTAAATTACCCTTTTGTCCCTAAATTAGTTTTTTTCGTTTTTTCAAGTGGATTGGGCTAGAATCCTTGTTTCTAACCTTAAATGGTCGTGGCTTAGAAGCCCAAACTTTTCTAGTTCATAGTTGAGTCCATAAAGCCCATTTAAGTTTCTTATCTTAGGTTTAAAGGCTTAAATCTTCAAGTGGGCCCCACAACAAACAAGAAAATGAAACTAAGCCCAAATGTGTCAAGCCCAAATACATAAGCCCATGAGAGAAGATGAATTTCTCATTTGATGGATGAATCAAGATTTTTCTATAATGTTCCACACTTTTCTACATCATTCTTGATTTTTCTTCAACAATCTTCTTCAACAATCTTCTTCAACAAATCTTCTTCAACAAGTTAGGTTTTCTCTAAAATATCTATGACACCAAAATCAGCCAACTAAGTCAAAGATAAGCTAGCATTTAATGTGATTAAACTCATCATCATGACATTCTATTGTCTATTTGCAAACTAGTCCTTCAACTATTGGAATCTTTGCAATTTGGTCCTTGGAACTTAATTGCACTTTGATCCTTTTAACATGACAACTCATCTTCATCTAGATCCTTCTTGATATGTCGCCACTTACACTATAAATACCCTTCTCTCACTTTTCATTTAGTTCTTTGGTTAGTTGTCTTCTAAAACTCTAAAGTTCTAAGTTCTTAGTTCTAAGTTTCTCAAAGCAAGTTCTTGGATTGCCTTCATCATTGATTCTCAAGAGGTAAATCCTAATCTTTGTTCTTAATCATGCCTATGTTCTTTAGATAGTTTCTTGATTCGAGACTTATATCATGGTGGTTCATCATTTTCAAGTTTCAAACCCTAGAACTTTGAAAAATCATAATAAATCCTAGGAAAATCTAATGATGATGAAACTACTTTCTATCTTCTAGATATCATGTCTACTATCTAAATCCAAGAGCATGAAGCAATCAAAAATTTCTTTCTTGAAAACCTAGCCTTGGCCGAATCTATCAAAGTAGGTTTGGTAGAGTTTTTGTTCATGGTTTTCATTAATGATCTTGTTAATCAAGCTATTAGTATGTATGATTAATAAATCCAAGTTGGTTTATTAAACTAAGAACCCTAACCCTAAGATTATGTTGAGGCCGAATCTATGTATAAAAGAGTTAGAAAGTTTTGAGTTTCAACTTTAGTTGTTTAGTCACTAATCCATGATTTAGGTTAATCAAGGATCATTAATCTATGACTTAATCATGATTAGGAATTTTAAGGATTTTGAACCCTAAAAGTCAGCCCTTGGCCGAAACCCTAACCCTAAAGGTTAGAGGATTTTGTTTCAAATTTTAGTCTTGTAATAAGTAATCTATGTTAGTGAAGACTCTAGTAATTAGGATCCAAAAGATGACCTTAAGAAGATAATCTTAAACCTATTTCTAAGTCTTGGCCGAACCTAGCCCTAAAGTGTCATAGATGGATGTTAGTTGATTAATTATAGTTATGTTGTTTGGTTGAAGGTGATTGTGTTAACTCGTGGCGGGATAACGAGGATCGTCGAGTACGTGTTTTCGGTGCAAACTCAGGTGGGAGAAAGAACCATTCCATCGTCGGAATTCGATAAGTAGTATATAATTTATAATAATGGTGTAGGGCGACCTAAACCCTACTAGTGGTCGAGTAATCGACAATACCAAAATCGTATTGAAATCTTTTCCGTAAAACCAATGACGATTTGGGAATTGTAGGTTTATCGCCTTAGGTTGATTATTCATATTTGAGGATGTTTGAATTATTTACTTTTGACTGTTTGTGATACGCTGGTTGAGGTATTCCATCTGCATGTGACGTATTGTTTCGGTGTTTGAATAATTATGATATTGAGGATGTTTGCTGTCTGTCACGGCCGTGATGGTTGTCATGGCCAGGCCGTGACGAGGTTACGTATGTTGTAGGATTCTTGTCTTTGTTGTCTGTCACGGCCGTGATGGCTATCACGACTAGGCCGTGACAGAATCTGACTTTGTTATTTATTTGGTTGAACTATTATGAGTTGGTTGTGATAAATTGCTTTATATGATATGGAGATGTTTGAATATTCTGTTGTTTAATGTGTATGCATGATCTGCCGGGTTTAATTCTATGCTTAGATGATTTTAAGGAAAGATAAATATTGCTCGGAGGTATTTTGTTTGGGTGAGAGTTTTGAATATGAATTAGAAGTGCCTCGCTATTATGGTATAGAAGTAATGTGATATAGTATGTAAGTGGAGGTTATGAGGAAAAGCTTGAGGTACTAGGTTGTTATTGATAAAAGTCAGTGAGAATCATATGTTGCATTGGTGTTCATAACCGTGTATTTGAGATACACGAGGTCCGAAGTTCTCGTGGACCGTTCCAAATTAGAATTTAGGTTGTGCAACTATAGTGTCATTGCTTTGCATGAGCACCCTTGACAGAGTGAGAGAGAGAATCAGGGTGTGCACCGACGATACAGTGCAGCTATAGTGTCATTGCTTTGCATGAGCATTCTTACCATGGATAAGAATGTGCACCGGCGTGGGGAACGTGTCACTTGGGCGACTGACTGGCATCCCTAACGAGGGATGTGTGACAGGAGTAGTAGTGGCCACATCAGCATAAAGGTCTAGTTGCATGAGTTGAAGGGTAGAGGATGATATATAGTGAATTGAGGATGATTGTTGATTTTGAATGATGCGTGTCTGTGACTATTATTGTATTATATGCTATAAATATTTTCCACTTATGATGATAGAACTGTTTCTTATCTCCCTATTTCTGTATTTTGGTGTATATCTACTTTGTTTCGTTAGAAGACCATATGGACGACTATGTTATGGAGGAGATGGATGGAACCCTATACGAGACGGAGATAGTTGAAGAGTTGAACGACGTTCCATATGAAGTTGACGTTGAAGAACAACCTACTGATCCTAATAATGTGGTGTAGTTAGTTTAAGGCCAGTGAGTCACATAAGATGTTTTGTTTCCGTTAGTTACAAGAATGTGGTGTAAGATAAAGGATACTTAGGTGTGTATTTATGTAAAATAGTTGGTGTGTTGTATATTTGTAGAAGTTATCTAATTATTAATTAAGTTTTTAATTTTTACGTATTTTCAACGATAAGCGCGCGATTAAGTAAATAACTAATTAAGGATTTAATGTAATAATACAATGGGGCACAACGGGGTGTCTCATTTGCTGGTATCAGAGCAGTTCGATTCTAATCGGACTGTGAGGTCTAGGAAGTTGTTACTGGCCGTGTCTAGTTGAATCCACATCGGATTATAACTATGCTTAGAAGTTGGGTAGTGTGTCCGAACCCGATGCGATAATTAGCATTAGTATGGCATATGGTATTTATATACTTGTCTATGTGGTATTATATGTCATACTGATAAGAGCAAATGATTTCTTTTTGAGAATCATGGCTCGTGGAAAAGGACGTCTCGATCGATAATAATGAAGTAACTCCTGAAAGAATTATGGGAGCTAACAATGTGGAAAATAATCATACCGGAAGTGGAGGAGAGTCATCTGAGACTCAAGATACTATGAAAGACATAGTTGCTGCTTTGTTGTTACAAACACACAGAGAATCTTTGAGATGCTACAGATGAACAAAGAACAACAGGAACAACAGAACCAAAGGAGAGCTGCAGCAGATGAGGATGCCGGAATGGCTACTTTCCTAAAAGGGAAGCCACCTCAATTCCGAGGAGATTATGATCCAGAGAAGGCAGAATGGTGGATACAAGAGATCGAAAAGATATTCGATACCATGCGCTGCAGAGAGGATAGGAAAGTGACGTATGCTGCTTTCATGCTAACTGGAGGTGCAGAGTCTTGGTGGAGAGGCAAGCGAAGATTGCTGGATGCCGAAGGCAGAGTTGTCAACTGGCAGCTGTTCAGTGACTGTTTCTTTGAGAAGTATTTTCCGCGTCTAGTTCGACGCAAGAAAGAAAGGGAATTCATGAGTCTCAAACAGGGCAACATGACTGTTGGTGATTATGCATCACGATTCGAGGCTCTGATTAAGTATTCTGAATTTTATCAGAGATTCCCAGATGAAGATTGGCAATGTAGAAGGTTTGAGGAAGGACTCCGACATGAACTTCAGAGGGCTATAGTATCTCTTGATATCCAGAGTTTTCCAGAGCTAGTGGAATGATGCAGTGCAATCGAAAGTCTAGATCTGAGGCTAGCTAATGAGCAGAAACAATTAAGGAGTGGGGGTCCTACTCGACCGGGTTTTCAGAGGCGAGGAGGTAGTAACTCTCAATGGAGACAGAGACCGTATGCCCGATCAGTGCAGACACCAGCACCAGCATCAGTGGTTAGAACTGGTCAACAGCAGCAAGGTTTATCTTGTTTCAGATGTGGAGGACCGCATTATCTTAGAGATTGCAGGGAGCGACCAGGTTGTTTTAATTGTGGGAAAATAGGTCATATGGCCCGAGATTGCAGACAGCAGGCTAGGCGACCACCGATAGCTGCAGGAAGAGGAAATGGAGGCAATAGGGGTGGAGCTGGGAGAGGAGTTATATCAGCAGGGCAACAGGGAGCAAGACCTCAGGCCACTGGAAGAGTGTTTACCGTGAAGGGAGCCGAATCCTCTCAATCTGCTGATCTTATACAAGGTATGTGTTTGATAGCTGGTAGACTCTTGTACGTGTTATTTGACTCAGGCGCTACACATTCATTTATTTCGTATGAGTGTGTGGATCAATTAAAATTAACTGTTTCTCAATTACCTTATACTCTTACAATATCTACTCCAACTAGTAATCCTTTGACTACTATGTCTATTTGTTTACAGTGTCCTATAGTTGTTGAGGATAGAACATTTATTGTAGACCTTGTCTGTTTGCCTATGCAACAGATAGATGTTATTCTTGGCATGGATTGGCTTTCAGCTAACCATGTAATGCTAGATTGTTCTAGTAAGACCTTATCATTTCTTCAGTCTTCTAGTATAGTCACTGCCAATGAAGGAGTATCCATAAGGAGTGACGATTCTCAACAGTATGTGATGCTGTTCGCGGTGGAAACTATTGAGACCCCTAGTATAGATTCTATGCCTATCGTGAGAGAGTTTCCTGAAGTTTTCCCTCCCGAAGTTCCAGGTTTACCACCAGAACGAGAAGTGGAATTCACCATAGATCTTGTACCAGGGACAGGACCTATATCTTTGGCGCCCTATCGGATGTCACCTATAGAATTGGCGGAGCTGAAGAAACAGTTGGATGATATGTTGGGAAAAGAATTCATAAGGCCGAGTGTTTCACCATGGGGAGCTCCAGTGTTGTTTGTTAAGAAGAAAGATGGAAGTGCTAGGTTGTGCACAGATTATAGACAGTTAAACAAGGTAACAATTAGGAATAAGTATCCGTTGCCTAGGATAGATGATCTGATGGATCAATTGAAAGGAGCCGCAGTATTTTCCAAGATTGATTTGAGATCTGGATACCATCAGATTAGAGTAAAGAAGGAAGATATACTAAAAACGACTTTTAGAACAAGGTATGGACATTATGAGTATTTAGTTATGTCGTTCGGTGTGACTAATGCGCCAGCAGTGTTCATGGATTATATGAACAGGATATTTAGACCGTACCTTGATAAGTTTGTTGTTGTATTCATCGACGACATCCTTATTTATTCTCGTACCTGGGAAGATCATGAGAAACATTTAAGGATAGTGCTGCAAGTTTTGAAGGATAGGCAGCTTTATGCTAAACTTTCCAAGTGTGAGTTTTGGATGGAAGAAGTCCAATTTCTAGGACATGTGATCACCAAGGAAGGTATAGCAGTAGATCCAGCAAAGGTTGAGGCAGTTCTTAAATGGGAACGGCCTAAGTCAGTAAGTGAAGTACGAAGCTTTCTAGGGTTAGCTGGATATTATCGGAGGTTTATAGAGGGTTTCTCGAAGATTGCGTTGCCTATGACGCAGTTGACGAGGAAAAATACAGCTTTTGTATGGACGGACAACTGTGAGCCGAGTTTCCAAAAGTGAAGGAAAGGTTGACCACATCCCCTGTGTTGACTTTACCGGATCCATTAGGACCGTTTGACGTATACTGTGATGCGTCATACCAAGGTTTAGGTTGTGTTCTAATGCAAGAGGGAAGAGTGGTGGCTTATGCTTCCCGACAATTGAGAATTCATGAGAGGAACTATCCGACTCATGATTTGGAATTAGCAGCCATAGTGTTCGCATTAAAAATATGGCGACACTTTCTATATGGAGCAAAATTTAATGTTTACAGTGACCATAAAAGTCTGAAGTATCATTCGACCAAAAGGAGTTGAATATGAGACAACGAAGATGGATGGAGTTTATCAAAGATTATGAGTTTGATTTACTATACCATCCTGGGAAGGCGAATGTAGTAGCGGATGCTTTGAGTAGGAAATCATTGCATGTGTCCGCAATGATGGTTAAAGAGTTGGAATTACTGGAACAGTTCAGAGATTTGAACTTAGGAATAGAGTTGGTTGAGGATAAAATTTGCTTAGGTATGATCACTATTAGTAGTGATTTTATGAGAGATCTTAAGAATAAACAGGCTCAGGATCCATATTTACAGGAGATAAGTAGAGGTATAGATGAAGGTAAAAATTCTGAGTTTAGTAGAGGAACAAATGGTGTACTAAGGTTTAGGGATAGAATATGCGTGCCCGAGGATTTAGAACTTAGGAAGTTGATATTAGAAGAAGCACATAAGAGTAAGTTGAGTATTCATCCTGGATCCACTAAAATGTATCAGGATCTCAAGAAATTGTTTTGGTGGACAAGGATGAAGAAAGAAGTAGCAGAGTATGTTTTATCTTGCCTAGTGTGTCAGAAGGCTAAGATAGAACATCAAAAGCCAGCTGGTTTATTGCAATCATTAGATATCCCAGAATGGAAATGGGATAGCATCGCTATGGATTTTGTGGTTGGACTACCACGAACTCCTAAGAGACATGATGCGATTTGGGTTATCATTGATAGGTTGACGAAGTGTGCTCACTTCTTACCTATGGGAGAAAGTTACTGATTTGGAGAAGTTGACCCAAATCTACATCAAAGAAATTGTTAGGTTGCATGGTGTGCCATCGAGCATTGTTTGAGACCGAGATCCTAGATTTACATCTAGATTTTGGAAACAGTTGCATCATGCTTTAGGGACCAAGTTGAGGATGAGTTCGCTTACCATCCCCAAACAGATGGACGATCGAAAGGACGATTCAATCATTGGAGGACCTTTTAAGAGCTTGTGTTTTGGAACACACTTTGGCGGTTGGGATGAGTTCTTGCCATTGATTGAATTTACTTACAACAATAGTTTTCACAGTAGTATAGGGATGGCACCATATGAGGCTTTGTATGGTAGGAAGTGTAGGACACCGTTATGTTGGTATGAGATTGGTGAAAATCAAGTCTTGGATCCAGATGTGGTGCAACAGACTACGGAACAAGTTAGGAAGATAAGGGAAAAGATGAAGGAAGCACAGGATAGGCAAAGGAGCTACAGTAACAAGAGAAGGAGACCTTTAGAATTCCAGGAGGGCGATCACGTGTTTTTGAGAGTCACTCCGAAGACCGGAATTGGCAGGGCTATCAAAACTAGAAAACTTACTCCTAGATTCATCGGACCTTTCCAGATTATTCGAAGGATTGGTCCAGTAGCTTATCATATTGCTTTACCACCTAACCTAGCAAACCTTCATGACGTCTTTCACGTGTCTCAGTTGAGAAAATATTATCCTAATCCTTCACATGTTATTGAGTCTGAGTCTATACAACTGCGAGAGAATCTAGAGTATGAGACTCTACCTGTAAGGATAGCAGATAAAAGATTAAGGAGCTTCGTGGTAGACAAATTCCTTTGGTTAAGGTCATATGGGATGAAAATACTGGAGATGCTACTTGGGAACGTGAAGCAGATATGCAACAACGATATCCACATCTTTTCTGAAGTATGTAAATTTCGAGGACGAAATTTTTTTTAAGTGGGATAGTAATGTAACACCCCGATTTTTGCTGTTTTGTAATATCGGTAATAAATATATAAATATATATTTTTATCCGAGACTAGAAAATGATTTTGGATAAACCAAGGTCATTTCCTTGTTATACTTATTTTCATAAGGTTACGGGGAAGTTTTTGGTTGAAAATTCAGACGGAAAGTCTGTCAGTTTTGTGTTTTCGCTGACAGTAAAAGTTTACTGCTCAGAAAACCAAATTTTAATTCGTGAACGAAATACTTAAGTTTAGTATTTTATTTTCTACGATTCGGTATTGATAGAATTTTTTCAGAAAAAAATAAAATAAATTACGTTTTTCAGGCGGAACACGTAATCGGGTAGGCAACGTAAGGGAAATTAGAGTTTCTAAGAGTGGATAGAGGGTTTATCTTAGGATTTTGAGATGATTCAATGGGATGAATCATATTTTTAAGTCTAGAAGGTTTTTCAGGGTTAAATAGAAAATTTCGAAAATTACGGTTAAGTCCCTGAACTTTCTGTAAATTACCCTTTTGTCCCTAAATTAGTTTTTTTCGTTTTTTCAAGTGGATTGGGCTAGAATCCTTGTTTCTAACCTTAAATGGTCGTGGCTTAGAAGCCCAAACTTTTCTAGTTCATAGTTGAGTCCATAAAGCCCATTTAAGTTTCTTATCTTAGGTTTAAAGGCTTAAATCTTCAAGTGGGCCCCACAACAAACAAGAAAATGAAACTAAGCCCAAATGTGTCAAGCCCAAATACATAAGCCCATGAGAGAAGATGAATTTCTCATTTGATGGATGAATCAAGATTTTTCTATAATGTTCCACACTTTTCTACATCATTCTTGATTTTTCTTCAACAATCTTCTTCAACAATCTTCTTCAACAAATCTTCTTCAACAAGTTAGGTTTTCTCTAAAATATCTATGACACCAAAATCAGCCAACTAAGTCAAAGATAAGCTAGCATTTAATGTGATTAAACTCATCATCATGACATTCTATTGTCTATTTGCAAACTAGTCCTTCAACTATTGGAATCTTTGCAATTTGGTCCTTGGAACTTAATTGCACTTTGATCCTTTTAACATGACAACTCATCTTCATCTAGATCCTTCTTGATATGTCGCCACTTACACTATAAATACCCTTCTCTCACTTTTCATTTAGTTCTTTGGTTAGTTGTCTTCTAAAACTCTAAAGTTCTAAGTTCTTAGTTCTAAGTTTCTCAAAGCAAGTTCTTGGATTGCCTTCATCATTGATTCTCAAGAGGTAAATCCTAATCTTTGTTCTTAATCATGCCTATGTTCTTTAGATAGTTTCTTGATTCGAGACTTATATCATGGTGGTTCATCATTTTCAAGTTTCAAACCCTAGAACTTTGAAAAATCATAATAAATCCTAGGAAAATCTAATGATGATGAAACTACTTTCTATCTTCTAGATATCATGTCTACTATCTAAATCCAAGAGCATGAAGCAATCAAAAATTTCTTTCTTGAAAACCTAGCCTTGGCCGAATCTATCAAAGTAGGTTTGGTAGAGTTTTTGTTCATGGTTTTCATTAATGATCTTGTTAATCAAGCTATTAGTATGTATGATTAATAAATCCAAGTTGGTTTATTAAACTAAGAACCCTAACCCTAAGATTATGTTGAGGCCGAATCTATGTATAAAAGAGTTAGAAAGTTTTGAGTTTCAACTTTAGTTGTTTAGTCACTAATCCATGATTTAGGTTAATCAAGGATCATTAATCTATGACTTAATCATGATTAGGAATTTTAAGGATTTTGAACCCTAAAAGTCAGCCCTTGGTCGAAACCCTAACCCTAAAGGTTAGAGGATTTTGTTTCAAATTTTAGTCTTGTAATAAGTAATCTATGTTAGTGAAGACTCTAGTAATTAGGATCCAAAAGATGACCTTAAGAAGATAATCTTAAACCTATTTCTAAGTCTTGGCCGAACCTAGCCCTAAAGTGTCATAGATGGATGTTAGTTGATTAATTATAGTTATGTTGTTTGGTTGAAGGTGATTGTGTTAACTCGTGGCGGGATAACGAGGATCGTCGAGTACGTGTTTTCGGTGCAAACTCAGGTGGGAGAAAGAACCATTCCATCGTCGGAATTCGATAAGTAGTATATAATTTATAATAATGGTGTAGGGCGACCTAAACCCTACTAGTGGTCGAGTAATCGACAATACCAAAATCGTATTGAAATCTTTTCCGTAAAACCAATGACGATTTGGGAATTGTAGGTTTATCGCCTTAGGTTGATTATTCATATTTGAGGATGTTTGAATTATTTACTTTTGACTGTTTGTGATACGCTGGTTGAGGTATTCCATCTGCATGTGACGTATTGTTTCGGTGTTTGAATAATTATGATATTGAGGATGTTTGCTGTCTGTCA
Organism: Sophora flavescens; assembly: GCA_030762895.1. Taxonomy (NCBI): domain Eukaryota; kingdom Viridiplantae; phylum Streptophyta; class Magnoliopsida; order Fabales; family Fabaceae; genus Sophora; species Sophora flavescens. Next base: position 88,581,843 of record CM061066.1, read on the forward strand.
CGGCCGTGATGGTTGTCATGGCCAGGCCGTGACAGGTTCTGTGTTGTAGGATTCTTGTCTTTGTTGTCTGTCACGGCCGTGATGGCTATCACGACTAGGCCGTGACAGAATCTGACTTTGTTATTTATTTGGTTGAACTATTATGAGTTGGTTGTGATAAATTGCTTTATATGATATGGAGATGTTTGAATATTCTGTTGTTTAATGTGTATGCATGATCTGCCTGGGTTTAATTCTATGCTTAGATGATTTTAAGGAAAGATAAATATTGCTCGGAGGTATTTTGTTTGGGTGAGAGTTTTGAATATGAATTAGAAGTGCCTCGCTATTATGGTATAGAAGTAATGTGATATAGTATGTAAGTGGAGGTTATGAGGAAAAGCTTGAGGTACTAGGTTGTTATTGATAAAAGTCAGTGAGAATCATATGTTGCATTGGTGTTCATAACCGTGTATTTGAGATACACGAGGTCCGAAGTTCTCGTGGACCGTTCCAAATTAGAATTTAGGTTGTGCAACTATAGTGTCATTGCTTTGCATGAGCACCCTTGACAGAGTGAGAGAGAGAATCAGGGTGTGCACCGACGATACAGTGCAGCTATAGTGTCATTGCTTTGCATGAGCATTCTTACCATGGATAAGAATGTGCACCGGCGTGGGGAACGTGTCACTTGGGCGACTGACTGGCATCCCTAACGAGGGATGTGTGACAGGAGTAGTAGTGGCCACATCAGCATAAAGGTCTAGTTGCATGAGTTGAAGGGTAGAGGATGATATATAGTGAATTGAGGATGATTGTTGATTTTGAATGATGCGTGTCTGTGACTATTATTGTATTATATGCTATGAATCTTTTCCACTTATGATGATAGAACTGTTTCTTATCTCCCTATTTCTGTATTTTGGTGTATATCTACTTTGTTTCGTTAGAAGACCATATGGACGACTATGTTATGGAGGAGATGGATGGAACCCTATACGAGACGGAGATAGTTGAAGAGTTGAACGACGTTCCATATGAAGTTGACGTTGAAGAACAACCTACTGATCCTAATAATGTGGTGTAGTTAGTTTAAGGCCAGTGAGTCACATAAGATGTTTTGTTTCCGTTAGTTACAAGAATGTGGTGTAAGATAAAGGATACTTAGGTGTGTATTTATGTAAAATAGTTGGTGTGTTGTATATTTGTAGAAGTTATCTAATTATTAATTAAGTTTTTAATTTTTACGTATTTTCAACGATAAGCGCGCGATTAAGTAAATAACTAATTAAGGATTTAATGTAATAATACAATGGGGCACAACGGGGTGTCTTAATCAATCAAGGACTAAACACATTGAAATTAGGCACCATTTCATTAGGGATTATGTTCAAAAGGGTGGTTGCATGATTGAATTCATTGAAACATCTAAACAACTCACAGATATTTTTACAAAACCCTTACCTAATTAAAGAAAGCTTCTTTTTCATAAGAACTAAATTAGGGATTTTGAACCAGTCATGCATTGATTAATTTCTGCTTAATACACCTTGTTATTTGCTAATGTGTTTATTAAGTGTGTAGGCATAAAGGACATAATCGATTAGCATAATCGATTATGCCAAAATGAATTTTTCAGTCCACCAAATAGAGAGGACATAATCGTTTACTATAATCGATTATGCCAAGGCTAAGTTGTTGGGCAGCGTGGACAGAGAGGTGAAAATCGATCGTGGGAATCGATTATCCTATGAAACAAAAATTTCTAGAAAGTGAATAATCGATTACATAATCTATTAGTGTTCTTAGTACTTCAGCCATAATCGATTTCTCAACTGGGAACAAGATGATCCCATAAAATAATCGATTACATAATCGATTAAGCGAAGCTGAAAAGGTTGGCGCCAAAACCACACGGGCTGGAACCAACCTATCAGGAGCTGCCACGTCATCAAAATAATCGATTATGAGGGTAAGATAATCGATTATTACTCGAGTTTATAAGGTAATCCTGAAACCCTAGCGCCTCATTTGCATGTGCATTACCATTTTTGTGCCCCTACTTGCGTTTTTTCTCTGGTTTTTGCTCAAAACTTCTTCTACTCCAAAACTCTTCATATCTTCTCAACTCCCATCATCACTATGCCTCCCAAACGCCAAAGGACTGCCATTGTAAATCCGGGTCCTCTCTCTCAAGAGCAAATCAACAAGTTCTTCTCCAATGGAAGTCAAGTTGCTGAGTTCATGAGCAATTATTTGAACAACGAAATTCAGAAACCGTGCTTTCTGGACATCGAGTGGATGGGGAAGAACAACTTCCAGTTTCTGGAATTCCTGGATTTTGCTGACATCACTGAGTTCTTATCACAATCAGAGGATATTTATCCAGAGTTGGTGAAAGTGTTTTACTGTAATCTGAGGCTCGTTGATGACATTCTTATGTCTGAGGTATGCCACAAACCCATTCGTCTTACTTGTGAGTCGTTTGGTAAGGTAGTTGGTTTGCCTTCAGAAGGCGCGAAACCCTTGGTAAATGAGTTTGCTAGGCTTCAGGCCATCAAGGATGTCTTGACTGACCCTAGGGATACAAATGATAAGGAAATAACTGCTTGTCAAATGAAGGTATAAAGTTGGTTATTGCACTATGTGATAGGTAGACTGTTGTTTCCTAGACGTCGCAATTTTTCTCAGTTATTGCGTTTGGATGTTGTGTTGTTGTGGTTGTGGGAGAAAAGGAAGAAAGTAATCTGGGCTGGTTTGGTCATGCATCATATGTATGACAACAGGGGGAGAGCTGAATTACCCTATGGTCATGTGGTGACCCGCATTCTCAGGCATGTTAGAGTTAACCTCACTAGAAAAGTGAAATTGGATTATAAGAAATTCCATGACATGATGAAGGAGGGCACTATAAATCCGATGGGTATAATCAATTATAGTGGTGATTGGGGTCTGAAAATGTATGACACTCAACCACCTCGCACCGATGGAGCATCATCCTCTTCTCAGGCACCTCCTGTTGTCGGCTCCTCCGAGATGATGGCTTTACTTGAGAGTATTCTAGCAGAGGTTCGGGTGAACACCACAGAGATCCGAGATAACTCTACTTCTATTCGTGAGCTTCCATTGGAGGTCAGATGATATAAGCCCAATGGAGACCGATTTGGATCAAGAAACCATTCAAGGTCTTGGTGGCCCAATGACAAGAGCAAGAGCAAAGAAAGCCCAAGAAGCTCTAACTCAATTGGTGGTTCTCTTAATGGACACAAGCCCAAATGCACATGCAAGTAATGAAGACAATGAGCCCAAGTTAATAACTTTGCTCATCCAAGTCAAAGAAGCATGAAGAGGGCGTGCAAGTCCATTTTTCTTTTATTTTCAATAATTTTAATGGTTGGTGTGTTTAGGCCTAATTAATTAGTGATATTTTTGGGTCAAGTCCACTACTTACCATGATGTACACAAGTTTATTAGAGAGTCTTGGGGAGGGAATCTTTGGCTTACATGCCATAAGAAACTCCTCAGTAGTGTGCATAAAATTGTATTGATTATGGGGGGTTACACTTTTAATGTGAGAAGCAAGTGTAACCACCACATAATTAGGGGGATAAAGAGTCATGAAGAGGGGGCGTAACCACTCTTTTGTGGCTGAGTTATTTGTGAGTTAAGTTGGTTCTTGTGAGTTTAAGGCCATTCAAAGGAGGGGGGGCGTAACCTTCAAGTTGTGGTGGCTGAGTTGAATGATTTGGTGGCTACATTATAAGGGGTTTTAGGCCAATTAACTCATGATTATGGTGGCTGAGTTTAGTGGGAGTTATTGGGTGTTTTAGTGCCATGATTAGGTGAGTTATGTGGAGGTTTTGGAATCCTATGGAAGGCAAAGTGAAGCAAAAAGAACTCAGCCATGTTCTCTTTATGTAAGATGCCACAAACACATGAATAAACAACTTTGATGTTATTTTAGATCAAATCCATTTTGTGATAAAATTGTTCTCCTAGGTTCTTGGTTGAACCAAACTAAGTTCTTATCAAGAATCCAAGATTCTTGTGGCGAACATCATTTGGCTTATCAAACTACATGTTTGTGGCGCCATCCATCTTTCATCTTCTTCCATTTTTGTTTCTTTCTTCACTTGATTTTGGTAACAAAGTTTTACACTAAGTTCTTGTCTAAAAATTCAACCAAATAGATCATCAACAAGGCAACCTTCCATTTGGTTGTCATCAAGTGGTACCAGAGCTTAGGCTTTGGTTGAATTTTGAGTTTTTGTTCTTCATCTTGTACCTTTCTTCTTTTCTTCTTTAAAACCCAAAAACACAACAAAAAAAAGGTTTACAAGTGTGATTCTCTTCTTCAAAGTTTGAAAAAAAATTGCACAAATTATAAGGAAAAAAATTTGTGCATGAAATCTTGAGAAAAAGAGAAGAGAAAAGTCTGTTTGAGCAATCTGTGTTCTTGAGAAAAAAAATATTTCCCTTCTTCCTTTGTTCTTATTTCCCATAGCTTTGCTTTTCCAGCCTTTCATTTTATTCCCTTGTTTTTTGATAAGTTTTGTGATTTTTGTTACTTGAATTTTTTTTTTTGGATTTTTGTGTGGTTTTTGTGTTTGACTCTCCTAAGAACTAAATGAGAACATTTGAGAGGAAAAAAGGCAAGAGTGTCCAAAATACATTTTGTGGGGAAAAAGCCAAAAGAGTGAAAAAAATCCGTTGTGTGAACTAGTGAGGGAGTGTGGTGAGGAAACACAAATTCTTCTACTCAAATCATGGCCAACAATGGGATAGTACACCACTTTCTCCAAGGTCAGTGGCCATTCATGCTAGAATGGCTACTCAATTTCAAGCTCTTACAAGGCAAATGGAGGCAATGCAAGCAAACTATGATAGACAACTTGCCAACCTTCAACACAATGATGATTTTAGTGGATATGAGAGTGAAAGAGGAAGACCTAAAGGAGGAGGACCTAGAGGAGGAGGACATAGAGGAGGGAGACTTGATAGAGGACTTGAAGGAGTCAAAATCAAAGTTCCTCCCTTTATTGGGAAGAATGGTCCGGAGGCTTACTTGGAGTGGGAGTTAAAAATAGAACAAGTCTTTGATTGTAATTCATACAATGAAAGCAAGAAGGTGAAAGTAGCCGCCCTTGAGTTCAAGGAATATGCCCTTGTGTGGTGAGACCAATTACAAAAAGAAAGGAGAAGACATGGAGGAGAGCCCATAGACACTTGGGAGGAGATGAAATTTGTCATGAGGAAGAGGTATGTCCCAAATCATTATCAAAGGGACATTCACAACAAACTACAAAGACTTACCCAAGGGACCAAAAGCGTTGATGAATATTTCAAGGAGATGGAGTTGGCCTTACTTAGGTCAAATTTTCAAGAAGATAGGGAGGCTACCATGGCAAGATTCCTACATGGCTTGAAACAAGATATTCAAGACATAGTGGAGTTGCAACATTATGTGGAGCTTGAAGATTTGGTCCAACAAGCCATCAAAGTGGAGCAACAAATTAAGAGGAGGAAGTCCAAATATTCTTCTTCTTCATCTTCCAAATTTCCATCCTCAAATTGGAAGGAAGATTCAAAGAAGGAGGGTGCACCATTTTCTAAAGAGGCCGTGAGCACCCCTCAAGGAAAGAAGCCAATGGAAACAAGTTCTAGGAGCCGTGATGTGAAGTGTTTCAAATGCTTAGGCCATGGACATATTGCATCCCAATGCCCAACAAAGAGGGCAATGGTGGCAAGGAATGGTGAAGTGGTCTCACAAAGCGAAGCTTCAAGTGAGGAGGAGAGTGAAAAAAAGGAGAATTGTTTGGCAACAAAAAGTGAAGAGAAGGAGGCTTTGATTTCAAGGTAGCCCCAATTCATTTTTTATTGCAACAATTTTTACTTAATTGCAAATGCTTCTAATGATCTTTCTTTATCTAGTGGTGTTGTAACTTTTTTTTACATAAATTTGGTAATTTCATTCCAAAGGAAGCACCCTACGGCAATGTGATTGTGAAGAACACTCTAGATGCACTTTCAAGAAGATATGCTTTACTTTCTACCCTTGAAACAAAATTGTTTGGACTTGAATGCATTAAGTATTTGTATGAGCATGATAAGGAATTTTCAAATATATTTGCTAATTGTGTGCATTCAGCCCAAAATGGATATTTTAGGCACCGAGGGTTTTTATTCAAAGAAAAAAGATTATGTGTGCCTAAAAGTTCGATAAGGGACTTACTTTTGAAGGAGGCGCGTGAAGGAGGTTTAATGGGGCATTTTGGAGTTCAAAAGACTTTAGACATGTTGCATGAACATTTTTATTGACCTCACATGAAGCATGATGTGCAAAAATATTGTAAAAAATGTATTGTGTGTAGAAAATCAAAATCTAAAGTATTGCCTCATGGACTTTACACTCCTTTACCTATTCCTGATTTTCCTTGGATTGACTTGTCTATGGACTTTGTTGTAGGATTGCCTAGATCTAGGAATGGTAAAGATTCAATTTTTGTTGTGGTGGATAGATTTTCAAAGATGGCACACTTTATCCCTTGAAAAAAAATTGATGATGCTTGTCATGTTGCTGATTTGTTCTTTAAGGAAGTGGTGAGACTTCATGGTCTCCCAAGGAGTATTGTAAGTGATAGGGACACCAAGTTCCTAAGTCACTTTTGGAGGACATTGTGGGGAAAGCTAGGTACAAAGCTTCTCTTCTCCACTACTTGCCATCCTCAAACAGATGGGCAAATTGAAGTTGTGAATAGGACACTTTCTTCCCTTTTAAGGGCCGTGATTAAAAAGAATATTAAATCTTGGGAGGATTGTTTGCCTCATGTGGAATTTGCTTATAATAGGGATGTTCATAGTACTACTCAATATTCTCCTTTTGAGGTAGTTTGTGGATTTAACCCTTTAACTCCTCTTGATTTATTGCCATTGCCTAACTCCTCAATTTTAAAGCATAAAGATGGTGGGGCCAAGGCTGACTTTGTGAGGAAGTTACATGAGCAAGTAAAAGTCCAAATTGAAAAGAGGACCGAAAGCTATGCAAGACAAGCCAACAAAGGAAGGAAGAAGGTGGTCTTTGAACCGGGAGATTGGGTTTGGGTACACATGAGAAAGGAAAGGTTTCCTTCCCAAAGGAAATCTAAACTTCAACCAAGAGGAGATGGGCCATTCCAAGTGGTGGCCAAGATCAATGACAATGCATACAAGATAGATCTTCCTAGTGAGTATGGTGGGATTAGTGCAACTTTTAATGTGGCTGATTTATCTCTTTTTGATGTAGGTGATGAAGATTTCAATTCGAGGTCGAATTCACTTAAAGAAGGAGGGGATGATGTAATCCCAATGGAGACCAATTTGGATCAAGAAACCATTCAAGGTCTTGGTGGCCCAATGACAAGAGCAAGAGCAAAGAAAGCCCAAGAAGCTCTAACTCAATTGGTGGTTCTCTTAATGGACGCAAGCCCAAATGCACATGCAAGTAATGAGGACAATGAGCCCAAGTTAATAACTTTGCTCACCCAAGTCCAAGAAGCATGAAAAGGGCATGCAAGTCCATTTTTCTTTTATTTTCAATAATTGTAATGGTTGGTGTGTTTAGGCCTAATTAATTAGTGATATTTTTGGGTCAAGTCCACTACTTACCATGATGTACACAAGTTTATTAGAGAGTCTTGGGGAGGGAATCTTTGTCTTACATGCCATAAGAAACTCCTCATTAGTGTGCATAAAATTGTATTGATTATGGGGGGTTACACTTTTAATGTGAGAAGCAAGTGTAACCACCACATAATTAGGGGGATAAAGAGTCATGAAGAGGGGGCGTAACCACTCTTTTGTGGCTGAGTTATTTGTGAGTTAAGTTGGTTCTTGTGAGTTTAAGGCCATTCAAAGGAGGGGGGCGTAACCTTCAAGTTGTGGTGGCTGAGTTGAATGATTTGGTGGCTACATTATAAGGGGTTTTAGGCCAATTAACTCATGATTATGGTGGCTGAGTTTAGTGGGAGTTATTGGGTGTTTTAGTGCCATGATTAGGTGAGTTAAGTGGAGGTTTTGGAATCCTATGGAAGGCAAAGTGAAGCAAAAAGAACTCAGCCATGTTCTCTATATGTAAGATGCCACAAACACATGAATAAACAACTTTGATGTTATTTTGGATCAAATCCATTTTGTGAGAAAATTGTTCTCCTAGGTTCTTGGTTGAACCAAACTAAGTTCTTATCAAGAATCCAAGATTCTTGTGGCGAACATCATTTGGCTTATCAAACTACATGTTTGTGGCGCCATCCATCTCTCATCTTCTTCCATTTTTGTTTCTTTCTTCACTTGATTTTGGTTACAAAGTGTTACACTAAGTTCTTGTCTAAAAATTCAACCAAATAGATCATCAACAAGGCAACCTTCCATTTGGTTGTCATCATCAGATCTTTGGAGCGTAGAGTTACTGCAGATGAGGTCAGTGATGTCGCGCGCTGCGGATGCAACGCGCTCGTGCGATTCCGGCAAGTGTACCGGACTGCTGTCAAGTAATAAAAGATATCGAACCCACAGAGACTGTGTTCTCGAATCGCAATCGGTTTTCGAATCGATTAGTTCTGGACAGTTTTAAAGAGGGTTTTGAAAAAGGTTTGAATTGAAATTAAGAAATAGATGAGCAGAGAACTATTAAAACAGAAAACAAATGTTTTTGGGATTTTTTTTATCTAAACGGATTCCTAGGGATTTGGGTTACCTTTGAGGCTGTTTATGTTGCTAATCTGATTTACCTTTGTTGATTACCGAAATTGCCTTGAAGGCGAGTTTATCCTCTAATAGCTTAAGCTCCCTCTCGGGTTACAAAAGCCGTGCCCAATTGACCCGACCCCTACTCTCGTGGTAGTCGATCCCAGATTGGACCCTTTGCGTTCCATGACAACTCGTTGCTCCTCGAGGGACGGCTTCTAACTCTCGTGATTTCAGGCCCAAGTCTGACTTCTATAGGTCCGACACCCAAGTTCACCGCTAGGTTCCTCCTTGAAATGTCTCAGTCATGTAAATAACCTAAGTTCACCGCTAGGTTCCTCCTTGGATCATTCACATCTCACAAACCAGTGGCTGCCGGGCTTTACGAGTGAAACACCCTAGAAATCCTAAGTTCACCGTTAGGTTCCTCCTTAGAACGTCTACGTCACGCAAATAAACGGTTGCCGAAATTTATGAGTGAATAACACACTAGAAATCAGATCTAAAGCAAATCGTAATTAACAAAGAGTTTACATCAAATTTACATCATAAACAAACTTGGGCAGAGCCCTAATCCCTAGAAACTAAGCTACTACTCCAGTCTTGCCATGGAGATGACAAGCTGGGTTGACAACATCAAAATACAAAAATCAGAGAAGAGAAGAGAAGAGGAGAGGAGAAGAGAGATCTAAGCCTAGAGTCCTAGTTGTTATGGATCATCCACCCTGTGATCCCCTCTGTTCTGTATCTGATGCCTTGGTCCATATTTATAGAAATAGGGAAGTTAGAGTCCCAAACCAACTCAAAATCTGATCTATTTCGGTTTCTTCAGGTCCAAGTAATACGCGTCACGGCCATGATGGCCATCACGGCTAGGTCGTGACGGTCTCTGCTTCTGGAAGTTGTGCAAAATCCGGTCATTCGCGACGCGAATATACTGCTCGCGACGCGAGCCTCTGTTTTGGCCCGTGAAGAATTTCACGGCTGGGCCGTGATGTGCTCTGACTTGTGGTGGTTTTGGGTCACGGGCGTGATGGCTATCACGGCCAGGCCGTGACAGACTCTGACTTCAGCCTTTCTTCTTTTTCAGTTTTGCTCGATCATGGCCGTGATGGGCATCACGGCTAGGCCGTGATGGGCTCTGTTTGGCTCATTTTCTTCAGTTTTAAAGCGCCATCTTCATCCAAACTTCATCATGGTTGATCTTGAGCAATTTACCCTTTATATCTGCAAAACAACACACGAAAACCGCCTTACCCGTTCCAAAGGAAAATTAACCTAAAATCTAATAAAAATATGCCTAAACTACATGAAAATGCATGCAAAATGAAAGACAAAGATGATGTGGAATCACACTCATCAAATCACCCCAAGCTTAAAACTTTGCTTGTCCTCAAGCAATTACTCAGGCCATAAGATAAATCAATCAAAGCATGGATAGTGAACCAAAAACCCTAGAAGCTAATCCAAGTGATAGGCATATCAATAAGCACTTAAGAGACAATCAATTCTAGTCCAATTAGAAGCTTAGGTTCTTCAAGTTCATGTCCTCACTGATTTGGGCACTCATCTCACCTCACTCAAGTGTTTTAGGGTTTATGACAATTCACTCCATTTCCTCAAGGAAAGTATTTTACCATAGGCTTGACTATTAACCAAATCTCTACTTTATTTATGAAAACACTTAAGAATCAAGAGGTCTTTTCCTTTGGTTGTAATGTGGCCATGGGATTCATTGTAAGGTGGGAAAATCAAGGAAAAGGGAATTTCAAGAAGGCTAGACAGATTATCAAACATTACAAAGCATGACACCTTCTAAAATACCCCTTTTTGGGCTTTGGTTTACTTTTCCACCTTTCTTCCTTCATTTAATTTTTTTTTTATTTTTCTTTTCATTTCTCACTTTCTTTGTCATCCCCTTCTCCATTTTTTTTCTGTTTATTTCATTTTTATTTGTTTGGAGAAGGGGAGATTTATAGCTCAAGAGAAATTACTTTCTAGCTTTTTCTTCCCATACTTTTTCCAACTACCAATTACCCTTTTTGTAATACTTTAAAAGGTGCCATACCAAGCATTATTTATCAAATTAATTCATGGTACCAAGAAAAGTATTTTTTTTCTTTAGGCTCAAAATTGGGCAACTAAGGGGTAGCATTTATCATTCAAAGCTCGGGAGGCCGGAAAAATACCTAGTGCCTCAATCATTTCCAAAAATGTTTTCAAAAATTTTTAAGTTTTGAAATGGTTTCAAGTCAAGTTCTAGAAAATACAGTCCATGAGGAATTAAATCACTCTATCACAAGAAATGGGGTAGATTTAGTGAATACCCCTTTTGGCTCAAAATCTTACATTTAGTAGTTCAAAAATCAGTGAGGTACACAAGTCTAAGGAACCACATGCTAATTATCAACTATCAAATGACTATCTCAAGAAATTTCATTTTTAGCCATATCACAAGAATAATGAAAAATTGGGTTCAAAATTCACTATCTCAATTCATTTGGCACCAAGTTCTCACAATCGGATGCATGTTCTAAGTGAGGGGCAATCTAGAGAATGTGATCATACCAATCTATGCCTATGAGAATGCAATATGAATGCAACAATGCAAATGCAAAAATAAATACCCCTACCCCAAGCTTGATTACTTACATTGTCTCCAATGTAAATAATCAAGTCGGAGAGAGGAGAAAAATGGAACAACTTACCGAGTTGGTAGCGGGTGTTGGCTCACATTCCAGTCAAAACTTGGGTAGAAATTTTATCACGGCCGTGAGGCATATCACGGGCAGGCCGTGATCGTTTCTGGTCCTCAGGAGTTGTCCTGTCATGGCCGTGATCTACATCACGGCTAGGCCGTGATGCTCTCTGACCTTGGCATCCTACTCATCACGCCCGTGATGGTTGTCACGGCTAGGCCGTGATCCTTACTGTGCTCTTGTTTAGTTCATCACGGCCGTGACCACTGTCATGGCCAGGGCGTGATGGCCTCTGACTTTATCTTTTTTATTGCTCTTCTTCTCTTTCTCAACCTGAAAACACTAGACAAACCTATTAATGATATTTTTGCCTCTTGATCTTCTCAAATTATTCAAGAGGTTAATTCAAAAACAAAAGGAAAAAGGGAAAGAAAACTTGGGTTGCCTCCCAAGAAGCGCTTATTTATGGTCTTAAGCTTGACCAAACTTTCTTCAGTCAACCGGGGTCGGCTGGGCGTAGAAGTGCAGGCACACTTCTCTTCCATGGAACTCCTTCAAAAAGCCGTTTCTGCTCATACGGCCAATAATGCTTCCGCTTCGCTCTTTTCTCTCGGAGCTTCCTAGCCTTCCTTCCTTCCGGCGGAAGTTTTGTTTCCGTATAGACAGCAACTCCAATTCCATCACTGCTGGGTGCATCATTAGCCTTGCATATCTTTGGGGTTGCTTCCATGCTAAGTTCTTTCTCTACCGCTGGAGACGTTACATCAATTTTGCACACATGGCTCTCAAAAGGAGGGTTGTTACAAGAGTTAATCAACTGAAAATTTACCCTACCTTCCTCTACATTTAGAGAGAGTTTGCCATTCCTTACGTCTATTACCGCTCCAGCGGTTGCCAAGAATGGCCTTCCTAAAATGATGGGGAATTCAGAATTCCCTTTCACATCCAATACCAGGAAGTCGGTAGGGATGAAGAATTTCCCTACCTTCACAGGGACATTCTCTAGTATGCCTAGAGGAGTCTTAGTTGAGCCGTCCGCAAATTCTAAGGAGAATTTGAACGGTCTCAACTCTTTACTTTCCAACCTTTCCATGATAGTGAGGGGCATCAAGCTCGCACTAGCCCCTAAGTCACACAAGGCTCGGTCTATTTCCACTTTTTCAATCGAGCAAGCGATAGAGAAACTACCTGGGTCCTTCAGTTTAGGAGGCATATTAGATTTTTCCATGATAATTGGCTCCTCAGTTAAGCTCTTAATTTCTTCTTCCACTTGCTTACTCTTGACCAACCTTTGTGGGAAAGGTATCGGGGGTTGGTACGGTGGTGGAGGGACATACTTCGGTTCTGGCTCTTCTTTTTCGCTCGTGTCCTCCTCCGGTTCCACGTCCATTTCAGCTACCCCCACCCCAAGCTTGTCATCCCTCAAGTGTATGACATTGCAATGCTCATTGGGATTTGCTTCGGGTTGCCCAGGGAATGCACCCTTAGGTCTCGAGTACGTACTGGCTTGTTGGGCAATCTGGGTTTCTAGCATCTTGTTATGAGTTGCTAAGTTGTCTACCTTAGATGCTAGCTCCTTTATTGCTTCACTCACTGCCCTTCCTTGTTGTCTAAACTCCTCATTCTGTTTTGTCTGTGTTTCAACAAAACTTTCAAATAAAGTCTCGAGTTTAGATCTTTGTACCTGAGGATACCCCGGTGCTGCTCTCTTATTACCTTGACCCTCTTGGAACTCATGGTTGAGCGTGTTGCTGTAGTTGCCGTAAGAGAGGTAAGGGTTGTTCCTTCTTTGGTTGTAGGGATTTGGGGGAGCATAGTTGGGCAGCTTCGGGTTCGTATCATAGTAGTTGTTACAAGAGTTCACTTGTTCACCCGGGCTTAGGATCCATGTGGGCATCCCATCATGTCATGTCCCTGCATTCCACAAATCTCACAAATAGTGTTAGTAGCACCTATTGCACTCACATTAGCTCTTTCAATCTTATCTAATCGTTTATTTAGTGAGTCAAATTTAGAAATAATCAGATCAATGCTACTTACTTCAAACTTACCCCCTGAAATCTTGTTCGGGTTATTACCTCTTTCGGATCCCCATTGGTGGTAGTTGGTGGCGACATTCTCGATGATGTTGAATGCCTCAGTGAGAGGCCTATTCATAAACGCTCCACCAGCTGCAGAATCTAGTGACACCTTCGAAGAGTAGTCCAATCCGTTATAGAAGGTGTGCACTATTAACCACCTCTCGAGTCCGTGATGTGGGCACGACTCCAGCAGTCCCTTGTATCGATCCCAAGCTTCCGATAATGATTCTCCGTCTTTCTGGAAGAAGCCGGTGATCTGGGTTCTTATGTAGGCCGTCTTGGATGGAGGGAAGAATTTCTCCAAGAACGCCTGCTCCAATTGGTCCCAAGTAGTCAAAGTGTTAGCGGGGATTTTCTTTAGCCAGGCCTTCGCCTTTCCAGTGAGAGATGAGGGGAACAGTCTCAAACGCACAACATCGACTGAGGCTCCATGAATCCGGATTGCATCGGTGAACTCTAAAAATGTCTCTATGTGATCGGTCGGGTCCTCCGAAGGCAATCCTCCGAATTGATGTTGCCTAATCATGTTGATTAGCATGGGCGGTATGGTATAGTTTTCCGCCTCAATCTCTGGCCTTGCAATCCCAGTTCGCAAGCCTCTCGCATTTGGGGCTGCGTAGTCCTTCAAAGGCTTTGTATCCGATTGATTCGCCATGAGTGGAACGGGACTCAACCTTTCTCCCTCTCTTTGTAGTCTTCTACGTCTGTGGAAGGTCCTCTCGATCTCCGGATCAATCTCACTAAGGCTCCCAAGACTTAGGGATCTTTGCATATAACTCAGAGAGAGATGGATACAATAGAAGGAAAAGAATTTTTTTGATTTTTTTTTTTTAGAAATAAAAATCAAATGAAAAGAAAAGGTTCAGAAAAATCAATTCAAAATTTGAATTGAGATTCGAAAAGGCACATTCCCCGGCAACGGCGCCAAAAACTTGATGTCGCGCGCTGCGGATGCAACCCGCTCGTGCGATTCCGGCAAGTGTACCGGACTGCCGTCAAGTAATAAAAGATATCGAACCCACAGAGACTGTGTTCTCAAATCGTAATCGGTTTTCGAATCGATTAGTTCTGGACAGTTTTAAAGAGGGTTTTGAAAAAGGTTTGAATTGAAATTAAGAAATAGATGAGCAGAGAACTATTAAAACAGAAAACAAATGTTTTTGGGATTTTTTTTATCTAAACGGATTCCTAGGGATTTGGGTTACCTTTGAGGCTGTTTATGTTGCTAATCTGATTTACCTTTGTTGATTACCGAAATTGCCTTGAAGGCGAGTTTATCCTCTAATAGCTTAAGCTCCCTCTCGGGTTACAAAAGCCGTGCCCAATTGACCCGACCCCTACTCTCGTGGTAGTCGATCCCAGATTGGACCCTTTGCGTTCCGTGACAACTCGTTGTTCCTCGAGGGACGGCTTCTAACTCTCGTGATTTCAGTCCCAAGTCTGACTTCTATAGGTCCGACACCCAAGTTCACCGCTAGGTTCCTCCTTGAAATGTCTCAGTCATGTAAATAACCTAAGTTCACCGCTAGGTTCCTCCTTGGATCATTCACATCTCACAAACCAGTGGCTGCCGGGCTTTACGAGTGAAACACCCTAGAAATCCTAAGTTCACCGTTAGGTTCCTCCTTAGAACGTCTACGTCACGCAAATAAACGGTTGCCGAAATTTATGAGTGAATAACACACTAGAAATCAGATCTAAAGCAAATCGTAATTAACAAAGAGTTTACATCAAATTTACATCATAAACAAACTTGGGCGGAGCCCTAATCCCTAGAAACTAAGCTACTACTCCAGTCTTGCCATGGAGATGACAAGCTGGGTTGACAACATCAAAATACAAAAATCAGAGAAGAGAAGAGAAGAGGAGAGGAGAAGAGAGATCTAAGCCTAGAGTCCTAGTTGTTATGGATCATCCACCCTGTGATCCCCTCTGTTATGTATCTGATGCCTTGGTCCATATTTATAGAAATAGGGGAGTTAGAGTCCCAAACCAACTCAAAATCTGATCTATTTCAGTTTCTTCAGGTCCAAGTAATGCGCGTCACGGCCGTGATGGCCATCACGGCCAGGCCGTGACGGTCTCTGCTTCTGGAAGTTGTGCAAAATCCGGTCATTCGCAACGCGAATATACTGCTCGCGACGCGAGCCTCTGTTTTGGCCCGTGAAGAATTTCATGGCTGGGTCGTGATGTGCTCTGACTTGTGGTGGTTTTGGGTCACGGCCGTGATGGCTATCACGGCCAGGCCGTGACAGACTCTGACTTCAGCCTTTCTTCTTTTTCAGTTTTGCTCGATCATGGCCGTGATGGGCATCACGGCTAGGCCGTGATGGGCTCTGTCTGGCTCATTTTCTTCAGTTTTAAAGCTCCATCTTCATCCAAACTTCATCATGGTTGATCTTGAGCAATTTACCCTTTATATCTGCAAAACAACACACGAAAACCGCCTTACCCGTTCCAAAGGAAAATTAACCTAAAATCTAATAAAAATATGCCTAAACTACATGAAAATTCATGCAAAATGATAGACAAAGTTGATGTGGAATCACACTCATCAGTCAGTCTGATTCGTGAAGCCCCACAGACTTAGGGGGACATTGACAGTAGCAGCACGGATGATGATGTTGGTGGTGGTGATATTGGTGGTGGAGATGATGGAGATGATGAGTACTATTTTTAGTACTATTTTCAGTTATTTTTCATGACTTTTATTACTATTTTTGGATGACTGTATAACTTTATAATTCCTGGCATTTTAGCCTTCGCATGTACAATTTTTATATATATATCTATGATCTTGATGTTTGAATGATCTACTATTTGCATGCCATGGTAATTATATATTGTGCTTGAATGGTTAACATGCTAGTGGATATATGCCATGATAGTGTTATTTTGTTTTCCCCGCTTTTTGATAATGTCATAAGGGGGAGAGTTATATGATTGCATGCTTAAGAAAAATAGGATTTTAAATGAATGCATAGAGTGAGGGGGAGTAGAGCAAATGTGTTAAAACTCTTATATATATATAGTTCTAACTTTGTCATATTTAGAAAATCCATCCTGAGATGTTTGTCGTCATCAAAAAGGGGGAGCCTGTGGATATATGCCTTGACAAGTACATTTGTTTTGATGATTGACAAAAGGATTCAAGTTAATAAGGACTTATCCGCAAAAAGCGTGAAAAGGATCAACAAACAAATACCTTGGTTAAGGGATTTTATTTTAATTGTATTGCTTGTTTTAGAAGTTATTGTAAGCGGTTGTGTGTCTCTCAAGTTAACCTAATCACACACGCACACATAAAATCTGCTTTTGAAAAAGAAACTTAAAATGCATTTAAATTGGATTTTATAATAATATAATTTGCCCTTTAAAGTTTTTCAAAAATCATTTTCTTCGAGGAATAATCAATTAGTCTAATCGATTATGCAGCTCTTAATTGTGCTTAAATGAGTCTTTAAATGATAGAGCTGTTAGGTTTTTAAAATTCAATTTTTGAACTGGGATAATCGATTATAGTAATCGATTATGCCTATTTGCAACATGTTTTAAACTCAGCTTAAAAAGGCTTTATATGATATTAAATGAGTTTAATTATGTTAGAGCCGTTGAGTTTGAAAATTCAAATTGTATAATTCTTTTTACTTAAAATAATCGATTATGCTATCTGAATAATCGATTATGGCTAGAGAAAAATCATTTTTCAAGAATTTTTGACCTAAGCTTCAAAGTTATATTTAAGGGTCATTTTCAGAGAAAGCACATTACGAAACACAGTGAACATTTTCTGACTTTCTCCTCTTGAATCATTCTCTCTATTTTTCTCTAAATCATACACTTGCTAAGTTAATTCTTGAGAGACAGATACACCACATAGGTGTTGTTGTTTGAGCTTCAATTTGTTTAATACTTGCACTTGTGAGTGTTATCTGATTGTAATCCTTTATGAATTCTTGTGAGTGTGATCTCACGTAAAACGTTTTTGAGGCTCCTGCACAAGGGAGAGTATATCCTGTGATTTGTGTAAGGGTTCTCTGATTTGTAAAGGTTCTAGTTGATCATGTTTTAAAAACTGGAGTTGATTGAAAACCCTTGGTGGTATTGCCTTGGGGACTGGTCGCAGGCCACATGGGTAGTTTGTGGTTGAACCAGGATATATCGCTTGTCTTCATCTTCTAAACCTTATCTCTTTTATTTCAGCTTTGTCTTTTACAAAACGCTTTTACTTGAACGCGACATTTACAAATTGTTTTTCAGAATATCATAAAAGGAAAAATATTTATTTTGTCAAAGTTTTTTTAAAAACACAATTCACCCCCCTCTTATGTTTGGAGTCACTTGTCAATAAGCCCATCTTTCAGGTCACATCAATCATTTCATATCATATTTCATCAGGGGCGGCTCCACCTAGTTGATAGCCCTTTCCCTGCACTAGCAGCTCCATCTAACAGATAGCCCTCTCCTCCCGTAATCATATAACTAGGTACAGCTAGACCGTTAACCCCGCTAATGGCTACGAGATTCTAACATGGATCCCCCAAAAATCACAACTTTCAAATAATTTTCAACATATATCAAACTCTTCAAGAATAAAATCCTCAATCTCATATTTCAAATTCAACTTCTATCAAAAACATATATGCATAAAATGATTTTGTGTTTACCTAAACCTTTTCAAAAACAAAAACCTTTTTCAAAAGCAGCAGGAAACAAATACTAGGAAAAGCAATCAGACGATTGATGCTAGAAAAAGTAACCAGATGATTGACTCTTCTGATAGTTTTCAAAATTAGTCAAAGACAAATGTTTCAAAGACAAACACTAGAAAACTTTTTGACAAAACAGAATCTTGTTTAGAAATCATAGTTAACCCATCGTTAGAAACAAACTAGATAAAATCCTTGACTTCACCAAGATTTTCCACTATAACTGATTAGATTTCATATGAGTGTTATTTGAATGTCTAGTGAGACACCCCGCTGTGCCCCATTGTATTATTACATTAAATCCTTAATTATTTATTTACTTAATCGCGCGCTTAACGTTTGAAAATACGTAAAAATTTAAAACTTATTTAATGATCATATAACTTCTACAAATATAAAACACACCAAAGTTATAATATGTAATTACACACATGTTTATTTATTACAAAACCAAAACACTGTTAAGGGTACCCTCTCAGTAGGATCCCTCACAGGTATCGACTTCACTACATACATACTTAGCGGAAATATAAATACTCCTTAGACACACTGGCCATCATGTCTATACTCTAATCGCTCTAGATCACAGCTCGACCTCCAGCATCCGGTTCATACGGAGTTCCATCTAACTCCTCAGCAATTGGTTCCTTCATCGGGTCTTCTCGTACGATCACATCAGAAATAAAATACAACACACAGAAAGATATAGGGAATAAGAAACAGTTCTATCATCAAAATGCGGAAAAGAGTAATAGTAAATTATACCATAATTGTCACAGACACACATCACTCAAAATCAACAATCATCCTCAATTCACTATATCATCCTCTACCCTCAACCCATGCAACTAAAACTTAATACTGATGTGGCCATCTTCACTTCTGTCACATTAGTCAGTAGTCCCGAACAGTCCAGTACCAATAACTTTTGAACGCATCAAAGACTAAACACTTATTAGTCTAAAATGGTCCAGTGCCAATAACATACGAACTCGTCAAGGAACATCCTTCCATAACGGTCCAGTGCCAAGAACATTCGAACTCGTCAAGGAACATCCTTCCATAACGGTCCAGTGCCAAGAACATACGAACATACGAACTCGTCAAGGAACATCCTTCCATAACGGTCCAGTGCCAATAACTGTCGAACACGTCAAGAACTAAAGAGTATTACGGTAGTCTACCTCGGCATCCACATCCGTAGGGCACTCACCCGCAATATCCGATATCCCCAACATAGGATATCCCGACCTCATGTTTTCCACTCACACGGCTGTGACTAACAATATCTCGATAAATGAATCTCCCTAAATTACATCAATAACAACCTAGTGCCTCAACCTTCCATCAAAGTCTTAACACCTTTTCCTCATAGATAAAACCACTTAATTAGGCTAGGCACCTCTAAATCACCTTTATTCTCTCACCCAAACAATTATCTCCCGAACAATATATATCTTTCCTTAAAATCATCTAAGCATAGCATTAAACCCAGGCAGATCATGCATAACATAACATCAGGAAATATTCAAATATCACAATATCATATAAGGCAATTTATCACAACCAACGCATAATAATCAAATCCAATAAATAACAAAGTCAGACTCTGTCACGGCCTGGCCGTGATAGCCATCACGGTCGTGACAGACAACAAAGGCAAGAATGCTACAAAACAGAACATGTCACGGCCTGGCCATGACAACCATCACGACCGTGACAGACAACAAACATCCTCACAATCATAATTATTCAAACACCGAAACAATACGTCACATGCAGATGGAATACCTCAACCAGCGTATCACAAACAGTCAAAAATAAATAATTCAAACATCCTCAAATACTTAAAATCAACTTAATGTCGATAAACCTACAATCCCCAAATCCATTGGTTTTACAGAAAAGGTTTCCAATGGGATTTTGGTCTTGTCGATTACTCGACTACTAGTAGGGTTTAGGTCGCCCTACACAATTATCATATAATCTACTACTTATCGATTCCGACGATAGGTTGATTCTTTTCCCCACCTGAGTTTGCACCGGAAACACGTACACGACGATCCTCGTTATCCCGCCACGAGTTAACACAACCACCTTCAACCAAACAACATATCTATAATTAATCAACTAACAACCATCTATGACACTTTAGGGCTAGGTTCGGCCAACACTTAGAAAATAGGTTTAGGGTTATCTTCTTAATGCCATCTTTTGGATCCTAATTACTAGAGTCTTAACTAACATAGATTACTTATTACAAGACTAAAATTTGAAACAAAATCCTCTAACCTTTAGGGTTAGGGTTTCGGCCAAGGGCTGACTTTTAGGGTTCAAAATCCTTAAAATTCCTAATCATGATTAAGTCATAGATTAATGATCCTTGATTAACCTAAATCATGGATTAGTGACTAAACAACTAAAGTTGAAACCCAAAACTTCCTATCTCTTTTATACAAGGATTCGGCCTCAACATGTTCATAGGGTTAGGGTTCTTAGTTTAATAAACCAACTTGGATTTATTAAGCATACATACTAATAGCTTGATTAACAAGATCATTAATGAAAACTTTGAACAAAACTCATCTAGTTCCAAGAACTAGGGTTTCGGCCTTGATGAAATCACTAGGTAAGAGTTTGATTTTTGATATTCTATATGCTTGGATACAAGAACTATCAAGATATTTGAAGATTGAATCATGAATCAAGACATGAAAATGAAACAAAACCTAGGAACATGATATTGACCTAGATTCGGCCATGACCAGAAATCAAGGAAAGAAATTTCTCATGATCTTATGCTTCTAGATGATGAAAATAGGGATGATTATAAGATCATAGCAATTGGTTTCATGTCAAAAGGATTTTTCTAGAATTAGTTATGAATTTTCAAAGTTCTAGATCTAGAAACTTAAAAGTGATGAACAACTATGATATAAGCCTTGAATCAAGAAACTTGTTAAAGAACATAGGCATGATTAAGAATGAAGATTTGAATTTACCTCTTGAAGATCAATGACAAAGGAAATCCAAGATACTTGCTTCACAAATCACTCACTTAAGAACTTATGAACTTAGGGTTTTGAACACAAATGGCAAAAGAAACTAAGTGAAAAGTGAGAGTATGGTATTTATAGTGATAGTGGCGCCATTATGGGAAGGTTCTAGATGATGATGAGTTGTCTTGCTAAAGGATTCAAATGCAATTAAGTTCTAGGGACCAATTTGCAAAGATTCCAAAAGTTGAAGGACTAGTTTGCAAATTGCCAAGAAAGTGTCATGATGATGATTTTGCCACATTAAATGCTAACTTATCTTGACTTTGTTGGCTGATTTTGGTGTCATAGATATTTTAGAGAAAACCTAACTTGTTGAAGAAGATTTGTTGAAGAAGATTGTTGAAGAAGATTGTTGAAGCTTAAAGAACAAAGTAGAAGAATGGAGAACATTCTAGAAAATTCTTGGCTCATCTAAGAATTATGAGGGCAGCCCCTTCTCCCTCATGGGCTTGCGCATGGGCTTGCTCAATTTGGGCTTGGTTTCATTTTTGTGGGGCCCACTTGAAGATTTAAGCCTTTAAACTTAAGATAAGAAACTTAAATGGGCTTTTTGGACTCAACTATGAACTAGAAAAGTTTGGGCTTATAAACCACGACCATTTAAGGTTAGAAACAAGGATTCTAGCCCAATCCACTTGGAAAAACGAAAAAAACTAATTTAGGGACAAAAGGGTAATTTACAGAAAGTTCAGGGACTTAACCGTAAAATTTCTAAATTTTCTATTTAACCCTGAAAAACCTTCTAGACTTAAAAATATGATTCATCCCCTTGAATCATCTCAAAATCCTAAGAAAAACCCTCTATCGGTTTTGAGAAACTCCGAAATCTCTTCCGTCGTCTACCCGATTACGTGTTTCGCCCGAAAATATAAATTATTTTATTTTTTTTTTTCCAAAATAATTCTAAAAATATAGAATCGTAGAAAATAAAATACTAAACTTAAGTCTTTCGTTCACGAATTAAAATTAGGTCTTTTGAGCAGTATTATTATACTGTCAATGGAATTCGCGGGCCGGGTTTCGCCTGACTTTCCAACCTAAATTTTAATCGTAGCTTCCTACGGTCAAGTAGGATTGAGTAATAACCTCCGTTTATTTAAAATAATTTTATAAAACTCAAATAAATTTATAAACATATTTATATGTATTACTGTTATTTAAAACAGTAAAATACAGGGTGTTACATCTAGCATCTCAAGCTCAACTTTACAACAAGTATTATTTTATCACCTGCCCTCTTCAAGCTAGAACACTCAACAAAAAATATGAATAAAAATGTTTTGATTACAAACTGCAAGCCTTTCAGTGACACTCGAAAGAATGAAATAAATATGAAGAATAGGAAACGTTGGGTATTTTCTCTAAGAGAATATCGAAGAATGATTGAGAATAATAAAATAATGAAAGAATTGAATGTGCAAATTAAATACTTGTTCATTGAGTAATCATATTTTTTTTCTTATCAACCACTAAAACATTGTATCAAACACCTAGAACGCAAAAAAGAAGATTGGTAAACAAGGAATAAAAATAAAAGAAGAAAAACCCTTAACATTAGAATCTGAACCAGTAAGAGTGAACATTCGAACACCTTGACTGTTGAGACTGATTCCACTAGTCGATGGAAGAACATTGCTGAGCTCCATTCCACCTTGTCCTACAGTTATTGTCAACACACTTCTGTCTTCGATGAGGAGGAACAGGGACAGAGGTAAGTTAAGGTTGGGGAGGGTGCTAGCCCTCCCTTTTTTCACTTTTTTTAAAAAAACTAAATTATATATATATATATATATATATATATATATATAAAATTTATCATCCAAGTATCAATTCTCTATCAAGTTGTGGGTCCCAAATTCTTTTGATTTAAAATATTATTGAAAAGTTTAGTGTAGATTTAATTATATATAATTTTTGTGACGTGTAGGACAATTATTCTATGTTTTGATATATATTACTAATGTAATCAATGGTTTGAAATATATAATTATGAATATTTTGCATAAAATGTAATGTGTATATATTTATTGGATGAACTTTAATTTTTATAGTTTACCCTCCCTATTGTTCAGGTCTGGCTCAGGAAGGAGACACAATGTGTCCAAACTGCGACTACAACTATGTCATAGTCATGATTGAAGAAATAGAGGACTGATGTTTGTGGCAAATGGAAGAAAGGAACAAAAAATGAGAGTTGATAGAGTTGTGGGAACAATGCCAGAACATGGCTACAACGACGAGAACTAAGGGTTTTTTCCTCGAAGTATCCTCTCACCCGATAGTTGTGAGACAAATCTTTCGAATATTATTAGACACTTAAGTGAGAACCCTCCCGATAGTGCTTTTTCGATAATCCCAGAATCAAACTTTGGACCACATACTTAAGAGACCAAAGCCCTGTTGAGACCTCATAAGTCTAAGAAACATTCCATGTGTAGATTCTCTAAGTTTTGATGATTCCAAATAGATTAAGTATGGTAATATTGAACCATACGAAATTACTGACATATCTGATAAGTGTGCAAGAAAATAGACTTAAGGTCTCTCACCTATTTTATGACCCGTCTACTTTTTGGTAGAACGAAGTTTTTAGACATATCTAAAAACTACTCATCTAAAATTCAGTCAACATAGACAAAGACCAAGTCAACGCTCAGTCAAGATTCTGATATACTTGATGACGTGGCAAGAAGCATGTGTCTCAAGAAGACTCTGGATCACTCGTCTAGAAAATGACTATGTCACTCATCTGAGTTTTTTGGTTCATTTCTACCCGTCTAAATGTGGACTCCACAAGCACTCGTCTAAAAGTCTAACACTACTACATTTGTTAAAATGTCAGAATGTCAAAAAGGAAGTCCAAGTCAACCTTATTTCAATTAGATAAATTCCTTAAGGATCTCGAAGACCTCTGGATAGTGGCACCAAGGATAAAGAATAAAGAATGTTTGTTTCAAGGATTTAAGGAATAAACACGCAATCTATGTACAACAGCAGTAACCTTTTTGCTGTTTTAGTACAAAGTAAAAGTGCTTTCCATAAAGTGAACTGAGTGTTGCACTGAAAGAGGAAAGCTCTCTGCTGCAAGTACAAGAAGCATGCTGCTGCAACTCTGAAACAACAGCTGCTCATAACAAAGTGTACTCTTGGACTACCATATCAAAGCTCAACATTCCTAAGAATTTAATGCTTACACAGAATGACTCTTTGGCATTAATGGAGTCCCAAAAGCTCAAAGAACACACTTTCTGAAGCTGTGCCTAACGGTTTAAATTGATTGAAGTCTTTATATAGACCAAACCATGAAGATGAAGACAAAAAGTTGAATATCATTAAGAACATTGTGCAAGAAGCATTTACTCACTTCATTAACTTCTTCATTCTTTCATTGAATAATTCTTCCATCATTTGATATTAATTCGCAGTCTTTCACTTCATATTTATTTCACTCTCTAATGTTATCTGCAAGATTTGCAAGTTGGATTAATTACACAAAACCTTTATCCCTTACTGTGTTGAGCCTGAAGAGGCTAGGTGAGAAAATAATACTTGTTTGAGTGTGAGCCTGGAGAGGCTAGGTGTGAAAAGAATACTTGTACTGTAATCTGATCAGTTCTAGTGGAAACTTGGTTTTACCAAGAAACTAGACGTAGCCAGGTGGATTTTAGGGTGAACCGGTATAAAACACTTGAGTGGTATTCTTCCTTCCTTGTCTCTTTAATTTGCTTAAGTATTATTTATTTAAGCTTTTAACTTGGGGAGTTATTTTTGTGAATATCAATCTCAGTTTTACCCTTCTCTGTATGCTTGTGTGTTCTGTCTTAAAATTAGACGTGTCACTCGTCTAATTTTTGCTTATTGTGCCTGCGAAAATAATTTTGTTTCCTAGGAGGATGGTAAACAAAATTCAACCCCCCTTCTTGTGTTAACTTTGGTTATTTCAGTTGGTATCAGTGCTCAGGCTCTGGGTTGAGCACTTAACAGTGTAGAGGAAAGGAATTTGGAAATGGCAGGAGAAACCAGTACAAGCAAGAACCAAGCTGGAGAAGGATCCTCAATGTCGAGACCTCCATACTTCAATGGAGAGGATTACATCTATTGGAAAGAAAAGATGAAGTGGTTTTTACAATCCTCTAACTTTGATCTTTGGGATATCATTGAAGAAGGTCCTTTTGTTCCTAAAGATGACAAAGGAGTTGAAGTTCCTAAAGCAAACATGACCACTGATCAAAGAACAAAATGGAAGTTAAATGCCTAAGCTAGATATGCAATCATGTGTGCTTTAAACAGAGAAGAATTTGAAAAAGTCCGTGCTTGTGAGTCTGCAAAAGAAATATGGGATTCACTAGCTGTTGCTCATGAAGGAACCAGTAAGGTCAAGGAGACCAAAGTCAGCATGTTGGTCAGAAAGTATGAGTTGTTCAAAATGGAAGAAGGAGAGACTATCGGCCAAACGTATGGAAGATTTCAAACCATAACCAATGGATTGAAATATCTGGGAAAAGTTTGCAAAACTGAGGAACACATTCAAAAGATTCTCAAAAGTCTTCCAAAACAATGGAGAACTCTTGTAACTGCAATGTCCCGGGTCAAGGATCTAACAACAATGAAGCTAGATGAGCTTCTTGGTACTCTTCAGATCCATGAACAAGAGCTAATTGAAGAAAACAATGGAAAGAAAAACAAATCGATTGCCCTTAAGGATGGCAAGAATATATCTAAAGGAGTAGACTCAAGAGCTCTCAAAGTAGATGAATCTTCAGAAGAATCTGAGGAATCAAATGAGGATGACTCCGATGATGAAGATGATGAACTTTCTCTTTTTACCAGAAAGATGAAAAAACTTTGGAAGAAAAGAAACTTCAGAAAGGACAAACCTTTCAGGCGCTTCAACAAAGAAAAATATAACAAATATGGTGGATCTAATGACAGAAATGTCATTGTGTGTTATGAATGCAAGAAGCCTGGTCACATCAAGGCAGAATGCCCTCAACTCAAGAAGCAACCTCCCAAGAAGTTCTTCAACAAAAAGAAGAAGGGAATGATGGCCACTTGGGAAGATCTTGATGAAAGCAGTGAAGGAGAGGAGCTTGAAGCAAATCTCTGTCTTATGACAGATACTGATTCAGAATCAAAAAGTGAGGTACATTCTGAACTTGAGAAATTGAATGATGCCTATGATGAACTATTGGAAGAATCCAACTATATATCTAAAGATTTCAAATCCCTCAAGAAACAATATGTTAAACTATCAAATGAGTATATACAAATCTCAAGAGTGTGAGAAGTTAGCTAAAGAGAATAGTAGGCTTAATACTGAAAAGCTAAAGCTAAGGTCTCAGTTGAAACTCTATCTTCTGAAGAAGTGATTAAACTTCAACAGAAAGTAGAAGAGCTCACCTCAGATCTTGCCAAGTTTGTTAATGGTAGAGATAATCTGACTAAACTTTTGGGAAGTCAAAGGCACTCCCTTAACAAAGAAGGTATAGGATATTCCAGTCAAGAACATCATAAAGGACCAACAAAGTTCTCAAAAATAACTGTCAAATCTGTGTCAGTTAGTTTAAATAAACCTATATGTACCTACTGTGGAAAAGCTGGACATATCACGTCTAAGTGTATCCACAAAAAGATAAGGAAGTCTTCACAGACTCCTCATACTAACAGAAAAGTACCCAAGAAAATATGAGTACCTAAGTCCATGATTATTCCTGTTGTAGACATGCTCAACAGAACAAAACAAACACCTGTCATGGTACCTGGACAATGGATGCTCACGATATATGACAGGAGAAAGGTCTATGTTCCTAGACCTCCAACCTAAGAAAGGTGGACATGTAACCTTTGGTGGCAACCATAAAGGAAAAGTTGTTGGTGTGGGTAAAATTGGTGGTAAACCTCCCTTGCCTATTATCTCCGATGTCTTATATGTGAAAGGGCTGAAACATAATCGACATAGCATAAGTCAATTGTGTGATGGTGGATTTTTTGTATCCTTTTCTAAGGATCCATGCATAGTCAATGACAGTAGTGGAAAGACCCTCTTCGCTGCCAAAAGGTAAAACAATCTGTATAAGATTGACTTGTCTGAACTTTCAGATCAAAGTGTCATGCTTTATATCTAAAGAGGATGAAAAGTGGCTATGGCATAAGAAACTAGGACATGTTAATATGAAACAAATTTCTAAATTGAAAAAGTATAACCTTGTGAGAGGATTGCCTGATATTTCCTTTAAGAAAGATGTTTTGTGTGATGCGTGTCAGAGAGTTAAACATGTAAAATCAAGTTTCAAATCTAAGAAAGAAGTCACCTCCTCTAGACCTTTGCAACTGTTACACATGGATCTGTTTGGACCAATCAGTGTAGCTAGCCTAGGTGGAAAGAAATATGGTTTTGTCATAGTTGATGACTATTCTAGATTTACATGGGTACTCTTCTTAACCCACAAGGACGAGTCTTATAAGATCTTTACAGTATTCAGTAAAAGAGTACAGAATGAGCAGGATTTTTGTATCTCTGCTATCATAAGTGACCATGGGGGAGAATTTGAAAATGAGCAGTTCAAACTGTTCTGTGAGGAAAATGCTATTTCTCACAATTTCTATGCACCTAGAACTCCACAGCAAAATGGAGTGGTTGAGAGAAAGAACAAATATCTTCAAGAGATGGGAAGAACAGTGCTAAATGAAAATAATCTCCCGAAGTACTTCTGGGCAGAAGCCATTAACACTGCTTGTTATGTGCAAAATAGAATTCTGATTAGACCTATCCTAAATTAAACTCCTTATGAAATGTGGAAAGGTAGAAAACCCAACATATCATATTTTAATGCATTTGGATGTGAATGTTATATTCTTAATGCAAAAGATTATCTTGGTAAATTTGACTCTAAAGTAGATAAAGGCATTTTCATTGGATATTCTGAAATGTCTAAAGCTTTTAGAATCATCAACTCTAGAATTTCAATAGTAGAAGAATCAATTCACGTAAAGTTTAATGATGATTTGAAGACTGATAGGGAACTATCTGATCTAGAGGATGATATTGCAGGTATTGAACTTAATCCTGCAGTGGGAAATTTTTCAGACAAGTCAAAAGTAGACGTGTCTGAAAATCAGACAAGTGCTGATACGTCTGAAATTCAGAATAAGAAGAAAGATTGGAAATTCAAGATTTATCATCCAAAAGATCTTGTAAATGGAAGTCAATCTCAAGGAGTTAGAACTAGATCTGCTTTTAATAAAAATAACAACATGATCTTCATATCAGATTTGGAACCCAAAAAGATTGAAGAAGCCTTACAAGATGAAAGCTAGATTCTAGCCATACAAGAAGAACTAAATCAGTTCATAAGAAATGATGTCTGGACTCTAGTTTCTAAACCCAAAGATAAATTTGTTATTGGAACCAGATGGGTATTTAGAAACAAACTGGATGAAGATGGAAAAGTGGTAAGAAACAAAGCAAGACTAGTTGCTCAAGGATATAATCAACAGGAAGGTATTGATTTCACTGAAACCTTTGCACACGTAGCTAGATTAGAAGCAATTAGAATTCTCATGTCTTATGATGCACAACAAGATATAACTCTCTATCAAGTGGATGTTAAAAGTGTATTTCTAAATGGGATAATTGAGGAGAAAGTTTATGTCAAGTAACCTCCTGGGTTTGAGGATTCAGAAAATGCTCACCATGTCTATAAGCTTAAGAAAGATTTATATGGACTCAAACAAGCTCTTAGAGCTCGGTAGACAGTTTGATCTACCTTTTTACCTTGCAATATTTCCCTCCTTTTCTTAAAAATGTTTCATTCTTAACAACTGTATTTTCAAAAATTTATTGCTAATTATCGCAAAAATCTCTCTCCTTGTTCCCAACGCAAAAAGCACTCAAGCGTTTTAACAAAAGTAACCCGTGTCGTTTCAAAATTTCTCACCCACAATCTTTTGCTCACAACCTCTCTCTGATTTCTCTTCATCTTCAACCTCTCGAAACCTTTCATCTCCAAAACCCTCAACTCTACTTCTCTGAATCAAAGGCACCCAAGAGCCTTCTAGAAACTCTAGTTGAGAAGACCAAGTTATCTGTCATTGAACTAAAGAAGATGCACCATGGAAGGGTCCCTAACTTTGATGAACTCAAAACTAAGGGTTTGGAAGTTCTTCCTGAACTCGCCCATGCTGGTTGGTTACCCTTCTTTCATCTTCAAGAAATGGTCTTCCATGCTCTTGTTAGGGATTTCTGGAGAACTACTAAAATCACCAAGGATGACACCACTTCCATGATCACCGGAGATGTGGGTGATGACCATGTCTTCATCACTCATGAATCACTTTCTGAAGTGACTAGATGCCCACGTGAAGGTGTTGGGCACTACAAAGAATGACTGAAGTCTGTTGGAGAAGCAAATGTGAACATTGTGCTGTATGGAGTTCCAAAACCTAGGATTCAAGACTCCAAGTATCTGACTCCTAAGGCAAGATTTCTTCATGTCCTTTTAACTGTGTAATGCCTAAGACTGGATCTAGGAATCATGTGAGCAAGATAGAAAAATTTGCTATCTACCACATGATTCTTCAAATCAAAGTAGACATTACTGATTTAATTTTTAGACATATAGAGAAAGCTGTCAAGGGAAAGGATAAGGATGATCCTTTTGGGATGATCAAGAGAAGAATATTTAGGGCAAACAAGCTGAAGAACTTGAGGAAAGCATGTTTTGCTGATCTCTGCACAAAGATCACTACAAAGACTCTGTCATTGATGAAGATCAATCTGACCCCCACCACTGAGCCAATTGCCAAAGCATCATCATTAGCACCTGTTGCACCTGCTCAAGTGGAAGAACCTCTCACTATTCCTTTTGTCAAGGTTGAACCCTTTGCGGAGCCTATTGAAGAAGAAAGGCCTCAGCTACAGAGGAAGAAAAGGAAAATTACCGAGTCCTCTGCTCAAGCATCTGCTGAAGCTTCTGATTTTCAGAATACTAATGAGAATCCTACTCAGGTTGTTGAACCTATTGCCGAACCTGTTGGTCAAACTGCTGCATCTGCCTCTATCCCTAGTGCACCTAGTGTTACTAAGGTGTTCAAAAGGAAGAGAGCTATGCAAGCTGAGGGGGAGTCTCAACCAGAAGAGACTATGATCCCTAAGAAAAAGACGACAACTGTAACCAAGAGGAAGTTGGTTCTACTTCCAACTCCATCATCCTTACCCTCACCAACAAGACAACAAACAACTATAACAACTCCTACTCCACAACCTTCAACTCCACTACCATCTCTGTCACCACAAAAAGCACCAACACCACCACCACCACAGAAAACATCATCACCAATACCACAACCACAACAGAAAACCCCTACTCCTCCACCTGCTTCACCAAAATTCCCAACTCCACCACACACATCACATATCCCTCAAACTTCTATTTCTGAACAACAAGATGCTAACCCTCAAACTTCTGAACCTAACCCTACTGCTTCAGAAGTACACCTGTCTAAAACAGAACCTCACTTATCCAAACCTTCCACACCACAAGCATCTCACCATATTGACACTCTTCATACCGAGGATGTCAATGACTTTGTATACTTTGACAATCCCATTCCTCCTCCACCCTAACCACATCAAAAACCAGAGCCAAGTCCCTTCGAGAATAGTCTTTCCAGACTTATTCTCTGAAACCAGACACAACCCTCTCCCTTTGGCCACTCTATCTCCTTATCACCCTTCTTCCAGAACCACTCCCTTCTCGGTCACAGATGAATCCTGCTCCAACTTTCTGTATGGCAAAGACTTGGATGTCATTGCCTCTCTAGAAGCTGAAAGGTAGCTTGTCAAGCTGGCCAAGAAATAGAAGCATGCAGGAAGGTGGATGCCCAATCCAATATCTTCATGAGACCTTCAACAGAGATCAGGGTGATGCCTGACTCTATGGTTATGCAAGGAAAGCAGAAGGTGATCAACTTGCCACCAGATCAGAAATTCTCTCTCATCAAGCTGAATGATCATAAGTGCAAGTACAAAAAGAGGTTGTTCACCACTGAGACTCATCATGAGTTCCTTAAGATCAGAGACATCTACTAGAGATGTGGATCCAGCTTTGGGTCGTCTGAAGAAGAGAAGCAAACCATTCCAACCAGAGGTAGCCAAGCTTTTGCTATTTATCCTTTTTCTCCTTCTATTTACACTTTACCTCCTTTCTTTATGGTTTTCCCCTTCTTTATCTTAAATTTTCCTCCAACTACCCCAATCACTCCCATAAATCTCATTAGGAGATCTTATGAATTTCTTCTATCTGTTATTGATTCCCCTCTTCACCATGAAAGAATTCATGGATTTCTTGAAGAATTCTATCCTAACAATGACTTTGTATCTTCTCTTTCAACCAATGTGTTTCTAGATCCTCAGCCTGAGGACAACATTCAAGTTGCAGAGCTGCCTTCTACACCTCCTCCATCTACATATGCAACTACTCTGGCTACAACAGACTCATCTGCTCCAGTAGTTGCTTATGATCCTGGTGTCCATCAGAGATTTGATGAAATGGCTTCAAGTCTGCAAACTGTCATCCAAAGACAGGATGTTGCCTTAGAACAACAAGCTCCTTTTCAAGCTCAGATATTGGCTCAGCAAGCTGCTATGCAAAGAATGATGGAAGCTTTCTTTAAAAGCCAAGGGGGTCCTAGTTCTTAAGTCTTAGGACATAGTCTTTTCATTCCTTTTGAGTCATGCAATGTACAAGTCAGTGATGTCCATATCACTTATAAAGCTTTTTGACTCTTAATGAAATAAGATGAAATTTTTGACATTTCTTTTGGCTATATGTTATATATTTACTTTATATTCTTTTTTGATTAATGCCAAAAGGGGGAGGAAATAAAAAATAACAGAAATTACACCTTAAATCATGAAATTAATGAAGTAAATGACTATCTGTCTAAAATTTTGTTTTATGCTCTGATATAATCTGAGTTGCTTTCTTAAATACTCTGTTGAATTCTGATATCAGCTGTGATACCTTGTTTTTGCTCTGATACTTGTTTTATCTAAATGCATAAACTAAGGGAGGGCATGACATACTCTAATTAATTATATCTGTTTCAAATTTTCTATTATTGCTTTTTTAATGTTCAATAAAATCAGAAAAGTTATTTGTCATCATCAAAAAGGGGGAGAATGTTGAGACCTCATAAGTCTGAGACACATTCCATGTATAGATTCTTTAAGTTTTGATGATTCCAAATAGATTGAGTATGGTAATATTGAACCATATGAAATTACTGACATATATGATAAGTGTGTAGGAAAATAGACTTAAGGTCACTCGTCTATTTTATGACCCGTCTACTTTTTGGTAGAACGCAGTTTTTAGACTCGTCTAAAAACTACTCGTCTAAAATTCAGTCAACATAGACAAAGACCAAGTCAACGCTCAGTCAAGATTCGGATATACTTGATGACGTGGCAAGAAGCATATATATGTCTAAAGAAGACTTTGTGGATCACTCGTCTAGAAAATGACTTCATCACTCGTCTGAGTTTTTTGGCTCATTTCTACCCGTCTAAATGTGGACTCCACAAGCACTCGTCTAAAAGTCTAACACTACTACATTTGTTAAAATGTCAGAATGTTAGAAAGGAAGTGCAAGTCAACCTTATTTAAATTAGATGTCTTCCTTAAGGATCTCGAAGACCTCTGGACAATAGCACCAATGATAAAGAATAAAGAACGTTTGTTTCAAGGATTTAAGGAATAAACACGTAATCTTTGTACCACAGCAGTAACTTTTTTGTTGTTTTAGTACAAAGTAAAAGTACTTTCCAGAAAGTGAGCTGAGTGTTGCATTGAAAGAGGAAAGCTCTCTGCTGCAAGTACAAGAAGCATGCTGCTGCAACTCTGAAACAACAGCTGCTCAGGACAAAGTGTACTTTCGGACTACCTTATCAAAGCTCAACGTTCCTAAGCATATAATGCTTACACAGAACGACTATTTGGCATTAATGTTGTCCCAAAAGCTTAAAGAACACACTTTCTGAAGCCATGCCTAACAGTTCAAATTGATTTAAGTCTTTATCTAGACCAAACCATGAAGATGGAGAAAAGAAGTTGAATATCATTAATTAAGAACACTGCGCAAGAAGTATTTACTCACTTCATTAACTTCTTCATTCTTTCATTGAATACTTCTTCAATCATTTGATATTAATTCGCAGTCTTTCACTTCATATTTATTTCACTCTGAGTGTTATCTGAAAGATTTGCAAGTTGTATTAATTACACAAAATCTTTGTCCCTTACTGTGGTGAGCCTGAAGAGGCTAGGTGAGAAAAAAATACTTGTTTGAGTGTGATCCTAGAACGACTAGGTGTGAAAAAGAATACTTGTACTGTAATCTGATCAGCTATAGTGGAAACTTTGTGCTTCCAAGAAACTGGACGTAGCCCTGTGTATTTTTGGGTGAACCAGTATAAAGCACTTGAGTGATATTCTTCCTTCCTTATCCCTTTAATTTGCTTAAGTATTATTTGTTTAAGCTTTTAACTTAGGGAGTTATTTTTGTGAACATCAATCTCAATTTTACCCTTCTCTGTATGCTTGTGTGTTCTGTCTTAAAATTAGACGTATCACTCATCTAATTTTCTGCTGTCTTATTTTAGCTTGTTGTGCCTGCGAAAATAATTTTTAAAGTTTCGTAGGAAGTTGGTAAACACAATTCAACCCCCATTTTTGTATTAACTTTGATTATTTCAAGCCCTTTTACTAAGATCAATACATGTTGATATCGTGAACTTAGGGTGTGTTTGGCTCAAAGGAGGAGGGATTTTAAAGGTGGGGAGGGAAGGGGAAGGGAGGGGAATGATTTTAATTAGACATTGTATTTGATAGAGAGGAGGGAAGGGGAAATAATACTTTCATGTTTGGTTCAGGAGGGGAGGGATTTTAAAACTTTACTTTTAAATCCTTATAATTATTTATTTAAAAATATACAAGTAATGATATTGTATTCAATACATATAAAATATTTTAAAAGTCACCCCCATTACCTTCAAATACATCCAATATTAAAGGGAAGACAAAACTAACTTAAGGAACGATTTTGCTAGCTGCCCTCCAAATGTACGTGAGTTTTGTCGTTTTTAAGAGGACCTTGAACTTGGACGAACCCGAACGGACATAGTCGCACTGCCACTGCGTGGCACCACAGAAGTGCACTATATAAAAATAAAAAATGGTCTCAACATTTCTAATCCAAACACTCCACTGCCTTTTGCCCTTTACCTAGCAGAAGCATAAACAAGGGAACCAGCAAGGTCAACTACCACTTCAGAAACCATTTCCGGCCCTTGAAAACCCCATGGCTTCTCTCCAGTTGCTTCCACAACCAGTTTCACAGAATCAATCTTTATTATTACAATCTTCCAAATTGGTTGATCATTGTCTTGTTTCAAATGCAAGCCCGCGAACTCTTTCTTTTGTGAAACATGGCCATCGCTTCCATCTCACGAAAATGAGTGCCCTGAGAAATTCCAACCAACTTGGTAAGTTCTCTCATGAATCTGCTGTTGGCTTGGCTTGATCATGTGTGAACTGATACACTTCAATTTAATTGACTTTATTTTATGCTAATGATATTGATTCCGTAAAATAATGGGGGTGATTTTGCATTGCAGATGCTAAAACTGAAATATTTGATGTTCCTTTATTGTCTTGCTCCGAGGTAGGTATATTTCTTTTGACTACTTTTCCATTTCGCATTGGCAGTTTTAGTTGGGAACTGTTGTAAGTTACCGAGTGTACTCTTGAATCACCACAAAATGTTTTAAAAATTGAAAGTTAGAATTAGAAGATAATAAGTGAAAATGATTATTTTTGTAACCAGATAGAAAGGGGCAAATCAGAAAAGGGAAAATAATTGTTTTAAATGTGCAATTCTGGTGTTTGTTACTAATGATTTCTTTCATTTTTATGAGGCCATTGAAAGGCTGAAAACATTTAAAGAAAAGATAAAGGGCAAGCAGGAATTCCTTGCCATGTATTCTAGCATTTTTGGTGGGATAACAACAGACCCAGCTGCTATGGTTATTCCTATGGATGACCACATGGTCCATAGGGGTCACGGTGTCTTTGATACTGCAGCAATAATGGATGGGTTAGTGATTTCCACTTCATAATTATAATTTCATCCATTCTGAAGTGAAAATAAGAGATTCAGTTGGGTACTATTTTGAGGTTAAAAGCAGGACCTCCCAATTTTATATGTGGATTCTGTAATCAGTTTGCTTTTTGAAGCTAAAAATAATAATAATCACTCTCCCCCTGTGCACATTCCATCCCCTAGAAAAGGAAAAAGAATTACTGCTCAATAAATAAGGTTATTAAGTATGAAAGTTTCTTGTCTTTTCTCTCCCTATATTTTTGCTTGCTACTTTCTGAAGTTGTCAAATGATGTTTTTTGTCCATCATAGATACCTATATGAGCTAGATCAACACCTTGATCGCTTTTTAAGGTCAGCGTCCATGTCTAAAATAGATCCCCCATTTGATCGTGGAAGCATACGAAGAATACTCATACAAACTGTAAGTGCTTCCAAGTGTAGAAAAGGATCACTTAGATATTGGCTCTCAGCAGGACCTGGTGATTTTCAGCTATCTCCATCGGGCTGCCACCAGTCAGGTCTTTATGCAATTGTAATACAAGATCTGTCACCGGCACCACTTAATTCCAGGGCCGTTAAAGTAGTTACTTCATCTATCCCCATTAAACATCCCCAGTTTGCAACCACTAAGAGTGTGAATTACCTTCCCAATGTGCTCTCAAAGATGGAAGCTGAAGAAGCTGGTGCTTTTGCAGGCATTTGGCTTGATAATGATGGGTTTGTTGCTGAAGGGCCTAATATGAATGTGGCTTTTGTCACTAAAGAGAAGGAGCTTATAATGCCTCACTTCGACAAAATTCTAAGTGGCTGCACAGCCAAGAGAGTTTTAACCCTTGCTGAGAGTTTGTTGAGGGAGGGTAAGCTTCAGGGTATAAGAATGAAGAATGTGAACGTGGAGGAAGGGAAGAAAGCAGCTGAAATGATGCTTATTGGGAGTGGAGTTCTTGTTTGCCCTGTTGTGCAGTGGGATGAGCAGGTTATTGGAGATGGTGAGTACTTTTACTTCTTACTTCCTACAAAGAATGATATGATTTAATATATATACACTAAAGTAAATTCTAAGCTATTCAGTTTCTTCCGAATCGATATGTATTCTATAAGGCTAGAGTTCACTAAATTAACAGACACAACTTTCTACAGGAGCTTAGATGCAAGTGTTCTTTTTGTGGCTTGTTATTGTGCTTCTTTAAATTTGCAACTAGAGTGCATCTTTTTTCCTGTTAGTATCTTTTAAGCAGATGTTGTTCATTTTACTGTGGTTTGTTTAGATGCTGATAGTAATGGCAAGTATAGGATTCTGCTTTCTATTTTAGTTATATATGCGTGGAGGCTAGGGTTCCTTCCCTGGTGAATTAAGGGAACACCGGTCATGTTTACTTGATCTCAGTTGGGGTTGTGTTGACAATTTGATCCTTCTATTCTACAGTATCCTCCTTTTTGCATTATTACTTTGATTTCTCTCCACAGTCCTCGGAAGATTGTTTCTGCAACAATTTTGCACATTTGCTTCTTAGTCCTTCGTGGCTTATAATTTATCATGAATACCCTTGGTTTATTGTTTGTTTGAGGTCTTTTGACATACCGTTTTATAATCATTATCAGATTTGATGTTGCTTATGTTTTTTGTGAGTTGATTGTTTCCATTG
Source organism: Sophora flavescens (assembly GCA_030762895.1). Taxonomy (NCBI): domain Eukaryota; kingdom Viridiplantae; phylum Streptophyta; class Magnoliopsida; order Fabales; family Fabaceae; genus Sophora; species Sophora flavescens. The sequence goes on from CM061066.1 coordinate 88,618,901, forward strand.
TGCATTTCTTGTAGGCATATAATATAACTATAGGGCCTTCTCATTATTGATTTTATTATGCATTACTTGCAGGTAAAGAAGGCCCTATAACCCAGGCTCTCTTGAATCTAATTGTCGAGGACATGAAATCAGGCCCTGAAACTGTTCGTATACGAGTTCCTTATTGACCAAACATCTTATATCCTTCCGCTACATCTTGTGATGAAGCTTCATCTCAAACATACAAATTTGCACGTAGTTGTGGTGATCCTCAAAGCCCCTTATCCTGCAGGGAGGCCATGTAACTTTATTTCTCATTGATTTGTAAAACTTGTAATGTTGTTCTAATCTGTATTGGAACAGACTTGACTTTCAAATTCCCTTCTGTTGTTTAATGCACTGGTCTTTTTGAGACCAACAACCACCAAATAAGATTTGGACCGTGGACGACAAATTATTACCTTCTTTGTTTTATTTCTCTCTCTGTTACTTTCTCTATTGTTTGCTCTATCCAAATCTTTGTTTTCCCGTCGTCGAGATTGGTGGCCATGGTGGAGGAGTAAAGTGAGCTGAGGATTTATAATTCCATTGTTGGAGTCCCACATTGGATAGAGATATGGCCTGATGAGTGTTTATAAGTAAGGGGCAATCCTCATCCTACAAGCCAGCCTTTGGGTTGAGTTAGGCCCAAACCCAAATTCTAAGATGGTGACGATAACGAAGGATGCTGTAGGTGCGACCCGCCTCGACTAAATCTGGTGGGCAAGGACTAGGGTGGTTCGCGGCAAGGGAAGAGAGGTAGGTCTGTTGGAGTCAACGAGGGAGAAAAGAGATTTGGAGGAAGAAAAAGGACCAAAATTGTCATTCTAAATTTTTTGCTACTTGTATTACCAAGTGAAGGTTAATTTTTTTTTTTTTGAACCACCATCTATATCTAATGGCTAAAAGAGAAATATTATTTAAACATCAAAATGGGACAACAAAATTCGACAACAACTTTCATGGTTAATGCAGTTCAAAAACGTGGTTAATGAAGTGTTGAGTTTGGTTAATGGATATACCAAGGTGTCACAACTCATTAACTATCCACTAAACATCATTAACCACGATTTTCAAGTGACTAATTATACATGTAGTAGATATTTGAACACCTAAGAATTGTGGTTAATGATGTTCAAAATCATGATTACTAAAGTTAAGTTGATGGTTAATGAGCTACGACACCTTGGTCCCTAACCAAACTCAATATTTCACTAACCATGTTTTTGAACTGCATTAACCATAAAAATTTTTGTCGAATTTTGTTCACACACATATATCAATATGTTAATAATATTATGTTGCAAATAAATGTAAACATAAATAAACATAAACATAAATAGGAGGAAGAAGAGGAGCAAAATTGTCATTCTAAATTTTTTTCCTACCTGTATTACCAAGTGAAGGTTAATTTATTGTTTTGAACCACCATCTAAACCATTGATTATTTTATTATTATATCTAATGACTGAAAGAGAAATGTTAATTGAACATAAAAATGGGACAACAAAATTTGACAACAATTTTCATGGTTAATGTTGGTAGTGGCTACGATCTCGGGGGGGGGGGGGGGGGGGGGATTGAGATATTAAAAAAATTTTCAACACTTTAAAGTAAAATAGAGTTTTCTTAAAGAAAATTGATTTTCACTCAATTTTAATTTCCAAGAATCAGGTTATGTAACAAGTAATGATGTTAAGAAGAATTATAAGAAGTAACAACAAGTTTAACACATATTGTAGATCAAAGATTCAAGTTAACAAACATTCTTAAAACTCATTCACAACACACAAGTGCATATAACAAGTATATGGAGTTTAGAGATGAGAAGAAGACGCAAACCGATTTATCATGGTTCGGCTACCTCCTCTGGTAAGCCTACATCCAGTCCCACACCTCTGTGGTTTTCTCCACTATAATCAGCAATTACAAAATTCCAATTACAGCCACACAAGGATAACCTCCTTGCTCAAGAATTCACCAGAAAGCACACTTGCTTTTCTATACCCAAGGATCCCTTCTATCCTTGTTTAATCCTAAGAGATACCCTCTCTTAATCACACTAATTCACAAAGAATTGAGTAGAAGAAAGACTCTAGAAGTCTGATTATACAAATTGAAGTTCTAAGTAATATCACACTTTTCTCACAACGACGAAGCACTTTTTGGAAGCAGTAAGGTTGTTGTTCTTCTTCTTTCTATTTTTTTTTTTTTTTGGTGTTCCTTTGATCTCACTTTATATAGAAAACAAATTATAGTCGTTGGGATCAATTAAAACAGATTTGGATCTGATTTAACAAAATCTATTTTTTTTTCTTGATTCTTGTTCTTGAGATAAGATTCTGTTGGTTCTTGTTGAGTTTGCGTCCTTCTTGAAAATAACCGTTTCCATCTGAAAGAATAGCCGAGTCCATTTGCCACGTCAGCAGACGGGAGTACTAACACAAGGCAATTGGATGTGCTCCAACTGGCAGACGAGCTTTATATGTCATGTCTGTGGACGGAGCTTCTCATTAAGATCTTAGTAAGTCAAAAGAGCGTAACCTTAGTAGACGAGCTCCATGTGCCACATCAGCAGACGAGCGCTTCTTGTTACTTTAGTAGACGCGCGCTTCTGTTACTTTCAGTAGACGAGCTATATGTGGTACTTCAGTAGACGCGAGCTCCTTGTTACTTCTTGTTTTGGTAATTCATTGGACGTCAACTTGTTTTATCCTTGATTTTCCCTTTTTTTTATAAGTGATCTTGCATGCAACTTAGCACGTAATAAGTACATAGTCAAAATCAAAAATCTTATGCAAAATACACTTTGTTTGTCATACATCAAAACATGAATGAGGACTTAGTCTTACAAACTCTCCCTTTTTGATTATGACAAATGTTACCATACTTAACCTTAATTATTCAGAATCAGAGTGCAGTTGTTCAGTAAGCATGGTTCATGAGTCATTTTCATCCTCCCCCTATGTCATTGATATCTTTCAAGAGAAAATCAAGTGTTATCATATCATTATCATGAAAAAAGAATTTCATCTTGCATTTATTATAAGTTCAAGTATGTCTTTTCAAAGCAGTTCATACTTAGGTATTTGAAAAAAAAATTTACATATCAGAGAAAAAACAAAATCTACAGCAAATGTAAGACAGAATTAATGGTTGTATATAGTTCATCTTGTATGGTTCATCTTTCTCCCCCTTTGTTATTATAAAAAAGAAACTATGGAGAATATTGAAATCAAACAAAAAAAGTCTTGCATTCATTGATAATAAATCATTTTAGAACTTATGCAATACATCAAAACATCCAAAACACTAAAATAAGAAAAAGAATTACAGACACCTAAGGACACTTAGTCTAAACTGAGATTAGATAAAAGCATCTTGCCCATGTCCTTCATAATTTTCAGCAACTTGTGCTGCCTTGCTTGCCATATTGACTATAATATCAAAAATAACATCTGATATCAATTATTTTGAGGATCAATTATGCCAACTTCCCTTATTATAAAGAAGAAACTCTCCTTATTTAGTGGTTTGGTGAAAATATCAGCTAATTGCTTGGTTGTATCTATATGTTCAATCACAACATCACCACTTTGAATATGATCCCTGATAAAATGATGCCTAATTTCAATATGCTTGGTTCTTGAGTGCATAATTGGGTTCTTTGTTAGATTAATTGCACTAGTGTTATCACACTTTATTGGTACATGATCTAGATAAACACCATAGTCAATTAATTGTTGTTTCATCCATAGGATTTGAGCACAACAACTCCCAGCTGCAACATATTCTGCTTCAGCTGTGGATAAGGCCACACTAGTTTGTTTTTTACTAAACCAGGACACTAGAGAATTTCCTAATAAATGGCATGTTCCACTTGTGCTCTTCCTATCTAACTTGCATCCAGTAAAGTCAGAGTCGGAATATCCTATTAATGTGCAAGTGGATCCCTTGGGATACCACAGCCCCATTTCTTTTGTTCCTAAAAGATACTTCATGATTCTTTTAAATGCAGTAAGATGTGATTCTTTAGGATTAGTTTGATACCATGCACACATACACATACTAAACATTATATCTGGCCTACTTGCAGTGAGGTAAAGTAAGGATCCGATAATACCTCTATACTTGGATACATCTATAGATTTACCCTGTTCATCTTTGTCTAAGTAGCAGACTGGACTCATTGGTGTTGCCATTTCCTTTGCGCTTTCGATTCCAAACTTCTTTAGTAGTTCCTTGCAATACTTTTTTTGGCTTATGAAGGTTCCATCTTGGCATTGTTTAATTTGAAGTCCAAGAAAGAAGGTAAGCTCTCCCATCATGGACATTTCAAATTCACTTTGCATTAGTTCACCAAATTCCTTGCATAAAGACTCATTAGTAGCACCAAAAATAATGTCATCAACATATATTTGAAAAAGTAAGATATTGCGTGCTTTTGTTTTAGTAAATAGTGTTGTATCAACTTTTCCTCTTTTAAAGCCTTTCTCTAGGAGAAAATTACTTAAACCTCTCATACCAAGCTCTAGGAGCTTGCTTGAGTCCATAGAGGACTTTAGTTAGTTTATAAACATGATTTGGGAACTCACTATCAACAAAACCAGGGGGTTGGCTTACATATACTTGCTCTTGTATTATTCCATTTAAAAATACACTTTTCACATCCATTTGGTACAGTTTAAAGTTCATTATACACGTATAGGCTAAGAGCATTCTTATGGCTTCTAATCTAGCTACGGGAGCATATGTTTCATCATAATCAATTCCTTCTTCTTGATTATATCCCTTAGCTACTAGTCTAGCCTTGTTTCTTACTATTATTCCATTCTCATCCATTTTGTTTCTAAACACCCATTTAGTTCCGATTATTTGGTTACTTTTGGGTTTTGGAACTAAATTCCAAACTTTGTTCCTTTTAAATTGATTTAACTCATCTTTCATTGCAATCATCCAATGTTCATCATTAATAGCATCATCAACACATTTTGGTTCTATTTGAGATACAAACGCCATGGTATTGCAAATATTCCTTAAAGAGTTTCTAGTGGTTACCCCTTTGGTGATCTCACAAATGATATTGTCTAGGGGATGATTCTTTGAAACTTGCCACTCCTTAGGAAGATTTTCTTGCTGAAGTTCTTCTTGAGGTTCTTTATTGCACTCTTTTCCTTCATGAGATTTCACTTCATCCTCAAGAGTTTCTGCATCATCAAAAATGTCCTTTCCCAACCTTTTGGGGTTAGACTCATCAAATGTTATGTGAACAGATTTTTCCATTGATAAAGTACGCTTATTAAATACTATATATGCTTTGGTAGTTAATGAATAACCTAGGAAAATACCCTCATTAGCTTTGGGATCAAATTTACCAAGATTATCCTTGCCATTATTTAGCACAAGACACTTACAACCAAAGACATGAAAATGAGAAATGTTAGGTTTTCTTCCCTTGTAAAGTTCATATGGAGTTTTCTTCAAAATTGGCCTTATTAGAACTCTATTTAAAGCATAACATGCAGTACTCACAGCATCAGCCCAAAAATACTTTGGTAAATTAGAGTCACTTAACATGGTTCTAGCAATTTCTTCAAGTGACCTATTTTTCCTCTCAACTACTCCATTTTGTTGTGGAGTTCTAGGTGCAGAAAAGTTGTGTTTTATACCATGTTCATCACAAAAGTTATCAAACTCCTCATTTTGGAATTCTCCTCCATGGTCACTCCTAATTGAAATAATTTTCACGTCTCTCTCATTTTGAGCAACCTTAGCCATTTTCTTAAAAGCTTTAAAAGCTTCATTCTTTTGTGCTAAGAAATAGGTCCAAGTAAATCTAGAGAAGTTATCAACAATTACAGGAGCATAAAGATTTCCACCAAAGCTTTTTGTCCTAGAAGGTCCAAAAAGGTCCATGTGCAGCAATTGTAAGGGTCTACTAGTTGAAACAATGTTTTTAGTCTTAAATGAGGTTTTCACTTGTTTACCCTTTTGGCATTGGCATGCATCACATAAGCCTTCTTTAACAAACTTTTTATTTGGTAAACCAATTACAAGTTCTTTGGAAATCAATTTATTCAAGTGATCCATATGAATGTGAGCTATTCTCCTATGCCAGAGCCAATTTTCATCTTCTTTGGAAATTAAGCAACATGCATCATTGGAAATTAAATTGTCTAAGTCTAACATATAGATGTTATTGATTCTCTTTCCAACCAATTTTATGTTATTATCATGAATAGATTCGATCATACACAAATTTGAGTTAAAGTTTACCTTGTAGCCTTTGTCACATAATTGACTTATACTTAGTAGATTGTGTTTGAGCCCTTCCACATAGAGAACATCCTCAATCTTGATTGCTGGACTTTTTCCTATTGTTCCAAAGCCAAGAATTCTTCCTTTGTTGTTGTCTCCATAGGTGATGTTTCCACCTTCTTTGGGAGTGAAATATGTAAATTTTGTGATGTCTCCGGTCATGTGTTTGGAGCAGCCACTGTTTAAAAACCAGCTTGAGCTTTTGGCCTTCAAACACACCTACAAAACAGATTTTTTTATACTTTTTCTTTAGGTCCCCAAATCTGGTTGGGTCCTTTGGTGTTAGTAGCAACATATGTTCCTTTTGGAACCCAAATTTGTTTAATGCCAACATGAATGTTCTTTCTAAGTCTACAAGTAGCAGCTGTATGACCTTTCTTTACACAATAATAGTATTTAACAAAAGGACTGGTTGATGAAATAGGTGCTACAAAAAGCTTCTTAAAAGATTTTTCATGTACCATTGGCTTATATCCAATTCCAGCTTTGTCATACACACCCTTTTGTTGTGCTAAAATGGCATTCAAGTTATCTCTACCCAAAGTAAACTTAGATAGAGTTGTATTCAGTTTTTCAACTTCCTTTTCTAGTGTAGTGCATTTGGCGCAGATTGAAATAGATGCAAGTAATTGTGAATTTTTAGCTTCTAGTTCTTTAACCTTTATTTGTAAAGATGTATAGTCACTACATTGTTTTGCGATGATCTTCCTAGAAGATATAAGTTGTTTACCAATTTTAACATATTCTTCATGCAATTCATCAAAAGCATCTTGTAACTCATCATAGGTAGGAGAAGAATCATTTACCTTGGTTTCAATATCATTTTGTTGATTTGCCATGATACATAGGTTGGCTTCTTCATTTTCAGATTCACTTCTAGTGGAATCCATATCATTTTCTTCCCAAGCTATGTATGCTCTCCTAGGCTTTCTTCCTTTCTTTTCTTTGTTGTCATTCTTCTCATACTTTTCTTTCTTTTGTAGCTTTGGACATTCATTTTTGTAGTATCTAAGCTTTCCACATTCAAAGCATTTGATTGTTGAGGAAGAGCTTTCACCTTTGTTCGTGTTCTTTTTGGTAGGAAAACTGAATTGTTTCTTATTTCTATTCCTTTTTATGAATCTTCTAAATTTCCTCACAAGCAATCCCATGTCTTCTTCTTCGGATTCTTCACTTTCATCAAGGTGTTCATCTTCATCACTTTCTATTGATTCTTTGGACATATGAGCCTTGAGTGAGAGTCATTTCTTCTTTTTCTCCTTATCTTCATGACTTTTCAATCTATTGAGTTCCAATTCGTGTTCTTCCAACTTGCCAAATAAAGTAGCAATCTGCATGGTGTCTAGATCCTTTGCTTCAACAATTGCAGTGATTTTTGGCTGCCATTCACGACTCAAACATCTCATTATCTTGTTAATCTTTTTCTCATCTGTGATTGTATGTCCGAGTCCTTCTAGCTGGTTCACAATGTGTGTAAACCTCTTTTGTAGTTCATCTATCTCCTCACCATTATTCATGTGAAAGTGTTCATATTCATGGACTAGTGCATTCATTCTTGCTCTTTTCACATCATTGGTTCCTTCATGAGTGAGTTGAAGAGTATCCCACATTTTCTTCGCCGTTTTACAATTGGAGACCCTGAAAAACTCATCATAATTCAAAGCAGTTGTTATAATATTTTTTACCTTAGCATTATAACCAACTCTTCTTTTATCATCATCATTCCAGTCATATTTTGGTTTAGTTTGTTTATTTCCCTTAGCATCAATAATAAATGGAACATAGGGACCATTTTCAACAGCATCTAATACATCTATACCTGCAGCCTCAAGAAAGATAAGCATTCTCTCTTTCCAATACATGTATTAGGAGCCATTAAAGGCAGGGGGTCTAGTGAGTGAAACCCCATCACCCAGGATATCATTTGTAGCCATCTCTTGAAGCTATTAAGCTTTGTAACAAGAGTTTTAGCCCTGATGCCAATTGTTGGTAGTGGCTACGATCTCAAGAAGGGGGGGGGGGGGGGTGAATTGAGATATTGAAAACTTTTTCAACACTTTAAAGTAAAACAGAGTTTTCTTAAAGAAAATTGGTTTTCACTCAATTTTAATTCCCAAGAAGCAGGTTATGTAACAAGTAATGATGTTAAGAAGAATTATAAGAAGTAACAACAAGTTTAACACAGATTGTAGATCAAAGATTCAAGTTAACAAGCATTCTTTAAACTTATTCACAACACACAAGTGCATATAACAAGTATATGGAGTTTAGAGATGAGAAGAACACGCAAACCGATTTATCCTGGTTCGGCTACCTCCTCTGGTAAGCCTACATCCAGTCCCACACCTCTGTGGTTTTCTCCACTATAATCAGCAATTACAAAATTCCAATTACAACAACACAAGGATAACCTCCTTGCTCAAGAATTCACAAGAAAGAACACTTGCTTTTCTATACCCAAGGATCCCTTCTATCCTTGTTTAATCCTAAGAGATACCCTCTCTTAATCACACTAATTCACAGAAAGAATTGAGTAGAAGAAAGACTCTAGAAGTCTGATTATACAAATTGAAGTTCTAAGTAATATCACACTTTTCTCACAACGATGAAGCACTTTTTGGAAGCAGTAAGGTTGTTGTTCTTATTCTTTCTATTTCTTTTTTTTTGGTGTTCCTTTGATCCCACTTTATATAGAAAACAAATTATAGTCATTGTGATCAATTAAAACAGATTTGGATCTGATTTAACAAAATCTATTTTTTTTCTTGATTCTTGTTCTTGAGATAAGATTCTGTTGGTTCTTGTTGAGTTTGCATCCTTCTTGAAAATAACCGTTTCCATCTGAAAGAATAGCCGAGTCCATTTTCCACATCAGCAGACGGGAGTACTAACACAAGGCAATTGGACATGCTCCAACTGGTAGAGAAGCTTTATATGCCATGTATGTGGATGGAGGTTCTCATTAAGATCTTAGTAAGTCAAAAGAGCGTAACCTTAGTAGACGAGCTCTATTTGCCACATCAGCAGACGAGCGCTTCTTGTTACTTTAGTAGACGCGCGCTTCTGTTACTTTTAGTAGACGAGCTATATGTGGTACTTCAGTAGACACGAGCTGCTTGTTACTTCAGCGGACACGAGCTGCTTGTTACTTCAGTGGACGCGAGCTTCTTGTTTTGGTAATTCATTGGACGTCAGCTTGTTTTATCCTTGATTTTCCCTTTTTTTTATGAGTGATCTTGCATGCAACTTAGCACGTAATAAGTACATAGTCAAAATCAAAAATCTTATGCAAAATACACTTTGTTTGTCATACATAAAAACATGAATGAGGACTTAGTCTTACAGTTAATGCAGTTCAAAAGCATGGTTGATGAAGTGTTTTGGTTAATGGATATAACAAGGTATCACAACTCATTATCTATCCACTGAACATCATTAACCACGATTTTCATGTGATGAAATATACATGTAGTAGATATTTGAACACTTGAGAATCATGGTTAATGACGTTGAAAATCATGGTTAATGAAGTTCTGTTGATGGTTAATGAGCTACGACACCTTGATCCCTAACCAAACTCGATATTCATTAACGCACACGTAACGCACACACGCACGCGCACACACACATCAAATTAAAGTGTGCTATCTTACAAGTGGTTGAATCTGTTAGGCTGCTCTCATTTTTATATTTAAATTAAAAAATTTAATTAACTTTGCATATATTCTTTTGGTTAAAGTAATCTTTTGGTCCCTATACGTGACACTGATTTTCAATTTGGTCCCTATACATAAAAAGTTATCAATTTGGTCCCTATACGTGTCACTGGTTTTCAATTTGGTCCTCACCGCAAATTGGTCCCTATATAAGAGGACCAAATTGCAAATTATTGTCACATGTAGGGACCAATTCAACAAAAAAAAAATTGAAATCGGTCTCTACATGTGACAATTGTTTTCAATTTGGTCCCTACATGTGACAATAATTTGCAATTTGGTCCTCTTATATAGGGACCAATTAGCGGTGAGGACCAAATTGAAAACCAGTGACACGTATAGGGACCAAATTGATAACTTTTTACGTATAGGGACCAAATTGAAAATCAGTGTCACGTATAGGGACCAAAAAATTATTTTAACCTATTCTTTTTTAATTTAAATATTTTGTCTTTTAATTGATACTCTTTAGATTTTACTAAAATTTGGTCGTAATGACCCACACACAAAGATATATATATATATATATATATATATATATATATATATATATATATATATATATATATATATATATATATATTCTTTTACGAGTGGTTGAATATGCTAGGCTGCTCTCATTTGTAGAATTACACATGTCATTCATAATTTTTTTATATTTAAATTAAAAAAATTAATTAACTTTGCATATATTCTTTTTAAATTTAAATATTTTGTCTTTTTATTTATATTTTTTAGATTTTACTTAAATTTGCTTGTATTGACCCAAAAGTGGTTAGTGTGGTTAGTTGCGGTGGAAGTGGATTGTGTCCCCCATTTGAACTTTACATGTAAGGTCAGCGATTTGAATCCTGGAGTCATCACTTTGGGAAAGACTTTACCTAACTATATATCACCATATGTCTGTGGGTTAGTCTCATAACATTGTTTGGGGATACCCAATCAAAGACAAAAAATTAATTATGTATATATCATTTATAATTTTAAATACTTTTTCCTTTATTTTCTTTTATTTCATTTTTTATATATTTTCTTTCTCTTTTTTTTAGATAACTCCAAATCAAATCAAATTATTATAGATATGCATGTGATAACAGCAATACAGTCCACACTATGTTTGAAAGGAGAATAAATTGAAATAACATCACTCAAAGGTAAGAAAGTAATGGTGCTGCATAAACTTTGAGTGGCTAGTGTGTCATTTCATTTGTTAACCGATTTTGTTAAAATTAATTCTTTTTAACTTCAATTTTTTCAAAATCAATTATATAAAAAAAATAAAACAAATGGAGCATAGTGATATCAAAATCAACGATATCATCATATCGTTGCATGCCTACTAGTGCTAAAAAGTTTGGTCCACAAATTCTCATAACTTGTTACTTTCCAAACCCAACCTAGTCCAATGCCTCCCTTCTCCTTGTAGCAGTCTCTCTTTGGGCAATGAATTAAACTGTAGCAACAGGTAGTCTAGGACCATTCACGTCTAAGAACCTCCTTGCACTTAAAACTGAAATTAAAAGAAAATAATAAGTCGCAGAAAAATAAAATAAAATAAAAACAGATAGGTTCAATGAAAAATATAAAAAAAAAATGAAGAAGAAAAAACACAGTTTTTTTTTTTTGATAATTAAACAATATCAAACAATGTTGCAAATCTTGAAAAGCTTTCACTATGACTTGAGAGGCATGGCGGAAAGGTGGTGCAATTGCGATGACAAGCAGCAACGAGAGACAAGGAAATGGAGGTTGGTCAGGCTAGAGTTGTGAGAGAAGGAATGAGAGATGGTGACATTGGAGCAAAATCGAGCGAGAACGATAGACACGGGCCACAATGGAGGGAGCAAATTGTTAGAGAAATTTCGATCTCGCTCCAACATTAGAACATCACTTCAGAGGTCGGAGAGGAAGGTCTTGGTGGTTATGGCATGTAGGAGGGTGAATGGAGAAGAAATTGTAAAAGAATGGGGAAATAGCGAGGGGCATGCAATCAGCGGCAAGCAGTGAACGACGCCATGATGGATCATGACCGAGTGCTCGTCATTCAAAGGGATATAGGTCGTCATCCTATACCCAGGGTTGAACACTTCATGCCAAGGTTCAGAAGAAATAATAACATGGGTCGATTTTGGTGTTCAGATCAGAGTTCAGTAACATGTTTTTGGGTTGGGCCATGTGACTTTTTCTTTTTTAAAAAGGTTGGAACCCGTGAGCTAATCCAGCTCAACCCGGGTTGGACCCGCCTAACCTGTGAGTTAGCTAATCTGGGTCAAGACCCATGATATAAATGAGCCATATTTTTTCCAACCCAACGCCAGATTTTTTCCAACCCAACCCGTTGGGTTGGCTCATGGGTTGGAACCCATTGTCGTTTCTGAGAACTCTGCCTATACTTGCATCACCCACCTTTCCCTTCGAGGATCCGTCAACCTTCTATTCTAACATTTCTGCTAGTGGGGTGGGGGGTTCCAAGCAAGCATAAGTATCTATTTGACTTGTTTCCATTTTTATATTTTTTCTAAATTTAAAATACTCGTGCAATGTATGATATACTTGTTAGTATATATGGGGGCATCAATGTAAATCAAAAACTACTGCTACATAATTTATAACTTCTTTTTATTGAATAAGTTTTTCATGAAATCCACCATTCAATTGATTAAGATGGCACATGTGTTGGGTGGCAGTGTGAAGTACCTACTCGCTCCTTGTCCTCAAGTCCCAACTGTTGGAATCAAAGTAGTTTTGGATTAAATAATCTCGATGTTTTGATGTTAACAAAAGAATTAAAGTTGTTTGGCAAAGTGTTAGTTGAAATCTAACATGTGCTTTCAGTTAAGCAGGAATATTTAAATATAAGTAATAGAAACTTGGGATAAGTTTTCATTGGACTCCTTGAGAAAAATAGGCGTCCACCCTTGTAGACAGGCTACTCAATGTTTTGGTAAAGTTGTTTATTTATTTATTTAAGTAGATTGGTTTCTTTAAGTAGACTAGGGACTAAATGCTTACTAGACGGAAATCAAAATAACTTCTTAGATACAGCAAGTCTAAAGACTTGATAGTAAACGTGTCTAGCTTGCCACGCCAGCAGGCAAACGTAATTGGTAAAATTGAATAAACTGAAAAATAAAATAATCAGGTAGACGAGCTCTAACTGCCATGTCACCAAACGGAGATTATGATAACTCATTAAGGTATAGCAAGTCCAAAAACTTGATAGACAAGAAGATATGGCACATCAGCAGACGAGCAAAATAAAATGATGAATAGACTTAGTCTCACATATAACTAAGTAGATAGAGTTTTTAAGTAGACGAGCTCCATCTTTGAATGAATAAATGCAATCCGAATCTCTTGAATTTATTTCAAATGATTGATATTTATTTCAATAGAATTTTTGTTGTTAACATTTGTTTTATCTGCTTTAATGTTTTACCTTGTTGTAAAAGAAACATAGTACCATCAAAGAAATGCAAAAAGTAAAATCGTATAATGAGAAACTACAAAACAATCTGTACGATGACAACTTTATGGCTGGAAAAAGCTGGATTGTACACAAAGGAGGAACAACAAGTTCTCAAGCTGTAATACTCAGAGTAGTGAGCCTCCATTTCATGCTATCTCGATAACCAAGAGTACTATTCAGCATTGCCACAATCAAGCTATCAGTCACAACGGATATCATGCATTCAATGCTATCTCTAAACGGGACTATTCAAAATAACCGTTGAAGAAATACAAGTGAAGAAGAAGGTCACTATAAATACAAGACCTCAGATGCTGAAGAACAACTTTTGCCTGCACAAGTTTTGCTAGCTCAACTTTTGTCAATAAACAATCATTCATACTCATATTTATTTAAAAGCAAGAGTATGTATTCTTTAGTTTGAATATTGTGAAAATATTTATTTTATCTTAAACTTTCATATCCTCACACACAGTGAGTTAAGAAGATCATAAGTTAAATCTCTTTGTTAGAGTTACAGCCTGAAGAGGCTTGGTAAGAAAGAAATATTTGTAAGCCTGGAGAGGTGTTGAATACTTGGTGGTAATCTATTTTGGAGAATAGTGGAGAAAAGCCTTCAAGTAGAAGGGACTGGACGTAGCTCTTGGTTGGAAGAGAGTGAACCAGGATAAAACATCTTGTGTGATTCTTCTGTCCCTAAACTCTTACTACTTTATTTGTTTTTACTGATTGAGGGTTTTGATATTGCTTTTGTTAAAGCTTTTCTTTTTTTAAAAAAATATCTATTTCTTTGTGCTTGCTTCTGATTTAACCTTCTTGTGTGCAAAAATAGTTTTAAAGGTTGTTTTTAGAAAATTATTAACAAACACAATTCAACCCCCCTTCTTGTATTTGCCTGTGTCAACTTCAATTGGTATCAGAGCTCAGCCTCGAAAGGGTTGAGCATCTAACAAGTGCTGAGGGAGTAAGATCCAACAACCATGGATGCAGAAGGACAAGCTATCAACAGACCTCCTCTCTTCGATGGAAGATATTATGACTACTGAAAGAAGAGAATGATGGCCTTCTTGGATGAGTAGAATGTAGATATTTGGGAGCTGATTGAATCCGGCTACACAGAACCAAGAGATGAAGCCGGAGTTGTTGTTCCTAGAACCCAATGGACTCAAGAGCAGAAAAACGAACATCAGCTGAATCTAAAGGCTAAACACTATCTCATGTGTGCTATAACCAGCTCTGAACATGACAAAGTTCACAGCTGCAATACTGATAAAGAAATCTGGGATACTCTTGCCATTAGCATGATGCTTCATCAGTATGAGCTGTTCAAGATGGGTGAACATGAAACAATAGACCAAATGTTTGGAAGATTCCAAACCATCACCAACAGTCTCAGATCTCTTGGAAAAGTCTATGAAAATAGAGATCATGTTAGAAAAATCCTGAGAAGTCTATCCAAACAATAGAGACCCAAAGTTACTGCTATTCAGGAAGCCAAAAACCTGAATACTTTCTCTCTGGAAGAGCTTCTTGGATCTCTCAAGGTTCATGAACTTGAACTTAATGAAGAAGAAAATTTTAGAAAAGGAAAATCTATTGCCCTAAAGGAAAAGAAAGAAAGCTCATCAAAGGTTCTCAAAGCTGCTGAGTCATTAGATGAGTCTGGATCTTCTGACAATGATGAAGGATCAGACGAGGATGAGTTGTCCTTCATCTCCAGGAGGATTCAACATATGTGGAGAAAGAAAGGTGGTTTCAGAAGGAAGTAATTCAACAAAAAGTTTTCCAAGGACAAGTCAGACTCCAAGGAAAAAGGTCCACCCTTTTGCTTTGAATGTAAGAAACTTGGTCATTTCAAAGCTGACGGCCCTGAGCTAAAGGATAAAAAGAAATTCTTCAAAAAGAAAAAAGGCTTAATGGCTACATGGGAGGTGTAACATCCTAAATTTTAAATATAATTTTTAAATAAAAACATTAAGCTATTATGAGGTTTAGTGTAGAAAATTGGTAGTATAAGAATGAATTAGAATTTTTCTTTAATAATTACAAAAGAATACTAATTTGGATTAAAAAAAATAATAGAAAAAATATATATAATAAAAGATGAAAATAAATGAAAAGTTGGTGGGAGCCACCTACTATCTTTCATTTATAAGAATTGGATTAGCCAAATGCAACTCCTGGAGTTGCAGCAAGAAACGTGATTTCTTACGGGGGAAAAATAATAAATTAAAAGAAAGGTCCCAATAGTCACATCGCTGTCACGTACATGCCATTGGGCCATAACAATTTAATATAAAATAGGGCCTAAGTAGACATTGAAGAGGAGGGTAATTTCTTAATTGACAGAACTGAAACCTAAAGATATCTAGTGCTGCCAAACCAGAAAATAAAAACAAGGAGAAGAGCAGCGGCTCTACTTGGTACAGATCCAAGAACATTAATAGAGAGAAGAAGAATTATTGGTTAAACGCTTGGATTTATCTTAGATAATTTTTTTAAAAGTTTTTGAAGGTCTACAAGAGGTGAGTACATCTTTGCTCACACTTTCATGGTACAATTAATTTTAGGGTTCTTGATTCTTAATTCGAGATTCTCAAAAAATATGTTTGTATTGTTTGATGATTTGATTCCTTGAATTTATAAAGAAATAATTTTTCTCTCTTAATTCATGGTTTTGAGTACAAAATATCCAATATTTTCTTGTATCTCGTTTACGCTGCCATATAATCTTAGTTTCGTCCAAACAGTATGTCTTTTACTCATCTAGGCATTTAATTTCTTATGGCAAAATTTCTAATTCCAACCACACATAAATTGAACTCACCTTTATGGTTTCCATTTGGTCCTTGATAGTGCTAGATTCCGACAAGTGTACCGGATTCGTCGCCAAGTAATAAAAAGATATCGATCCCACAGAGATCGTGATCTCAAATCGCAACTAATTATCAAATCGATAAAACTGGACTGTATAAAAAAGGATTTTGAAAGGGTTTTTGATTTTTGAAATAAGAGATAACTTAGAAAATCGGATAAGGAATGCAATCAAGTAAAACAAAAAGTAAATCAATTTTGTGGTTTTTCAATTCTAAAGGGACTCCTAGGAATTGGGTTACCAACAAGATTGTTTATGTTACTATATTGACTATCCCTTGTTAATTATCAAAATTTCCTTGAAGGCGAATTTATCCTAAAATAGTTAATGCTCCCTCTCGGTTTACAAAAACCGTGCCCAATTAATCCAACCCCTACTCTCGTGGTAGTCGAATTTAGATTGGACCCTTTACGTTTCGTGACAATTCGTTAATCCTCGAAGGACCGCTTCTAACTCTCGTGATTTAAGTCCTAAGTCCGATTCTATAGATCTGATACCTAAGTTCACCGCTAGGTTCCTCCTTAGAATATCTACGACACGCAAATTAGTGGCCACCGAATTTATGAGTAATTAAAACAATAGAAATCAGATCTAAAGCAAAATCGAAATTAACAAAGGTGAAACATCAATTCACAACATAAATCAGATATTGGGCATAGCCCCAATCCCTAGAAATAAAGCTACTACTCAAGCTTTGCCATGGTGATGACAAGCTTGGTTAACAACAACATCAAATAAAACCTAAGAGAAGAGAAGAGAAGAAGAGAGAGATCCTAAATCTATGCCTAAGGGTAGCATCCCAAAAAGCCTCCTTAGTCTCTGTCTGATTACCATATTTATAGATTAGGGGAAGTTTGAATCCCAATCAAACACAAATTCAGATCCAAATCAGTTTCTTCATATCCAAATATTGCGCATCACGGCCAGGCCGTGATGGATTCTGCCTTGGGCGTTGCTTCACTGATTGGTCTGTCACGGCCGTGATCAGTTCTGCCTGTGAGGGTCTGGTTCAGCTGACATGTCACGGCCGTGATGGGCATCACGGCTAGGCCGTGACCAGTTCTGACTTTAGCCTTCTTTCTTTTTAGCTCTACTCGATCATGACCGTGATGGGCTCTGTTTGGCTCATTTTCTTCACTTTTCAAGCCCCATCTTCATGCAAGCTCCATCATGGTCAATCTTGAGCATTTTATCCTTAATTCCTGCAAAACAACACCACAAAACCACCTTACCCGTTCCAAGGTAAAAACTAACCAAAATCAAATTAAAAAATGCCTAAACTATATGAAAATGCATGCAAAATGACAATGAAATATGAGGTGAAATCACACTCATCAAACTACCCCAAGCTTAAGATTTTGCTTGTCCTCAAGCAATCACTAAGGCCAGAAAATATAAATAATCAGAGCATGGATAGTGAACCAAGAACCCGAGTAACTAATCCAAGTGACAGGCATTTTCAAATAAGAAACCAAGAGACAATTAATTTCAAGTCCAATTAGAAGCTTATGTTTCCTAAATTCATATTCTCACTGATTCGGGCACTCTTCTCACCTCACTCAAGTGTTTAAGGGTATATGACAATTCGCTGAATTTCCTCAAGGAAGGTATTCTACCATAAGCTTGACTATTAACCAAATCTCTACTTTATTAATGAAAACACATAAGAATCAAGAGGTCTTTTATTTTGGTTGTAATGGGGCCATGGGATTAATTTTGAGGTGGGGAAATCAAGAAAAGGAAAATTCAAGAGGGCTAACAAAATCAAACAGTGCAAAGCATGACACCTCCTAAATTCCTTTTTGGGCTTCAGTTTAGTTTTCCACCTTTCTTTCTTTTTATTTTATTTCTCACTTTCTTTTTGTCACCCCCTTCTCCATTTATTTTATTTTATTTTTTTTTTTTTTGGAGAAGGGGAGACTTTTAATTCAAGAGTAATATTTTTCTAATTTTCTCATCCCGCAATTTATTTTTCACACTACCTTTTCACCCTTTTTGCAATACTTTAAAAGGCTCCATACCAAGCATTATTCATCAAAATAAATCAAGGTACCAATAAAAGTATTTTATTCTTTTAGGCTCAAAATTGGGCAACTAAGGGGTAGCATTTAATCAATCAAAGCTCAGAAGGCCAGAAAAATACCTAATGCCTCAATCATTTTCAAATATGTTTCAAAAATTATTAATTTTCAAAACGGTTTCAAGTCAAGTTCTAGAGAATACAATCCAAGAGGAATAAAACACTTAATCACAAAGAATGGGGTAGAGTTAGTGAGTACCCCTTTTTGGCTCAAAAATCTCACATTTAGTACTTCAAAATCAGTGAGAAACACAAATCTAAGGAACCACATGCTAATTATCAACTATCAAAAGATCGTCTCAAACATTTTTATTTTTAGCCTTATCACAAGAATAAAAAATTGGGTTCAAAAATTCACTATCTCAATTTATTTGGCACCAAGTTCTCACAATTGGATGCATAATCTAAGCAAGGGGGCAATCTAATCATGTGATTATGCAAAATTATGCCCATATGAATGCAACATGAAAAATACAAAAATGCAAAATAAAAAATATGCCCATATGAATGCAACATGAAAAATGCAAAGATGCAAAAGCAAAAATATACCCCTACCCCAAGCTTAAAAACTTACATTGTCCCCAATGTAAATAATCAAGTCAGAGAGAGGAGAAAAATGGAACAACTCACCGAGGTGGTAGAGGGTGCTGGCTCACATGCCAGTCAAAGAGCTGCTGGAAAATGTGTCACGGCCGTGATGCTTATCACGGCTAGGCTGTGATCCTTTCTGGTCTATAGCAGCTGGCCTGTCACGACCGTGACTTCCATCACGACTAGACCATGATACATTCTGATCTTCAGGGTCCTTCTCATCACGCCCGTGATGGGTATCACGGCTGGGCCGTGATCCTTTCTAATCTTCTCTGGTTAGTTCATCACGGTCGTGACCACTGTCACGGCCTGGGTGTGATGACTTCTGACTTAATTTGTCCTCGGCCTTCATGCACTTCCTTCCTTCATAACCTGAAAATACTTGGCAAAGCCATCAATTGGTGATCTTTCTTTTCTTATCTTCTCAAATTATTCAAAAAAACAAAATTCAAAAACAAATGGAAAAGGGAAGGAAAACTTGGGTTGCCTCCCAAGAAGCGCTTATTTACGGTCTTAAGCTTGACCATACTTCTTTCAATCAACCGGGGTCGGCTGGGCGTAGAAGTGCAGGAACACTTCTCTTCCATGGGAGTCCTTCAAAGAGCCGATTTTACTCATATGGCCAATTGCGCTTTTGCTTTGCTCTTTTCACTCTGAGTTTCATGGCCTTACTCCCTCCCGGCAGAAGTTTTGTTTCCACATGATGAGCAACTCCAACTTCATCACCACTGGGTGCAACATTCGTCATGCAAATATTCGGAGTTGCTTCCATGTTAGGCTCTTCCTTCACATCTGGAGACTTTATATCGATCCTGCACACATGACTCTTAAAATGAGGGTTGTTATATGAGTTAGTCAAATCAAAATCTACCCTACCTTCCTTTACATTAATTCAGAGAGAGTTTGCCATTCTTTACGTCTATTATCGCTCCAGTTGTGACCAAGAACGACCTTCCTAGAATGATGGGGAATTTAGAATTCCCGTTCATATCCAATACCATGAAGTCGGTAGGAATGAAAAATTTTCCTACCTTTACGGGGACATTCTCTAGTATGCCTAGAAGAGTTTTAGTTGAGCCATCCGCAAATTGTAAAGAGAATTTGAATGGACTCAATTCCTTGGTTCCTAACCTCTCCAAGATAGTAAGCAGCATTAAGCTCGCATTAGCCCCTAAGTCACATAAGGCTTGGTCTATTTTCACTTCTCCAACTGAGCAAGCAATAGACAAACTACCTGGATCTTTTAGTTTAGGAGGCATATTAGTTTTTATCATGACATTGTGCTCCTCAATTAAGCTCTTAGTTTCTATTTCTACTTGCTTTCTCTTGACCAACCTTTGTGGGAAAGGTATTGGGCGTTGGTAAGGTGGTGGAGGGACATACTTTGGCTCTATTTCTTCATGTTCGCTCTTGTCCTCCTCACATTCCACATCCTTTTCAACTACCCCAAGCTTATCATCCCTCAAGTATATAGCATTACAATATTCATTGGGATTAACTTCGGGTTGTCCCGGAAACGTACCCTTAGGTCTAGAATATGTGCTGGCTTGTTGGGCAATCTGAGTTTCTAACATCTTATTATGGATGGCTAAGTTATCTACCTTAGATGCTAACTCTTTTATTGCCTCGTTGACTGCCCTACCTTGTTGCCTAAACTCTTCATTTTGTTTTGTTTGAGTTTCAACAAAACTTTCCAAAAGAGACACAAGTTTAGACTTTTGTACCTGAGGATACCCCGATGCGGGTTTCCTATTACCTTGGCCCTCTTGGAATTCATGGTTCAGCGTGTTGCTGTAGTTCCCGTAGGAGAGGTAAGGGATGTTCTTCTTTCCTTGGTTGTAAGAATTTAGGGGAGCATAATTTGGCAACTTTGGGTTCGTGTCGTAGAAGTTGTGACAAGAGTTCACTTGTTCCCCCGAAGCATCGGATCCATGAGCAATACCACGTGGGCACTCCATTATGTCATGTCCCTGCATTCCACAAATCTCACAAACAATGTTAGTAGCACCTATTGAACTCACGTTAGCCCTTTCAAGCTGATCAAAGTGTTTATTAAGTGAGTCAATTTTAGACATGATGAGATCAGTGCTATTCATTTCAAACTTACCCCCCGAAATCTTTTTCAGGTTATTACCTCTTTCTGAACCCGATTGGTGGTAGTTGGTGGCCACATTTTCGATGATGTTGAATGCGTCAGTCAGAGGCCTATTCATAAAGGCTCCATCAGCTGCGGAGTCAAGTGACACCTTCGAAGAGTAATCCAATCCGTTGTAGAAGGTATGCACTACCAACCACCTCTCGAGTCCATGATGTGGGCATGACTCTAGCAATCCCTTATAGCGATCCCAAGCTTCTAATAAGCATTCTCCATCCTTTTGAAAGAAGCCGGTGATCTGGGTTTGTAGGTAAGCCGTCTTGGATGGAGGGAATAATTTCTCCAAGAATGCCTGCTCCAGTTGGTCCCAAGTCGATAAGGTATTAGCGGGTATTTGCTTCAGCCAAGCTTTCGCCTTTCCAGTAAGAGAGGAGGGGAACAACCTCAAACGAATAGCATCAACCGGGGCGCCTTGAATTCTAACTGCATCGGTGAACTCCAAGAATGTCTCCACGTGATCAATTGGGTCCTCTGAGGGCAATCCTCCGAATTGATGTTGCCTAATCATGTTAATCAGCATAGGCGGTATAGTGTAGTTCTCCGCTTCAATCTCTGTCCTAGCAATCCCAGTTCGCAAACCCCTTGCATTTGGGGCTACGTAGTCCTTCAATGGTTTGGTATCCGGTAGATTCGTCATTAGTAGAATGGGAATCAACCCCCCTCTCTCTCTCTTTGTAGTCTCCTACGTCTATGAAAGGTCCTTTTGACTTCGGGGTCGACCTCATTAAGGTTTCCAAGACTTAGGAATCTTTGCATAAAAACACAGAGAGATAGATACACAAAAAAGAAATATATTTTTTTCAAATATAAAAATTAAATAAAAAGAAAAGGTCCAGAAAAATCAATTTAAAAATTAAATTGAGATTCGAGAAAGCACAGTCCCCGACAACGGCGCTAAAAACTTGATGGTGCTAGATTCCGGCAAGTATACCGGATTCGTCGCCAAGTAATAAAAAGATATCGATCCCACAGAGACCGTGATCTCAAATCGCAACTAATTATCAAATCGATAAAACTGGACTGTATAAAAAAGGATTTTGAAAGGGTTTTTGATTTTTGAAATAAGAGATAACTTAGAAAATCAGATAAGGCATGCAATCAAGTAAAACAGCAAGTAAATCAATTTTGTGGTTTTTCAGATCTAAAGGGATTCCTAGGAATTGGGTTACCAACAAGATTGTTTATGTTACTAAATTGACTATCCCTTGTTAATTATCAAAATTGCCTTGAAGGTAAATTTATCCTAAAATAGTTAATGCTCCCTCTCGGGTTACAAAAATCGTGCCCGATTAAACCAACCCCTACTCTCGTGGTAGTCGAATTTAGATTGGACCCTTTACGTTTCGTGACAATTCGTTAATACTCGACGGACCGCTTCTAACTCTCGTGATTTAAGTCCTAAGTCCGATTCTATAGATCTGATACCTAAGTTCACCGCTAGGTTCCTCCTTAGAATATCTACGACACACAAATAAGTGGTCACCGAATTTATGAGTAATTAAAACAATAGAAATCAGATCTAAAGCAAAATCGAAATTAACAAAGGTGAAACATCAATTTACAACATAAATCAGATCTTGGCCATAGCCCCAATCCCTAGAAATAAAGCTACTACTCAAACTCTGCCATGGTGATGACAAGCTTGGTTAACAACAACATCAAATAAAACCTAAGATAAGAGAAGAGAAGAAGAAAGAGATCCTAAATCTATGCCTAAGGGTAGCAGCCTAAAAATCCTCCTTAGTCTCTGCCTGATTGCCATATTTATAGATTAGGGGAAGTTTGAATCACAATCAAACACAAATTCAGATCCAAATCAGTTTCTTCAGATCCAAATAGGCGTCACGCCCATGATGACCATCACGGCTAGGTCGTGACGGATTCTTCCTTGGGCGCTGCATCACTGATTAGTCTGTCACGACCGTGATTCTCATCACGGCTAGGACGTGATGCTCATCACGGCTAGGCCGTGATCAGGTCTTCCTGTGAGGGTCTGGTTCACCTGACATGTCACGGTCGTGATGGGCATCACGGCTATGCCGTGACCAGTTCTGACTTTAGCCTTCTTTCTTTTTAGCTCTACTCGATCATGGTCGTGATGGTCATCACGGCTAGGCCGTGATGGGCTGTGTTTGGCTCATTTTCTTCACTTTTCAAGCCTCATCTTCATGCAAGCTCCATCATGGTCAATCTTGAGCATTTTATCCTTAATTCCTGCAAAACAACACCACAAAACCGCCATACCCGTTCCAAGGTAAAAACTAACCAAAATCAAATTAAAAAATGCCTAAACTATATGAAAATGCATGCAAAATGACAATGAAATATGAGGTGAAATCACACTCATCAGTCCTCTGTACGTGAACTTCACATTGCCTTAGTCAAACCATTTTTATTTGGCATCAAAGTCACATGTCCCTGATGCAAGGTTTCATCTAGTACATGTGTTTTGATTTATTTATTTGAGTTTAATTCATTATGTTAAAATTATTTAGCAAATCTCACTTTAATTATTGGTAAGAAATATGTTTGATTTCATGATTTGTGGTTGATTGGTATGTTAGATGATGTTACAGTGTTGCCTTATCATGACATAATATTATTGTTAATGATGCATAGAGTTTGAAAACCTTGATAGTCATCTGGGATGACATATTGCATTATGCAGGAGTTGGTCATCACCTTATGGGAAGGGATGGCGGTATACATTCTATTCCATGAATAGGATGAGAGATATCACCATCTAGGATGGGATATCAAATTATTAAAATATTCACATCTGGGATGGAATATTAGATACCTCCAGCTGGGATGGGGAAGGTAGTGGGACGCCATTTCATGGATATGACCTCATAGACCTTAGTGGATCTGGGATTCACACCGGTTCTGGGAACCAAAGAGTCAAGTCAAGTGATTCTGGGAATCGCCAAGTCATGTTCATGGAGTTGCATTGCATAAAGTTTGCATGGTGAATGAGATTAAATGCAATGAGATGTGACCGTTGTTGAGTTTATGAGTTTGTGGTTTAAATGTTTGATATTAATGTTATTTATATATTATTATTTTGGAGGTTTATTATATTCATTACTTTAAAAATTAGCGGGTACCATGGTTGATTTTCCGGTTGCCGCGCCGGTTGAGAACAATACTATTTACGAACCTTTTCATTAAATGATTTTTATTCCCTGGGATTATATCTCATTAAAAGTGTTGTTTTCAGAGCACGAGTACGACGTCACTGAAACAGAAGAGGTGTGATGACTAAGTGGATTCTATTAGTTATTATTTCTAGTTTGGTTAGTATTTTCTTAAATAAGGAGCCATATGTGGCTAGACATGTTTATTTATTTATCGTTGGGTTTATTAGTAGACGCCCAGTTTTTGAGGCTTTTGGTTTTTGTTTGGATGTATGGATTTATTATTATATTATCACTTTGGATACTTTATCACTATTTTAATTAATATGAGGTATTTTATGACCCGATTAAGTTGCGAAATTTTTATGACATGTATGTTTTTAATTTAAAATTCTTTAAAGGATTTTCATTGATTTTGTTTTGGGTTACTAATGTAACGAAGGGCCTTACATTTATGGTATCAGAGCAGTTCGATTCTATATCGGACTGTGGTATTGGGGTTTTTTCTAAAACAAAACTTGGGCACGTAGGATGCTTGTTAGAGTTATAATTCTACATTCTATTCTTTTGGATATTGGACTTGATCAACCCACTGTTGATTGGTGGTATGCAGATTATGGCAGCAAACAGACGAGGGAGAAATGATGCACTTGCAGCAACTTTGGCTCGAATGGCCAGAGTTATGCAGGAGCAGACGGAGACTCTCCGTCAGATGAGGGATAATGGGGATATGCTTATCATGGTGCCGATTGCAGTTCCAGATCCACAGTACAGGGGTCTGTCAGAGTTCAGGAACAATAATCCGTCAGCTTTTCGAGGTACCACCGATCCTATTGAGGCTGAGGAATGGTTGTTGAAATTAGAGAAAATCTTCCAAGCCATGAGGTGCTCTAATGCTCAAGGTGGATTTTGCTACCTATATTCTAGAGTCGGATGCAGAGCATTGGTGGGACTGTGCTAGGGGCGGGCTGCTTGCTTTGGGCGCCCCTATCACATGGGACCGATTCAAGGAGGTTTTTCTGGAGAAATACTTTCCGCACGGTGTCCGGATACAGAAGGAGATGGAGTTTCTACAGTTTCGTCAGGGGAGTATGACAGTGGCTGAATATGTGGCCAAGTTTGAGAGCCTTGCAAGGTTCTCTACTCAGGTGAGGGATAATCCTGACGGTCAATGGAAAGCAATTAAGTTCGAGCAGGGTTTGAGGCCAGAGCTGCAGAGCCTTATCGGGCTCCTAGAAATTCGGGACTACCCCACTCTTGTGAACAAGTGTAGGGTGGCAGAGCATAATATGCAAGTTGTGCTGGCTGAGAGGCAAAAGGAGAAAATTCTTAGCGATGGAAAGAGATTTCAGGGCAGGGTTGGGAAATTTCAGAAGCATTTATGACCAGTCTCCTCCATCAACAAAGGGAAGCAAGTGCATAGAGTCCACACTGACAAGGGCACCGGGTGCCATAGGTGTGGGTTGAATCATGGAGATCGCACATGTCTAGCGGCACAGACCACCTGCTACAAGTGTCGTAAAGTGGGACGCTATGCCAGAAATTGCAAGAGTGGAGGACCAGCCCAACCTAGACCACTGAGCCAAGGGAGAGTCTTTACACTCCAAGGGAAAAGGTGAAGGAGTCAGATGGCCCGATACAAGGTATGGATTTAATTAAAGAAAGAAAAATCAATTTATTGTTTGATTCAAGAGCAACTCTTTCATTTATATCTTTAGATTGTGTGAAAAATCTATCTTTGTCTATTTCTAAGTTGTCATCTGATTTGAGTGTTGCTACTCCTGTAGATGATAAACTTGTTATCTCTATTGCTTGCTTGAACTGTCCTTTAGTGTACCAAGATGTGTCTTATTTTGTTGATCTTATATGCTTGCCCATGTCTGGGTTAGATGTCATTCTTGGTATGGATTGGTTGTCTGCAAATCACGCTGTCATAAATTTCTCTGATAAAACTATCTCCATTCCTATACAACCAATGTCTAATGATTTTCCCATACCCAGTTCTATTGTTTCTGTTGTTGCTTGTCATAAGTGCTTAGTTGAGGGAGCTCAAGGATATATACTCTTATTCTCTACTAAGATAGAGGCTGACAGTGATGTGACGGCTATGCCTGTGGTGTGTGAGTTCCAGGATGTTTTCCCTAAGGATGTCTCTAGCTTGCCTCCAAATAGGGAAGTTAAGTTTAACATAGATCTAGTGCCAGGGAGTGGACCAGTATCAGTAGCGCCTTATAGAATGACACCTTTAGAGTTGAGCGAGCTTAAGAAACAATTAGAGGAGATGCTAGGGAAGGGGTTTATTAGGCCTAGTGTGTCACCTTGGGGAACACCTGCTCTACTGGTGAAAAAGAAGGATGGGAGCATGAGGCTTTGTGTTGACTATAGGCAGTTGAACAAAGTGACCATCAAGAATAAATACCCTTTGCCTGGGATAGATGACCTCTTAGATCAGTTGAAGGGAGCGTCAGTGTTTTCCAAAATAGATCTATGATCGGTATACCATAAAATTGGAGTCAAGAATGAGGACATTCCTAATATAGCCTTTAGGACAAGGTATGGGCACTATGAGTATGTAGTGATGCCCTTTGGTGTGACCAATGCTCCTGCCGTTTTCATGGACTACATGAATCGGATCTTTAGGCCATTCTTGGATAGCTTTGTGGTGGTGTTCATAGATGATATTTTGATATAATCTAGGACACCGGAGGATCATGAGGAGCATTTGAGGTTAGTGTTGCATATTCTGAGGGAAGAACAACTGTATGTAGAGCCAGAAAAGCGCGAATTTTGGCTTGATGAGGTGAAGTTTTTAGGACATACCGTATCTAGGATAGGTGTAGCTGTTGACTCTAGTAAGGTTGATGCAGTGCTTGGATGAGAGCAACCCAAGTCAGTGAGGAAGTGAGGAGTTTCCTAGGACTGGCAGGTTACTATAGGAAGTTCATAGAGGGGTTCTCTGGACTAGCTTTACCTCTTACCAAGTTAACTAGGAAAGGAAAATCTTTTGAGTGGGATAAGGAATGAGAAGAGAATTTTGAGGAGCTTAAGAGAAGATTGGTGTCATCATCGGTCTTAACCATTCCAGATCCTTCAGTGAGTTTTATGGTATATTGTGACGCTTCTAAGAATGGTTTAGGTTATGTGTTGATGCAGGAAGGCAAGGTAGTGGCTTATGCATCTAGGCAGCTTAGGACACATGAGATGAATTATCCTACTCATGACCTTGAGTTAGCAGCAGTAGTCTTTGCTCTTAAGATTTGGATGTACTATTTGTATGGTGCAAAGTTTGAGGTTTTTAGTGATCATAAGAGCCTTAAGTATTTGTTTGACCAAAAAGAATTGAATATGAGGCAAAGGAGGTGGATGGAATTCCTTAAGGACTATGATTTTGAGTTGAAGTACCATCCAGGGAAAGCCAATGTGGTGGCTGATGAACTCGGTAGGAAAACCTTGCATGTGTCTAATTTGATGGTCCAAGAGATGAATATGTTAGAGGAGCTCAGAGATATGAATTTGAATGTATCTCTTAGTGCTCTAAGCTTGAAGTTGAATAGGCTGGAAATTTGCAGTGACCTTAGAGAAATGATTAGGCGAGAGCAGCTTTTAGACCAGGGGTTACAATCTCTTTTAGATCAAGAGAATTATGTGTTGTCTACTGATGGTCTAGTGTTGTTTAAGAATAAGATCGTTATTCCTAAGGAGGGGAGCCTTTGAGAGAAAGTTTTAGAGGAAGCGCATAAGGGAAAGTTCACCATACATCCTGGGATAACCAAGAAGTATCAAGATCTAAAGAAGATGTATTGGTGGCCAGGAATGAAACGGGATGTGGCTAGCTTTGTAGCCAAGTGTTTAGTATGTCAAAAGGTTAAGATAGAACATTAGAGACCTTCGGGTTTGTTGCAGCCTTTAGAAATTCCTCAATGGAAATGGGAGAGGATTTCTATGGATTTTGTGATGGGGTTACCTAGGACTCGTTTGGATTTAGATGTCATATGGGTAATTGTGGATAGGTTGACCAAGTCTGCTCACTTCTTACCAATTAAGGCAACTTATAGTTTGAATAAGTTAGCAGACTTATACATTAAGGAGATAATGAAGCTTCCCGGCATACCTACCTCTATAGTGTCAGATAGAGACCCACGATTTATCTCTAGATTTTGGAGAGCTTTCCAACAGGCTTTTGGTTCTAAGTTGAGTTTTAGCACAGCCTATCATCCCCAAACGGATGGTCAGTCAGAGAGGACCATTCAAACCCTTGAGGACATGATTAGATCATGTGTTTTAGATGAAGGTGGGGGTTGGGATGAATTTTTACCTCTTATAGAGTTTGCTTATAACAACAATTATCACGCTAGCATAGGAATGATACCTTATGAAGCTCTTTATGGGAGGAAGTGTAGGTCCCCTTTATGTTGGTGTGGAGTGGGTGAGAAGACCCTGCTAGTACCAGAGTTAGTCCAGGAGACCACAGAGAGGATTAAAGTCATTAGGGAAAGAAGGAAGCCTTTAGAATTTCAGGAAGAGGAACATGTATTCTTGAGAGTCACTCCTAAGACTGGGGTTGGGAGGTCAATGAAAGTCAAAAAGCTTAACCCTCGTTTCATGGGTCCGTTTCAAATCCTAAAAAGAGTTGGGCCTGTTGCTTACCAATTGGCTCTTCCACCACAGTTGTCGAATCTCCATGACGTCTTCCATGTCTCTCAACTCCGAAAGTACATACCAGATGTTTCACACGTGATAGCTCCTGAGTCAATACAATTGAAGGATAATTTAATCTTTAAGCCCAGACCTATTCAGGTCATTGACAAGAGCACAAGAACTCTGAGGAACGAGATGATCCCACTGGTGAAAGTGATTTGAGAAGGGCTGACCCCGGAGGAGGCTACCTAGGAACTTGAGGAAGATGTTAGACAACATCATCCAGATCTTTTTAGTACAGGTACACAACTTAGTGTTGTATTACCTTTAATCTTGTATTGTTTGGATATGACGTGTTAATTTCGCGGATGAAATTCTATAAGGAGGGGAGAAAATGTAACATTCTAAATTTTAAATATAATTTTTAAATAAAAACATTAAGCTATTATGAGGTTTAGTGTAGAAAATTGGTAGTATGAGAATGTATTAGAATTTTCTTTAATAATTACAAAAGAATATTAATTTGGATTAAAAAAAATAGAAAATATATCTATATAATAAAAGATGAAAATAAATGAAAAGTTGGTGGGAGACACCTACTATCTTTCATTTATAAGAATTGGATTAGCCAAATGCAACTCCTGGAGTTGCAGCAAGAAACGTGATTTCTTACGGGGGGGAAAATAATAAATTAAAAGAAAGGTCCCAATAGTCACATCGCTGTCACGTACAGGCCATTGGGCCATAACAATTTAATATAAAATAGGGCCTAAGTAGACATTGAAGAGGAGGGTAATTTCTTAATTGACAGAACTGAAACCTAAAGATATCTAGTGCTGCCAAACCAGAAAAAAAAAAAAACAAGGAGAAGAGCAGCGAGTCTACTTGGTACAGATCCAAGAACATCAATAGAGAGAAGAATAATTATTGATTAAATGCTTGGATTTATCTTAGATAATATTTTAAAAAGCTTTTGGAGGTTTACAATAGGTGAGTACATCTTTGCTCACACTTTCATGGTACAATTAATTTTAGGGTTCTTGATTCTTAATTTGAGATTCTCAAAAAATGTGTTTGTAATGTTTGATGATTTGATTCCTTGAACTTATAAAGAAATAATTTTTCTCTCTTAATTCATGGTTTTGAGTACAAAATATCCAACATTTTCTTATATCTCGTTTACGCTGCCATATAATCTTAGTTTCGTCCAAACAATATGTCTTTTACTCATCTAGGCATTTAATTTCTTATGGCAAAATTGCCAATTCCAACCACACATAAATTGAACTCACCTTTATGGTTTCCATTTGGTCCTCTGTACGTGAACTTCACATTGCCTTAGTCAAACCATTTTTATTTGGCATCAAAGTCACATGTCCCTGACGCAAGGTTTCATCTAGTACAGGTGTTTTGATTTATTTTTTTGAGTTTAATTCATTATGTTAAAATTATTTAGAAAATCTCACTTTAATTATTGTTAAGAAATATGTTTGATTTCATGAGTTGTGGTTGATTGGTATGTTAGATGATGTTACAGTGTTGCCTTAGCATGACATAATATTATTGTTAATGATGCATAGAGTTTGAAAACCTTGATAGTCATCTGGGATGACATATTACATTATGCAGGAGTTGGTCATCACCTTCTGGGAAGGGATGGCGGTATACATTATATTCCAGGAAAAGGATGAGAGATATCACCATCTGGGATGGGATATCAAATTATTAAAATATTCACATCTGGGATGGAATATTAGATACATCCATCTGGGATGGGGAAGGCAGCGGGACACCATTGCATGGATATGAGCTCATAGACCTTAGTTGATCTAGGATTCATATCGGTTCTGGGAACCAAAGAGTCAAGTCAAGTGATTCTGGGAATCGCCAAGTCATGTTCATGTAGTTGGATTACATAGAGTTTGCATGGTGAATGAGATTAAATGCAATGAGATGTGACCGTTGTTGAGTTTATGAGTTTGTGGTTTAAATGTTTGATATCGATGTTATTTATATATTATTATTTTGGAGGTTTATTATATTAATTATTTTAAAAATTAGCGGGTATCGTGGTTGATTTTCTGGTTGCCTCGCTGGCTGAGAACAACAATATTTACGAACCATTTCATTAAATGATTTTTATTCACTGGAATTATATCTCATTAAAAGTGTTGTTTTCAGAGCACGAGTACGACGTCACTGAAACTGAAGAGGCGTGAAGACTAAGTGGATTCTATTAGTTATTATTTCTAGTTTGTTTAGTATTTTCTTAAATAAGGAGTCGTATGTGGCTAGACATGTTTATTTATTTATCGTTGGATTTATTAGTAGACGCCCGGTTTTTGAGGCTTTTGGTTTTTATTTGGATGTATGAATTTATTATTATATTATCACTTTGGATACTTTATCACTATTTTAATTAATATGAGGTATTTTCAGAACCGATTAAGTTGCGAAATTTTTATGACATGTATGTTTTTAATTTAAAATTCTTTAAAGGATTTTCTTTGATTTTGTTTTGGGTTACTAATGTAACGAAGGGAGTTACAGGAGGATCTTCTTGATCTGTCTTCATCAGATGAAGAAAATGAAGCCGAGGAAGAGTACATATCTGTCTCATGGCAGACACTGCATCAGAAAGCGAATACACTGATGCTGAAGTAATGGACTCTGACCCGTCCACTCTTCAAAATGCTTTTGATGAACTGTTGCATGAGTCGCCTATACTATCACGAGAATATAATAGTTTTAAAACGAAATTTTCTAAATTGTCTAGAGAATATGATAGGGTCTGCACTGAGAAACCAAACCTTAAAGATGAAAATGACATACTAAAAATCAATGAATGTCAGTCTAGCTAACAAAATGGAGTGTGAACCAAATGTTTCTTGTGAAGTTGCAAAACTGAAACATGATGTAACATATCTAACAGATTCTTTGACAAAGCTTGTAGGTGGCTCAGATAAGCTTAGTCTCATTTTAAGGTACTCTAGGTCATCTCATGATAAATCTGGCATTGGTTATGACAAAGAGAAGCAAGAAACATCTCACAAAAAGTCAAAATCACATACACAGCATAGAGCTTCAAAAGTTCCAGATAAATATGCTAAAGCTAAGTCTAGCTCATCCAACACCTTTTGCAAAGTGTGTGGAAAAGGTGGGTATATTACATCTAGATGCATACACAATAAACATGCTAAGCATACTCATCCAGTGACAACTAACAAGAAAGGACCCAAGTCAGTTTGGGTACCTAAAGATAAGATAATACATGTTACAGATTTTCTTAACAACAGGAAGAAAACAGATGTCTTGGTACTTGGACAGTGGCTGCTCATGATACATGACGGGAGAAAGGTCTATGTTCCAAAACCTTAAGCCAAAAGTTGGTGGCTGGGTCACATTTAGAGGAAATCAGAAAGGGAAAATCATTGGTATAGGTAAAATTGGTAAACATCATTTTCCCTCCATTGATAATGTTCTTTTAGTGAATGACTTGAAGCATAATCTGCTGAGCATAAGTCAATTATGTGACAGTGGATATGCAGTTTCCTTTGATAAGAACATGTGTACTGTCAAGAAAGATGATGGATCACTTTTATTAACTTCTAAAAGGCAAAACAATCTCTATAAGATTGACTTGAAGGACCTTTCAAATCAAAGTGTCTCTTGTCTAGTGTCCATTGAAGATGAGCGATGGTTTTGGCACAAAAGGCTAGGTCATGCAAGCTTCAAATTAATTTCAAAACTAAACAAGCATAACGTCGTGAGAGGACTACCAAACCTTAAGTTCAAATCTAATGCTCTCTGTGATGCATGTCAAAAGGGAAAACAAGTCAAAGGTTCTTTTGAATCTAAGAATGTTGTTAGTACCAATAGACCACTAGAGTTGCTACACCTTGAATTTTTTAGTCCAACAAGGACTGCCTCTGTCGGTGGTAAGAAATATGGTCTTCTTATAGTAGACGACTACACTAGATGGACATGGGTTATGTTTCTAACTCACAAGGATGAGTCTTATAAGGTCTTTTCTGTATTCTGCAAACGTGTAAAGAATGAAAAAGGCATGTGTATCACTTCAATCAGAAGTGACCATGGGGGAGAGTTTGAAAATGAGCTATTTCATAAGTTCTGTGAAGAAAGTGGTATCCTTCACAACTTCTCAATACCTAGAACACCACAGCAAAATGATGTGGTAGAGAGAAAGAACGGATCTCTTCAAGAGATTGCTAAGACTATGCTCAATGGCAACTCTGTCCCTAGACACTTCTGGGCTGAAGCTGTTAATATTGCCTCCTACATTCAGAACAGAATATACATTAGACCTATCCTGAATAAGACTCCTTATGAACTGTAGAAAGGACGAAAACGTACCCAACATATCTTATTTTCTTCCTTTTGGTTGTAAATACTATATACTGAATACTAAAGATCAACTTGGTAAGTTTGATGCTAAAACAAATAATGGAATACTATTAGGATATTCTGAAACATCTAAAGGCTTTAGAGTTTATAATTCTAGGACTCTGATAGTAGAGGAAAGTATTCATGTCAAGTTCGATGACAAATAGCCTGATAAGAAATTATCAGAGCTAGATGAAGCTTTTGTAAATCTTGATCTAAACATCCCAGGAGACTCACCAGAGATAAAAGTTGATGATCAAGCAGATGACCCCACTCAACAACCAAAAACTTCCACTTCTCAACATGATACAGTTCAAAAATCTTGGTACTTCTAGAATTATCATCCACAAGATCAGATCATTGGAAACCCCAATGACAAGCTAAGAACCATATCAACTTTCAGAGAACAAGATATTTCTGCACTAGTCTCTGAGTTGGAACCAAAGACAGTAGACGAGGCTTTGCTGGATGATGGTTGGATTCTAGCTATGCAAGGCTGAAACCAAAAGAACGAAAAAGTCAGAACCTGTCACGGCCAGGCCGTGATGGCTATCACGGCCGTGACAGGCCATCAGTGCCAAGTTTTCCAAGACAGAATCTGTCACGGCCTAGCCGTGACAGGCATCACGGTCGTGACGCGCAATATCTGGAATTTTAAAACCTGATTTGATCTGATTTTGTAATTGCTTGGGATTCAAGTTAACCTACTCTATAAATAGGGCAATTAGGCTCGAAAATAGGGAGGACTTGGGCTGCTACCTTAGGCAAAAATTAGGATTTCTCTTCTTCTCCAATTTCTTCTCTTCTCTTAGGTTTTCTTTTTATGCTTTTGTTAATCAAGCTTGCTATGAATATGGCAATGCTTGAGTAGTGTTTTTATTTCTAGGAATTGGGGCTATGCCCAAGATTTGTTTTATGTTATGAATTGACGTTTTACTTCTTGTTAATTTCAATTTGCTTTCGATTTGACTCCTATTGCATGAATTACTTGTGAATTTGGTGCGCACTTATTTGCATGTCATAGATACTCTAAGGAGGAACCTAATGGTGAACTTAGGTATTGGATCTATAGGAATCAAACTTAGGACTTAAATTATGAGAGTTAGAAGCGGTCCTTCGAGGGTTCACTGAATTGTCGCAAAGCTTAAAAGGTTCGATTTAAATTCAATTACCACGAGAGTAGGGGTTGGTTTAATCGAGCACGGTTCTTGTATCCCGAGAGGGAACATTAACTTATTTAGGATAAATTCACCTTCAAAGCAAATTTCGATAATTAACAAGAGGGGTAGTCAATTTAGTAACATGAGCAGTCTTGTTGGTAACCCAATTCCTGGGAATCTCTTTTGATATTGAAAAATCTCAGATTTGATTTACTTTCCTATTTTTGATTACGTTTAGATATTTGATATTGTTAGGTAATCTTTTAAAAACCAAATCTTTTCCAAATCAAATCTTTTTCTTTTCCAGTTTAATTAATTTAATAATTGATTGTTATTTAAGATCACGGTCCCTATGGGTTCGATCTTTTTATTACTTAACGATGAAGTCGTACACTTACGGATTCGCGCCCTATCAAGAAACAAACTTGATGAAAATGGTAAGGTAATAAGAAACAAAGCAAGACTTGTTGCTCAAGGTTTCTCTCAAGAAGAAGGTATAGATTATACTGAAACTTTTGCACCTGTTGCTAGATTAGAAGCTATTAGAATTCTACTTTCACTTGTTGCACATCATAGTATTATGCTTTTTCAGATGGATGTTAAAAGTGCTTTTCTAAATGGCTTTATTAATGAAGAAGTTTATGTTATGCAACCTCCGGGTTTTGAGTGTGAAACTCATCCTGAACATGTATATAAGCTTAAGAAAGCTTTGTACGGACTTAAGCTACCTCCTGGAGCTTGGTATGACAGACTAAGTTCCTTTCTTATGGAAAATGGATTCAATAGAGGAAAGGTTGACACAACCTTATTTAGAAAGTCCATTAAGTCTAATTTCATAGTTGTACAAATATATGTTGATGATATTATTTTTGGTGGTACTAATAAGTCTTTATGCAAAGAATTCTATAAGTTAATGTAGAAAGAATTTGAAATGAACATGATGGAAGAACTCAAATTCTTCCATGGACTTCAAGTAAAACAAACCTTGGACGAGGTGCTCATCCACCAAACTAAGTATACAAAAGAACTTCTGAAGAAGTTTAAGATGGATGATTGTAATCCAATGAATACTCCTATGCACCCGATTTCCATACTGAACAAAGATGATAAAGTGAAAAAGGTAGACCAAAAGGTATATAGAGGTATGATAGGATCTCTCTTATATCTTATTGCGTCTAGGCCTGATATTATGTTCAGTGTATGTTTGTGTGCTCGATTTCAATCTGATCCTAGAGAATCTCACTTATCAGCAGTTAAGAGAATCTTTAGATATTTAAAAGGTACTACTAATCATGGTTTGTGCTTTAAGAAAAATGAAGATTACAAATTAGTTGGTTTTTGTGATGCTGACTATGCTGGAGATAGAATTGAAAGAAAAAGCACTGGTGGAGGATGTCACTTCATTGGAGCTAATCTTCTCTCATGGTTAGGCAAAAGACAAAGTACCATTGCTTTATCAACTGCTGAAGCTGATTATATATCAGCTGCAAGTTATTACTGTAACATCCCTGGCTTCTCTATGGATTGACGACTGTCCCCACAAACCAACACGGGTCTTTTCAGAGTGCTTTGTCCTCACTCACATGCTTCTTGGGAAAACTTCCCAGGAGGTCACCCATCCTAAAATTGCTCCAAGTCAAGCACGCTTAACTGTGGAGTTCTTAAGTGATGGGCTACCGAAAAGAAGATACATCTTGTTGGTATAGGTAGTACCAATTAATTCATATAAGCCTTCCTCAACTGTATAGTCCCATACCTACACAGTCTCAGGATCCCTCTCATTCGAGTGTGTAATCGGTTCATTCATGTGTCCCTCCGCCTAGAAGCCTGTCAGGAGCCGCTCCTTGTCCGTGCCTTCTTGCACCGGCAACCACTCCCCGCCCTCATCGGCACCCGGGTGTTACATCCCACCAGCTTCCGTTTGGTTCGTCCCCGAACCACACCGTACTGGGATAGGTGCCGCTCTGATACCATTTGTAACATCCCTGGCTGCTCTATGGATTGACGACTGTCCCCACATACCAACACGGGTCTTTTCAGCGTGCTTTGTCCTCACTCGCATGCTTCCTGGGAAAACTTCCCAGGAGGTCACCCATCCCAAAATTGCTCCAAGTCAAGCACGCTTAACTGTGGAGTTCTTAAGTGATGGGCTACCGAAAAGAAGATGCACCTTGTTGGTATAGGTTGTACCAATCAATTCATATAAGCCTTCCTCAACTGTATAGTCCCATACCTACACAGTCTCAGGATCCCTCTCATTCGGGTGTGTAATCGGTTCATTCATGTGTCCCTCCGCCTAGAAGTCTGTCAGGAGCTGCTCCTTGTTCGTGCCTTCTTGCACCGGCGACCACTCCCCGCCCTCATCGGCACCCGGGTGTTACAGTTGTTCACAACTTCTTTGGATCAAACATCAATTGGAGGATTATAATGTGTTTGTAAGTAGTATTCCAGTTGTGTGTGATAATACTGCTGCAATAAATCTATATAAGAATCCAATTTTGCATTATAGAGCTAAGCACATTGAGATTAAACATTAATTTATCAGGGATTATATGCAAAAAGGTGTATTTGATATTCAATTTGTAGATACTGACCATCAATGGGAAGATACCTTTACTAAACCTCTTGCAGAGGACTGATTTATCTTTATTAGGAAGCATCTTAACATGATATGTGTGGATTGATGAGTGTGATTACACCTCATATTTCATTATCATTTTGCATGCATTTTCATATAGTTTAGGCATTTTTTAATTTGATTTTTGTTAGTTTTTACCTTGGAACGGGTAAGGCGGTTTCGTGGTGTTGTTTTGCAAAAATTAAGGATAAAATGCTCAGGATCAACCATGATGGAGCTTGGATGAAGATAGAGCTTGAAAAGTGAAGAAAATGAGCCAAGCAAAGCCCATCACGGCCTAGCCGTGATGACCATCACGGCCATGATCGAGTAAAACTGAAAATAAAGAAGGCAAAAGTCAGAACTGGTCACGGCCTAGCCGTGATGTCCATCACGGTCGTGACCTGTCAGCTGAACCAGACCCTCAACAGGCAGAACTGATCACGGCCTAGCCGTGATGACCATCACGGCCGTGACGCGCATTACTTGGATCTGAAGCAACTGATTTGGATCTGAATTTGTGTTAGATTGGGATTCAAACTTTCCAAATCTATAAATAAGGCATCTGAGCATAGACTAAAAAAGACTTCAGGGCTGCTACTCTTAGGCTATAAATTAGGATCTCTCTCTTCTTCTTTCTCCTCTCTTCTCTTATTTTTATTTTCATGTTGTTGTTAACCAAGCTTGTCATCACCATGACAAGGCTTGAGTAGTAGCTTAATTTCTAGGGATTGGCGCTATGCCCAAGGTTTGTTTTTATGGTATGAATTGATGTTTTATCTTTGTTAATTGCGATTTTGCTTTAGATCTGATTTCTAGTGTTTTAATTACTCGTAAATTCGGCGGCCGCTTATTTGCATGACATAGATATTCTAAGGAGGAACCTAGCGGTGAACTTAGGTGTCGGATCTATAGAATCGGACTTAGGACTGAAATCACGAGAGTTAGAAGCCGTCCTTCAAGGATCAACGAATTGTCACAAAGCGTAAAGGGTCCAATCTAAATTCGACTACCACGAGAGTAGGGTTTGGTTTAATTGGGCACGATTTTTGTAACCCGAGAGGGAGCATTAACTATTTGAGGATAAATTCGCCTTCAGGGCAATTTCAATAATTAACAAAGGGGTAATCAATTTAGTAACATAAACAACCTTGTTGGTAACCCAAATTCCTAGGAATCCATTTAGATCTGAAAAACCATAAATTGATTTACTTTCTGTTTTACTTGATTGCATTCCTTATTTGATTTTCTAAGTTATCTCTTATTTCAAATATCAAAAACCTTTTCAAAATCCCTTTATATCGTCCAGTTTCATCGATTTGATAATTAGTTACGATTTGAGATCACGATCTCTATGGGATCGATATCTTTTATTACTTGGCGACAATCTGGTACACTTGCCGGATCGCACGTGTACTCGCACGATATCAAGTTTTTGGCGTCGTTGCCGGGGACTGTGCTTCCTCGAATCTCAATTTAATTTTTAAATTGATTTTTATGGACTTTTTCTTTCTTTCTTTTTAACTGATTTTTGTTATTATTAAAAAAAATTCTCTCTTTCCTTCTAGAGTATCTATCTCTCTCTGTTATTTTCTCTTTTATGCAACGATCACTAAGTCTTGGAAACCTTAGTGAGGTCGACCCCGAAGTCGAAAGGACCTTTCACAGACGTAGGAGACTACAAAGAGAGAGAGAGGTTGATTCCCATTCCACTTATGGCGAATCTGCCGGAAACGAAACCGTTGAAGGACTACGCAGCCCCAAATGCTAGGGGTTTGCGAACTGGGATTGCTAGGCCAGAGATTGAGGCGGAGAACTACACTATACCGCCTATGCTAATCAACATGATTAGGCAACATCAATTCGGAGGACTGCCCTCGGAGGACCCGACTGATCACGTGGAGATATTCTTGGAGTTCACCGATGCAGTTAGAATTCAAGGCGCCCCGGTTGATGCTATTCGTTTGAGGTTGTTCCCCTCATCTCTGACTGGAAAAGCAAAAGCTTGGATGAAACAAGTGCCCGCTAACACCTTGTCGACTTGGGACCAACTGGAGCAGGCGTTCTTGGAGAAATTCTTCCCTCCATCCAAGACGGTCTACATACGAATCCAGATCATCGGCTTCTTCCAAAAGGATGGAGAATGCTTATCCGAAGCTTGGGATAGCTACAAGGGATTGCTGGAGTCTTTCCCACATCATGGACTCGAGAGGTGGTTATTAGTGCACACCTTCTACAACGGATTGGACTACTCTTCGAAGGTGTCACTTGATTCCGCAGCTGGTGGAGCCTTTATGAATAGGCCTCTGACTGAGGCATTCAACATCATTGAAAACGCGGCCACCAACTACCACCAATGGGGTTCAAAAAGAGGTAATAACCCGAAAAAGATTTCGGGGGGGTAAGTTTGAAATGAATAACACTGATCTTATCATGTCTAAAATAGACTCACTGAATAAACGGTTTGATCAGCTTGAAAGGGCTAACGTGAGTTCAATAGGTGCTACTAACATTATTTGTGAGATTTGTGGAATGCAGGGACATGACATAATGGAGTGCCAACGTGGTATTGCTCATGGATCCGGCGCTTCGGGGGAACAAGTGAACTCTTGTCACAACGTCTACGACACGAACCCGAAATTTCCCAATTATGCTCCCCCAAATCCTTACAACTAAGGAAGGAAGAACAACCCTTACCTCTCCTACGGGAACTACAGCAACACGCTGAACCACAAGTTGTAAGAAGGCCAAGGTAATAGGAAACCCGCAGTGGGGTATTCTCAGGTACAGAAGTCTAAACTCGAGTCTTTATTGGAAAGTTTTGTGGACACTCAAACAAAACAAAATGAAGAGTTTAGACAACAAGTTAGGGCAGTAAACGAGGCAATAAAAGAGCTAGCATCTAAGGTAGATAACTTAGCCATCCACAACAAGATGCTAGAAACTCAGATTTCCCAACAAGCCAGCACATACTCTAGACCAAAGGGTACGTTCCCGGGCCAACCCGAAGCTAATCCCAATGAACATTGTAATGTCATATACTTGAGGGATGATAAGCTTGGGGTGGTTGAAAAGGATGTGGAATGTGAGGAGGACATGAGCGAGGATGAAGAGCCAGAACCAAAGTATGTCCCTCCACCACCGTACCAACCCCCGATACCTTTCCCACAAAGGTTGATCAAGAGAAAGCAAGTAGATATAGAATTTAATATGCCTCCTAAACTTAAAGACCCAGGTAGTTTCTCTATCGCTTGCTCAATTGAAAAGGTACAAATAGACCAAGCCTTATGTGACTTAGGGGCTAGTGCGAGCTTAATGCCGCTCACTATCTTGGAAAGGTTGGGAACCAAAGAGTTGAGTCCATTCAAATTCTCCTTACAATTTGCGGATGGCTCAACTAAAGCTCCTCTAGGCATACTAGAGAATGTTCCTGTAAAGGTAGGGAAATTTTTCATCCCTACCGATTTCATGGTATTGGATATGAGTGGGAATTCTGAATTCCCCATCATTTTAGGAAGGCCATTCTTGGCCGCCACTGGAGCAATAATAGACGTAAAGAATGGCAAACTCTCTCTGAATGTAGAGGAAGGTAGGGTAGATTTTTATTTAACTAACTCCTATAACAACCCTCCTTTTGAGAGTCATGTGTGCAGGATCGATATAACGTCTCCAGTGGTAAAGGAAGAGCTCAACATGGAAGCAACTCCAAAGATTTGCATGGCAAATGATGCACCCAGTAGTGATGAAGTTGGAGTTGCTGATCATGTGGAAACAAAACTTCCGCCGGGAGGGAGTAAGGCCATGAAGCTCAGAGTGAAAAGAGCGAAGCGGAAGCGCAATTGGCCATGTGAACAGAATAGGCTCTTTGAAGGACTCCCATGGAAGAGAAGTGTTCCTGCACTTCTACGCCCAGTCGACCCCGATTGATTGAAGGAAGTATGGTCAAGCTTAAGACCGTAAATAAGCGCTTCTTGGGAGGCAACCCAAGTTTTATTTCCCTTTTCCATTTGTTTTTGAATTTAGCTCTTGAATAATTTGAGAAGATCAAGAGAAAAAATAATCATAAATTAATAGATTTGTCAACTGTTTTCAGGCTAAGAAGGAAGGAAGAGCAAAAAGGGCAGGGACAAACAAAGTCAGAAGTCATCACGCCCAGGTCGTGACAGTGGTCACGGGCGTGATGAGCTAACCAAGAAGACCAGAAAGGATCACGGCCCAGTCGTGATAAGCATCACGGGCGTGATGGGAAGGACCCTAAAGATCAGAGAGTATCACGACCAAGCCGTGATACAGGTCACGGCCGTGACAGGCCAGCTCCTGAAGACCAGAATTGATCACGGCCTGCCCGTGATGCCCATCACGGCCGTGATACAATTTCCAACAATCTTTGACTAGGCATGTGAGCCAACACCCGCTACCACCTCGGTGAGTTGTTCCATTTTTCTCCTCTCTCCGACTTGATTATTTACATTGGGGACAATGTAAGTTTTTAAGCTTGGGGTAGGGGTATTTGTGCATTTTTGCATTTCTCATGTTGCACTCATATAGGCATAGTTTTGCATGATCACATGATTAGATTGCCCTTTGCTTAGAGTTTGCATCCAATTGTGAGAACTTGGTGCCAAATAAATTGAGATGGTGAATTTTTGAACCCAATTTTTTTATTCTTGTGATAAGGCTAAAAATAAAAATTCTTGAGATGATCTTTTGATAATTGATAATTAGAATGTGGTTCTCTAGATTTGTGTTTCTCATTGATGTTAAACTACTAAATGTGAGATTTT
Organism: Sophora flavescens; assembly: GCA_030762895.1. Classification (NCBI taxonomy): domain Eukaryota; kingdom Viridiplantae; phylum Streptophyta; class Magnoliopsida; order Fabales; family Fabaceae; genus Sophora; species Sophora flavescens. The sequence continues at coordinate 88,660,863 of CM061066.1, forward strand.
TGAGCCAAAAGGGGTACTCACTAAATCTACCCCATTCTTTGTGATAGAGTGTTTTATTCCTCTTGGATTGTATTCTCTAGAACTTGACTTGAAACCGTTTTGAAACTTAGAAATTTTTGAAAACATTTTTGAAAATGATTGAGGCACTAGGTATTTTTTTCGGCCTTCTGAGCTTTTATTGATCAAATGCTACCCCTTAGTTGCCCAATTTTGAGCCTAAAAGAATAAAATACTTTTCTTGGTACCTTGAATTACTTTGATGAATAATGCTTGGTATGACACCTTTTAAAGTATTGCAAAAAGGGTAATATGGTAGTTTGAAAAAGTATGGGATAAGAAAGTTAGAAAATATTTCTCTTGAATTGAAAATCTCCCCTTCTCCAAATAAATAAAATAAAACAACAAAAAAAAAATAATATGGAGAAGGGGATGACAAAAGAAAGTGAGAAATAAAATAAAGAAGGAAAGAAAGGTGGAAAAATGAATCAAAGCCAAAAAGGGTATTTTAGAAGGTTGTCATGCTTTGCAATGTTGATATTTTGTTTAACCCTCTTGAAATTTCCTTTTCTTGATTTCCCCACCTAACGATTAATCCCATGGCCTCGTTACAACCAGAATAAAAGACCTCATGATTCTTATGTGTTTTCATTAATAAAGTAGAGATTTGGTTAATAGTCAAGCTTATGGTAGAGTACCTTCCTTGAGGAAATTGAGCGAATTGTCATATACCCTTAAACACTTGAGTGAGGTGAGAAAGAGTACCCGAATCAGTGAGAATATGAATTTAGGAAGCCTAAGCTTCTAATTGGACTTGAAATGGACTATCTCTTGGGTACTTATTGAATATGCCTGTTACTTGGATTAGTTACTCGGGTTCTTGGTTCACTATCCATGCTCTGATTATTTATAGCGTCTGGCCATGGTGGTTGCTTGAAGACAAGCAAAATCTTAAGCTTGGGGTGATTTGATGAGTGTGATTACACCTCATATTTCATTGTCATTTTGCATGCATTTTCATATAGTTTAGGCATTTTTTTAATTTGATTTTTGTTAGTTTTTACCTTGGAACGGGTAAGGCGGTTTCGTGGTGTTGTTTTGCAGAAATTAAGGATAAAATTCTCAGGATCAACCATTATGGAGCTTGGATGAAGATAGAGCTTGAAAAGTGAAGAAAATGAGCCAAGCAGAGCTCATCACGGCCTAGTCGTGATGACCATCACGGCCATGATCGAGCAAAACTGAAAATAAAGAAGGCAAAAGTCAAAACTGGTCACGGCCTAGCCGTGATGTCCATCACGGTCGTGACCTGTCAGTTGAACCAGACCCTCAACAGGCAGAACTGATCACGGCCGTGACGCGCATTACTTGGATCTGAAGCAACTGATTTGGATCTGAATTTGTGTTAGATTAGGATTCAAACTTCCCAAATCTATAAATAAGGCATCTGAGCATAGACTAAAAAAGACTTCTGGGCTGCTACTCTTAGGCTATAAATTAGGATCTCTCTCTTCTTCTTCCTCCTCTCTTCTCTTATTTTTATTTTCATGTTGTTGTTAACCAAGCTTGTCATCACCATGACAAGGCTTGAGTAGTAGCTTAATTTCTAGGGATTGGGGCTATGCCCAAGGTTTGTTTTTATGGTATGAATTGATGTTTTATCTTTGTTAATTGCGATTTTGCTTTAGATCTGATTTCTAGTGTTTTAATTACTCGTAAATTCGGCGACCGCTTATTTGCGTGACGTAGATATTCTAAGGAGGAACCTAGCGGTGAACTTAGGTGTCGGATCTATAGAATCAGACTTAGGACTGAAATCACGAGAGTTAGAAGCCGTCCTTCGAGGATCAACGAATTGTCACAAAGCGTAAAGGGTCCAATCTAAATTCGACTACCACGAGAGTAGGGGTTGGTTTAGTTGGGCATGATTTTTGTAACCCGAGAAGGAGCATTAACTATTTGAGGATAAATTCGCCTTCAGGGCAATTTCAATAATTAACAAAGGGGTAATCAATTTAGTAACATAAACAACCTTGTTGGTAACCCAAATTCCTAGGAATCCATTTAGATCTGAAAAACCATAAATTGATTTACTTTCTGTTTTACTTGATTGCATTCCTTATTTGATTTTCTAAGTTACCTCTTATTTCAAATATCAAAAACCTTTTCAAAATCCCTTTATATCGTCCAGTTTCATCGATTTGATAATTAGTTACGATTTGAGATCACGATCTCTGTGGGATCGATATCTTTTATTACTTGGCGACAATCTGGTACACTTGCTGGATCGCACGTGCACTCGCATGACATCATGGATTAATTTAGGCGTCCAGCCTTGAGAAAAATTTGTTTTTATAATCTTGCGTCTATTACTTATGCATGTCTAATACCTATTAAAAGTTGTGCGTCTATTGCATGTTGTGTTGCACGTCTACTTTATGTCGTGTCTACTGGTGTTGTTTACTGCGTCCATTATGTAATTTCAGACGAGTCCACATCTGCCTGCGTCTAAGCATATTTTTAAATGCATTTATTTTGTCTCAATGACAAATTTGTCCTTTATTATCTTTGATGAGTCAGTACTTTCATCAATCCCATCAAAACCTTTTTAGAGTTCCAAAATACCAACGTCGTTTTATCCATAATGACATTTTCTTTTCAATTTTTTTTAAAGAAAAAAAACTTTGAAATTTAGAAACACTTTAAGCAACTTCTCTTCCCTCATAAAAACTTTTCATTGCCTCTGAATTTTTCGCGAAACTTTGTTTCTTTGCTTCTTTAAGCCCTAACCTTCAAACCTCAAAAATGGCTTCATCTTCACTCCCTGTTCATTCCTACGTCACTGATTCTCTGAACTTAGCGGTTGAACATCATTTTAATTTTAAAGTTCTGGAGGAGTACAACTTGAATGTAAGCAAGTATATAAATGCAGCTGGTTGGGACGGTTTGTTCTTAGAGAAAGTATCAATCTACCCAAACCTTATTAGGACCTTCTGGAGGAAACCCACAATCACTGAAACTGAATTTATTAGCTTCATGTTGGGAAAGAATGTGATTGTCTCTGAAAAGACCATTTCCGATGCTATCGCTTGTGCCCAGGAGGGTTTGGTAATTACTGATACTTGGGAAGAAGACTTGTGTGGTTCTGAGACCATTGTTGTCACCCTAATGAAATAAGACACTATAAGAACTCATTCATGGAAGTCTGCTGAAATGAAGGATGAAATCAGAATCCTCCATCAGATCCTGATTAAGATTGTCTTACACAAGACTGGCTCTAAAGACAACCTCTCTGCTCTCCACAAATTGTGCCTGTTCAATCTCTTATGGGAAACCAAAATTAACATTCCCCGGATTTTTTTTGACAGATTCAAACATGCTATGCAAAATAGAGAGAATCTACCTGCCATTCCTTACACTCATCTTCTGTAAAAAAATCTTCAGGCATCAAGGTGTTTATGAAGTCCTTACTGCCATGTCTAAAGAAGATCAGAATAAAATTCTGTCTGAGAAAGGATTGTTAGCTACTGATTTTGGGAGAAGCAATCTCTCAAGCATGCAACTAAGCACTTACAAACAAGTTGCCATGGCCAAAGCAGAAGAAGCTATGAAGATCAAGGAAGAAATGGTTGAGGCAAACAATGCTTAAGTCTTAGGAATAAAAAGAGTAACTAGGCAAAAGACCACTGCAGCAAGGAAACCTGCCCCCAAGAGGCCAGCTGGTGGCATTGTTATCAGGGAACCTACTATTGCTCCTGCTATGAAGAAGCAAAAAAGAGTCATCTTCTCACACAATGAGGACTAGGAAGCTAATGAGGACAGAGTTCCTATCAGTACCATCCTGAAGAAACAGAAAACTTCTGCTGTTGTCACTGCTGATGAGGCCCGTGTTCCTGTCTTAACTCAAATCAGAAGGCAACCTACAAGAAAGGCCAGAACAACTAAGACTTCTAAGGTAACCATCTCTGCTCGTGATCCTGTTCAAATAGCAGTAGATGCCTTAGTATCTAGTTTAGAAAATAGAGGTGATTCTCTCCCTGGTACTGTTGGTTATGATGATAATATTGCTATCTCTTCTCTAAATGAAGTGTTCAACCAAAACATGACTGATGATGTATACATTCCCACACCTCTTTCACCCTAACCAACACAAACTGACCAAACCACAAACTTGCCTACACCTTCACCTGCTCACTCACAAATAGCCTCCTCATCCAGACGATAATTTCAACCGATTATCCCTGCCAATGATCCCTGGCTCAATCAACCAGATGATGGCATTTCCCCTGGTGCTCCCTTCCCAAAACCTTGAAGAACCTTATTTCCCTTCACCCCAATTTATGTTATTTATGATGGCAAATCTGAGGATTGGGACAAAGTAAAAAGAAAATGGAGAGTTCTGTTTCTCACTCACCAGCCTAAACCTAAACACATTCCTGACAGGTGGTACCCCCTACCTGAGTATGAGGAAGAAGTAGACCCACCAGTTGAACCCTTCCATTTACCCCATCCTAACTGTAAAGTAATCACAATAGTGCCTTCACAAATGCACAACAACATAGGACCTTTAGTCACTTACCTGCCCCTAAAAAAATCCCCCCCACCCCCCCACCCCCCAGAAAAATCTATCCTAACCTTGTCAAAACTGCACCTTTCATACCTTTCACTGATGGAGTTGAGAGACATGTAATATCTAAATGGGAGACAGACCTTCTAAGAAAAAATCTTCCTACCATCCCTAAAAGAAGAGCAAGATCTTCAAAACATATTCCTATAATCATGGACAATAACACAAGATGGGTATCCTTCGAGCATCCCAGTGTCTATGGGAGGGCCTCTGATTTCTTTGTGGATCAGCTCATCTATGAAATGCTGAAGTAGGAATTCAGTCATTTCAGAGTTGATAGAGCCACATATTTTGTCCCTCCATCATGACTGGGACATAATACAGCAACAAGAATTGGAATCATGCCTTACAGAATCTATCCAAGACTGCAGATGGTTGATCTGAACAAGGACAAGAAGAATAGAAGATTCAAAGGAGTTATGCCAGAAGCTGAATCAGTCATGCTTGATCTGAATCAAGAAACTTTTGACTACTCCATGCTGGACTACTATTTGTATTTTGAATCTATTGGGTTGATCAATGAACAACGTGCTGTAGACTTTTGGAAATCCCACATCATCCACTGCACAAGAGAAGCATCTTCCTCTGGACTGACCTAAGAAGAGAAAAAGGAAATTCCTAAAGTCAGAGGCAAGTGTGGTCTTTCAAACTTCCGGTACATGATCTACAAAGATCTTTGGGGACTTCCCATAACAAGTCGAAATGTGGAATTCTCCTACCCCATCATATGGGAAAAGGAAGTATCAGTGACCCCGTTACCCCTTCTTTTGATTAATCCTGCCCAGTCTTCACCTCCTTCTGAGCTCCTAGAAGATGAAATTGTCGTTGAAGGACCTGGCATGAATGCCACTATTTTTGGCTCAGGTGGTCATGAAGAAGAAACTGCTGAGTCCATTTCCAAACAAAGCTCATCTGGAAAGCATTCCTCTCAACCACAAGCTCTAGCTGTAGTTCTCCCTTCAAATCATCCTGAACACTCCAGAGCATTAAGCACCTTTCAAGAATCTGCTGAAAGTTCAAGACAACATGCTCTGCCATGAAATCTTGAAGAAGTTCTTGGAAAGATAGTTGATGAGAGAGTTGGCAAGCTGGTTGAAGAGAAGGTTGAAAAGATGACTGAGAAAATCACTGAGGAAGTCTCTCAGAGAGTTTAAGTATCTATGGCTCCAACCTTAGAGGTTGTGAACAAAATTCTGGAATTTCTGGCTGATTTCAAGAAAACCCAGACTCAGAATCAACCACCTCCACCACCTCCTCCTGCTTAACATTGAATTTGTTTTCCTTACTGACAATGATGGTCCACTCCTTTTTACCTTTTTGTCTGATGAAAAAAAAAGGGAGAAAGTAAAGAAAAGGATTTCTTTTATAAATACAAAGTCAGTTTTGAAAAGCTCATATTCGTCTGCATATGCATATTCTATTTTCTAGTGTATAACTACTCTGATACTCATGTTTGCCCATTTGCTATGATGCTTATTTATTACTTCAGATATACTTTAAGTGTGATAAGCAGTTGCATTGATCTATTAGCTTATATGCAGTTTGCCTCATATGCTTTTACTGATTACTTATCTGAATGCTTTGTCTTAGGGGGAGCTTTGCAGGCTCTCATAGACTTTGTTTTTCAAATTTAATTAGTTTTTGTCATCATCAAAAAGGGGGAGATTGCTGAACCAAAGTAGTTTTGGATTAAATAATCTCTATGTTTTGATGTTAACAAAAGAATTAAATTTACTTGGCAAAGTGTTAGTTAAAATCTAACATGTGCTTTCAGTTACGCAAGAATATTTAAATATAAGTAATAGAAACTTGGGATAAGTTTTGATTGGACTCCTTGAGAAAAATACGCGTCCACCCTTGTAGACGGGCTACTCAATGTTTTGGTAAAGTTATTTATTTATTTAATTAAGTAGACTGGTTTCTTTAAGTAGACTAGGGACTAAATGCTTACTAGACGGAAATCAAAATAACTTCTTAGATACAGCAAGTCCAAACACTTGATAGTAAACGTGTCTAGCTTGCCACATCAGTAGGCGAACGGAATTGGTAAAATTGAATGAACTAAAAAATAAAATAATCAGGTAGACGAGCTCTAACCACCACATTACCAGACAGAGATTATGATAACTCATTGAGGTATAGCAAGTCCAAAGACTTGATAGACGAGAGGATATGCCACGTCAGCAGACGAGCAAAATAAAATAATGAACAGACTCAGTCTCACATATAACTAAGTAGACGGAGTTTTTAAGTAGACGATCTGCATCTTTGAATGACTAAATGCAATCCGAATCTCTTTAATTTATTTCAAATGATTGATATTTATTTCAATAGAATCTTTATTCTTCACATGTGTTTTATCTGCTTTAATGTTTTACCTAGTTGTAAACGAAACATAGTACCATCAAAGAAATGCAAAAAGCATAATCGTACAATGAGAAACTGCAAAACGATCTGTACGATGACAACTTTATGGCTGGAAAAAGCTGGATTGTACACAAAGGAGGAACAACAAGTTCGCTTCAATACTCAGAGCAGTGAGCCTCCATTTCATGCTCTCTCGATAACCAAGAGTACTATTCAGCATTGCCACAATCAAGCTATCAGTCACAACGGATATCATGCATTCAATGCTATCTCTAAACGGGACTATTCAAAATAATCATTGAAGAAATACAAGTGAAGAAGAAGGTCACTATAAATAGAAGGCCTCAGATGCTGAAGAACAACTTTTGCCTACACAAGTTTTGCTAGCTCAACTTTTGTTAATAAACAATCATTCGTACTCATATTTCTTTAAAAGCAAGAGTCTGTATTCTTTAGTTTGAATATTGTGAGAATATTCATTTGATCTTAAACTTTCATATCCTCACACACAGTGAGTTAAGAAGATCATAAGTTAAATCTCTTTGTTAGACTTAGAGCCTGAAGAGGCTTGGTAAGAAAGAAATACTTGTAAGCCTGGAGAGGTGTTGAATACTTGGTGGTAATCTATTTTGGAAAATAGTGGAGAAAACCCTTCAAGTAGAAGTGATGCAAACCAAGAATGATGTCCAATTTGAGGCCAAATTAATATTTTTTATGAAAATTTATTTTCATTGTGATGAACCCGTATACTTTTTTTGGCTATATCTTGAGCTACATATCTCCGATTGATACATTATTTAGTTCGTTGGAAATCTTAAGAAATTATCTACACATCATATCTCAAGCCTTTTGACCTGATTCGGCTTCTATCATGGTGAAAAACGGATTAGAAATTTAATACGAATTTTTATACGAGTTTGAGCTTCAAAGGAGGATGACTTTTGGCTTGCATGCCTAAGTAACTCCTTTTTAGAAGTTATGCATCATTTTTATTATTTTCTTATGTAGGATTGTTATGTTATTTTAATAGTCATTTAGTGGAGAGTTATGTCTAGTTATTAGGAGTTTATGTCATCTTATGATGACCTTTTGTTTTCTTTCCCTATGCTATATGTACACACCTATTACATGATGAAATACAACTTGGATGTTGAATTTGGATTGAAATCCATTTGTGAGACTTTGTTCTCTTTGGTTCTCGGTTGAGCCAACCTTAGTTCTTATCAAGAATCCAAGATTCTTGTGGTGAACATCATAGGCTTATCAAACTCTCTAGTTTGTGGTGCCATCATCACCTCTTGTCACATCCATTTTGTTTCTTTCTTCTTCTTATTTGGGTTCCAAAATTGGTTTCACATTAACTTGTTAAGAATTCAACCAAAAATATCATCAACAAGGCAACCTCACCATTTGGTAAAATATTAATTTGGTCTCAAATTGGACATAATTCTTGGTTTGCATCAAGAAGGGACTGGACGTAGCTCTTGGTTGGAAGAGAGTGAACCAGGATAAAACATCTTGTGTGATTCTTCTATCCCTAAACTCTTACTGCTTAATTTGTTTTTACTGACTGGGTGATTTTGATATTGCTTTTGTTAAAGCTTTTCTTTTTATTAAAAAAGATCTATTTCTTTGTGCTTGCTTCTAATTTAACCTTCTTGTGTGCAAGAATAGTTTTAGAGGTTGTTTTTAGAAAATTATTAACAAACACAATTCAACCCCCATCCTTGTGTTTGCCTGTGTCAACTTCACCAACTTCCTCTACTCTTATCCCCAGTCCCTGTGGTGGGAGATTTCTTACCTTGCTTCCCTAATTCTTCGCATGTCATAAGCGATATCTCGAAATTGTAAAAAAAGATTAAAAAAAACATGAAAATTCAAATTACGATGGAAATTTTTTTATATTTTATTTAAAAATAATATTATATTGTTGGAACAAAGGCATACACTTGAAAAAACACAGCAATGGAAGAAAGAAAGGAAAGAAAGTAATTCTGCAGAGAATTGAAAAGATGGAAGACTAGTATATTGTTTCTGAAAAAAAACCTTACTGCACTATATTCACTTTTCACTTTACACATATTCTCTACACATTTGATCACTACCACAAGTCTATTTATAGACTTCTACAACTAACCAACTAGCTTGCACATCAAGCTATCTAACTTAACAAACTAACTTCTTCAACTAACAAACTAACTGAATTAACAAACTTAACACACCTCCCTAATTCAGTTTGGGAGAAGACAATGATATGCTAATTGCATCACTATGGAGACTAACATCCCAACTATGTTGGCACCCTAGCCTCCATCTATCACTTGCAACATATCATTCGTGTGTCAATTCAGCTAGTGATACAACCGCGAGCTTGGTTCTCAAGTCTCTGAATTTTTCTGGCTTCAGAGGTTTTGTCAATATGTCTGCCAACTGCTCTTCGGTACTGCAATATTCCAGCTTCATCCTTCCTTTGGTTACTTGGTCTCTTAGGAAATGGAACCTTGTTTCTATGTGTTTGCTTCTTCCATGAGCTATAGGGTGTTTTGCAAGGTTGATTGCAGATTTGTTATCTACTAACAACTTCACTACACTATAGTCTTTTATCTGGATTTCCTGCATCAATGTGTCCAACCAAAGTGCTTGGCAAGCACTCATTGAAGCTGCCACATACTCAGCTTCACATGAAGACAATGCCACAATTGATTCCTTCTTTGAGCTCCAGGAAATCAAGGCCTTTCCACATAGAAAAACATGGCCTGCAGTGCTTTTCCTTTCATCTTTATCACCACACCAATCTGCATCAGAATATCCCACTAGCTCTTCTTCTCTCCTCTCATCTCCATTTGGAAATAAGATTCCAAAATCTGCAGTGCCTTTTACATATCTCAAGACCCTCTTGGCAGCTAGCAGATGTGATGTCCTTGGCCTTTCCATAAACCTGCCGATCAAGCCAACATCGAATGCTAGATCAGTGCGGAATGACAAAGGTACCTTAGTGATCCAACTATCTGTCTCTCAGTAGTGGGTAGGATCTATCAACTCTTCATTTCCATCCTTCTCAAGGTGTAAACCGGTTTCTGCGGGAGTTGATGCGGGGTTGCAATGCATCATGCCAAACCTTTTTAAGAGGTCATTTGCATACTTGTGTTGATGCATGACAATACCTCTTCCAATCCTTGTGAATTCGATTCCTAAGAAGTAAGTCAAGAGCCCTAAATCTGTCATTTCGAACTCCTTCATCATCTGCACTTTGAACTTAGTTATCTCAGCCTCTTTGCTTCCTCGTGACCAGTAGATCATCCACATACAAGCACACCGAAGAGTGGTCACCTGCATTGGTTGTTTTAACATAGACACCATGCTCTGAATGCATTTTTCAAAACCACTTTGTATCATGAAGCTGTTGATCCTCTTGTTCCAAGCTCTTGGAGCTTGCTTTAAGCCATATAAGGCCTTTCTCAGTTTCAGCACTTCACCTTCATGACCAGTTATCACAAAGCCTGGAGGCTGTGTCACATACACCTCCTCATCAATTGGTCCATTGAGAAAAGCTGACTTCACATCCAATTGATGCAAGGTCCAGTTTCTCATGCTTGCAATTGCCACAATCAGTCTTACTGTCTCAATCCTTGCCACAGGTGCATAGACTTCATCATAGTCTATCCCTGCCCTTTGCTGAAAGCCCTTTGCCACAAGTCTGGCTTTATATTTGATCACCTCCCCATTTGGACCTACCTTGACCTTGTAGATCCATTTGACTGCAATTGGTTGTTTCTGTGATGGCAGTGGGACAAGTTCCCAGGTTTGATTCCTTTCAATTGAGCTCAATTCATCCTCCATGGCACTAATCCATTTTGGATCCTTCATAGCTTCTTCGATTGTAACTGATTCTGCATCACAGAACAGTGCAAACTGCACTAAATCACCTTCTCTTTGTTACATTGGAGTCAGCAAAGCATCTCATAGTCATGCAGCCTTAAGGGAACATGTCTCTGTCTCTGTGGCCTGTTGCTTTGAGGGACTGTTGTAGGATTTATCACTTCTTCATCAAAACTGAGATCTACCAGTGTCTTTGATTGTGGTTCAATGGCTTCTGTTTCCCAATTCCAACACCTGTGTTCATCAGTGATCACATCTCTGCTGATAACAATCTGCTGGTTCCTTGGATTATACAACTTGTATCCTCCAGTTGAATGATACCCTACAAGTATCAATTGCTCTCCTTTATCATCCAGTTTTCTTCTCAGCTGATCTGGAATGTGCCTGTAGCATACTGAGCCAAAGACCCTAAAATGAGTCACACTTGGCTTGGCTCCACTCCATGCTTCTTCAGGTGTTACTCCATTGAGTCTTTTGGTTGGACATCTGTTCAATATGTATGCGGTAGTGACTGCTGCTTCACCCCAAAACTGATTTGGCAAGCCTTTGGACTTCAACATGCTTCTGATCATGTTGACTATGGTTCTGTTCTTCCTTTCTGCAGTGCCATTGTGCTGTGGGGTGTATGGAGGAGTGATCTCATGCACTAGACCTTCAGCTTCACAAAAACTGTTGAATTCCTCAGCCACATACTCACCACCTCCATCAGTTCTTAAGCATTTAATAAATCTACCACTTTGTTTTTCAACAAGCAACTTAAACTTCTTGAAAGTTTCAAACACATCACTTTTCCTTTTGATCAAGTATAACCACAACTTCCTGGTTTTGTCATCTATGAAAGATACAAAATACATGTTTCCTCCAAGTGATTCAATTTGGAATGGTCCACATACATCAGAGAAAATTACCTCAAGCTTCTGTGAGGATCTGGTTGGCACTTGCTGGTTGAATGCATTTCTTGGCTGCTTGCTCTCCAAGCATTCTTCACACAATTCATTAGGCACTTGTAAATGAGGAAGGCCATGAACCATATTGAATCTTTTCAAAAGATTCAAGTCCCTGAAGTTTAGATGTCCAAATCGAAAGTGCCATAGCCATTCTTCTCTATTCACAGCAGTAGCTAGGCATCTATGCTCCATTATGCTGATCTCTACTTTAAAAATTCTGTTCTTTGTTAATGGAGCTACTAGTATCAACCTTCTATTGCTATCAAACACCTTTAATGCACTGTCCTCCATCCTCATAGTAAAGCCTTTTTCTAATAATTGACCAAGGCTTAGAAGATTGTTTTTCATACCTGGAACATACAGCACATCTGTAATGAGAGCATGCCTTCCATCCTTTCTCTTTATCAACACAACCACACCCTTCTGATGTGAGAGTTCTGTCATCAGCAAATTTGACTTTGCTCTTCAATGAGGCATCAAGTTTCACAAACCAATCCTTCCTTCCTGTCATATGAGTGGAACAGCCAGTGTCTAGGTACCAAGAACCAGTGCTGTCACCCTCATTCTTGGTAGTAGCCAGCAACAGCACTTGTTCTGAGTCATCTCCATCTTCCTGTGCTAGTTGTGCCTCATTTCCCCTCGGTTCCCTTTTGTTATTGCTCCAGCATTCATCAGCAAAGTGGCCCCATTTTGAGCAATTATAACATTGCACATTGCTCTTGTCAAACTTCTCACCCTTCCTTCTGTCACCTCTGCCTCGAGGGCCACCTCCACCTCTTCTGGTTTGCTGATTACTGCCCTTCTGATCTTGGTAATCTTTATTTGATTCAAAGTTGTTCTGATGCCTTCCCCTGTTAACCTTCCATCTGCCTCTCCCTTTCTTGGTTTTGTTTCCTTCTCTGGATTCTTTTAGGCTTGATTGAGCCTGCAAGGCTTGCTCAGGAATCTTGACTCCATTTCTTGCATTCCTTTCTTGCTCCCTTTGTTCTTGAGCTTCGAATGCAGCCTGCAGGTCCTCAATCTTTAATTGTGCAAGGTCCTTCGATGCCTCAATAGAGACAACTATATGATCAAACTTGGAGGGCATTGATCTTAGGATCTTTTCCACTATCTGCTGATCTGACAGAGTGTCTCCACAATTCTTCATTTGGTTGGTCAGGGTTAGGATCCGGTTGAAGAAAGCTCCAACCCCTTCACTGCTCTCCATCTCTATCAGTTCATATTGCCTTCTGAGAGTCTGAAGCTTCACCTTCTTGGTTTTGTCAGCTCCAGCACAAGCCCGTGCAAGAATATCCCATGCCTCCTTTGCAGTAGGTGCCATGGATATCTTCTGAAAATGTGCAGAATCTACACACTGATGCAGTATGAATTGAGCCTTGTAGTCTTTCTTTTTCAGCTCCTTGAATTCGCTTCTTTCTTCCTCAGTTGCACTTCTGCCTGGTTCCCTCACTCCACCTTCTGTCATCACCTCCCACACATCTTGGAAGCCACAGATTGCCCTTACTTGAGTGCACCAATTGTCATAATTCTTCCCATCAAGAATGGGAAGACTTGCTGGGAAATGCCCACCTGATGCAGCCATGGTTGTTGCCACGATTTGCAACAAGATCTTTCAACCAAGAACACTATTTCTCAGGATCTCACTTAGCTCTAGATACCAAATGTTGGAACAAAGGCATACACTTGAAAAAACACAGCAATGGAAGAAAGAAAGGAAAGAAAGTAATTCTGCAGAGAATTGAAAAGATGGAAGACTAGTATATTGTTTCTGAAAAAAAACCTTACTGCACTATATTCACTTTTCACTTTACACATATTCTCTACACATTTGATCACTACCACAAGTCTATTTATAGACTTCTACAACTAACCAACTAGCTTGCACATCAAGCTATCTAACTCAACAAACTAACTTCTTCAACTAACTAACTAACTGAATTAACAAACTTAACATATATGAATATTGAAGCATAAGGAAATTATTATAAATTTTATTTATTAATAAGGAAATTATTGAAAGACAAATTTATATGTTTTTATATTTTTAAGAGTAATTTTGTAATTTCATGTATACATATTGGGATCCTCAGAAGGTGGGAGTATGATCCTCGTCTATGTCCTCGAATTTCCTTCGAATATTTTTTATCCTTGTTCTTGCAAGGGAAAAACCCCCTAGCCCTGCAGAGATGCTCAAATGCATGGAGCATAGTCCTCCTTACATTGAAAGCTTTTACCTTATAGATCATATCTATAAAATTTTACATCATTTCGAGATTATTTAGTACTTTATTCATATAAATCAAGACTAACGTAATTTATACTTTGAAAATACATGAAAATATGAACACGTAATTAGATTCTTATTGATGTTTATTTTTTTTATTTTTTGACTAAACGATCAAGATAATATATAACTATAATTCAAAAGTGGGATTGGCAAAAATCACATTTCATAAAGTGTTACTAGCTGGTGCAGGTATGTTAAGTCTTACGCTGGTGTAAACTATGTCATGCTTATAATGTGTATTTTTTTCTTATTTTACGGACAAAATAGGTAGATTGGTCTTATAAGTGTTTTTTTTACTTTTCACATCGGTCCTATAATTTTTTTCTTTTTATATTGGTCCTACACATTATGTTATGTTTTCACATTAGTTCTTTCCGTGAATTTCGAACTAACGCCGTCAGTTTTGACCTGACGTGACTATCACGTTAGTCTGACACGTGACTTTTGATCTAACGGGTTATGACGGAAAGGACTAAAGTGGAAATGGAGCACAACGTGTAGGACGACCAATATGAAAAAAAAACTTATATCACCGATGTAAAAAATATAAAAATGTACAGGACCATTCTACCTATTTTTCCTATTTTATATAAGGTATTTCAATTGACATGAGTACGAGAGTAAAATCTTAGATATTGCATCTAAGACATCCTCTCAATAATTGGTATACTAGTGCATATTACAATGATACACATTTCAAGAAACACTATAGTAATACTACGTGTTCGATGATATTCATTAAAGTTCCATCTTGGTTCTTTATATTTGGTCCTTAATTTATGAGTTATGTCAAATTGATGATTTGATGGGAATTAATATAGTTAACCTCATCCTTTTAAAGGCCAATTTGATTTTACAACAAGTTTGATATTTAAAGTTATAAAGATGAAGATATTTTTATAGTTTCCCAAAGCTTAGAAGCACAAATTTTTTATTATCGTTCTAAATAATAACTTGAGGGTTTGGTAGAAGATCCCAAACAACTAAAGACTATGGCAAAGAATTTCTATAGGTCTTTATATTTTGATGGATTAAAGATATTTCGAATGTTACAATGAGCATGTGTGGAACAATTAAAAGGTACAAAAAAATGTGTGGAACAATTAAAAGGTACAAATAATAATAATAATTAATGACTCATAAATGTATGTGCACACATTGTGCTTGATGAATTTTATGGATATGAAGAATATAGGAAAATTGTTCTCCATTAGTTAAACTTTTCACCTCCTTATTATATTTTTTTTTTTTTGTATTCGGTAACTGTGATCTCTTTACTTACATCATTGAACATATGCAAAAACATTTTTTTATATATTTTTTGCTTATTCATAACATAAATATTAAATAGTTAGCTTTTTATTATGCCATCATTTTCAAGTTTCAAATATAATTTGTTATATTTTTTAGTTTTTAATTGTTAGTTTCAAACATCATCTGGTTTAATTTAATATTCCCAATGAATGCTATTGAAATTTAAAACATTGGTTAAAGTACAATGTTTAAAAGGATTTCCATTCATGGTGTTAAAATAGCTATGAGTGCCCCTGAGATTACTCATCTTTTCTTTGCTGATGATAGTATTGTTTTTTCAAGGCGAACCAGGAAGAAGTAACAGAAACAACAAGTATTCTAAACCTCTATCAATTAGGTTCGGGACAACAGATAAATACACATTAGAACTTTCTTTTAGCTGAAATGTACTAGATGATAGAAATAATCATGTCCAAGGATGGATGCAAGTTAAGGAAGTAGAAAGTCATTCAAAATACCCGGGTCTACCCACCTTTCTGGGGAGGTCCAAATTAAAAACAAGTGTTTGATTTTGTCCAGGTAAGAATTTGGAAGAAGTTAGAAGGATGGAAGGAAAATTCCTCAACATCAGCAGGAAGAGAAGTTCTTATCATGGCCATATCTTAATCTATTCCAACATACATAATGGGGTGTTTTGTCCTTCCTAGCAGTTTATGTGATCATTTGGAAAGAATGATAAGCAGATATTGGTGGGGCAGTAAGAATGGAGAAAGGAAAGTACATTGGATCAGATGGAATAACCTATGTAGAAAAAAAAGTGAAGGTGGATTGGGGTTCTGTTGACACTGGTTTTTGGTAGGTGTCCAAAATCCTTTTGTCACAAATAATTTAAGATCAGACGAGTGTAGGGACGGACGAGTTATGCGGTAATCTCGTAAGGATGGGTGTGTTTGTCTGCCAAGTATGAATTTGACAAATCAGTCAAATCTAGTAAATACTGGCAAGGACTTAGTGTTAAGATGAGATGTACAGAATATTGCCAATAGTGAAAGTTGACAACATTCAAAGCATGAAAACGAACTCAAATGGTCTGAAAAACCACTTGATTGATAAAAGATGCGAAATGCATGGATTTAAATAAAAACATGTAAAGAAACTGAAAGTTAAGGGAAAACATTTAAATGACATAAAAATAGAGGAAAGCATGTAAAATGCAGAAAATTAGAAGAAAGTAAATAAAGAACATGAAATTAAAGGAAAGCAATAAACAACAGGAAATTTAAAGGAAAGCATGTAAGTTGCAGGAAAATAATTGAAAGCTTGTAAATGACAATGAAAAATAAATGACAGTAAATTAAAGGAAGAAAGCAAATAAAGAAAAGTATTTAAACGATTGAAAAGTAAAAGAAAGCATTTAAAGTGTAGAAAATTAAAAGAAAGCAAGTGAAAGACATGAAAGATAAATTGCAAGAGATGTAAATTGTAGAAAAGTAAATACATGAAATGAACCAATACTGTATTGAAATTGAACATTGCATTAATGATAAAAGGGTGGAAGGAATACTTGAGTTAATCCATCAGTCTGCTGTGTGATCGAGACGTGTAGGATGTTTCAAGTTCCAACCCTTATTACATCGTAGAATCTAGTATTTATAGAAAAAGTAAATAACTTCCTAAAGGTAACTTCCTAAAGGTAACTTCCTAATCTATTTTCTGATACCTATATGGCAGTTTTGCCATATTCAAATTCAAACTATTTGACAAGTAAACTTCTCTAACTGCTCAATTCTTTGAACCGCTTTGTGTCAACTTGCTTCTTGTCAACAGTTTGGCTATCTGACGGCTTATCTTGCTGATGCCTTGTCAGCCTTGAAGACTTAGTCATTTTCACACTTCTGTACGTTTGACAACTCTTCTTAACACTGTCAAAAAGCTGGGTTGTCAATTTATCCTTTCTGTCGGCCAGTCAAATGCATCCGTCAATAATCAGAAATTTCACCCTTGACAGATGCGCTCTAAGTTCCACCTTTTTGACGGCTTTTCTTGTCTGACATGTCAACTGAAGAACTTCTTGTCGACTCCACACCTGTCAATTATAATCTTCTGAGTTCGACGTTCTTCTTTATGTACATTCTTCTGTCAACTTTATTCATGTCGACTTTGAACTTGGTCAATTTTCCTCTCTTCAATGCAACTCTCGTCTACTTTGGGAATTCCTTATGAATTTGACAATCTTGCTTTTGACCAATTTTTATGTCAACTTTCCGTCTGTCAACTTAGTACTTGTCAACTTTCTTGACAACTTTCCGTCTGTCAACTTAGTACTTGTCAACTTTCTTGACAACTTTCCGTCTGTCAACTTTCTTTTAGCCAAACCAGTATATACCAATTTTGGGACTTCTTCTCAATTTTCATGGAGCCTCTTTCTGCCTGTCTGACGAAAACTCACATGAAAATTCACTCCTAACAGATGCCCCCCAAGTTTTGTCTTTCGACGGCTTACGGAGAGAGGCAAAACTTCGACAGTCCACAATCTTGATGCCATCAATCCTCCTGAACAACGAATTCATTCTTCAACTCCTCAACAAACTCCAATTCTCAGACACATCTTCCACCTCTTCCGACAGACTAATTTTCTGTCAGAGACTGGTCATCGGAGTTCATCAAGATCTGCCCATTTTTTTTTTTTAAATTGACAGGGCAAGATTCGAGTGATTATCAAGCTGTCAAGTTTATGCAAGTGCTTAAATCCCTTTTCAAACATCCACTTGACATCCTATGTTCAGATTCAGTCGTCCGTTCGACTATGACCAATCTTCTCCAACAACTCAATCTAATCAAGAACGTTCTGCCAACTTCAAGCATGGTCACTTTGGCTTCTGCCCAAGACTTCTTTGATGGTCATGAAGGCCACAAGAGAACAAGAGATTCATGTCATTGTTGACGATGTCAAAGCTGACTTGGCAGTAGACAAAGAGATTGTTGACTTAGAAGTTGCTTTAACTCAAGCCAAAGAGAAAAAACTTCAACTTGCACAACCTCTGTCTGCCAGCAAAGAAAAGGTTAATCAAATTTATTGATGAATCTAAAAGTCAGGGGTGACTGCCAGGACAATTGTCAACATTCTAATAGCCATGCAATCTAAATATCTGGCAGTCAAGGCTGACAGAGAGGCTCTGGAGAAGGCTTAGGAAGAAATCAGAAATTTTCAATCTTAGTTTAGTTGGCATTTTTTTTTTTTTTTGTGTATGTCAACTGAACATCTTTTTAACTTATCTTTTTGAATGCTCATAATTCGACACACATATGTGTATGCCAACCGTCAGTTTCCAGTCTGCTCTCTTAGGAATAAGTTAGCTTAAACTGACAGGATGTACTTTTGACAATGTAAAATCGTATTGCCAAATCAATGAACAAAACTTATGTTCTCTCTTTTATTGTCAATTTTTACTTCTAACATTGTCAGTTTATATTCGTTCAAATACTTGCCATTAATTGACTTGATTATCAAGTCAGTATTAACATTGACAAGCGCATAGGCATTTCCAGAAAATACTTTATCAATTCTAAATGGTCCTTCCCATTTAGGTGACCATTTCCCATATTCTCGACAACTTTTATCCATGGGCAATATGACTTTCCAGACTAAATCATCTACCTTGAATGCTTTGAACTTAACTCGGCTATCATAAAATCTTGCAATTCTTTCTTTTTGCCGAATCAAATTCTCCAACGCAATCAATCTGTCATCACTTAATTCATTCAATTCGTCTAGCATTGCATCCCAATACTGGTCAGTAGGCAGGTCATTTTGCCTTTGAATGCGAGTGGATTGGAGATTGATTTCAACAGGTAGTACAGGATCGTGCCCATACGTTAATCGATATGGGGACGTTCCTGTCGATTGTCTAGGTGAATTTCTATATGCCCATAATATTTGATCAAGGGTATTATGTCAATTCTTAGGTTGTCGGCCCACATGCTTTTTAATAAGATTAATAATGATCTTATTTATGGCCTCAACTTGGCCATTTACTTGTGCATAATATGGTGTAGATGTGAGCATTTTTATATGCCTGGAACTAGCATATTCCACAACTTTCTTGCCGACAAATACTGACCCTTGATCTGTTGTCAAAGTCTGGGGTATGCCAAACCGACAGATGATGTGATTCTCAATGAAATCAATTACGTCTTGTTGGGTGACTATTTTGAGGCAAATTGCTTCTACCCATTTGGTAAAATAGTCAACCCCAACTAAAATGAACTGATGTCCTTTTGACGAAGAAGGGTGTATCTGGCCAATTAAATCTAAAGCCCATCCTCTAAATGGCCAAGGCTTGATAATAGAATGCAGCTCGCCAGCCGGCACATTTTGTATATGTCCATGTTTTTGACATTGTTCACAAGATTTGGCAAATAAAATACAATCTTTAACCATAGTTGGCCAATAATACAAACTTCTTTGTAGAACCCATTTCATTTTATCACCTGCCTGATGTGCTCCACATATGCCCTCATGGACTTCTGATAGAACCAAATAAGCATCTTGCTCATTCAGGCACTTGTGTAGAGTCCCGTCAACAAATTTTCTGTATAACAGTCCTCCTTGCATCGTGTAATTCAATGCCTTATACTTTGTTTTTCTATCTACATTCTGACTTGGATTTTCCAAATACTCGATTATTGGCAACCTCCAGTCATTAGGCAGAATCACATCATTAACTAAAATATCTCTTTCTTCTAATGGATACAGCAATTCTCTGATTTCCATTAGTGTCGACAGAGTCTTTTGAGATATTTTATATCCTGAGGCTATCTGAGCCAACTCATTAGCCTCTTGATTTAAATTTCTGGGAATGTATTGAACAATTACGTCATCAAATTTTTTCATCAATTTGTTAGCTACGATACAATATTCTGACAAATTGTAGCTAACACATTTGTATTCATGTGTGAGTTGTTTGATGACTAATTTAGAATCCCAAAAAATATGCACATTTCGTGCTTTTATTTCTATCAATATTTCTAATCCGACAATCAAAGCTTCATATTCAGCTTCGTTGTTGGAACATGGATATTTAAGTTCAAACATGAACTTTGTAGGAATTCCTTGTGGGGTCACAATTAGGATTCCTATTCCACTACCTCCTTGATGCCTTGATCCGTCAAAATAGAGTTTCCAAGGTCGTATACTGACAACATTTATTTCTGGTACATCCAGTCCTGGATGGTCTACCAAAAAGTCAGCTATTGCTTGTCCTTTGACAGCTTTAGCTGGCATGTATTGCAAAGAATACTCTGATAAAGCAATGGTCCATTTACCAATTCGTCCATTAAGGATTAGTTTCGACAACATATACTTTATTACATCAGTCTTGGAAATAACTAATACGTGACATGGCATCATATAATATTTGAGTTTTGTACAAGAAAAATATAATGCTAGACATAACTTCTCTATTTCACTATATCTTCCCTCAGCATCGTTTAGGACTCTACTTAGATAATATACAGCCCTTTCAACATTGTCATCATCATCCTGGGCTAATAAACATCCTATAGTGTCCTCTGATGCTGATATGTACAACTTCAACGGTCGACGGGGCACTGCAGGCATCATGACCGGTGGACTGACTAGATATCTTGATCCGGTCAAAAGCCTCTTGGTGACAAGGTTCCCAAATGAAGCTTTGTTCTGATTTCAACTTGACCAGTGGTGCAAATACTCTTGTCCTTCCTGACAGATTTGATATGAATCTTCTGAGAAAGTTAACCTTCCCTAAGAAGGATTGTAGCTCTTTCTTATTTGTCGGCGCGGAGGCTTCCATGACTGCTTTGGCTTTATTCTTGTCTACCTCGATTCCTTTCTTGTGGACCAGGAATCCTAAGAATTTTGCAGCCGACACTCCGAAACTACACTTCTCTGGATTCATTTTGAGATTATGCTTTCTCATTCTCTCGAATCCTTGCCTTAGATGCTCCAAATGGTCATCTTTGGTCTTGGACTTAACGACCACATAATCAATATATACTTCTACAAATTTTCCAATAACATCATGGAAAATTGTATTCATTGCTCGTTGATAGGTGGCCCCTGCATTCTTTAAACCGAAAGGCATGACAATCCATTCATATGTCCCAATTGCTCCTGGACATTTGAAGGCAGTTTTCGACACATCTTCTTCGGCTATAAAGATTTGATTATATCCTGCATGGCCATCCATACAACTTAAAATCTCATTTCCTGATGCTGAGTTGACAAGCATGTCGGCTATAGGCATCGGATATTCATCTTTGGGGGTAGCCATATTCAAATTTCTGAAATCTATGCATACCCTCATCTTGCCATTCTTTTTAATAACGGGGACTACATTAGAAAGCCAATCGACATACCTGGTCGTCCGAATGAATTTTGCTTTAAGCAGTCTTTGTACCTCCTCTTTGATTTTATGCACCACTTCTGGAGCAAACCTTCTACTTGCTTGCTTAACAGGTTTGTAATCCTCCCTAAGTGGCAGCCGATGTTCGACAAGATCCCTGCTTAAACCAGGCATTTCGTCATAGTCCCATGCAAAGCAATCTTTGTACTCTGCTATTAATCCGACAAGTTTTCGTTTGTAATCCTCTGGCAGAAAAGCACTGACAAAAATGGGCCTTTTCTTTTCTTCTGTCCCCAAATTTATTTCTTCCAGAGGATCCTCTACTTCCACATTTTGTTTGACTTCGGCTCCTCTTTCAAAACCCAAAGGGCCGTCGTCAATTATACAATCCGTCAATACACTCTCTTGAGTGTGTACTTCTCTGTCGGTCAGATAGGCCGACAATCTTCTCAAGTGGGTCTCAATACTCATTATTGGATTCTGGCCGAGTCTTGTCGGCCTTGTCCTGTATTGTAACTCCAAACTGGCTAAGAAGGCTTGCTTCCAACGTATCCTTGTTAATAACCCCTTCAATGGCAGTTATCGGCTTCACATTTGGAGAATACACCCGGAAGTCAACATGTGATTGCTGAGCATAGCAAGCACTGTCATCTGCCTCTACAATCTCCACTTGATCTTGTTCATTCCATAAAATCACCTTTTGATGTACCGTTGATGGAACTGCCCCTACAGCGTGGATCCAATCCCTGCCAAGCAAAATGTTGTAGCTTGACTTGGCTGGAATTATGACGAACAACGTCATTCTTTCGACAATGCCAATTTGTATGTTTAATAAAGTGACACCATCCGACGGTGATGTTTTGCCACTGAAATCAGTGACAACTATATCAGTTGGGATTAGATCTGACTGATCCTTTCCTAATTTTTTAAACATCGCTCTAGGCATTAAGTTTACAGCAGCGCCTCCGTCAATTAAGACCCTATTGGTGGGTCTTCCATCAATTATAGCCTTCACATGTAAAGGCCTTAAATGATTTTTCTGTTCGTCGGTAGGTTTCTCCAACTGGGCCACGTTGTCGAATACAGTAACTAAATTTTCTTGAACACACATCCAGTGGTCACTTGGGTCTCCTGCATTGTTGACGACATCATCCGTCGTCATCAGAGGGATCAAACTCAAAATATCCTTCGTATTCTGCCGGGATGAAAGAAATCAAACCTATCTTCATTCTCATTCCAGGCTCCAGTATAATTTCATTGTCTGGATCCTCATCCAGGAATGCACCTCCGACTGTTCTGCCGTGATTTCTTTTTAAATCACTCTCGTCATCTGACCCTGACCTATCTGACAAAGGCCGGGTAATTCCTGCGCCACGGTTGTCTAATGCTTCCATGATGTCGGCCCAATCCTCATTCTGGCCGTCCATGTCCATGGCTCCACTGACGTTTATGTCATCATTCGGATCATTCAATGCTTCAATGACAGCATCAAATGACAACTCCTCTTTGGTTAAATCGCATTCAGGCTTGAACGTAGTCAGTTGTTGCTCTTCTATTCTGGCCTCAACTTTCTTCTCGAGCCCCACAACCTTCTCCATTTCTGTCAGCCCGACAGGCCATTTGCCTCTTGGTTTTAATGGTGAGGATGCTTGGCCTGAAGTCTTCTTTTCTATGAAAACCTGGGATGCAGGTTTACTTTGCTTGGTCTGATTACTGGGTTTCTTGACATCAGCTTCCATGGGGTGATTTACTACTACGCTCTTCAACTTGGTATCTCCCCTCTTATCAACTTTGTTGTCAGTTGTAGCAACCAAACAACCAGCATCGTGGGTAGGCATCTCTTTTATAATGACGCCTCCCTGTTTGGCAAGTTTCTTTTTGAGCCTGTCGGAGTCTCTGTAGCCTCCTCTTTTGGCTTTTAGAAATAGCCAATTGAGTTGAGGGTCCTGAAAGACCAGGCCCTGCCATCTGAGCATTTTGAGCCAGTTGGCCCTTTCGGTAATTTTCATTCCAAAAGGGTGGTCCCCGTTCATTGACCTTACTTCTCCGAGTCCATGTCTGTTTTTGCAATCTTGGGTACTGTGTCATGGCTGAATTCCTCACCCATTGATCCACCATTACGTTGGATGAGGGTGTCCTTGTCTTGACAGGATTAAATCTGCCACTGATAGAGTTACCTACTGTTGATCCTCTGATTGGTTCTTCAAGCAAACCCCCAGTGTTGTGCTGTCCAAATTTTGACTGGTGCGTATGTTGCTGACGGCTATTTGTCTGTCTTACTGCTGATCCTCTGGTTGGATCAAGCCAGCCTCCAGTGTTGTACTGTTCGGATCTTGACTGGTGCATGTGTTGCTGACGGTTATTTGCCTGTCTATTTACAGCGGATGCAGCACTCCTCTGTACACTGTTGGACCCAGCATGGCTATTTGGGTGCGAAAACCTGCTCTGGTTATCTTGTGGACGATGCGATGGTGGTTTCTGCCCCACTAGCTTTCTTGGCGGCTACTTCATCGTAAAACGCTTCACATCTTGGGCAAACTTTAATTATGCCCCCATCTTTCTTTCGTGTCATATAGTCAATAAGTGGCTCTCCTGGCTTCGGATAAACATCAAATGGATCTGACAAATCCATTTGGATATTCTGTCCGGCCGTGATGTTGACCATGCCTACTCCCATAGGGACTTGGCGGTCTGCTTTGTTAGCTTCAGGACCGAAGGGTTCTGTATCAATCTTCATTTCCGGTCGCTTGTCTGAAAATTTCAACCTTCCGTCTGTCAAACCTTTTTGAATGATATCCCTGAAATGCATACAGTCGTTTGTCACATGACCAAAAGTATTATGATATTTACAATATTTCCGATCTTTAATTTCATGGGCTTTCAAGAGCCTATGATCATCTGACAATTTTAATTGCTTATCTCTAAGTAATATGTCAAATATTTGATCGGCCTTGGTCACGTCAAATGTGTATACTTTCTTATTAATGAAAGGGATTCTTTCTTTGGCCCTTGCGGGCTTCAAAGCTTGACATATATAAGGTGGACCATTTTTTAGTTCGACATAATCTACCTCATACTCTTCAGAATCATTACTCTCCTCATCGGATTCATTGCATCCGACAAAATTAACCCTTTCCCTCTTAAGGAATCTCTTTTGCTTAAAAATCATCTCAGCTCTTAATGGTTCAATATGTCGAACCTTGTCCCCTAACTGGGCAATATCTATCAAATGTTGGTTAACCAGTTTCTTTCTGATATGGTAATCCAGACCGCCGGCAACAATTTTCACTATTCCTGCCTCTGGAATAGGGGTGAAACACCGACTCCTCATTTGACGGAATCGAGCTAGGTAGTCGTCAACAGATTTGTTATTCATTCTCTTAATTCCAAATAAATCTGTCAACCCTATTTTCAAGTCTCCCCTAAAGAATTGGTCATGGAAACCTCTTTCCAATTGATTCCAAGAGTGGATTGAATTAGGCCTTAGGGTTGAAAACCAAGAAAAAACATTCTTAGTTAACGAACTAGGGAGGAACTTCATTTTTAATCCTTCCTCCAAGGCCAAGTCTCCTAACTCGATGGTATATCGGGCAATATGCTCGACTGTCGACTCTCCACTTTCTCCTGAGAATTTCGACAACTTGGGTATTTTATATCCTCGAGGCATTTCTGCCTGTTGGACCCAATCAGGAAATGCTGATGCAAAAAATGGTTGGTTGGCATAACCAATGTTAAAACCAAACCTATTTAATGCTTGTTCAACAACTTGGTTGACATTTTGATTTAGAACATTCTGACGGAATGCTCCAACATCACCCTGGTTTAGGATCAAATCCTCGTCTTCCTCTGGTCGCAGAATATGTACATTTCCACGTCTCAAAGGAATCCGATGATGAGGCTGTTGCCGCTCGTCATCTTGTTCAACTCCATCAAGTTGTGGTTCTACTTGTGGCTGATTAATCCTGTTGACATTTGCATTGAGATTTCTACCAGTATTTTGGTTTTCGCCTGGGGTTACAACACCCAAGGCTCTATTTAACCGACGTATCTCATTTGTCAATGCTAAACATGCATTGTTTGTGCTTTCCATTAATGGCGTAATTACTGTACTCATTTGTTGAGTAAATGTATTCACCATGTCATGGTTACTAGAATCGATCTGTTGTCGGACATTGGCTAAGGTAGCCTCCGACAGACCAACAATACTTTGTGGGAGTTGTCTCAATGGGGAAATATATGGCCTTTCTACCGGTTGTTCATGTCGAGAATGGGTAATTATCATGGACCCCGTTATTCCATTCGCATGACTGGGAATTTGCCCCCCAGTCGATGGCCCTGCCTGTCCAGATGTATGGGCAACCATCGTCATTCCATTTGGATATGGTATGTATGCAAATGGAGTATTTGGGTTGACGGTTGTTGACCCATAAGGCATCCCATACAAAGGTTGTGAGAGAGGCTGTGTAGTCCCTCTTGGATTTGAACTCACAACACTTCGTGACGACAATCCAGTAGTTGATGTATTTATTTGTTGTAACAAATAAATTTGTATGTCAAATTCCTGACACTATACGAGTTACTCTAAACTCGTCCCACCGGGCGTGCCAATTTGTTGACGCTGGTTTTTGGTAGGTGTCCAAAATCCTTTTGTCACAAATAATTTAAGATCAGACGAGTGTAGGGACGGACGAGTTATGCGGTAATCTCGTAAGGATGGGTATGTTTGTCTGCCAAGTATGAATTTGACAAATCAGTCAAATCTAGTAAATACTGGCAAGGACTTAGTGTTAAGATGAGATGTACAGAATATTGCCAATAGTGAAAGTTGACAACATTCAAAGCATGAAAACGAACTCAAATGGTCTGAAAAACCACTTGATTGATAAAAGATGCGAAATGCATGGATTTAAATAAAAACATGTAAAGAAACTGAAAGTTAAGGGAAAACATTTAAATGACATAAAAATAGAGGAAAGCATGTAAAATGCAGAAAATTAGAAGAAAGTAAATAAAGAACATGAAATTAAAGGAAAGCAATAAACAACAGGAAATTTAAAGGAAAGCATGTAAGTTGCAGGAAAATAATTGAAAGCTTGTAAATGACAATGAAAAATAAATGACAGTAAATTAAAGGAAGAAAGCAAATAAAGAAAAGTATTTAAACGATTGAAAACTAAAAGAAAGCATTTAAAGTGCAGAAAATTAAAAGAAAGCAAGTGAAAGACATGAAAGATAAATTGCAAGAGATGTAAATTGTAGAAAAGTAAATACATGAAATGAACCAATACTGTATTGAAATTGAACATTGCATTAATGATAAAAGGGTGGAAGGAATACTTGAGTTAATCCGTCAGTCTGCTGTGTGATCGAGACATGTAGGATGTTTCAAGTTCCAACCCTTATTACATCGTAGAATCTAGTATTTATAGAAAAAGTAAATAACTTCCTAAAGGTAACTTCCTAACTATTTTCTACCTAAAGGTTTACCTATTCAATTCAAACTATTGACAAGTAAACTTCCCAATCTTTGAACCGCGCACTTCCCATCGTGAGCCCACCTCCCGTGACACTCCACAAAAGGGAATACCTCAAATGCACCCAATAATCGAATTTACAACGCCACCCTTGCATGTCAACAAGAACCTTTCAACTCCCCAAATAACTTCTCCATCCTTCACTTTGAACTTGGTCAATTTTCCTCTCTTCAATGCAACTCTCGTCTACTTTGGGAATTCCTTATGAATTTGACAATCTTGCTTTTGACCAATTTTTCTGTCAACTTTCCGTCTGTCAACTTAGTACTTGTCAACTTTCTTGACAACTTTCCGTCTGTCAACTTAGTACTTGTCAAATTGCTTGACAACTTTCCGTCTGTCAACTTAGTATTTGTCAACTTTCTGTCTGTCAACTTTCTTTTAGCCAAACCAGTATATACCAATTTTGGGACTTCTTCTCAATTTTCATGGACCCTCTTTCTGCCTGTCTGACGAAAACTCACATGAAAATTCACTCCTAACATGTTCATAAGTTTTAAGGCCTTCAATGAAACTTACTTGCCAAACAAGGTTGGAGAATTATATCCCAACCAAATTCTCTCCTCTCACAGTGTCTCAAAGCTAAGTACTTTTCAAGATAAAATTTTCTTCATGCAATAGAAGGCTGGTTTTATGGTGCACCCTAAAAAATGAGGTGCACCCGTGGTGCCTAATATTTGTATGACCTGTTACCTATTGAGATAGTTATATGAAAATGTCATTATTTAATTATAAGTACATGATAATATAATAATATTTATGCTAAGAGGAGTCTTAATTTTGCATATTTGCGTTTCAACCCTCATTGCATATTCTTGTTATCATTTCCCCAAACCTCAAATGCCTAACCCCCAATTCAATCCCTGCTTCCATTGCAATAGAGGATCAAAGGAAGACATTGAGACATGATGGGTGGAGAAAATCGAGGATATTAATGTGAGAATGCCTAGAAATTTTCAAGGTAGAATTCATAGTTGTCATCTTGGTGTCACCACGTAGAATTTTGTGCTTTTCAAAATGATTTTTTTTTTTTTTTTGCAAAATTGATCAAAAGCCAGTTCATATTTTAGTCTAAAAACCTTGAAATAAGGACCAAACTTTGTCAACGCCCATTTTTTATTTCATCAAAAAACCACAAAACAAGGAACAAAATTGAAACTTGAAATTAAAAAAAAAACTTTCTTTGAAATCTTGGGTTTATAGGTCTGTTGACACCCCAGAGGATGTGGGAGAAGAAAGTGAAGAGAAGAAAGAAGTAGGGAATCAAATGAGCAAGGAAATATCAGCAACGAGAGAGTATTACTTGTTGATGTGGGGATCGATTCTGGCGGATCTGTGGAGGAGGGAGACAATGTGTTGTCAAGCTGAGTCCGTGCAGCATGAGGAAGATCTTCTGGTGCACGTTGGAGGCAGTTCACGGTGGAGGTGTGGGTAGCTGCTTGCAAATATTTACAAAAGGAAAGAAAACACCCAACCAATTTTATTTCAAATTTGGTCCCAAAATTACCCACTATAACTGGCCATTATTGGGCACCATCGGTGTAGCCCAAAAGTATGAAGACCACCATAAAGGTAGCCACAATAGAAAGCTATTGTCTTAGCTACACTTGGGGAAGCATACAATATGCTTCATGTATCCTTAAGAAAGGTGGAATCTAGAAGGTGGGAAATGGTTCAAAAATCAACGTATGGGAGGATAATTGGCTTCTTCATCAGAATGGACATAAAATTTGGAGTCCTACGACAAATAATTGTCAACTAACTCAAGTTTCTCAGCTTCTAAATGAAGAACTAAACTACTGGGATTCTCAGCTAATCAATGTTACATTTATACCATTCGAGGCAACACATATTCTACAAATCCCCCTTCCATAACAACCTCAAGATGATCTGTTCTTTAGGGGAGGCACTACTGATATGGAATATTCAGTAAAGTCAGTCTACTATACAATGAAGGTATGGGAAAAACAGGAGGTCCTGAACAGTTTGAATCAAGATAATAATTCAGAGACGTGGAAAATTTTGAGGAAACTAAAAGTTCTACCAAAGTAGGCACACCTTTTGTGGAGAATTCTCAATAACAGTGTCATAGTGCAAGCCAGACTTCATTTAAAGGGAGACCAGTGCCTTCTTATCTACCCTCGATGTAAAAGACGTGGAAACCCTTGATCACGTCTTCAGAGATTGTATTTGGGCAACCCAAATATGGTTCTCATCGTTCCTAGGGTTTCGATTTGACAAACAAGGAGAACACTACAAAAAAAGGCCTGATTACCGACGGACAAAAACCGTCGGGAACGCCCAAAAGCTGTCGGTAATGGCGTATTTCCGACGAACTCAAATATGTCGATAATAAGCTCGTCGAAAACCGTTACAGACAGAATTAGGCAATCCATCGATAATTTCCGACGGATATGTCCGTCTGTAACTCGCTTGAAAGGCTAGCCCATACCGACGGAAATGTCTATCGATAATCTGACCAAGGCTTTTCTGTCGGTAACGGGGAACCCAGGTTACCGACGGAATGTCAGTCGGTAAACTTTTAATGATTACCGAGTGACATTTCCGTCGGTAATCTCATTTTATTTTAAATTAAAATTATTTTTATTATTAATTAATTATTTTATTTTATTTTAATTATTAACTTAAGTTTAAATTTAAACTACAAATAAAATTTAAATTTAATTAAAATAAAATTTAAATAAATAAAAACAAAAATACAAATATAATATCGATACATAAATGTTTACAAAATAACCCTACAGCTACAAAACCCTACAACTATAACTATCCTAATCATCATCATCATCATGATAGCCACCATCTTCTTGGCAAAGGGAGAGATCAGGATCTGATGTCAGATGACCATCAGGTTGCGGCTAAGACGACACACTGACATCTTGCTGCTGCTCAGGTGCCTCGGTAGCAGTAGAGGGTTGGCTGGTTTGGAGGACTCCCTGCAGAGCGGTGCGCCTCTCAGGTGGGAGCACCTGGAGCACAACTCCGACCACCTGTGAGAGGGCCTCCATCTGGTGCCTCATGCGCTCGTTCATAGCCTCCTTCGTATCCTGTGAGCTAGAAGATGAAGCCTCCGAATGTGTCAAGCTCGGACCCCCCCCCCCCCCCCCCCTCCATGACGGAAGGCACGAGCTAGACTCCCAGTACCGTAAATTCGCCCCGTCTTGTTCTCGCCAGCCACATCAATCCACACCTGGGTCTGTAGTCTCTTTTCCTCGGCGGGGTCGATCTGGGAAGGATTCGAGGCACCATAGTAGGAGGCAGCCTCAGACACTGAGACACCCATATGTCCCATTAAAGAAAAACCTAATTAATTAAAACTTAATCGCGATATAAAGTTAAGAGTTGTGTATATAAAAACAATGAATTTATAAAAACTTTAAACTTAAAGAACGGAGATATATACATCACACCACACACACACACACGCACACACACACACACACATATGTATATATATGTAATACAAACATACTATGATGGTATACTGTAGAGGGTACCCCATCAGTAGGGTCTCGATCATACAACGATAATATAAAGAAAGTACAGAAAATATCCAAAATAAAAGGACTCAAACCTCGCTACTGTTTCCACATCCCTAGCCCCTCTCAAACGTACAACAAAAATAGGCTCACACTCACAACCTATGTACATCGTATGCACTAGCCTCTACTAACCCTAGTGTGGACGACTAGAGCTACACTGACTCTCTCCGCATGCATATCTATACATCTACTGCCGTGATCTGGATGATCCTGAAGTTGCTGCCCTAATACTACCAGATATACTCCCGCGATGTGGACACTAGAAACGTCACCGATAATGAGCACTGTGGCGAACATGATCTCGGTGAATCACTGGTGCTGGTGTTAAGTCACAAAGTGTTTGACTCATCACGCATCTGACTCACACTCCTGTGGTCCTTGTGTGTTTTGATGAACCCAAACATTAAGCAATCGATTTTACATTGAACCATATGAATATTTCTAATCATCTACTTGAGTTGTGTAGCTAAAGAATTCTATCTTAGCAGACCAAGTCAACAAAAGATTATGAAAGGATCAAAATCTTAAATACAAGCGTTTGACTCAAAGCTGTGAAAGTACAATACGTTTGAAGTCTGATTCACACTGAAGCCTATATCAACATCTCTCAGACTTATCAACAATGAAAAGGAACATCCAGAAGAACTAAATTAAAGTATTCAACTATATCATCTTCACTAGAAACTAAAGAAAAAGGACTTATCCATCCAACAAGTTAATGGAAGGAAGAAAGCATCAAGCAATATTCTGTTAGAAGACTGTTTGTTCTTATTCAAGGCTAAGAAGCCTGAAGTAGTTCACAGTCAAATTCGTGATCAAGTATTCGAAGAATGCAAATACTATTTTCTGAAGGAAGTTGAAAGAAGAAGGATCAAGATTACAAACTATAACAAGATCAAGAAGTCATACTTCAAGAAGCATTTATCTCTCTCAGTATGCATCTAAGCTTCTGACAAAGTCAGAACCACTCTTCTGTCGGAATAACTTGTTTGATTCAAAAGACATTCAAACATCCACAATCTTAGAAGATGAGAAATGCTAAGTCACCTTTGTGTCACTAAAGGACGCGCCAAGGAGAAAAGTTCTCTATGAAGAAATCACTTAATCTCTGATTCAAAAGAAAATATGATTTGAAATATAGTTAATTAAAATTGAAATAAGTTTAATAATATATTTCTTGTCTTCAATCGAAATCAGAAAAAAGAGAAAAAACAAAAGGGCAAGGCTACAGAAAAGCATTCCTTATGTAAGTAAGAGAAAACTACTTTATCTGAGCTTTTCTAAGTGTTGCATAAATAAGGAAAGAATGCTAGGCAAAGCTAGAAAGCATGTCTGCTATACTCTGCTATCAACTAGGAATCCCCAACAGTCTTTAAAGTATTTATTATCAAGTCTGAATGACTATTTTCTGAAAGAACAAAGCTGAAGACATTCGAATGCATCTCAACGGATCTATGTGATCAAGTATAAATAGAAGAAGTCGAAGACTTGAATAAATAGAGTGATACATTGATGAGAAACTAAGAGAAAGCCAATATTTACTCATCAGTGAACAGCTATATTACTCAAGAACAACATTCATCTTTGAACTCAATAGCTAAAAGCATCGACCACTCACATATCTTCTTTTCACTCTGAAAAATTATTTGAAGAAGAACTCATCTGCAACTCACCAAGTTCGAAATTCATATTCACTCTCTGTAGTGTTAAAGATTGGTTGATTTGCTACTGTAACTTTGAAGCTGTGCTTCAAAACATCCTCAAACCTCTCTGAGCCTGAAGAGGCTTGTTTCAAGAATACTTGTTTAAACTGAAGAGACTAGGTGTGCAAACAATACTTGTGATTGAGCTTGGGAGGCTAGTAGTGCAAATAATACTCGTCTGTAACCTTGATCGGTTATAGTGTTAAAAACTTGGTGAAGCCAAGGACTGGATGTAGCCCAAAGTTTGTGGGTGAACCGGGATAAATCTAAGTATACTCTTTCCCTTAATTTTACTTATTATTCAGTTTGTTTAACTGCTTTAGTAACTAACTTGGGTGTGTTAAATAGTTACTGATCAGTTTTTTGAGAAAGGCGTCTGTCTTCAAGCATCTCTCATTTAATGATTTTTTTGGTGCTTCTTAAACTTTGATTTTTGAAAACACTATTCAACCCTCCTTCTAGTGTTGTTTTGTGCCACTTCTATTGGTATCAGAGCTCAGCCTCTGGGTTGAGCACCTAACAGTGTAGAGGAAAAGATTCTGAAGAATGGCAAGTGAGGCAGGTTCAAGCAACAATATGTACAATCAGGGTACATACCTCAGCAAACCACCCATGTTCAATGGAAAGGATTACAAGTACTGGAAAAATAAGATGAAAATGTTCATTGAGTCAACCGACTTGGATCTTTGGGAAATCATATTTCAAGGACCATACAGTCCAACTGATGAAAGTGGAAATGTCATTCCAAGAAGCAGATGGACATCAGATCAAAAAAATATGGTTCAGCTTCACGCCAAAGCAAAATATCTTCTTGTATGTTCTCTTAGAAGGTCTAAATATGACAAAGTTAGTAGCTGTGAAATAGTCAAAGACATTTGGAACAGACTTGAAGAACTATATGATGAAGATGCTGTTGTCAAAGAAACATCTGAAGAAAGATCAATCAACAATGTTGACAAGCTTCCATCATCAAGTACACCAAAAGATCAACATTCTCAAAATGATGATGAAGATGAGGAAATTTCTGAGGCCAAAAGAAAAATGAGAAGATTCTAGAACATAATAAGGGCTAAGAAAGCATCAATTAGAACAGCTAGTGATAAGATGCCTCCACTCCAAAAGATGATCACTTGGGAAGATCTGGACAAGGAATCAGATGATGAGTTTAAATGTCTACTTGGAGACACTGACTTAGATTATTAGGTAAATTCTGAATTTGACGATTTACAAGATGCCTATCATGAATTTCTCAGTGAATCCAGCTGTATTCTTGATAGGTTTAAAGAACTTAAGAAAAATTATGTGAAGCTCACTAAGGAGCATGAACAGAAAAATCTTGAGGTTGATGAACTAATCAAAGAAAACAGAAAGCTTAAGGCAGAAATGCTTAGAGCTGAGATCATTACTGAAACATCACCCTCTGAAGAAGTTTTAAAACTTCAACAGAAAGTGGAAGAGCTCCTAATGATCTTGCAAGATTTGTCAATGGCAAGAAAAACCTGATGAAACTTCTCGAAAATCAAAGGTCTAGCTTTGACAAAACTGGTATAGGATACATTGAAGAGAATCCTGATAAAGTATCTAATAAACTCTCAGATAACTTGAAAGTTTCTATTAAATCTTCTTTTGAATTATCATGTATATTTTGTGGCAAATCTGGACATATCACATCCAAGTGCTTTCACAAGAGAAAAGCTAAGTCTTCACAAGCTAAAACTACTAATGGGAAATGACCCAAAAAGGTATGGGTACCAAAACACCTTATAATTCCTCTTGCAGATTTATTGAGTAGAACAAAGAGGACTCCCATGATAGAAGTTGGAAAATGGACTCTCATTGCTGTCAATCACAAAAGAGTGTATATTCCAAAGCCTCCAATTTAAGCAAGAACATCTCAAAAAATAGAGACAACAAAATAGGTCAGTGATTTATTGAGGTAAATCACTTACAAGTAACTATTTAAAGTCTTATCTTAAGATTTTTATGTGTGAATATTTGCATGATGTGTCTATAGTTTAAGACCCGTTGATCTATTCGGAATCGTGATACGCCGAACGGGTTTATCGAAACTTGCTCAGGAAGTTTTCGTTTTCTCCCTGACCACTCCTTCTCTCTTTCTGTCTTCTGCTCGAATTTGGACGAAAATGGTAACTTAAGTTACCAATTAATCTTAACTTTTCATTTTTATTATTTTTTCTGATTTTTGCAGGTAGTGCTCGAGCGTGGCAACGCCCAGCGCTCCAGCACTCGGACGCTCGAGCGCCCCTATTCAAACGCTCAAGCGTTGATGCTGAGTCAAGACTTCGTCGCAAAGTCTTCTTGACACGCGTGTCCTACCACTGCCACCTGTTGACACGTGGCCTGACTCCGTGGACGCTCAAGCATTGCCCCATGCACGCTCGAGTGTTCCAACCTGCTCCAAAACCCTAATTTTACATTCTCATCCGATTCGAAGCTGATTGATCGCGTACTTTTCATCCAAGGTTCAATATACTTAAACATTCAAATTAGACACATAAACATGCCTCTTAAATACATAAACAAGGTTCCAAAACAAGGATGTTACAGACGCTACCTGACTAAACCTGACAGTGAAACAAGTAGCGATGATATTATTGCATGATGGAGTGTGAAACAACCTTAGAGGCCGCTTTCGATGGGATCAACCTGACATGTCTATAATTTTAAAAGATCAACAATATGACAAACAACAAATTTATTGAATAACAAAAATAGTAATTCTTATAAAACATTAAATTAAAAAATACTTACGCTCCACTAACAAGCCGGATCCATGGTTGCTCCTCAGGTGCCGGAATTATAGCCCACTCCGGCACATCCTCCGGTGCGGCCGATTGCTGCATAGACGATGATGTGCCATGATCGACGTGGGGCACCAATGATGAGGATGGAATGATTGGGTCCGGATGTGGCGTCATCCCGGGAGTAGGCATAAATGACAATCTTGGCTGTGTGACAGGCGCAACAGATGATGGTGGTGGTGGTGGAGGATTTGGTGGGGGTACAGTGGGGGGTGGCAAGTAGCTGACAAGTGATCGTCGTGGATAGAATCGAGTGGGTAAGGTATGGGTCGTGGATGGTGTAGTGTGGGTCTAGGAGGGTGTAGAATGTAGGGGTCAGGGTGGGTACACCAGGGGTCTGGATGGGTGCAGCTGTGATGGGGGTGGGTGCGGAAGAAGAAGCAATAGCAGCTAGCTTGAGGTCCTTGATGATATATCGTGGGCTTAGCCTTCCCTTTATCACCCCTAGACGGTGGGGGCGGGGCGGTTGTCCTCCTGATGCTGACATATCTATTTTTATAGGACAATTATGAATCAATGTAATAAAAACACTAAATCAAACTATATCTAACAAGTAATCAAAATATACATATAATCAATAATATCTAACATAAAATTTGTCAAGTCTTACATTTAATCCCATAAGCAAATATTTAAAATACAATAAAAGTACTTAACAGTAAAGTTCCTATTCAGACTCGGTATCGTCATCAGATTCTAAATCCGACTCTTCATCTTCTTCCATTGAGTCATCACTTTTGATTTCTTCCTCTGATGATGCATGCAGCGATGATTGATTACCAATGAAAGGAATTGTATCGAACCGAAATTTCATCAACTATTTAACATATGATAATCAACGAGTAATTAGTATAGTAGAGGAGAAAAAGTTTCTTTCCAAACTGTCCCAATTGGACAATTAGAGATTTAATAAAAAGAGTGGTACCATGACCACAAGTACACATGCTCAATAATATCAAAGCTCAAACGGGTAACTAAGGTTTTTCTCAAGGACGTATTAATTATACTCTAAAATAAAATAAAACTTTAAGTAACAAGGATAATTTGCATAAAGTTTGACATTTTTAGCAAACAATTAAGCATATAATTAAGCAACCGTCATAAACAAAGCATTACCAAAAAACAATCACTTACTATAATCAAAATTTATTAAATTATTTGCCAATCTTTTGATTAAATCATTAATTTTTTATATTATTTTTATTATCCAATCATTTTTTGTTTAATTAATTAATCTAATTTTAGTGTTATGTAATTATTTAGTTATTTACATATTTAATTTTACTATTTTTGAATAAAATTAATTATACTTAGATATTTTACTATTTTCGTATTCAATTTTGTCATGAGTCCCGATGCCTTTTATTTATTTTTTAAATTATTTTAAACTATTCAATCGTGTTTTTAATTATTTATTCAATATAATTTCATTGTTATGTAAATATTTTAAACGATTTCGTCGTCCACGCTTCCCAATGCGCATTAGCGGATATCCTCGATTTGCCATGCGCAACAATTCACTTATTTGTGAGATGAATGATTTAATTAACTTCTTAATTAATTACGCATTATTTTTTAATTATTTAAATAATTAATTCAACCTTTTGTTAACCATTAAATACTTAATTAAATATTCTAGATCGCGCTTAATCTATCAACAAGAGCTATTGGCGAATATGCTCATCACAACTGCAGGTATATATGGGAGGAAAAAGATTTTACCCATTCTCTAATCCTATCTACATTAAATCATATCAACGCTATATTTTGTCCTTATGATTCTATTTTATTAAGCACGTAAATTTATTAATTTTATTATGCATTTAGCAGAAACAACACATACCACATTTAAACACAAAATTTCAAAATTGATTTGTAATCAGAAACAATAATTAATTGACAAAAAACACACAACTTAATAACTTTACACACCATCGACAGATATATAAATAAATACATGCACGTAATACAACTAAAGTCCTTCATTCACTAACATAAAATATACAAACCAAAATAGTTAAACACCAAAAACAGCACATGTTGTTCAGAAAAAGAATTATAACAACACAAACAACAGGAACAAAATGGCATAAAAAAATCAATGTACCGCGAATGCAGTGTGACTGGTGGTTGTTGCCGGAGGAAGCTGGTGGCTCTAAAGCAAGATATGCAAAAACAAAATCTATTACACTCCAAAACAAAAATCAGAAAAAAGAGAAAAATCAAAAAAAAAAATACAAAGTAAGGAATCCATACCTGAGAGCTGGTGGTGGTGGCGCTGTGGTGACTGTGGCAGAGATGGAAGAGGGGAAGGAGAAAGGGAGGCTTGGTGGTGACAGAGAAAGGGACAGAGGTGCATGGTGATGACGCGGTGGAGGGCACGGAGGAGGGACAATGGTGGTGGTGCTCGGTCGTGATGCGGAGGTGTGACACCCTCTACTCCGCATATTATTTATAAAACATTTACTTAAAAGAGGTAATATAAAAACATGCATTTATTTAATTGAAATAAAGTCTGGGTAAACAGGTACCACATTGTAACATCACATCAACGCAGAAAGAAACATAGTTTTAAAAGGTAAAACATAAACAACGTATAAACATAACCCAACCCCGATGTCACATACAGAGCTGGTATTGTTAGACTCAATGACTTAGAGATTTTGATATATGACAAATACAACTTAATGTGTATGCAAGAGTTTTAGTATCAAATAGAAAAGACAAGTATAAAGCAGTGATCAACAAGTTCAGTGAGCAATTAAAGGAGAATATTCAAGGAAGAACTTGAAGAAATCAAAAGAACTTGAAGAAATCAAAGAGCAAAGACAAGGATCAAGGAATCATCAAGACAAGATCTTAACGGAGAAATTTAGAGTTAAGTCTTAGATGATTTGTAAGAGAAAGAAATATCTTAGTCACAAAAAGCTCAATTAAAAAGATGCATGAAGAAAATCAAATTTCATAACCTGCATTAAAAGGAATAAGTTTTCGTTAATGAAAATAATTTTTGGAAATAAGAAGTACTCGTCCAAAGCGCTCGTCCAACACTGAAGTAATACAAGCGCTCGTCCACTAAAGTGACAGAAGTGCTTGTCCACTAAAGTGACAGAAGCGCTCGTCCAATAAAGTGACAAAAGTGTTCGTCCACTAAAGTGATAGAAGTGCTCATCCACTAAAGTGATAGAAGCGCTCGTCCACACAAGTCTTTGGACTTGCTAAGATCTTAATGAGAAGATTCGTCCAATGACGTGGCATATGGAGCTCGGCTACTAGCCCGTCCGAATGTAAAATCTCAATGGCTAGATGGACGCGAATTCTATAAGAACTATCAGAATCTTATTTCAAGAACCAGAATCAAGAAAACAAATTCTGTTAATCAGATCCAAATCTGTTTTGATTGATCCCAACGACTATACCTTGTTTTCTATATAAAGAGGGATCTAAGGAACACGACGAACAACGAATAACATATCGAATAACAATATCATATCGACATACATATCAGTCATCATCTTTCTTGAGCTTACTGTGAAAAGAGTGTTTCATTATCATAAGTGCTTCAATTTGTTTATCTGACTACTGAGAGTTAGTAATCATTTTTTGTTTTACTTTTCGATTGTAAAGAGAGAGGGAGTCTCTCTGAGTGATTAGGGTGAGGTATCCCTATGGAAGAACATTGAGGCTCTTCACAAGAGTGTGGAATCTCGAGGTGAAGGAGTGCTCTGTGGTGTAAAGGTTTTTCAAGCTACCTGGCAAAGCTTGTGTGTTAGTGTGTGAAATCCCACAGGTGGAGTGGGGACTGGATGCAGGTCACAGTGGAGGTCACTGAACTAGGATAAATCTGGTTGTGTTGTATCTCTAAACTCAAACTCCTTTACTTTCTGTTTATGATCAAGAACCTGTGATTTTGATGTTTAAAGTTCAATATAATTTCTATTCTTGATCTGTATAAACTCTATTGAAACCTGAGTTCGATTGTAATCAAGACTGTGTTATCTGCATTCAAAACTGAGTTGATCAAAACCATTCTTGATTGTTGAAACTGAACTAATTACTAAAATTGAAACCTACAAGTTTGTTCTTGATTGTTAATGCTTGTATCTGAAACTTGCATAACTTATTCTTAATCTTTAAAGGTTTAATCAGTTTCTGTATTTTGTTATTACTGAGTTATTGAACCCGAACCTATTCTGAATTAATCTTTCTTATCTTCATCATCTTCGAATTCAAGATTTTATATAAACCCTTCATTGATTTTGTAAAAGATCCTGAGGACACAAATCCGCAACTCTGATTTGAAAAGTTTTGTGAAAAGTTTTTAAGAGGGAAATATTTTAAGAAGACTCAATTCAGCCCCCCCCCCCCCCCCCTCTTGAGTTGTTGAAGCCAAAACAACAGGTATAACCGTTCCAGAATAAAATCATCGGAATACAACTGAAACTAAAACAAACTGTAACTACTAAAACAAACTAAACATCCTAGCTAGATTCGCGGCTCCTCAGAGTCACTCCTTCACTGGTTGCTCACCGTCATCTGCATAAAGAGATACAGGCCAACAACAGAAAAGAGAAACGGGAGTAAGAAATCATGTAAATACAACGGCATGGAAGTAGTTAAGCAAGATGAGCATACATCATAACTTGGCATAGCAATATACAGCATAACATCAACATAATATAATCATATCAACATATCATCTCAACCTACATATGCTATGCGGTGCAACACTACTCCGCTACTCCGTTATGCATGTGGATTCAAACTATCTTAGGAAGGAAACTTCAGAGTTACATATCCACATTGGCCAAAAAGCACCAACGCCAGTAGTCCACCAAACCATGGGTGAACCCCTTGGATAGCCGACGCACCATAACGAGGGAACGCCACCGCAGGGGCGCATGGTTCACCAAACCTTGGGTGAACCATCGAGACTTGGCCAGATCGTCATACTCTAGGACGACCTCCCCTATGTTGAACTTCCTCCACTAACAACTTCAACGTATGAATGCATGAGCACAACAACAAACAAGGCAACCACCTCATTTGCTTGGGTCAATAAGCACCCAAGACTTATCACCAATCATCAATGTCAACATCAACACCTTAACCTTTCTGGGTCAAGGCCCACTTAGCCAAAAAGCACTAAGGTTCAACTTATCAACTCCTCGACTGAAAAGCATCGAGGCCACTTTGATTAAAAACCACCAAATCCTATCAACGTGCGGTAACCCATTGGGCACCGGCTTAACAAACTTATTGTTCTTGTTATTCTTAATTAGCCTTTAATTAAGTTATCTAACTTGCAATCATTTGATTGGTGTATTATTTCATCATTTGGGGATAATTGGGGTAAACACCCCTTTAATTCATTTAATTCACGTTTTGACCAGTAAGGGGAGCACGGACGTGCTCACCCCAGCACGGTCGTGTTGCCTCTTAAGTGGAGCACGGTCGTGCTCACTGTCCTGCACCGTCGTGCTTGATGCGCGGCCATCTTCCAGAATTCAACTGGGAGCACGGGCGTGCTCACTATTCGGCACGGTCGTGCTCCTGGGCCAGTCGTATTGTTCTGGACAGATTCAACTTATGTTCTTGGAGTCAAAACTCCCTAACACTCTCAAATTAGGTCCTGGGGTCCTTTGACTAATCCAATTGGCATAAATCCTCACCTCTCACTAACAGTTCATGACTTATGAAGCATTAGGGAAATTCATCCATTTACCATTACATTAATTAAGAGCCTTATTAAATCAATTAGAGTCTTATTAATCGTTCAACCAACATCATTCATTCAACCAACACTCAGCCAATCCATACATAACAACAACGTAACAGCCATATTCATATCATATACAGACTTAACCAGTTATGCATTATTGGCATACAATATAGGATTACAAACAATAGGCATACCATTAATCAACTAACACTTATGACAATTAACTCATACAACCAGGCAGATCATGGCATCAACAACAGTTTAGGCATAATCATAATCAAACATAACATGACATTAATAACAGTTAACAACAACATATAATGGGGCTATGGGAACCCCACATCTTAGTCTACCCCCTTGCCTAATGAATACACAATCCTTCTCCCCATACCTGGTATGAAGAATCCGGTAGCGATAACTCAAACGGTAGACCAAACGACAACCAACGAGTTTCCCCTTGAGCGGCTCAGTTGACTTCCAAGACTTGTTCAAACAAGAAAATTAACCAATTAGTTCCCAAATCTAAATAATAGAGAGGAAACAAAAAGAGGAGAAACTGTTACCTATACCGGTTTGGCATAGACGAACTAGATGTTCCCACAAGTCTCCAAAGCTCCAACAATGCACTGGAATTAGAGAAAATAGGGAGAAAACTGTTAAGTCTCTAAAATGTATGATGTGCATTTTCCTAAGTTTTGAAGAGAACTAAACATTGGTTAATGATTTAATTAACCTTCATATTGGTTGCTAACCTATCTATCTAGTGTGCAGATTAAAACAGTAAGAATCATCTGTCTGCTCATATAGGTGACTACCTGTCTGGATAAGCGGAAGTCAACCTGTCTGCTGACTAGGATTATTGACTTCTTTCAAGATACGTCTTCAGCCTGTCTCCCCACGAGTTCCTACACTTGTCTGAGATTACTCGTTGAAGAATCAAGGACCAAACAAGCTTTTGTTGGCTGTCCCATCAGAAAGAGACTTGAAGCCTTCTCTCCTACTTAGTCTCACGCTTATCAAGAAAAGTCAGAAGTTACTCTCTCAAGCAACCTCGGATATCAGAACCAAAGACCAGTTAAAGAATGCTTCCAACGTGCTTTATTCCCTAGTACCTCTGGTCCTTGCACGAAAATGGAATTGTACTCAGCAAAGTACAAAAAGCTCTCTGCACAACTCTGATATGGCTGATTCACGATGCATAAAGCCATGATCCTTCAGGTTAGAGTGCAACCAATGTTCCTATTGCATTAATGGCAGCCTAGAACGACTCTATTGCATTTAATGAAGTTCTGCTTGAAGCCAACATCTAAGGGAATGTCTCTAACGGATCTTAAATGCTTTAAGACTATAAATACAGAAGTCATTGAAGATGAAGATATAGAGAACACTCATAGAATTTAAAAGAGTCATTACTCTGCGCATTAATATCTTCATTCTTTCATTCTGTATTCTTCAATCATTTGAAGTTATTACACAGACTTTCCTAAGCTTTATATTTAAACTACTCTATGAGTGTTAGTGAAATATCTGTCTGTCTGTCTGAAGTTGTATTTATTACAAACCAAATTTCTCAAACAAATCTGAGTGAGCCTTAAGAGGCTAGGTGTGCAAAGAATACTTGTCTTGGAGCCTGAAGAGGCTAAGTGTGCAAACAATACTTGTAGTTTGTAACCTGATCAGCTGTAGTGGATAAAACTTGGTGCTGCCAAGGACTGGACGTAGCTCTTTGCTTTGAAGAATGAACCAGGATAAATAACTGTGTCAATCTCTCTTTCCTTATAAACTCTTTAGTTGCTTTAGTTTTCTTATCCGTTTATAAAGTGGTGTGTTTGCCTAAGTCACTTAAAATTTCATCAGGCAGGTCACCTGTCTATCCTGTATCCTTCCACTCGTTAGAACCAAGCTTCTGTATGCGAAAAGTTTTCAACTTTGTTTAAATTCTGATAAACACAAATCAACCCCCCCTTCTCGTGTTTATAGTTGTCTATTTCAATTGGTATCAGAGCTCAGCCTCTGGGTGAGCATCTAAGAGTGTAGAGGTAAAATGTCCTAAAGAATAGACATGACTGCTGGAGCTAGTTCAAGTGGAAGTCACCAGACTAAAGGAGCTTCCCTAACCAGACCTCCTTACTTCAATGGAGAAAACTAAAACTATTGGAAAGATAGATTTCAATGGTTCATTCTATCTACAAACTCTGATCTCTAGGATGTTATTACAGATGGTCCATTCATTCCAAAGAATGATGATGACACTGACAAGCCAAAAGCTCAGTGGACTACTGTAGAAAAGATAAAATGGGAGCTGAACAACAAAGCTTGATATAACATCATTTGTGCTCTCAGTCCTGAGGAGTTTGAGAAGGTAT
This sequence comes from Sophora flavescens, assembly GCA_030762895.1. Lineage (NCBI taxonomy): Eukaryota > Viridiplantae > Streptophyta > Magnoliopsida > Fabales > Fabaceae > Sophora > Sophora flavescens. The sequence continues at coordinate 88,704,314 of CM061066.1, forward strand.
GTGCTTCTGACTCATGCTGACCTGTCTGAACATGAGGATTCTGAGAGTGATGAAGAATTGTCTCTCCTAACCAGGAAGATAAAGCTTATCCTATAGAAAAAGAAGTTCAAGAGGGATAAGCCATTCAGAAGGTTCAACAAGGACAAGAACATCAAAGAATCCACTCCAACAGACAAAAGTCCAATTGTCTTCTATGAGTGCAAGAAGCCTGGTCACATCAAGGCTAAATGTCCTCGACTCAAGAAGGCCCCTTTTAAGAAATTATTCAAGAAGAAGAAGAACGGAATGATGGCTACTTGGGAGGATCTGGAGTCAACATTTTCTGATGAAGAAATAGAGGAAGAAGTCAATCTCTGTTTGATGGCCAACATTGACTCAGACTCAGACAATGAGGTACATCCTGACTATAAGGAATTACTTGATGCCTATGAGGAGTTGCGGGAGGAATCCAATAGCTTATCTAAGGCCTTCAAATCCCTCAAGAGAGAGTATGTAAAGCTCACCAATGAGCATAAAGAGAAATCTCAAGAGTGTGAAAAGCTGGCTAAAGAGAACAGTGAGCTAAAGACTGAAAAGTCTAATTAAGCTATGATCTCAAGTGAAACATCACCATCTGAAGAAGTTGAAAAACTTCAATATAAAGTGGAAGATCTCACTTCTGATCTTGCCAAATTTGTTAATGGTAGAAATAATCTGACTAAGCTACTTGGCTGTCAGAGGCACTCTCTTAACAAAGAAGGTATTGGATATGTCCATCAGACACATAATAAAGTATCAACTAAAGCTTCTACAGTATCTATTAAGTCAATTGTAACCAAATCTACACCTATCTGTGACTTTTGTGGAAAAACCGGACATGTTATGTCCAAGTGTATTCAAAGGAAGAGAAAGAAGTCTTCACGGACTCCTAGAACTAACAGAAAAGGACCCAGAAAAATATGGGTACCTAAAGATCAAATAATTTTTTTTGCAGATGTCCTCAACAGAACAAAGAAAACACCACTGCTGGTATATGGGTAGTGGTTGCTCACGTCATATGACAGGAGAAAGGTCTATGTTCCTAGACCTCCAACTTAAGAAAAGAGGACACGTTGCCTTTAGAGGGAATCAGAAAGGAAAAGTTATAGGAATTGGTACTGTAGGTGGTAAACCACCTCTTCCCTCTATATCTAATGTTCTTATGGTTAAAGGATTAAGACACAATTTACTTAGCATAAGTCAATTATGTGATAGTGGATTTGATGTTTCCTTTACCAAGGATGTATGCATAGTTAAAGACTGTTGTGGCAAAACCCTCTTTTCAGCTAAAAGGCAACAAAATCTTTATAAGATTGAACTGTCTGATCTCTCAAATCAAAGTGTAACTTGACTGATGTCTAAAGAGGATGAGAGATTGTTATGGCATAAGAAACTAGGACATGCTAGTATGAAACTAATTTCTAAATAAAAAAGGAACAACCTTGTGAGAGGATTGCCTGATATTAGTTTTTAAGAAAAATGTCTTATGTGATGCATGTCAGAGAGGTAAACCGATAAAATCAAGTTTCAAATCTAAACACCAAGTATCAACTTCTCGACCTCTTCAGTTGTTACACACGGATCTGTTTGGACCAGTTAGTGTTGCAAGCCTTGCTAGAAGAAAATATGGATTTGTCATAGTTGATGACTATTCTAGATTCACATGGGTACTCTTCCTAACACACAAGGATGAGTCATTTAAGGATTTCTCATTATTCTGCAAAAGAGTACAAAATGAGCAAGGTTTCTATATTTCTACCCTAAGAAGTGATCATGGGGGAGAATTTGAAAATGAGCAGTTTAGACAGTTCCTTGAGGAGAATGGAATCTCTCACAATTTCTCTGCACCTAGAACTCCACAGCAAAATGGAGTGGTTGAGAGAAAGAACAGATCTCTGCAAGAGATGGCTAGATCTATGCTCAATGAAAATAATCTCCCTAAGTACTTCTAGGTAGAAGCTGTAAACACTGCTTGTTATGTACAAAACAGAATACTTATTAGGCCTTTTCTAAAGAAGACACCTTATGAATTGTGGAAAAGAAAAAGCCCCAACATATATTTTCATGATTTTGGATGTGAATGTTTTATTCTGAATAACAAAGATAATCTTGGAAAGTTTGATTCTAAGGTAGATAAAGGTATTTTCTTAGGATATTCTGAAATGTCTAAAGCTTTTAGAGTTTATAATTCAAAAACATGTGTCATTGAAGAATCTATTCATGTTAAATTCAATGATGGACTAAAGACTGATAAAGAACTATCAGATCTAGAAGATGATCTTGCAGGTCTTGATATAAACAAGTCAGAAAGTCAACAACCCGATCTAACCAAAACAGAACCTGTGCTTGAGGATGTTAGACAAGTGGAGCAGACAAGTCGGCAGACGAGTCAACACATACGAGTCAGCAGACAAGTCAAGATATTCATGATGATCTCAAAAGGGATTGGAAGTTCAACACTCATCACCCTAAGGATCTTATTATTGGAAATCCTTCTGAAGGAGTAAGAACTAGATCCACATTAAGAGAATTAAACAATGTGGCTTTTATATCAGAATTGGAGCCAAAACGCATTGAAGAAGCTCTTGAGGATGAAAGCTAGATTCTTGCAATTCAAGAAGAACTCAACCAGTTCACCAGAAATGATGTCTGGACTCTTGTCTCTAAGCCTAAAAACAAATCTATTATTGGACCAAGATGGGTCTTCAGAAACAAATTGGATGAAGATGGTAAAGTTGTCAGAAATAAGGCAAGGTTAGTAGCTCAAGGCTATAACCAACAAGAAGGTATTGATTATACTGAAACCTTTGCACCTGTAGCTAGAATAGAAGGCATACGCATTTTAATGTCATATGTTGCACAACACCAAATCACCCTGTTTCAAATGGATGTAAAAAGTGCTTTTTCTAAATGGTATAATTGAAGGAGAAGTGTATGTTAAACAACCCCCTGGTTTTGAGGATACTGATAAACCAGATCACATTTTCAAACTTAAAAAGGCATTATATGGTTTGAAACAAGCACCTAGAGCATGGTATGATAGGCTTAGTTCCTTTCTCATGCATAATGGTTTTTCTAGAGGACAAGTGGACACTACTCTGTTCAAGAAAAGCTCTAAAGAGAACTTTATTATAGTTCAAATATATGTTGATGATATTATTTTTGGAGCATTGGAGAATTGAAGTTATTCCTTGGCTTACAATTCAAGCAGACAAGTGATGGAATTTACATTCATCAACACAAGTATACCAAGGAAATACTCAAGAAATACAAAATGGAAAATGCTAAGCTCATAAAAACCCCTATGCAACCCAATGCAAAACTAAGCAAAGATGATGAATGTAAAAAGGTAGATCAAAATGTCTACAGAGGTATGATTGGCTCTCTACTGTACTTAACTTCAAGCAAACCTGACATTCAATTTAGTGTTTGTATGTGTGCTAGATTCCAATCTGATCCTAGAGAATCTCATCTTAAGGCCGTTAAAAGAATATTTAGATATTTGCTTGGGACTACTAATCTTTGTTTGTTGTATTTAAGATCAAAAGAATACAGATTAGTGGGATATTGTGATGCTGATTTTGCTGGAGATAGAATAGAAAGAAAAAGCACTAGTGGAGGATGTCACTTCATTGGAGCAAGCTTAGTCTCATGGTCAAGCAAGAGGCAGACAACTATTGCCCTGTCTACTGCTGAAGCAGAATACAATCTCAGCTGCTAGTTGTTGCTCTCAACTCCTATGGGTAAAACATCAACTTGAGGATTACTCTATTTTGAGCATAACATATCTGTATGGTGTGATAATTCTAGCGCTATATGCTTAACTAAAAATCCAGTTCAACATTCTAAGGCTAAGCATATTGAAATCAAACATCATTTTATTAGGGATTATGTTCAAAAAGGCATCTTTGATATCAAGTTTGTTAAAACTGAAAATCAATGGACTAATATTTTCACTAAACCCCTAGCAGAAGAAAGGTTTTTATTTATTAGAGATAATCTAAACATGCATTGTATTGTTGAATGACATGTCTGAGTGTTAACCTATCTGTGCTCTATCACCTGTCTATGCTTACCTGTCTGACTCTACTGAGTCACTATGCTAGAACTCAACAGTTTTGTTGAAATGGTTATTAATTAATTAATGTCATTCCCTTATCTGAAACTAATCATGTGCACAGTAGTTTATATATCTCGAAACCATGTTTTCATTATGTCTTAAGTAGGCACTGTTGTTCCCCATATGAATCATGCCGTTTTGATTTAAAAATTAATTTTTCTCTCTCCTACCTTCATGACTATAAAAGATAATAGATCAAAAAGGATGAACCTTTATGTTTTCAAAAATCCAAAATCTCTGTCTTTTCGTCTTTGAAATACTCTTCTCTCTCGAAACCCTAGAACCGTTTTCTCTCAAAAATGGCATCATCCAAGCGTCTCTCTGCAAAAGAAATCACTGAGAAATACAATCTCAAAGTTACTGAGATTGAGAAGATCATTCCGGGAAAGACTGTTGATCTTCAACAGATGAAGAAGCTAGGTATGGATGTCACTGAAGAGTTGGAGTATTCCAAATGGACTCCTTTCTTCGACATCAAGGAGCTTGTTCACCCTAAGCTCGTTCAAACGTTCTTGGGAAATGTTGTGGTTGTCACCAACCGACTCAACGGAACCAAGATCTTTAAAGCTGAAATGGGGGATAGAACCATTCTCTTCCCCATCAGCTCTCTGGAGCTTGTCACAAAATGTCCGAGAATCGGAGTTGGCTTCACACCCAACTTGGAAGATGAAGTGGGAGTTGACAATGTCAACATTGCCATCTATGGTGTTCCCAAACCTATGAACCCTAAGCCTGTCAACATGGTGGTCAAGTGCAGATTCCTGCAGAAATTGCTGTTGGAGTGCGTGATGCCAAGGAAAGGCTCACGAGACAGTGTGACCAAGATGGACAGATTTGATCTATATCACTTGATCCACAAAATCAAGGTGGACATCAACGACCTCATATATATGTACATGGAGACTCTGATCAAGAGGACTAATGTGCAAACCTATCCTTATGGGATGTTGCTGACAAGGGTCTTCAGGAACAAGTTGTTTGTTCCTAGTGATGTTCACTTTGTGGACATGTCACTGTCCACATACAGGAAGATACTGTCTATGACGGACATCAACGGAATCCCTCTTGCTGATGAGGAGGAAGACATCAAGAAGAAAAAGTAAAAGAAGAAGAAGCCTGCTGTTAAGCATAAGGAGGAAGAACCAGTGGTTTCCACTGATGAGTCAAAAGTCCCCATTTCTGAGAAACTGTTCAAATCATCTGGAAAGGTGGCCAAACAAGACCAAATTCTAGAGTTGCAACCTTTAGTGTCTGAAGATTCTGCTGAGACAGTTGAGCCCTTGAGGTTCAAGCTGAAGAGACCCTCTCCCAAGAGGAAGACTAGTGAAGCTGAGGAATTAGTGGATGTTCCTGCTCATCCCAGAAAGAAGAGGAAGCTGGTGAAGACCTTTGCCAAGGTCATACAAGTTGAGTCTGAGCCTAGAAAAGAGGAAGCATATATTGCTCAGGGGGAGCAGACAGAGCAAGTCCTGGAAGAACCAAAGAAGACTTTCATTTTGGGAATTATTCCAAAAAAGAAAAGATCTGGTTACCCAGTACCTGTAAAAACTGAAGTGCCTGCAGAAGCTAACACTGTAGAAGACCTGTTTGGAGGAGCTCAGACAGTTGTACTCGAGGATGACCAAGTGTCTCCATCTCGCAAGAAGTTGAAGCTATTTGAAAACCAGATGACTCCTTCTTCCCTTTTTCATCAAGGTATCATCACCCCATATGTCTCTTCTCCATCTGCCCTTTTTTTTCAACCTCTCTCTATTGCATATCTTCTTACCTCACCCTCCTCCTCTTTACAAACTCAAAAATCGTCTTTCACCGTCATACCTGATGAATGTCAGTACACAGTTGTTCACAGGGACTCTGCTCCCAAAGAACAGACTGGCATATCATCGAGACTCTTTGTGTCTGATCTGTAATCTCTTTTTTTGCGAGTATCTCACATGTCTCTGTCATTCCTTCTCATCCACCTCATATTCTTAACCCCTATAGAGAACTTTTCTTCTACCCACCTATTATTCTCTTCATTAGAACATTAGCTGGAACTCACTATCCTGCTTCTGTTGTGATGTTACCCCGTATATCTAGGTATTTCTTTATGTTAGTCACAGGATCTAATTCTTTTTTTCTGCCATATTGATTCTTTATTACCTCTCCCTCCCTCTGTTTTAGCTCAAACACCTCTTTCCCCACCTATCCCAATAACCATCACCAGACTGTCTGTGTCTGAGAGACTTTCCTGTGTGTTTCCTTCACTTGATACAGACTTTGTCAGAATCAGTCTTCTCTTCAAATTCGTCTTTCTTCCTTTCTATGCCCTTCAAACTCTCCACGAACTTTTCTTCCCTTCCATAACCTCCCCCTATCTCTACTAAAGTCACCCCCAGTTTTAGCCTTATCCTGACACTCTTCTCTGTCTGTCTCTTCCTCAAGTCTGTCTACAGAAGTCTCCACTTCTCAAACAGTGACCTTACAAGACTTTCATCTGCTTCAAACACAAGTAGAAGACTTAAGAAGACAGCTAGATGAAGAAAGGCGAGCTAGGCTGCTCTTAGAGTAAAGGGTTGCTGCTTTATTTTTGTTACTTAGTTAATCTAGGTAGGTTTTGGTTTCTTTGTATATAGACTACCTTGTACTTGTAAACGTTCATGATGAATAAAATAAATTTCCCCTTTATTTCTTTAATGCTTTCAAAGTTTATTTGTTTTTGCTGTTGACAAAAGGGGCAGAATGGGAGAAATGTGATATATGATATGATCTTAATAAGAAAATAATATATGAACATGATATGATCAAAGTATGTTCTGATGGTTGCTATAATTGCTCACGCAAGTAAGATTGCTCTGATAATTTCAAAGTAAAACAAGTCAAATATATGTGTAACTAAGTTAACTAGAGCATATGATCAAGCCCGTCTGATTAAGAAAATTTCAACCTTTCTGATATATGCTACTTTCATTTGTTGATATTTTGAGGTACATTAAATCATCTCAATGTTTGTCATCATCAAAAAGGGGGAGATTGTTAAGTTTCTAAAATGTCTGATGTGCATTTCCCTAAGTTTTGATGAGAACTAAACATTGGTTAATGATTTAATTAACCTTCATATTGGTTGATAACCTGTCTATCTAGTGTGCAGATTAAAACAGTAAGAATCATCTGTCTGCTCATATAGGTGACCACATGTCTGAATAAGCGAAAGTCAACCTGTCTGCTGACTAGGTGACCGCGCTGTCGCCACACGCCAAAAAGAACGAGCGATTATAAAATAATGTAGTATAGTGCGACAACTCGGATCGTCTCTCAAGGACTCTTTAGGTGTTGTTATTATTAACAGAAAATTAGTAAAAGTTAGAAATGGGGGTTTTGAGATTAAAGCTAAATTAACAAAACAAATCAAAAACAGAGAAAAGAAACAAAGCAGTTTAAGAAATTAGCAAATAAACAAAAGCGATTAACCTACTGTTCTCAGTTTCCCACTATCATTGGTTCATGCAAATCCTAAGCAGATACTAATCCCCTCCCGGTTGTAGCAACAATTAACAAACGAAAACCGCTACTACAGATGTATGTTCCTATTCCCGAAATAACAAACGGGGTTAAGCTCTCATGAACAAACGAACATGAATGAACACACGCGAAATAACAAACGCGATTATATATAGGAACATTACATCACCGAGATGAAACAATACCACACTATATATTACTGAAATAACAAACAGAAACATATAATATGGCATTGAAAAGAGAAAAGCAACTAAACATGGAATACAGAACCTCAAGTGTTAACAGAAACCAATTACAGTAGATTAATCTAGGAGACTAATTCTCCATTACAAAAGTAAAACAATAAACTAAGAGAAAAAACAAAGGACTAACAAGCTCAGAAACTAGCCAAAACTGGCTAATTCTGACTAGTTCTTCATTTCTGCCTAAGACTGCTTATATACACGTTTCTGGAATCCAAGTCCTCGCGAGGCGAAGCACTGCTCGCGAGGCGAATTACATGAAAGGTCTGCAACTCTTTGTCTTCTCGCGAGGCGAGCATAGCTTCGCGAGGCGAACGCTTCAAATTCCCAAACTGCAACGCCTGTGACCTTCCACACGCCCAAACCGTGATCGTCTCTGACTTTTCATGGTTGGATGACTCACGTGGCGAGCCATTTATTCGCGGGGCGAACCAGAGACTTTGCATTTTCTTGGAACAGTCGACCCGGGTCGCGAGGCGAGCAGCCTTCTCGCGGGGCGAGAAACTCCAGAATTATTCCTTTTTATTTACCTGAAAATAAGAAAATATAAGTAAATACTTTATTCACTCTAAATCAACTAAATTAACTTAAAAACACTTTACAGACTCAAAATACTACTTAAGGACAATCAAGTCTAATTTGGGTGAAAATGATATAAAATAAGCACAAAGCCAAGGTCTTTACCAGTTATAAAACCAGTCAAACAGAGGCTCATCAAAATACCCCAAACTTAAACTTTGCTTGTCCCCAAGCAAACTACACTCAAAAACTTAAAAAGACTAAAGACCTGGCAAGCTCAAAAGATTCAATCAACTTTCCATAGATTTCAAGCAATTTTTCAAAACAATTTTTCTTTCAATGTTCCCCCCTTTCAGGCAAAGCAATCCCCACATTCATTTATTCTAAACATTGAGAAATTAATCATTCAGACAATCAGAAATCTAAGCAGGGGGTCAAAGTTACACATAAAAGGGAGATCACCAAAATCAAACAACTGCCTTCCTCACAAGGGAAATTTGTGTTTCACTCATCGCTCAGTTTGTCAGGCTAACAACATTCACTCAATTTCACTTTTAAGAGCACTTCCCATAAATTTGATTTTCATCTCAAAATGATTCCCACAGAAAACATGCAAGCAACATCAGAAGGTCTTTTATGGGTTGTAATGGGGCCTGGCTAAGGGTAGGATATACAAAGGAAACTAGGCTGAAGACCCTAGGAACTAAGAGAGCATGAACTATATTTACACTTTGAAATTCACTCAAGTTCCTTTTCTCATTTTTCTTTTATGCCTTGGGTGACTACAACCTTTTTATTTCTTTTTGGCATTTTTGCACTTTTATTTTTTTTCTATTTTTCTTTTCTTTTCTTTTCTTTTCTTTTTTTTTTATTTTATTTTTTATTTCATTTTTACACTTTTCTTTTGTTTTTTTTTTCTTTTTCTTTTTCCTAATCCCAAACAACACATTGCACCGGGTAGCCACCCCAAACTTTGGTTTCTTGCACCCATTCTAAGATTACATGCTCTCCTAATCCAAAGATCGGGTTAACATGGTTTTCCAGATTTTTGGGCTTATAACATTAGGTTATCAAGAATTAACAGGCTAATAGGCTCAATGGGGCTAACTAAGGAACATGCATTAGGAATTGGTTATTTTAGGCTAAGTAGCTATTTACAAAGAAAATGCCTAAATCATATGAAGCGAACACATAATCATGCAAATCAAAAAGAGATTCAAGCAAATTCAGGAAAGTGCAACTTAAAAAGTGATTTTCACACAGTTTAAAACATGTTGGAGGCTCAAAAACCTCACCTGGACATTTTTGCAAATTGTTTGACAGAGATTCTATCCCTAGTGTGTGCTTCCTATCACCCCAAACTTATCATAAATCATGCCATCATAATAAAATCTCAAAGTTCAGTTTTCAATCATATGGGGATCATTTTTTTCTAAAATTTTCAAGTCCTAGGGGGAAAACAGTCAACACATATTATGCAATCCATCTATGCAAAATCAATAAAATCCATCAAACTTGCCAACACAAGACTCACAACTCCTGAGCTTCTCAAATTATTCAGGAGCTTTATTCAAAACAAAACAGAAATAAAACAAAGCAAAAGAAAATTAAAAAGGAGAAAGGGTTAAGAAAACTCATTGAAGGGCGATTCCACCAGGATCCCATTGCTTGTAACATAAGTCTCACATGGTAGCCAAAGAACTGAAATTCATTCCATGCCTCCCTAACTTGCAGCTTTGATGCGGAGGTGAGCACTTGACAATTATAATAACTCCACCCAGTGCGGCGGACTTCTCACTCCCCTACGGGTCACAACTGACCTCCTTCTCAATAAAGTCTCCCCAATAGAAGTGGGGTTCAACCTCTTGGATTGGCCATGGTGCAAAATCCAAGGGCTTAAACTCCATCACTGGTTCCTCAGGGGGAGGTGGTAAACAGTTAGCTAGGGTTACTGGTGCTGCTTCAACTTCTGCCTTTTCTTCATTTACTGCACTAACAAATTTTTCACCTGCTATACACGCAGAAATTTCAGCACACACTAAACAAAGGTTAGAGTTAGTACATATATTACAAGAAAATGAATCAGAAAAATCTACAATGTCTGGAAATTCAGCAATTAATTCATCATCCACCCCACTACTCTCAACACGTGCATCTAAGACCAAAGAGTCTTCTTTATCCTCAAGCACGGTGGAGCAAATGTTCTCCTGATCCATATGGATGCTTTGCTTAACATACCTTTCAAAATAACAATCTACACACAAAGCAGTTCCATCACAATAACATGCATTAGGATCAGGGGATTCAACACTAAATTCATCATCAACAGAAGTATTATCAGAATCATAATCAGAAGTATTTTCAAAAATAACTGGTGCCTCTGTAGGTTCTTCAATGGGCTGTGGAGTTAGCATTGCAGCTGAGTTGGTGGTAACTTGATCAATTAGAGCCCACAATTTCCGAGATTCAGCTTGGCTCCTTTGGTATTCAGCCTCCATCCTCTGTTGATATTCAAGATCTTGTTGTGCCATCCGTTGATTGTTCGCTTCCATTTGTTGTAGCATTGAAGCAATCTCATTCAAGGTGCTCTGTGAAGGTTCGGAAGGTGCAGAGGTGGTCACATAGCTAGGATAGTATGGTGGTGTCTCATAATAGCATGGTGGTGGCTCACTAAAATTAGGATAATACATGGAAGGTGGTGGTTCATAATAAACATTAGGCAAATATCCATACATGTAATTATCCATGGCAATCAAAACATCCAGACAATGCAGACAAAACTAATTAGCAAAGATTTTTTTTTTTTTTTGAGAAATTATTTTCTGCTAATAACAACAAACAAGAGTCCCCGGCAACGGCGCCAATTTTTGACCGCGCTGTCGCCACGCGCCAAAAAGAACGAGCGATTATAAAATAATGTAGTATAGTGCGACAACTCGGATCGTCTCTCAAGGACTCTTTAGGTGTTGTTATTATTAACAGAAAATTAGTAAAAGTTAGAAATGGGGGTTTTGAGATTAAAGCTAAATTAACAAAACAAATCAAAAACAGAGAAAAGAAACAAAGCAGTTTAAGAAATTAGCAAATAAACAAAAGCGATTAACCTACTGTTCTCAGTTTCCCACTATCATTGGTTCATGCAAATCCTAAGCAGATACTAATCCCCTCCCGGTTGTAGCAACAATTAACAAACGAAAACCGCTACTACAGATGTATGTTCCTATTCCTGAAATAACAAACGGGGTTAAGCTCTCATGAACAAACGAACATGAATGAACACACGCGAAATAACAAACGCGATTATATATAGGAACATTACATCACCGAGATGAAACAATACCACACTATATATTACTGAAATAACAAGCAGAAACATATAATATGACATTGAAAAGAGAAAAGCAACTAAACATGGAATACAGAACCTCAAGTGTTAACAGAAACCAATTACAGTAGATTAATCTAGGAGACTAATTCTCCATTACAAAAGTAAAACAATAAACTAAGAGAAAAAACAAAGGACTAACAAGCTCAGAAACTAGCCAAAACTGGCTAATTCTGACTAGTTCTTCATTTCTGCCTAAGACTGCTTATATACACGTTTCTGGAATCCAAGTCCTCGCGAGGCGAAGCACTGCTCGCGAGGTGAATTACATGAAAGGTCTGCAACTCTTTGTCTTCTCGCGAGGCGAGCATAGCTTCGCGAGGCGAACGCTTCAAATTCCCAAACTGCAACGCCCGTGACCTTCCACACGCCCAAACCGTGATCGTCTCTGACTTTTCATGGTTGGATGACTCGCGAGGCGAGCCATTTATTCGCGGGGCGAACCAGAGACTTTGCATTTTCTTGGAACAGTCAGCTTCGGGGTCGCGAGGCGAGCAGCCTTCTCGCGGGGCGAGAAACTCCAGAATTATTCCTTTTTATTTACCTGAAAATAAGAAAATATAAGTAAATACTTTATTCACTATAAATCAACTAAATTAACTTAAAAACACTTTACAGACTCAAAATACTACTTAAGGACAATCAAGTCTAATTTGGGTGAAAATGATATAAAATAAGCACAAAGCCAAGGTCTTTACCAGTTATAAAACCAGTCAAACAGAGGCTCATCACTAGGATTATTTACTTCTTTCAAGATACGTCTTCAACTTGTCTCCCCATGAGTTCCTACACTTGTCTGAGGTTACTCGTTGAAGAATCAAGGACCAAACAAGCTTTTGTTGGTTGTCCCATTAGAAAGAGACTTGAAGCCTTCTCTCCTACTTAGTCTCACGCTTATCAAGAAAAGTCAGAAGTTACTCTCTCAAGAAACCTCGGATATTAGAACCAAAGACCAGTTAAATAATGCTTCCAACGTGCTTTATTCCCTAGTACCTCTGGTCCTTGCACGAAAATGGAATTCTACTCAGCAAAGTACAAAAAGCTCTCTGCACAACTCTGATATGGCTGATTCACGATGCCTAAGCCATGATCCTTCAAGTTAGAGTACAACCAACGTTCCTATTGCATTAATGGCTGCCCAGAATGACTTTATGGCATTTAATGAAGTTCTTCTTGAAGCCAACATCTGAGGGAATGTCTCTAACGGATCTTAAATGCTTGAAGACTATAAATACAGAAGTCATTGAAGATGAAGATATAGAGAACACTCATAGCATTTAAAAGAGCCATTACTCTGCGCATTAATATCTTCATTCTTCCATTCTGTATTCTTCAATCATTTGAAGTTATTACACAGACTTTCCTAAGCTTTACATTTAAACCACTCTCTGAGTGTTAGTGAAAGATCTGTCTGTCTGAAGTTGTATTTATTACAAACCAAATTTCTCAAACAAATCTAAGTGAGCATGAAGAGGCTAGGTGTGCAAAGAATACTTGTCTTGGAGCCTGAAGAGGCTAGGTGTGCAAACAATACTTGAAGTCTGTAACTTGATCAGTTATAGTGGATAAAACTTGGTGCTGCCAAGGACTAGACGTAGCTCTTTTTTGCTTTGAAGAGTGAACCAGGATAAATAATCGTGTCAATCTCTCTTTCCTTATAAATTCTTTAGTTTCTTTAGTTTTCTTATCCGTTTATCAAGTGGTGTGTTTGCCTAAGTCACTGTTAAAATTTCATTAGACAGGTCACATGTCTGTCCTGTATCTTTCCACTCGTCTGAACCAAGCTTCTGTATGCGAAAAGTTTTCTACTTTGTTTAAATTTTGATAATCACAATTCAACCCCCCTTCTCGTGTTTATAGTTGTCTATTTCAAAATCTATGTTCAGCCACACTAGGGTGGCTGCTGTTGCCAAAATATGGTTTATGACTAAAACCCTCGGTTACTGTTATGTATTTAAAGGCACAGGCCTGAGCACGGTCGTGCTCTTCCTTGAGCACGACCTTGCTCAACTTAGCGCCTACGAGGCGCGGCCTGCCCTTGAGCACGGGCATGCTCACTTTTGAGCACGGGGGTGCTCACTGTTAAGCACGGGCGTGCACAACTTAGCGTGAGCGAGACGCACTAGCCCAACGAGCACGGTCGTGCTCTCTATTAAGTACGACAGTGCTTGTGACTCAGGCAGTCACAAGACATAAGCCTAAGAAAGGGATTTTCCACTTAAAACCCCACTTAGCTCATTCTAAACCTTCCTAAAAAACAAGGCATACATAAAAGTGCTTATATGAAAAATGAGGTGTTACAGGGCAGGGAACCAGAGAGAAAAGAGAGAAGAGAGAAGAGAGAAAGTTAGGGGAGAAGAGGGTTTTCGGTGATAATGACTGAAAGTTTCCGACGGATGTTTTAAAGTTATCGACGACTTTTTTGTCGGTAATTAAAAAAAAAAAAGATTACCGATGGAAACATCCCGGGTAATTATAACACGTTTTTCGACGAAAATCCCGTCGGTAAGTTTACTTGGGGTTACCAACAGATAAGTCTGTCGGTAAGCTTTCGCGCCAACTTTTTCACTTCCCGCCCACAATTTCCGAGTGACTTAGTGATGGAAAAGCCCTCGATAGTCCGTCATAAACTTTTGAAACTTTTGGTATTCACACTTACCAACAGGAAAATCCATCGGTAATCCTTTTAATATCGATGGAATTGATGGCCGCCGGTAATAACACATTTTCTGGTAGTGGAAGAACCCTTTAGTTCCTGGCTCAATTTTCTCATCCAACAAGCTCCAGCAGAAGTTCTTGAAATTAGTGTAGCTATTATTTATGGTATATGGTGGGCTAGGAACAAATGTTGTTTTGAAAACTAGCAAATTCCAATGTTAGTGTCAGTTGAGACAACATGCAAAGTCCATCAAGAATAATAAAAAAAAAAAGTTGTATGTCAAATTGAAATTGGAACATACAGAAAGAAGGAAACAAGCTAACGAAGTGTTCTCCTTAAGCATGAAAACTTCTACAAGCTGAATGTAGATGCTGCCTTAGCTGATTTGAAAGAGTGGGGAATCAAAGCAATAATCAGGGACGAGGAGGGGAACTTCATGGAAGCTGGCACATGGACGATTCAATGCATCAATAATTCAAGTGTGGCAGAAGTCATAGACATAAGATTAGGGATGAAATTTGGTTTGAAGCTCTTGTTCTTAAGGTTAGAAGTGGAGTCGGATGCCCTAATCCCAATCGAGGCTCTTCATAATAGGAACGTCATTACTTCTTACTTAGGAACCATAGTTTCTGACTGTTTGGGCTTAAGAACTCAATATTTGGATATTTCCTTTTCTCACGTAGGCAGAGCGGGTATTAATGTAGCCATATTTTAACCAAAAAAAAAAATGCTATGGCCCAACCCGACGAGATATGGATTGAGGATCTTCCCCCTTTTCTTGTAAATTGTAATTTTCAGACATGTGTCCAGTTCTGGAATGAATTTTTTTTTTTTTTTTTGTAAAAAAAATGTTTAAAAGGAAATATTATATAATTTAATAGGTATAACTATTAACATAGAAAAATAAAATGTTTATTTAATATTCCCAATGAATGCTATTAAAATTTTGGTCAAGATGTTTTTTCGTATTTTAATTCAATAATTAAATATATTAAATCTTATACTTCTGAATTTAAAAATTAATATGAATATACTATACTAATTGAAAAAATTAAATATAATGTGCCTAACTGTAAAAATATAATATATTCATCATTGAAGTATATTATATATAAAATAATTATTTTTGTTTTATAAAATTATATTATATATAAAAATATCTTTAAACATTAAAATCTTCATTAAAGTTTTATTTATTACACATATATTTTCTCTCTATTTTTTAAGGTGTTCTGTCAATTTTTTTTATATTTAAATTTATTTCTGTTATAAGTAAAATTTTGATTTTTTTTTATTCATAGGAATGATTAATTTTATTAATCTTTTGTATTATACAAAAATATTAAATTGTTAGTTGTTTTTTTGTTATTATATCATTATTATTTTTTTAACAAATGTCATTATTTTTAATTTATTTAAAATAATTTTTTTGCACATAGTAATAAATTATGTTTCTAAATCTAAATAATACATAATTATGCTCGATATATTGGTCCGTAATTTAGTTCACCTAAAAAAAATAAAACTGAACGGGACCAGGCTGGCTGGCCTATGCAACACGATGAGGTCCAGGGTCAGCGAAACCAACGGCGTTAAGAGCGAACCAACCTCCACATGGACACGTGGCAAGTTCTTATAAGGCCAGTGCTAATTGTTTTGTTTTCCCATCAAAAGTTCCAATTCTACCCCAACCTTTCCTCAACGGAATTCTCCAAACCAGCTAATCTTCGTGGGATAGACAGAGAAAAAGTAAAAGAGAAAGAGGCCGGTTATATCCTGTGATATCGCCGGAACCATTCTCCGATCGAGGCGGTAGTTCGTTTTATGGTCGTCGGAGAATCGCCGATCTTTTCCGTCTCGAATCGTCGCCGGTGACCGGAAGGAGATGGTGAATTCTATGGTGGAACGCGCAACGAGCGACATGCTCATCGGTCCCGATTGGGCCATGAACATCGAGATCTGTGATATGCTCAATCACGACCCTGGGTACCATCGATTGAATTCTCTCTACTTTTCCTTTTTCCTATTCCATCCAAAACGATGTCGTTTTCTGGAAAACAATTTCCTTTGACGCCGGAATTGCTTTTATATTCTGTTATGATTGACTAGTGAGCTAAGTTATAGACTGGAACGGAACAGAAAAATCTCTCTGAATGTTTCAAAATTCGTTGAATTAAGTGCTATTGGCCTATTGTTCCGTAAATTTTGTTGCGGAACTTTTTATATTTGATCAATAAGTAATAGTAGATGCTTAATTTGCTGGTTATCTTCTTTAGGACATTGTTATAACTTATAAGCCTTATGGAATGTCTGTGCCCGTTTTGTTATGGTTTCAGAAGTATCTGACGTTTTGATGTTTGGTTGAGTTAATCATATGTTCTGTTAGTGGGGCAAACGGGTGGTGTATCTGACAGTTTGTGTTTTTACAAGCTTCTCTGCTTATAAAATTATTTAAGTTGAATTTAAATATTTGAGATATAAATTTTGAATTTTGCTCTTGGTTTATACTAACATGTGCTGAGAATTCAGTTTGGCTGTAATGTGATGTATCAGGCAAGCAAAGGACATCGTTAAAGGTATAAAGAAGCGGATTGGAAGCAAAAATTCAAAAGTCCAACTTCTTGCACTAACTGTAAGCACCAGAGCACTTTAATATTATTATTTTTTTTCTTCAAAATAATCAGATGCTAACATTGTTCAAGCTGGTTTTGGATTTATGCATCTTTTATTCAATTGTCTTTTTCAAATTCTATTTTGACCTCCTACACTTTACATAGCTGACTGTTTTTTGAGTCGTAATTGTAGTGAGTTTTATGCATCTTCTCAGGATGCTTTTCTCTCCTGTTTATCAACCAAAAAATATGCTGACAAGTATTTTTTTTTATAGTAAAATAAGAGTCAATAGGTACTGGTGCATGGAATTAGGCTTGGAATTGAAGCCTTAGAATTGGAATTGGATTTTCCAATTCCAATTATCTTGTTTGGTATGTACATTAGCATTAGAATTAAAATTCCAATTCTGAATCAAGTTCCATGGAAATCTTACCCTAGATGGCTAGACCTTAAGAATTACAATTCCAAGCACAAAATTTAAACCCAATATGATGCAATTATTATTTATTATCTTTATCACAAATTCTGGCAAGCCTTGTTTCCGATGCCTGCCAAGTCACCGACGATGTCCTCAGGTACTCATGGTTTCAGTTTTTTGCCCTTCTGATTTGACCTTCAAGTTCGATCCTTTGCATCTTTGTGCCAATTTTTGAGTAAAAGTTGACTGTTTCACACACTTTGGCCAGTACAACAATTTCAATACCATTCCTACAATACTGGCTATGAAGGTTTGATTGGACTAGACCGGTTCATGGTTTACTCGGTCCAATCAGTCAGTCCATTCCTAGAATACTGGCTATGAAGGTTCGATTGGGCTAGCTGGTGGTCCGGTTCGTGGTTAACTCGGTCCAATCAGTCGGTCCAGTTTGGGTTTGACAACCATGCTATTTATAAGAATAAGGAAGATATACTGAGATGTGGTAATTACTAGGGGATTAAACTCATGAGCAATACTATGAAACTATGGACAAGAGTTGCTGAAAAAAAAATTAAGACGAGGCACATTTTAGAGAACTGATTTGGTTTATGCTTGGGAGGGCAATTGTGGAAGAAACAATCCTTTTGTGAGGTTTGATGCCATGTTATCAGAGGAAATGAAGAGATCTGCATATGGTTTTCATTGGCTTGGAGGAGGCCTAAAATAGGGAGTCAAGAGAATTCTTGTGGAAGGCACTGGAGAAGCATGGAGTTTGTGTTGTTTATATTCGGGCATCAAGGATATGTGTAACAGGGTTTAAATTAGTGTGTGAACTCATGGTGGCGTGGTAGCACTACAAAGGATTAACCTATGGATATAACCATAGGTTTACCCCAAGGGTCAACCTTGATCCTTTATCTTCTTACCTTTGGACATTCTTCCCTGGATCCAAGGCTTTACTGCATGCAGTGGCGGATCCACCTATGGGTGGGTAGGGGCAATTGCCCCCATCTGGCCAAATTTTTTTACATGGACATACCTGATAATTTTTTTCTTTTGCCCCCATAAAAAAATGATGTTGCCTCCATATAATAAATATTTTGAATAAATATAAAAGAAGTCATAACAGATAAGAGAGAAAATAAATTGGTATTTTTTTTAAGGGGGCCTTTCAAATATTTTAAATCCTACGGTATAACATAATACTTATTTTGTTAGAAGCAAGATATTAACATTCATGTTGGCTATTTGATTTACAATAAGCATGAACATAAAATCTGATCATGAAATAAAATAAATGAGAGATTGAAAAAATTGGAGGAGGAAAATTGCCATATTATTTCATAAAAAGAATGCTTATTTATAGGCTTACAAAAACTGACGGATAATACTTAAAAATTGTGATATGGATCAGATTTATCTGAATAACACTTAACTAACTGAAAATTGAAAAATAAAAGATAAAATTTGCAACAATAACAATGACTCTATCTAGACTCTATCTAAAACTTATTCAAAAATCAAATTTCAAATAAGGCAAAATCTCATATCTCTTAACACTCCTCCTTAAGATTTGCCATGGACGTGCCAAGCTTTAGCTTCAGGAACTCCAATCTTGATTGCTTTAGCAAAACTCCTCCTGCCTTTGAATACCATATGCCATAAATAAATGCTCTTCATGATTGTTGTCTTCTTCAATCACATTTACTTGTTGTTCTGGTTGCTGCTGAGAAAGATTGTTATTATAAAGATAAACCAATATGGATAATGCACTCATTATACAAAGAAGATCAATGGGTAAAGTTCAAAAAGTTTCAAATTTCCATCAATTTTATCAAGTGGTTGATTGACAACTTCAAGATGTTTTTCTTCAAGTTGATCCATTGATTTTACCCATGGCAACTGCAATAATTGAAAGATTATATATTATTTTCTTGCCCCCACTAAAGAAATATTTTGGATCCGCCACTGACTGCATGCTTTTTACAGTGATATAACCTTATTGGGAGAGTTGTGAGGGGGAATAAATGGTAAACTAGAGTTATAAAGGGAAGCTTTGGAATTGCATGATTTCTTTTTAAGCAGAAGTAAAATGGAGTATGTGGAATGCAAATTTAGCAAGATGCACGATAGCACTGGCTAGGGGGTGAAAATTGAAGATCATACCATAATACAAGTCACACACTTTAGGTATCTTAGAGCTATCATAAAAAGGAATCGAAATTGAGAAAGAGATGTACATGATAGGTTTCCAGTTGGATGGATGATGAGGAGGAATGCTTTTGATGTTATCCGTGGTTGCAAGATGGCTCTTAAAGCTAATAGGAAGATTTTACCGCACAACCACAAGACTAGCGATACTTTATGATGTTGAATGGTAGGTAGTAAAGTGCCAACAAGAACATAAGATAACTGTAGTAGAGATGAGAATGTTGTGTTG
The DNA here is from genome assembly GCA_030762895.1 of Sophora flavescens. Classification (NCBI taxonomy): domain Eukaryota; kingdom Viridiplantae; phylum Streptophyta; class Magnoliopsida; order Fabales; family Fabaceae; genus Sophora; species Sophora flavescens. The sequence goes on from CM061066.1 coordinate 88,724,229, forward strand.
GATGAGTGGTCTGAAAAGAAAAGATGAAGTCTAGAATGAATTTATTAGAGAGAAAATAGGTGTGACGCTTATTGAGGAAAAATGGTTGAATTGCGTCTAAGATGATTTGGACAATGTAGTTGAAGACCAATAAAGCTCCAATATAGTAGAGGAAGACAGATAAATTTGAAGTTAAACCATTTGAAAGGTTGTAGAATGAAATGGTCTTATGAAGATTTGGTTTTTTGGGAGAACATAGTGGCATTGTTCAATCCATGTAGCCAACCCCATCTTGCGGGAAAATGCTTAGTTGTTGTTGTGAGGTACTATATCATTGGATGCATGTTTTGCTATTATTGTTTGCTAATATTGCTTTATGGTTTTTGGGGATTGCTTTAAAATGGAATGTTTCTAAGGGAAGTGGTTGATAGGAGGCCCTTTTAATAGGATTCATTATGGTTTTTGTGGAATTCATACTAAATAAACGTTTGATATTGCATCTAGCATTAGAATCTATAGACTCTAAATGGTTTAGTCGTTTCATCAGATTTGACTAGCAATCAATTAAGAATCTCGTAATGTCAGCTTCACTCTTTGTTCAAATGGCCTTTGTCAGAGGTTTGTCATTATATTTTTCATGTTCAAATTGAAAGTCTTCATTGTGCTGGTACGGAGTAGAAACTAAACTTTTGAGAGGACTTTAGTACGCGTTCAAATGATGTATTTTCAGATAGGAAGCATTCTCTTTAGTCTGGATATAATTGACATGTCTTTTTATCACTGACAACTAGAAGAACTCATTTGGTTTTCTATTGATCTGCTGTATTCTAGTTGCTAGAGACAATCATAAAGAACTGTGGAGACATTGTTCACATGCATGTTGCAGAGAGAGATGTGCTTCATGAGATGGTGAAAATAGTAAAGAAAAAGGTATACATAATTTCTTAAATGTTTTCATAGTTTTTCCATGTCATTTCTGATTTCATCTTGTAAAATGTTGATTTTATTTGTCATGCCGATTGTAGCCTGATTTTCATGTCAGAGAGAAGATACTGATTCTTATAGATACTTGGCAAGAAGCTTTTGGAGGGCCAAGGGCAAGATATCCACAATATTATGCTGCATACCAGGAACTGTTGGTATGTTTACCATGAAATTCTTTACATAGAGATATTTTTACCACCACATTCCCTCAACGTGCCATTGTGAGAATGAAAAATTGCAGTTCATAAGGGCTATATGTAGCATTTTTCTTTTGGACAGAATGCTATGATTAATTGTGAACTATTACACTTGGACTATTGACAAAAGCCTTTTAAAAATTAAGTTGTTTGTCTATTTCTTCTATTTTATAAAGGATTGTTTATTTCAGCGTGCAGGGGCAGTATTCCCTCAGAGGTCTGAGCAATCTGCACCTGTATTCACACCTCTACAAACACAACCATTGGCATCATACCCTCAAAATATACGCGACTCTGATGCTCGGCAGGAAACAGCCGAGACCTCTGTGGAGTCTGAGTTTCCAACACTAACGTACGTATCTAATTCGTTTTCTTGTTATCTCAATGGAGGTTGACTTAGTTTTTATTGATTCATACTATCCTTATACTTTCGAACTCATGCAATCTTCAGATCTTTTTTGTGGTTTGTGACATTATGGCATATATACTTCTAGTGTCATTGACTGTAATAAGTTCATTATCATATGTATTATGTGGCAGATTTTTTCTTTTCCTTTTACTTAATGCATTTCAGACATCAGATTTGAAGCCATGTGCTCTTTTCTGAATGCCTACGCTTGTAGCCCAATAGTTGTGGCATTACTTTTTCCTGATGGGATCAAGCAAAGTTTGGTGGTGTTTGGCTAACCAACTACAAGTAAAAGAAAATATGCAAAATTTAGTTTAAAGGAGAAATCCAGTTCTGAACAGTTTCCTTTTTTCTTTTATTTATTCTTTTAATGCTCCCTCTTGGCGCAATGGTTGGAGTTGCTGCAATGTAACAGGAAGGTCACATGCTTGAAGTCGTGGAATCACCTTCTTGCAAATGCAAGTTAAGGCTGCCTACTATAGACCCACATAGTGGGTCTGACCCTTCCTGGGACCAAGCGAATAGCAGGAGCTTTATATAGCACCAGCTTGCCCTTATTCTTTTAATGCTCCTTTTTTCCCGCCTTATATGATGGTATGTTAAAAAATGCTAGTCTAGATACATTCGTCAGTGTCTTTTTAAGTGATAATGCATCTATTTTTTCAATTATAAGACATAAGAAATTAAGCTGTATGAATTTCCATGGTTTAGAACTACATTCATTTCTTTATAGTCCAATAAGCACATGATACTTTTTGTATGTACTGATATTGGTATTATTTTGATGATGATGAAAGGTATGCTTTGGTAAAGAATAAAGATTGCCATATGGACAGTTTTGTATTATTTTGTTTTAATTCTTCTTTCATTGCCAGTTTGACAGAAATTCAGAATGCACGTGGTATTATGGATGTTCTTGCAGAAATGCTCAATGCGTTGGACCCTGGTAACAAAGAAGTAAGTTACTCATTTCAAATGTTCAAATTATGATGAGGTGTATGGATAAAAATACTTTTTTGCGAAACTTAATGTTTTTATCAGTTGTGCTACTGATTTGATTGAAAATGTTTTTATCAGTTATTCACAGGGTGTTGAAAATTGTTTATGGGATGACACAGATATAGGTTTTCATTAACGATACCACTGGGTAGAGGTTACAATGTTGGAAAACAATGAAATTTTTTGGAACTAGAGATCAAAATTAACTGTATTAGAAGTTTGGGGATGGAATTTAGAACTGAGAACAAGCTACAAAGATGAAAATCAGAACTTGGCCAATTATATCTGGTTTTATATCATTGATGGCTTGTTTGTTGCTGTGGACATATCACTAGCTCGAGAATATTTTATTTTGCATTATCTTTTTAAGGCAAACACCACAGTACAGTATGTAGTTTTATTAACTGGTTTTTTTTTTTTTTTTTGATAAGCAAAAATTGTATATAAGTGAGTACCCAAACCCAATACAAGATGATTTCTAATAACGTGTAGAAGAAAAGTAAGGTAGTGTTCAACCAGATGGATACAATCCTTATACTAGGAAAAGACCACCAACTGGTTGAAGATACATTAATCCTCCTCCCCAAAGAAACCCCTGATATAAAAGCTAAAGCCTAAAACAGAAAAAACCAAAAGATCACCAAATGGAGTGCAGTTGAATATATGCACATAAGTTGAATTGCCGAAGTTAAGTTCATCGAAATGCACCAAAATTGAAATGCAGTTGTGAAACTGATTATACCAACAGAACCAAAAGGCTTGAATGGTGTAGAAGAAAACCAAGCGAATTGGAAGAACATTCTGTAGCACACACAGAAGCAAGGACCCAGAAGTTGAAACACAGGCAGCAACAGAGCCCACAAAATACTAGGAATCAAACCAAACACCTACACTCGGATAAAAACTCACCACCTTTGTTGCATTTTGCAATTAATTGTTGGCAGGTAGAGAATTCTGACTGCAGCTGTGTATACGCCATTTGTATATCCAAGAAATTTTCCCAGATTGCGGCCTTCTCAAAATTAACATATCCAGTGGCACTTGCATAGGTGATTGAGCCCGCCACTAGAAGCAAAAACCTTCTTATACGGACCCGCTAATGATGCTCCACAGCCTACACATGAAACTGACTCCCAAAAAATCCAACATCACAGAATTCTGATGATTCCAGTGGGTGAAAACAAGGCTTGGTCGCAAACCAAACATCCTAAATTCTGCACCAAAATCAAGTGTAACATAATAAACAAAACCAAAACAGAACAATCATCACCTCACAGCTGGCCATTGGAGCCCTTTTTCAAACATTCCAATGGATTAATGCACCAATCAGAGAAGGAAAGGCTTCCTCCTAATTTTAATTTAATCCAATACCACGACCTTCTTTTTATCAAATCCAGAACATTGAGTAGATCTTCCTCCTCCTGCTGAAATATTAACTGGTATATTTTTGTAATTTGTTTGGATTTCCCTTTAATCTTTTAACTTAGAACTGAGTACAAGCTACGGAGATGAAAATCAGGACTTGGCCAGTTATATCTGGTGTGGTATAACCAGTGGCGGACCTTGACTAATTTTTTAGGGGGAGCCGCAAGCTACTAATTAAAATAATATAGTTAAAATTCATATGAATCACATATAAGGTCCATATGTGCATGAGAGTTTTTTTTTTATAAGTAAAAGATTTTATTAAAATGAATATAAGGATACCTCAACCCATAAACAATACAAAAGAAACAATGTGTTCCACAAAACCTAACAAAAGAAATACAACTCTTTTAAACATGCATCATTCAACTACCATACACAGGAGCAATAAGACACCCCTTTTACACAGATCAGTCACAGGGCACCAACCCCACCAAGCTATCAGAGAGCAACAAAATACAATATTAGACTAAGAGTAAAGATATTTGAACACAAAAATGGTATCTAACACTATATAAAAGTACTCCTCCCGGCATATTTATTGTTTTCTTCTCTCTCATCATGTATTTCATCACTCTCAAGACACTCATAAACTCTACGGTGTCTATACAAGGTGTCCAAATTGTGTGTCAAAACATCTTTACTCATCAGACTAATAGAATAAGGAACCATTCAATATTGAGGGGTGCCTTAAAAAAAATTCATTCTAAAAAAAATATTTTTTTTTTTTTTTGAGGGGAGCCGTTGCTCACCTCACCTAACACTAAAGTCCGCCTCAGGGTATAACTGTTTGCTGTTGTCGACATATTATCAGCTTGAAAATATTTTATTTTGCATTATCTTTTTTAGGCAAACACTGCAGTACTGTATGTAGTTTTAACTGGTACATTTACACGTTTGGTGTTTCCATGTAATTTCTTTAACCCAAATTCATAGTAGTTGCTTATGGAAAGAACAAATTTGACCAATGAAGTTGCAAAGTAAATCAGGTTTTCATGACTGTCAAACCACCATATGATTATTTCTTTTGAATCTTTAGTTTTGCAGTTGATTTGATTTCACCCTTCTGTACCTGCTGTCAAAGTTTAAATATGTCTTCCGTTCATCATTCAAGTTCAAAAACCATTGATTATCATGCTGCGAATAAAATACTCCTACTTGACATCTCGTGTATGACCTTTGTTTCAGGGGCTTAGGCAGGAGGTTATTGTTGATTTGGTGGAGCAGTGTCGAACATACAAGCAGAGAGTGGTTCACCTTGTTAACTCAACTTCGTAATGCCTGATGTCCCTTTCCATGATTTTATGATATATTGATGACCATATATTAGTCTATAAATGTTTGATTCATGTTGATCACGTTCTTAATAAAAAATATTCTATTTATCCTAAGAATACAACCAAGTTATTGTTGTGTTTTTCTGTCTACTTTTCCAGGGATGAGTCACTGCTTTGCCAAGGGCTAGCTCTGAATGATGATCTACAGCGTGTACTAGCCAAGCATGAATCTATTTCTTCCGGAACTTCTACTCAAAATCAAAATCACACAGGGAATTCGAAGCCTGTACCTGCTGGAGCACTTGTTGATATTGATGCTCCTTTGGTTGATACTGGAGATACTAGCAAACAAACTGATGGGAGGTAATCCAGTCTGTATTGTTTCTCTCCATTATTGCTTTGCTCATGTTATATTAACTGCATTCATTACCATGTTACCATCTGTTTTACCCTATTAGAATCCATGTAATTCATTACTTTATGGCACTTTCTTGGCGTTGCAGATTGTACTATTGAAAATAACTTCCAAGTAATGTGTGCCCTGGCAACTTGTTTATATTGTTTCTGCTTGAATGATGTCTTTGATGTTAGTAATAGTTTATCAGATACGGATACAAATTGAAATTGAGTTCGAGTTGTTGACATTCATTTTGAGACTCCGCCAACTTCTTTGCTATTCTTTTATTTTCATTTTTGGTGTACTAAAATTTAGCGCCATAGGTGGCTGCCTTTTTGTGTGTAGTTTGCTTATCATAATTACTAATTTGTGTTTTTAATGAGCTAGGCCAGTGCTGGAGGCTTTATTTTTGGCTGCAGACTTACATCTGTTGTTATTTTTTGTATAAATCTCAGAAATAGATTGGTATATGAAATACTTTCAAGTTGACCTGACCTATCTGATGCCTTCTGGTTTATGTCTCTTCAAACTTTTTATATATTCATACTTCTTTATTTAAATATATGTGCAGATCCTCTAAAAGTGCTGAAGCAGGGTCCCAAACATTGAATCAGTTATTGCTTCCTGCACCCCCGACATCTAATGGTTCAGCTATTCCTGCCAAGGTTGATCCCAAATTGGATCTGCTCAGTGGTGATGACTATAACTCACCGAAAGCAGATAATTCACTTGCTCTTGTTCCTATTGGAGAACAACAGCCTGCCAGTCCCGTGTCTCAGCAGAATGCCCTGGTTCTTTTTGATATGTTTTCTGATGGAAACAATGCACCTGCATCTGTCAATACCCAGCTAACCCAGCCAACTAATGTTGCTGGCCAAACCCGTCCACTTGATCCCCAAATTCAACAACAGCAGTCTTTTATATCTCAGGGAGGGTTTTACCCCAACGGAAGTGTGCCAAATGCCGGGTCACCTCGATATGAGCAATCCCTGTATGCACAAAGTACAGGTCCTGCCTGGAATGGCCAGGTTGCACAGCAGCAACAGCCACCTTCTCCAGTTTATGGTGCACTTCATGTTTCTTTATTGGATTTAAACATATTCTTCTTCGGCAGAAATCCTTCACAATTATATTCTCTTCCTTTCACGAAATGGTTTTAAGTTGATTCACAGCAAATTCGCTGAGTCTTCAATGTTTTCCTTTCCCAACTGACTGGCAGTGATATGCTGAGTTGGTGCCTGGATATATTGAGGAGAATGTAAATGTATAGGGTTGTTCCTACCATATTTTGGATGTCATTGCATCACTCACATTTTTTCATTTGACAGGTGCACAAAGCAGTGGATCATTGCCGCCACCTCCCTGGGAAGCTCAGACAGTAGATAATGGCAGTCTAGTAGCGGGTGCCCAATATGAGCAACCATCACAAGTCCCTCAAGTTATGACACATGTACAGAGTTCTGTACATCCTCAGGGCCCTCAAGCAATGGGTAATGGCCTGGCTGTTGGTATGTATATGCAGCCAAATGCTAACAACAGCCATATGTCAGCAATCAATAACCATGTTGGTCAGGGCTTTCACCCTCAGCATATTCAAGGTGTTGCAGGGCCCTACATGGGTATGGTTCCACATCAACTGCAAGCTGGTCCTGTGGCTTCCATGTATCCTCAACAGATGTATGGAAACCAATTTATAGGATATGGTTATGGCCAGCCACAGGGCGTTCCTTACATTCAGCAGCAAATGTATGGTCTGTCTGTTAACGATGATAGCAGTTTAAGAAACTCATACCAGGTTTCTACTACATCTTATGCTCCATCTGGAAAGCCTTCCAAGCCAGAGGATAAGTTATTTGGGGACCTTGTTGACATGGCAAAAGTGAAGCCAAAACCCACCCCAGGCCAAGCCGGTAGCATGTAAAACTATGACTGGATTTTGCATATTTCACCCGTTTGCTAACTCGTGCCCCCATTTCCATTTTACTTTTATGTTTTTTTTATATATATATATTTTTGTTTTTGTCACATTGTTTTCTTGTCTTGGAATTAGCATTTGATTATGTACATTCGTTCTAGAGAAAAAATTGAAAAATGGGAAGAAAAAAAAATAGAGGCTAGATCATCCCTTTGTTTGGATTGAAGTTTGTGGCTTTCACATTTGTATCACCCCACCCTTTTTTTGTGTGGGGGTACTTATGGTTAAAGGGGCTTAAGCCTAAACGCCAACTGAAATGTGGAGAAGGGATATATTGCTTTTGACGATTGCTTCCAATACAAAATTAAAGGTGGTTGTTAGGATGGTTGTATAAACGAACAAGCTTGATTGGTGTTTTAAGGGAAAAATGGTGGAGGAGTTTGTATTTTCGTTTACTCCTTTTCATACTTCTTTTTTTGTTTGTGGATCTTTAGATCTTTTTTCCCTACTTTCATTGGCAAGACTTTGAATTTACTATTTTTGACCCATTCTAATCACATCATACATTTTATTTATAGTATGATTTAAAAATAAGAAAAGAATGAGATGTCCAATAAATACGAGTATGTTAAAAAAATATTTTAGTAACATTTCTTTTATTGACATTAGAAGGCGGCATTAGTTTTTTGGGCAGTGGCAAATAATGGATATAGCTGAAATATTGTATTTCTAATTTTTTTTTTCCTCTCAATAACTGGAGTGTCCATAGAATTACTATGATATCATTATCATTAAATAGCAAAAGTTGTTTCATGTTTTACACAATGGTTATTCCATAAAAATGAAAATAGATTGAATGGTTTAAAGTTGAAACAATTTTGACTGACTTTTAGTAGCTTTAAGATGGAATTGTTTAAGAAGAGTCGGGGTAGCTATAGCAGCTATGTCAAAGATTGGAATTTCCCTCAGGCTGGTTGGTTTAAACGGAATGTGGATGGTACCTCAAAAGGGAAACCCAGGGGGTGGCTGGGTGCGGGGGATTGATTAGAGATGAAGCTGGTTGCTGGGTGGTAGGTTTCGGCCATAATACAGGGCACTGAACTGCTTTTACGACGGAGCTTTGGGGAGTTCTTAAAGGACTAGAAATGGCATGGAATAGGGGTATTTGAAACTTAGTTGTTGAAACTAATTCGCCTGCTGTGATTACTGCCATCCAAAATTCCAATCATGGTGCACCAAGGAATAAATTACTGAGCAAGATCCTTCGGTGGAAGCAAAAGGAGTGGAATACTATGTTCTCTCACTTACAGGGAAGACAACTGTTGTGCTGACTGAATAGCTAACTGGAGTCTAACCCGAGATTTGGGTTCTCATGCTCTAGATTATCCCTCGTATCATGAGCTTTATATGCTTTTGCTTCATGATTTTTCTGGGGCTTACCTTACCCGGTGGTATTTCTAGATTTGTTTAAGTTTTTGTTGTTTTGGGCGTTTTAGCCCCCCCTTCTATAAAAAAGAGAGATGGAAACGTATTATGTTACAATTTTCTTGTCTGAAAGATAGAATCGATATGAAATAGAACATTCCTCATGGAAACAGTTGTGTTATTTGAACACAAAATTGGGACAACAATTTGGATGATTAACGCAGTTTAAATAAGTGGTTAATTACGTTCAGTGGATGTTTAATGAGTTAGAACACCTTGTTAATAGATATAACAAGGTGTCGTAACTCATTAAACATCCACTGAACGTAATTAACCACGGTTTTGAACGTCATTAACCATGATTTTCAGGTGTTCAAATATACCTGACCTGTGGTGGCGTGTGTTAGAGCGGAAGTGCTTTATGTTGTGGCGTGCGTCCAAGAAATTATGTGTGTGTGTGTGTGTGTGTGTTTTGTTTGTTACTTATACATTGACTGAATGGTTTGTCTGAGAATGAATTATAATATGAGATATATTGGTATGTGTATGTACATGTATATGCTTTATGTTGTGTTGTGCTATTTTTAAACCCATCATATGTTGTTTTGATGAATGGGATTCTCACCACATTACTTTGTATTGCCCTACTATGTGCCTTCTGTTGTTATTTTGAGAAGACTACGATGTCAAGACTTTGTTCAATGCTCCTAGCTTATCCTTTTACCCTTCAAATTTATTCCCCGTAAGTTTTGAGGTTCGAGCACGAGTGAAAAATGGTGGAATCTCTAGGGGCCGCCACTTTCGTCAATCAGATGGTCCAAGGCGGTGGTGCACATGTTTATCGTGCTTAACCTTCCTCTCATTGAGTCAAGTATGACTGTTGATGGTTTGTGGGTTGTTAGGTGGTCTAATACCCCAGACCATCCCACGACTTTTCCTCTAGAAGGGGAAAGGGCTTACCCGGATAGAGCTACATCTATTGTAGCTCCAATAGTGTCTCCTTTGATGGCGCCAATAGTGGTCTCAGATAGAGTTCCCACTAGGCCTTGATAGTTGGTTCATTCCGTTGTGGTGTACAGGGAAGGCGTAGTGATGGAGTAGTTCATCGGGTTGTCCTGATCCGATCCAACCTACCCACATCTGAGCAGGGACTCAGACAAGGATCTAGGGGTCGTGCTGGTGGATGATTTTACATGTTTAGTTTGGCCATCTTGGGATGTTTGAGAGTTGTTTTATCTTTTGAGGAACTGCATCTCCTAATACCTTATGTTCAAGAGCTGCATCTCCATATCTTCATGTTGGGTCTGTATCCTTTTATGTTTCTTATTGTAGGTTGGGTTGGGTTTTCTGTAAGTCTCTTTTGAACTTATGACCTTATTTTATGAAATATTTTCTCTCATTTTTTATTGCATGTTTACGTTATTCCAAGCATTTATATTTATGTCTTGCGAAAAGAAAATTTACCCTTTTATATTAAAAGAAATTTTATTTCACCAACTTTTCGGTCTTAAAACATCACAAACAATGTAGTGTCCAAGAAGGGTGTTACACAGATCCCCCGGCACTGGGATCCGTGGTGGCTGCATGATCCACAAGTGTGTGTATTCCATACTCTTCTCCAGACGTCAGATCTTCTAGAAGTCCCATAAAATATAACAAGTAGATAAAGAACAGGGAGATAAGAATCTACTACAATGCATCATAAAAGGGGAAGGGAATAATAGAATAAGATATTAATATTTCCACAACATAAAATCATACATACTATCATCTCTCAAGTCACACTTGGCAGTTATCTCCAATCACCCTATCTCTCAGGATTGAAGACTGACTTTACATGCATGTCGTTCGATCTCTCCACAACAATTCTCAACTCGAAGAATGTGAGTTAGTTTGTCCAGGTAACCCTCCCGCTTGCCATGACCAATAAGAGTGCATCATAATTCCTTTCTCTCTTAGGAGGGATATCTTGATCTTATCGGAACGTCCACCTACGACGTGGAATACTCGGGATCCAGTCAAGATAACAAGGCTACTTCGGATTCTCACGACAACAACAGGAGCTGCCTATTGGCCAGTGTGACGTAGTCCGAGAACAGTTACACTCTCAATGTCTCACAGACTGTCCCTTGCACATTCCATACCTGCACTCAGGTGCACCAACCTCGTATGACTCCCAGTCATACGGCTTGCCACTTGGCAAAATGCTATGCAATACAATCACATCTTAGCTTACATCGATACCACCACACTCATTCTCATTATCACGTCACTGATGCCAAAAAAACCCAATAACCTCATATCTTAACATAACACAATACCTCAACGATGTCAACTTAAGAAGCTAAAGCATACAAGCATATTATCAAGCATCTCAGTATAACGTGTGATCCATCTTTCGAATATCATACCAAGCATGTCAATTCAACACACAAGCATGTGATTCATTATTAAACATATTATAAACAAAACCAATCATTAATCCAATGATAACCTTCTAGCCTAGGGTATCATCCTGACGGTAATAAATCCACAATGCCTAAGGCCTAATTGGTACTACTTTGCAGTAGTCGCCAATGTAGGTTAGGTGTTGTCGATTTCTCAACCACTAGTAGGGTTTGGGTTCCCCTACACACATATTAACATATTACTCTATTTTGGCTCCCCAACAATTTCGGAATCTTTCTCCCCACCTTGTAGTATTATGTGCGAGATTTCCGAACACACGAATATGACAAATGCACATGTCCTTTTGCTAGCACAGATCTGCCATGCTTGCTACAAGTACGCTTGATCCAAGGCCGTACAAGGGTCAAAATAATAGAAAAACTATAGTACAAGGTAATACAACCTTGGTGTTCTCACAAGGATCTTTGATTTTATTAGCCAATTAAGAGTGATAGAAAAGGGGGTTTTCGAATTTGAAGGGGTGAATGCAAATTGCAATTAAAAAGAAGTCAATCAATTAAAATGACCAATCCACTAGCTAGGATTTCTATTTGGACTTATCACTGATTTCAGATAAATCAATTCCAATTATTGATTCAGTTATTGTTTAATTTGAAATTAACCAATTAAGCATCAATCAATTCCTATGATTTCCTATTAAATTAAGCATTCGGAATTTAATCGAATTGTGTTAGACAATTAAACGTCGCCAATACACCAAAAAGATTTACAAACCGAAATTCAATTAAACCTATGACTATGCATCACAGATCAAATTAATCTCAAATTAGACATGCAAGATGAAGCATCTAACATGTCAGTCATGCAATTTCAAAATTGAATGATTAAGCATCAACCCAAACAAGAAATCACAGTCAAGAAAAGAGAAGAGAAGAGATTAAGATTAAAAGAAATAAAATCAAGAACAAGAATTCAATATTAAAACCAAACCTCAAGATGCAAAACGGAATCCTTACATCGGTGAATTGATCAAAAGGGTTTAGCCTTCCATGAAGGCATACACCAAAATCTCAAGAAAAAGGGAATAAATTCTGACGAAAAACGAATCCTAAATCAATAGCCTCCAAATGCCAAAGTCAAAAGATGTTTATTAAGACTCTAAAAAAACTCTAGTAACAGTCTCCCTAGGTTAACTAAGATGCATGACCAAGGAGAAGGGCCCAAATGATGTTAATTAGCCCAATAACACCTAATTACATAATGAAGTAATCTAATTTCCACACCTGGTCCCGACATTCAGCATATCTTGCACGTTTGACCACTTTAATGTTTGAACTGGATTTTAAGATCTTCATGAAAGTTATAGCTCTATCTCTTAGCTTTCCAACACCAGCAAGATCACTTCATACGGATAAGTATAGCACCAAGTTATAGCCTGAGGAGGAAACAAATGTTTGGATGCAATAAAATTCAAAAATTAATCAATATTTGCATTAATGCCCAATGAGACATAAGAAAATAAAACCATACTAAAAAGCTAATATTGGGCATAACAAACATCAAATAACTCCAAGTACAAAGCTATAATGCTTGTCTCAAAATTGATTGATCAATGCTCATTGCTCCGAACTTTGCCCTAATCATGAAAATAACACAAACTATGTTGGTAACCCTAAAACGAATCAATAACGAAGATAAAGACAAAGAACAAATGAAGAACATGAAGAACGAACAAAGAATGTCGATGTCGACAATGCCGACATGTAAAGAACATAGGCTTACATTCGACAAAATGAAGAATCCATCGGTTAGAAATGAAGTAGACAAAGACATGATTGAAATGACTTAGTCGGATTAGGATTTTGATGCATGATTCGTTCAAACTAAACTCGGGAAGGTTTGCCAATAGTGTCTCTTTGTCTTCTGAAATTTATAGATGATAGAAGTAAATGATGAGGCGTGAAAAAGTGAAAAATGAAAGAACTCCACTCCTTTTGTAGCTGCTGAGAACGCTTAGACGTGGGAGTTTTCCAAGTTTGAGCGTTGGTACGCTAGAGCGTGCTCCTTTCCCACGCTTAAGCGTGATGACCGCTTCACTGTTTAGTGACTGCCTCATCTAACATGTGAGCATGCTGACTGACATGTGTCCTTCCACGCGTACACCTCTCCACTCTTGAGCATGCACCAACCCCATGATTGAGTGTTGACTTCAACATTTGAGCGTCCGAAAGCCAACGTTTGAGCGTGCTGACTTGATTCTAACCTGTTCTTTTGTATTTCTTTGTGTTCTGTACCATTCCAAAGGCCTATTTCTACCAAATTCTAGCCTAATCTTCAATATACAATCAAAAACATAATCATCCACATAATCATACCCAACTTACTCATTAATCAAACTTGAAAAACGAGGATGTTACAACGGCCTAAACACCGTCAGTAATTTTTGATTTATCGAAGGCTTCTTCCATCAATAAGAGGAAAACCTGATATCATCCAAGTTACTGACGACCACGCCTGTCGGTAAAATTACTGAGGGTCATACCGTCGGTAAGTCCGTGGGTATAGTTGGCATGCATTTGCACAAAATTTTGAGCGGGAACATATCGATGGGTAAGTTTTCGGTAGTTGTGTTATCCCTTCACCGATGGGCAGGTCGTCAGTACTCTATCCTTTGGTATTCAACTGATGTAACAACTATTTAAGGTGTACTGACTGCTTTACCGATTAATTCAACTGATGCAACATCTATTTCTTGCTGTCACGAATAAATTTAATGTTTTCGAGGCAATCCTTGTTACCGATGGATAAAGCTGTCGAAAATAACAAACTCCAAGCCATTGGTAAGTCTAACATCTAATGCGCACCCGAGCCTCTTCAATCTCTCTCTGTCTCTCAACCTCTCTGCCACCACCACCACCATACCACAGGCCATCACATCTCCACCACCACCGAAAGAAGATAGCCACCTTTCTTGCTCGACTCCTCCGACCACTGTACCTTCTCTGAGACACCCCGATGTCCCATTAACGAAGAACCTAATTAACTAAACCTTAATATGTTATTAACGTTAGCATGCTTTATTATAGTAAAAAATATTATAATAATAAAACTATAAAAGTAAAAATTTAAACATGCACAAACATCGACATTCAAAAAAAAATATACAACATATACAGAGCTTAGGAAGATGATCCTTGAGGAAGGACATAGCAGTGGTTTGAGTGTTCACCCAGGTGCCACAAAAATGTACCAGGATTTAAAGCGTATCTTTTGGTGGCCTATAATGAAAAAGGATGTAGCTGAGTTTGTATATACATGTTTAGTATGTCAGAAGGCTAAGATAGAACACCGGAAGATTTCAGGTAAGATGCATACCTTGAGTATCCTAGAGTGGAAGTGTAATAGTATCTCTATGGACTTTGTATCTGGACTCCAGCAGGATGTGATGCTATATAGGTTGTTGTGGATAGGTTGATTAAATCCGCCCTCTTCATCTCTATGAACATGGAATGAACCTGGTGAGAATGTTGTACGAAGACCCGAAATAGTGCAGGAGACTACAAAAAAATGAGAATGATCCAGGATAAGATGAGAGTGGCACATGGTAAACAAAAGATTTATCATGATAAGAGAAGGAAGGCTCTCGAATTCCAGGAAGGTGATCACGTGTTCTTGCGAGTTACTTCAATGACTAGGGCTGGTAGAGTAATGAAAGCACGAAAACTTACTCCTAGATTTATTGGTCCTTACCAAATTCTGAAAAGAGTTGGTGAAGTTGCTTACCAAATAGCCTTACCACCTTTCTTATCCAATCTTCACAATGTTTTCCATGTGTCACAACTTCGGAAATACAGTCATGATTCTAGCCATGCGATAACACCCGATACAATTCAGTTAAAGGAGAACTAATTGACTTTTGAGGTACTACCGCTTCAGGTTGAGGATCGAAGGGTGAAGCAGCTGAGGGGGAAGGAAATTCCCTTGGTCAATGTTGTTTGGAGTGGGGCTACTGAGGAAAGTGCTACATGGGATTTGGAAAGCAAGAAGATGGAGTCATATCCACACCTTCTTGCTCAAGGTGAGTAGAAATTTCGAGATCGAAATTTTTACAAGAGGGGTGTAATTGTAACACCCTGAATTTCACCCTACGTTAATAAATGTTAATATGTGTTAGACTTGACTTATATATGTTTGTATATGCTTGTTATGTTTGTTTTTTGATGTCTAAGTTCATGTTTGGGGAAGTTTAGCCTTAGAAAGGTTCAATCCTTGTAGCGTCTTAATAACCTGTTTCACCGTTTTGACCATATCTTGAGTTCTATATGTCCGATTGAGGTGATCTTTGATGCGTTGGAAAGCTAGGAGGATTATATACAAGTATTACCTCAAGTGTCATGGCCAAATTCGATTGTATTTTAGGCCTCACACCGCGATCATTGTTCGCCCAATGAATCGTGCAGAACCAGAAACATGTTTTGGGCTATAATTAAGCCCAATTGTGCATAAAACAGTCCCTTAACCTCCAAAACCACGACCTTAACCTAATTTAATACATCTAAACCACTCTAAATCAGCCTTCATTCCCTCCTCTTTGAATTCCTAACCCTTTTCTCTCTAAAACTCTTCCTAGATGATCAACTCATGCACCGTTCTCCACCGTTCTTCGATTGGGGAACATCGTTGTGAGCACGTGATCAATTGTGATTTCTGTTTAGATTTTCAGACCAGGTAGAATTCGTGCACCTCGTCCTTATTGATCTTTTCCTTTTGATTTCTTGATCTTAGAGTTGAATCAAGATGTTTCTTGTCGTTCTTGAGGTAGTAGACAAGCGTTCGTGAGACGGGATCCTAGCGGACTTTATTCTCTTCCTTTTGAATTTCAATCTTCATATATACCAGGTATGGGGAGAAGGGCTAGTATGAACATGCAGACTTTGGAGTAGCGTAATATGAGGGCTAACCCATGACCCTATTGTGTGCTATATGCTTGTTTGATGTATGTTGCCAATTGCGTTTGTTAATAACATGATTAAAGTCATTGATATGTGAATGATGTTGCTGTCTTGATGATTAACATGTGTTGGTATGAATGCTATTTGTTAATATGGTTGTTGTTGTTATGAATATGATAATTAAAGATTATCCCCAATGATCATAAGACATGAATCATAGTAAAGAGAGGCGAGGTTAATGTTCAAAGGTATTGCAAGACCCTAGGATTGATCCATGAGTGCTTTAGGGATGTTAACAATGAAATAAAGACTAAGGATCTAATTCCCAAAATTACTCATAAGAGATAAAGATTAGTAAAGAGAGGTGAGATTTATATTCAATAGTGTAGAATGAAGCCAATAGGATTGATCTATAAGTGCCCTAGGGAGTTTGGCAAGGGTTTCCAAATTTTATGCCTAGGTTCGTACGGCCACGCTCCAGTAAGCACGCCCGTGCACATAGGCAGCACGCCCGTGCTCAAAGGCATCACGCCCGTGCTCAATGTAAGCTTGCTCATGCTGGGGGTTAGCACGACCTTGCTCCCCAATCAGAATGTGACGTTAAGTGGAGTTTGGGTGGTTTCACCCAGATTTCCCCTATGATGAAATAAGCCAATAATTAAATAACAATAAGATAGATAACCCAATCCAAAGAATAATGTTATAAACTTTAACAAAGATATTAATGATGATTAAGATGGTAATGATGGATTACCGTACGTTGACAGACTTTGATGCTTATTGATCAAAGTTGCCTTGATGCTTATTGGTCAAGGTGTTGGTGTTGGTAAACTTTGATGCTTATTGGTCAAAGCTGACTTTGGTGCTTATTGGCCAAAGTTGTTAAATAAAGATTAAAGATAATGTTAAACTTTGGTGCTTATTGACTAAAGACGTTAAACCATAAATAAATAGTGTTGATGGAGGTGGTGAATAACGGTTGATTATTTGTTGGTATGCTTGAATTCACGCACGAAGTTATTAGGGGAGGTACGATGACAGGGGAGGTCACCTGAGAGCAAGGAGATCTGCCCATCCATGGTGATTCATCCGAGAGTTAGGTGAATCGTGCACCCCCGTGGTGATGTATCCGAGAGTAAGGTGCATCAGCTATCCTAGGGGTTCACCCATGGTTTGATGGACTACCGACGTTGGTGCTTATTGACCAATGTGGATATTTAACTCCAAAGTCGTATTCCCGGTATAGATAGATCCACATGCATTCGGAGTAGTGAAGTCACATTGCATTATACAGTTGAATTATTTGATATGCTTTGTGAATCATGTATGTTACACTTGCTATGCTATGTTTTGTTATTTGTTGTATAAACATCTTGCCAACTATCCTATTACCATTATGTTCATATGTATAGTTTCTTACTCCCCATCTTTTGTTGTTTCTTGTATGAATCTTGGTTTATGCAAAGGATGGTGAATACTTTGTTGAGGAGTGACTCTGAGGAGATTGCTTACTCGTAGTTTAGGATTTTCTTTTATGTTAGTATTTTCTCCGATGTAATTTTCAGATTTTGATTACCAGATCTGCTATGTGACATCGGGGTATTGGGTTTAAGTTTATGTTTGATTTTAATTATGTTTTATATTTATGTTTCTTTTTCTGCCTTTGTTATATTTTGATACATGTGGTGCTCACTACCTTTTGTTTATATTTTATTTTATAATAAATGAACGTTTTATTTATATATTTAATTGTTTGGGGTAGAGGGTGTCACACTCATAAATTGTACATGGAAAAACAAAAACATCATTGATTTCAATCATGTTCAATATTTTCAAAAATGACCCGCACTTAAACTCTTCCCCCAACAATTTGTGGCAGTGTCCTCACTACCAACAAAAGGTTACAAGGAATCCAAGTGGGGGTAGATAACAAGGGGTGCATCACACAAACTTAAAAATAAGACTTACACAAACAAACTAAACACCAGACTTCCTAACTACAAACTACTAATAGAGACACGAAGTAAACTAAAACAGAGATATAGTGTAAATCCTGGTCATCTGATGCTGCAACACCGTGAGTGAATCTTTTCTTCAAAGCTAAGCCAAACGAGAGCTCCTCCTTCTCTTGCCAGATTAGGCCATTTGTTGCATAGTTTGCTTGCTTGTTCTTGGTACTTCCTTGGTGATAGCCACTTCAACACTTTTCTCCCCAGATGGTTGAGCAGCAGCCTCTTTGTTAGTGCTTCCTTTGCCCTTGTCCTGCACAGTAGAGGTCTTAAAAGCTCCTCTTGGTCCTGCTCTGCATATGACAGTCAGATTATCTTTAGTTTCCTCACTGTCAGCATCCAACAGGAATGTGGCATTCTCATACGCCCTCAGCTTTTTTCCTCTTGAGTGGGGAGCCACATTTTTTATCCTTTCCTTTTTTAGTTCAACTGAAGTAGGGGCTTCTGTAGTTTCTTCAACCACTTTCCTCTTCCCTTTTTGGAACCACTTGGTTGAGTTGGGGGTGATGTTGATTCTCTGGGTGGAGTAGGTGATGACAAATCAGAACTGATTTCATTGTTGTTAACAGATTTGAAATCGAGGCTAGGTCTTGCATGTTGTTCATCAGGGACAGACTTAAGGGCTTCAAAAGGAACAAGAATATCTTCAGGAAACTTGGGATAAGGCAGAGCTTTCTTGAAGTTATTCAGCTCAAAAGTTATTTTCTGCCACTTGAATAAATGATTTGAAAATTCCCAAAATAGATGTTGTTGTTGTATATGATGCTGCAACATTTTATTTAAGTGATCCACTTTCTTGGCCAACTCCTCTAGGTGATCCTGCTGCCTAGAGAAAGGAGCTTCAGCTGCTGCAGTTTTGGATGATGAGGCAACAAAACGTTTGATTGTAGCAAGGTCCAAAACACCCTTGTTGGAAATGATCTCCTCACCAGAATAGGGTTTTACTCCACTTCTCACGCATATATCAGTAATCAATGAAGAAAAGAAAAGGCGCCATTTAGGAAGGAAAACACATGCAATAATTTCCTACTTCACTAGCTTACCCACATTAAATCTGTTGCCTTTCAGAATGCAAAATAGGAGAACCAACCACTCATTATCTACTATTTCCAAATGTTTAGTGGGTAGCATTTTGTGTCTAATCACATGGTACTTTGCAAGAAGCTTCAGGTCTGGAAAATTTCCAATTGTCATCTTGGGTTATCCATTAAACACCTTCTACAGTGAGCACCTTCATCATGTCATCGAGAGCGGACTCAGAAATTACCAACAACAGAGCTACATACTTATCTTCCACATCCTCCATACACTAGCGCCTATTAAGTGTAGCAGTAGAAAAGGATACTCAAGCACCTCTAACCATGGCGTATTTTTGTTGAGGAGAGATGATATTTGCATAAAACTCTCACACCACTGGGAAACAGGGATCCCTCGGATGAGTAGCAAACTTCTTCCATTTATGGAGGTAAATGATTTAGGCCACCTCTTATGTCAACTTATAGTGGGTGTCAAAAGTGATGAAGAACCTTTTTTTCAAGTGGAAACCCCTTTTTGAGATATCATTTTCAAATCTCAGCCTAGCCTCATCATTAACAAAAGTAGGTGTTTGCTCTTCAGAAGATTCTGGGATGGGGACAGTGTAACACCCCATTTTTCGTATAAAGTCTTTAAGAGATGTTATATGTTATATATATGTTTATAAAGGGATGAGTGGGATTTAAAAGAAGGAAACCCCTTTCCCTTCCCTTGAACCCTTTGAAGTTCTTGGTGTTCTTAATTTTGTTTGGGAGAGAAGTCACGCGCTAGCGTCATCTAAGGTAATGTTGTCATCCCTCTAATTAATCTCTTTTCCTATTTATTGGATTTGGGATTAATTGGTTATTCTTTTCGTGTTTGGCCAAGGCTTGAGGAACTCATCGAGCAGATCGAGGGAACGAGGATAGTTTGCTTGCATTGTCGTAGTTGTGTTCTTCATACCAGGTATAGGGAGAAGGGATAGTATGAACATGTAGGCATTGGGGGTAGCGTAAGATGAAGGGTTAACACATGAACCTATTGCTTGCTATTTGCTATATGTTTATTTATTTTTAATTGTAATTGACATGCTTAAATCTTGAGTTGTTATTAATATTGATGAAGTTTATGTCATGAATAACTGTTTGGTTTGACACGCTGTTTATGCCATGAATAACCGAGTTGAGGATGTTGTTTATACCATGAATAGTTTGGTTGGTTTGTTATGAAAGTTGAGATGAACGATGATGTTAATAAGACATGAAAAGACGTTAATAAAGGTGAATAAAATTAAGGGATAAATTCCCATTTGTTCATAAGACTTGAACGATAGTAATGAGAGGCAAGGTTATAGCTCAAAGGTTTAGTCAAGAACCTAGGATTGATTCATGAGCATATTAGGGACATTAATAATGAAACATGAATTAAAGGATTAATTCCCATAATATAAGACATGGAGATTAATTGAGAATAATGAAACTGATGTTGATGGTTAGTAAAAGCCAATAGGATTGACCTTTGAATACCCTAGGAAGATTAGCAAGGGTTCTTCAACCCTTCTACCAAGAAACAGTATGACCATGCTCCAGTAAGCATGGTCGTACTCAATAGTCAGCACGCCCGTGCTTGACTTCAAAGTTAGCACGCCCGTACTGGGGGGAGCATGGTCGTGCTCCCCTGCTTAGAACAAACGTGAAGGACAGAAACATGGGTGTTTCACCCCAATCGTTTCCCAAGATGTAATAAGACACCAAACGAAGTAAAGACAAGCTAGATGACTTAATGAAGACTTAACAAAGGTGATTAAACACGAACGTTAAAAATGGTTAAGTCGGTAATGATATTTACCGCACGTTGTTGTACCTTAGTGCTTATTGGCCAATGGGGCCTTGATGATTTATGGTCAAGGTATTGTTTCTGTTGAACCTTGGTGCCTAGTGGCCAAGGGGGCCTCGATGCCAAGTGGTCGAGGTATTGATGGTGATAAAACTTTGGTAGCCTGGTGGCCAAAGCGGAGGTGGTGATTGTTTGACTGTGTGTTGATTGTTCCTCACGCATTCATGCATTGGAGATGTTAGTGGGGGATGTTCAACATAGGGAAGTGCATCCGAGAGTAAGGCGATATGGCCGTCCGCGGTGATTCATCCAAGAGTTAGGTGAATCGTGTACACCTGTGGTGGCGCATCTAAGAGTAAGGTGCGTCAGCTATCCAAGGGGTTCACCCATGGTGTGGTGAACTGCCGGTGTTGGTGCTTATTGGCCAATGTGGATATATAAATCCAAAGTTGAATTCCTGAGGTAGATTGGATCCACATGCATAACGGAGTAGTAGAGTAGTGCTACACCGCATAGCATACATTGATTGAATTGATATGGATGATATGAACATGTTATGTATGTTGATGTGTTATAATATGCTATTGTTATGATGTATGCTCATCTTTCTAACTGCTTCGATGCAATGTAACTCGAGAGATTATATAAGATGGTGATGGAAGGTTGAGGCACTAGGCTATGACCCGATACGAGTCAACAAGACTCATATAGATGCATTGTGTTGATCACAATCGTGTGGGTGGAACACACGAGGTCACAGTATCTGATTATGGATACTGGAGTCACGAATGAGTGCCCTATGGATGATGAGGTTCGAGGAAGACTACCGTGAGTCCTTGCCAAGTTAAGCCAACAGGCAGTGCAACTATTTCCTAACGGAAATGAGGGAATAGTCTCATTCGCTGAATGAGCATCCTACCGGGAATGGGGGTGTACACCGATGCAAATATATACGGAGGCTCTTCTTGGACGACTGACTTATATCCCTAATCAGATGAGGGATGTGTCATAGGATTAGGTGGTGGCATAGTTGCATGAGCGTAAAGGGTAGAGGAATATTACCTACTTCAAGGATGATTGCTATCTCTACGTTTGGATATTATGTGATGCATGTCTGTGTGATATTATTGTTTATATGCTATGCACCCTTTTCCATATTTGATGGTAGATAGTTTCTTATTTCCTTTTCTTTTCTTCTGGGTTCGTCTTTTCTATCTTCGCGCGTACGGACCCAGACGTTACAGATGGCGCACATGGATCACCCATGGATGGTGGAGCCAGCAGGGTTTCCCTTGATGGGAACCCTAAAGATTGAGTTTCGGGAAGAACAAGGGTGGCTCGTGGACCCCACCACCCGTTTTGCTGTCTACACGGATCCTGTATCGACATATGTCAGGATAGGAGAGGGACCACACTTTGGTCTAGTTGGGACATTTCGTCTCGGCCAGACGTTTCCCTTCCCTATTGGCTTTCCGGCAACACCGATACCTCATATGCCGCCTATGTTCCCAATTCTGATCCCAGTACCCATACATGTGCCTGTACAGGTACCAGTTCCAGAACCTGATGACCAGGGCCCAGATCAGGCAGTACCTGCTATAGACCCTGCTCCAGTTTCTGAGGTTCCCGAGGGTCCTGAGGTTAGACAGGATTCCACTCTCCATAGTTTTCTCTACCGACGCTGTTTCCAACAGCATCCGAAGGGGAGTACCTCTAGTAGCAGCAGAGGAGTTTCAGGACCTTCTAGACCCCCATCAGAGGCGTAGAGGAGCCCGAGGAGAGAGTCAAGGTCGTAGTAGTAGTCCACAGTAGGACAGGTCAGTGCGTACTATGAGTTGTATATAGGTGTGTGTTGTGAGGTTATTTTGATGTGTTTTGAGAAGGGCTGGGGAGTAGAGTGACGGCGAGGCTTCTTTTCTTAGTCTTTTGATGTACTTTATATTTTGACAGTTTGTATCTTATATGGGTCCCTACTAATGGGGTACCTTCTACAGTTTGATAGCACAGTATGTTTGGATGATGTATTATATATATGTGTGTGTGTGTGGTGGGGGGGGGGGGGGGGATGTTTATCTATTGTTGTTAATTTATATTTAAAGTTTTTATATGTTCCTTGTTTTACGTATCTGCTTAACGTTATTATCATGATCAGGTTTTAAATAATTTAGGTTTTTCTTTAATGGGACATCAGGTTATCTCAGACACGCGTCGAAAACGGACATGACACATGGCGGATTCCTTCAGGTTGAAGTAGTTGACATTGGTCAACGCTCAAGCGCCCGTTGGGTCACACTCGAGCGCTCGGACGCTTGAGCGTTGGAGTTTTCCATGCTCGAGCGTTGGCATCAGAATTTTGAAGGAAAAAAAAGAACTTAAGTGAGACGGTAACGTAAGTTACCATATTCGAAAATAGAAAGAAAGAAGCAGAGAATGAGAAGAGAGACGTCAGAGAGAAGGGTGAACTTCCCGTGCTAAGTATGATCAAACCGGTTACCTTATCGCAATTCCGACTACACCATTGTGATCATGGTGACGACGTCTTCTTAACCTTATCCTTCTTTTCTGGCAAAGGCTAAGGTAAGCCTATGTTCTTTTTATGCCGACATCTCGTCGGTGACGGTATTGAGTTTTTCTCCTTACTCAATTATCGGTTTTAAGTTTCGTCTTCGTATTAGGGTTATCAGTGACGTCTGTTTCATGTTCATGTATTCAGGTGAATTTTTGGAGGCCCGGAGACCCTTGAACACTACGTGGCAGAATGTTAGAGGTGGGAGAGGTGCTTATTTTGTGGTTCCAGTGCTAGCTACGTGTTGCTCAAGTGGATGAAAGAAGCCACCTATAGTCGGAAATGGCTAAGTAGTATATTTTACAATAGCAGAGTAAGGCGACCTAAACTCTACTAGTGAGCGAGTAGCCGACAATTTCAATATCACATTGGTGACTACCTCGTGGTACCAATCATGATATATGGATTGTAGGTTTATCATCATTAGGTTGATTTTATGAATGTCGAGGTTGTGTGATTTTACCCGTTGAGCTGCTTGATATGTGTTGTTTGTGTGAATATGTTTAATACGCACTATTTGGTTAATTGTTACTACATAAATATTTTAATATTATTTTAATATGTGATAACATGCTATAATTGTTCTTGTATGCTTAGCTGGTATCTAGGTGATGATATGTACTATTTTTGGAGAGATGCATGTTGGGAAGAGTGTGAATTATGACTTAGATGTGCCTAGCTTAATAAAATATTATTTTATATGTGATGAGCCATATGATGTGATCTGGGATATGATATGAGATGGTGATGGAAGGTTGAGGCACTAGGTTATGACCCGATATGAGTTGGTGAGACTCATATAGATGCATTGTGTTGATCACAGCCATGTGGGTGGAACACATGAGGTCAGAGAATCCGATTACGGATACCGGATATCACGGGTCAGTTCCCTCACGCTGAGGTGAGGAAGACCACGATGATACTCTTATAGTACTTGTCGAGATGCTCCAGATATCCTAACAGGAATAGGGATACCTATGACTATTGTGCAACTATTCCCTAACGGGAATGGGGGAATAGTGGTCCTTCTCAGAAGGAGTACACTAACGGGAATAGGGGTGTGCACCATGCGCCGAATTGGATGACTGACTAATATCCCTAATTAGACGAGGGATGTGTGATAGGATCGCAGTGGTCACGTCAACATATAGGCTTAGCTGCACGAGAGTAAGAGTAGAGGATGATTCAGTAACTCGAGGATGACTGTTACCTATATGTGCTCTATATGTGATGCATGTCTTTGTCTGTTATTGTATATATGCTACATATTCTTTTTCCATATATGATGATAGCATAGTTTCTTATCTCTATATCCCTTTTCTGTGTATGTTTTTTTTTTTTTTTTTGATTCGTGAAGCAGACCCAATTGATTGCAATGCCTCACTTGGATCACCCGTGGATGACCGGACTGGCGGGGTTTCCATTGATGGGAACCCTTGAGTTAGAGTTCCATGATGACGGAGGGAGGAGCCTCTTTACCATACATACTGGTCTAGTTTCTGCTTATGTGAGATTTGGAGAGGGACCTCACTTTGGGTTTGTCGGGACGTTCTGCCTGGGGCAGACCCTTCCCCTTCCAGTGTTTTGGTATCCTCCGCCTATGCCACAGTCGTATCCTTGGGCAGCTCAGGGCTCAGAGATGGTTGTTCCCGCTCCAATGATTCCCTGGGATCATGTTCGTCCCAGTGCTCATTATCGACGACTATTCCAGCGTCCTCATCGCGGGAATATGCCTCGTAGCAGCGGGGCAGCAACATCAGCACCACCTCCGGGACCGCGATAGCAGGTGTACCTACGTACGTGTGGGGAGAGTCAGGGTAGCTCTAGTCATCCACGCTAGAGTAGTGGAGGCCAGTGCGTGTGTTGTACATACGATGTGTGTGAGAGAGTCCATTTTTTATGTACTTTT
This sequence comes from Sophora flavescens, assembly GCA_030762895.1. Lineage (NCBI taxonomy): Eukaryota > Viridiplantae > Streptophyta > Magnoliopsida > Fabales > Fabaceae > Sophora > Sophora flavescens. The sequence continues at coordinate 88,749,931 of CM061066.1, forward strand.
GAGTAGGGGCTGGGTGTGTAAAGATGGTAGTGCAATGTGTCTCTTTTCTTTATATATTTTCATGTATTTTCCTTATGCCACAGTTTGTATTATCGGGACCCTAGTAATGGGGTACTCTATACAGTATATCCAGACTTATGTTTATGTATGTGTGTGTGTGTGTATATATATATATATATATATATATACAGGGTGATGTGTATGTTCCTGATCTTTATTGTTAAGTTTTGATATCTCTGTTTTTCTGTTATGTATGTTTAATGTTATATCGGGATTAATGTTAGTTAATTAAGTTTTTCTTTAATGAGACATCGGGTTGTCCCAGGTTTGATGTGCTAAGGCCCTGGAGTGAGGGACTGAGGTCATTTGAACGTTTGTTTGGTTGAAGGTGACCGAGGTTCCCATACACGCCTGGAAGGAGGAGCTTTTTAGGACCCTGGCTGGTACGGTGGGCACTTTCATTAAGGTGGATTAAAACACAAGATATAGGGTGCGGTTTGATATTGGTAAAGTTCTTATCTCAACACCTTCACCAGAGATCATTAAGAAGGTGGTTCAGGTAAAGGATAACAACTCCATAGTCTCAATTAGATTAATGGAGGAGACTTTTGGGGAACTTATATTGAGCTATAATATGTTCTCATTAAGGTGGATGAAACAAACATGGAGGGGCTACTCCGGCACATCGTTCAACCATATAGGGAGGTGGGGAGTTCAAATTCAAACGAGGTCAGACAGACTTTTCTTGGGTTCGATGAGGCGTGTTATTGTCGAGGCCGTATTGATTGGGAAGGGTGTTACAGTGCGCCGTACAAACATGGGGTCAAATTTTGTCAGCCTATGCACAGAAGGTGTAATAGCCTAGATGAAAGGGGTGATAAGGGGAGGGGTGGTGCTGCTGATAAAGTAATTGGGCCCAATTTAATAAGCCCAATTAGAGTTGGAAATAGGTTTGCGATGCTGACTGAATATGAGGTGGTGGAGTCCTCAACGAGCCCAACGGGTGTGGCTGATGCTGGGTTAGTTGAAATTAGGTCTGCTTCAAGTGATGATATTAGTCTTTCACTAAGTGGGCCTGCAGATAGGTCAGGTGGGTTGAGTAGACATGGGTTGAGGTGCTCAAATCCCAAGTATACAAACTGGAAGCAGTTGGTTGGACTGCAATTGGGGGGTTGTTCTGGGAGCAAGGCAATTATCATAATTATTTCAGATGTAGAGTGTGAGGAGTGTAAACGTGTCAGAATTTTGTGAGGTCATTAATGAAAATAAAGACGGGTTCACTAAGGAAAATTAAGAAGGGCGGTGAATCATGTGCAGGGATTAATAGTGGTTGATAAATTCACAAAGAGCAAGGATAAGGGCAAGGGGGTGTGTTGTTCTGTGGATCTTGTTGAAGACGGCTCTACTAGTGAATCTATAATTCCTAACGTGAAGATTTTCAAGAAAGGGGAATCGGACGGGTCTTTTTCTAATAACTCTGGTTCCAGCTCTTTTTCAGAGTCACAAAGCTTGGAGTCGTTATCAGGTATCACAATCTCAGATTCCAAATTATTGCCAAATTAGCATAGATGGAATCCCGAGATAATGTTGGATGTCAGCATCATGGGGTAAATGAAGGTTTTCCATGAAGATTTGTCAGTTTAACATAAGGGATTTGGGTACTGTGATAAAAAGAAAGAAGATTCGATCTCTGGTCACTGTAGAAAAGCTGGAGTTCTTGGCGGTACAGGAAACTGAGATGGAAGTTGTTGATGGGTTTCTTTGTCAGTAACTGTGGGGAGACGATGATGTTAAGTTGAGCTTTCTTCCATCTAGAGGAAGCTCGGGAGGATTATTAAATATGTGGAATACCAAAGTTATTACCAGCATCTTTTCTTTTGCTGGTGACGGTTTCTCAGAGAGTGTCTAGAGAGAGAATGCAATAAAACTATCTGCTTTGTCATCAATGTGTATTCTCCGTGCAATATTTTGGGGAAATGGATGTTGTGGGAAAACCTCAAAAAAGTAAAAGGAAACCTGGGAATGGAATGTGGTGTTTTATAGGCGATTTTAATGCAGTTTGTAATATTGAAGAGAGGCGGGAAGAGGTAGGAATTTGGGATCTCAAGAGGTGCATGAATTCAAGAGGTTTGTAGAGGTAAGGATCTAATTGATCCACCTCTTTTAGGGAGGAAGTTTACTTGGTACATAGTGGATGGTTCGGATATGAGTAGGTTGGATTGATTTCTTCTATCGGAGACATGGATAGAGGCATGGGAGGTATAAGCACGGTGGTCTCTTAACAGAGACGTGTCAGATCACTATCCAATCCTATTAAAACAGGGAGAGCAGGAATGGGACCAAAACCGTTCCATTTCAATAACCGATGGCTAACCCATCCGGGATTGAAATTAATGGTGGAGAGCTGCTAGCTGGATAATAATGTGCAGAGGTGGAAGGCATTCATCTTGAAAGAGAAATTAAAAGCTCTTAAGGTTGAACTAAAAAGATGGAATAAGGAGGTCTATGGTAATGTTGATGAGAAAATCCTGATTCTTGAGAAGGCAATCAAGAAGCTGGACATACTTGCTGAGAATGTGGGGCTTTCTGCATCTGAGGTGAAGTTGAGGAGGACCACCTCCACGGAGTTGAGACACGCTATGAATGCTAGGGAGAGTCTTCTTCGACAAAAGTCATTGGTTAGATGGTTACGGGAAGGAGATGCTAACACCTCATATTTTCATGCTACCATGTCCTTTAGAAGGAGGCATAACAGTTTGGTAGCTATCAAGGTGGAGGACCTGTGGGTAGAGGAGGCTTCTCAAATCAAGATAGAGGTGGTGAGGTTTTTTAAGAACATCTTCTCGGAGTGCTCATGGGTGTGGCCAACTCTCCAGGGAGTTCATTTTACCCAGATTTTGGCAGAAGATAGGAACTTAATTTCTGATAAATTCACCATGTTGGAATTGGAGGGTGTGATTAAAAGCTTTGAGGGGGATAAAAGTCCTAGGTCAAACCGCTACAACTTTAGCTTTATTAGCAAGTTTTGGGAACTTTTGAAGATGGATGTGTGGGGTATGGTGTCAGAATTCGTTGAGCATGCCCAGTTGCCACGAGGGTTGTTATCTTATTTTGTTGCATTGGTTCCCAAAATTGATAGCCCACATAAATTAGGCGATTATAGACCTATTTCTTTGTTGGGCCGCCTCTACAAAATAATTTCCAAATTGTTAGCTTCAAGGTTGAGGAAAGTGATGAATCCTGTTATTTCAAACAACCAATCTGGATTCTTTCCAAAATGGAAGAGCTATGTTTGATTTTTAAAGTGGATTTCGGGAAGGCATATGACTTGGTTTACTGTGTTTTCTTGATTTCCATAATGGGAAGGTTTGGTCTTGGTGAGAGGTGGAAGAGCTAGATCCGAGAGTGCATTTGTTCGGGGAGTTGTTCAGTTTTGGTTAACGGGAGTCCTACTGAAGAAATTAGCATTCAACGGGGACTGAAGCAAGGTGACCCACTGGCTCCATTCTTTTTCTTGTTGGTTGCGAATGTAACACCCTTCTCAGTGCTACATTGTCTGTGACATTTATATTTTTTAAGACCGGGTAAAGCGGAAAATAAGTATTTTCGACCAAAAATACGGGTTTACTTTTTTTTTAGCAAATAAAATGATACATATTCTTTAACATACATCATCAAACTTATACATAAATATTTTACAAACCATGCTCCAAGTACTATCAGTCATAAACATACATATCCAGAAAAGGCGGAAATACCAAGGCCAATAAATTAACAACAAGATGGAAATAGGTTTATAATAATAATAATAATAATAACAGTATTGGAGACGCAGCTCCACAACATATAACATAGACACAAGACTGATCATGCTGACCAATACAAAACAATGACGAAATGTCATCCCCACATAACTATAACAATCATGGATGATACCCCGTCATGCTGTGAGTATACTCCTCACGCACACTATACTAAAGCCATCGAGACTGTGTCTATGTCTCTACGTGATCTCAAACTCCAGTTGGGCGTGATGGAGAAATAGTGTTGTCGTCATCTTTGTCGAACGTAAAATAAAACAAAAGCAGAAGATACAGAAATGAGGTGAGATCCCCATTCATCATACACATAACGTAGATATGCAGTGGTACGACACACGAGTACGTACAACAATTAATATACAGTTATATCATCAATCATAACAGAAATAATAATGTTTCACAGAAACATAATCACAAGGCAACATTTTTCCTAGATAGAAGACAGACTCGAGGAATGACCTCGATTTTCCTATACCGTGGTTTAAAAAAACAGTCGGGGAGAGTGGTTCGGAGGATTGTTCCGGATTACACCAGTCTTGGGTAAAAATGCGTCAACAGTCAGCAACGTGAACATAGGATTTTTCGGGAACATCCTACATTACCAGAAAACACGTAGTGTCTAGTCGAGTATGTCAGTGTATTGCAAGATCATCATGCCACAGAGGAGTAACCAACTGGGCCTATATGAGTATTTAATACCCCGACATCCCCGAGCATCAATCAGATCGTCACTACGGAATTCACACCCGCATTAAAGTGTTAGCTCAATCTCCTAGGCACAACGGCCTTATAGAACATAGTTTCATTATGTGTTTAGGCAAACTTTGCCGGAAATGCGTTCTTCTCGTCTATCCACCGGATGACATCTTTTAATTCCATCAGAATCTTTCAACATGTTTTTCTCAGATGCTAGATGTTCTTAAGTCTGAATCACCGATACTTAACATCGAGCTAAAGTTCTCAAGTAACATTTCATCTTTGTGCAAAGATTTCTTAAAGTACTCGATTAAAAATCCTAACACATTATGAGATTGGATCACAAGTCCAATTATTTATTTCTCTGCACTTTTCTAGTTGAGCCTTTTTCTTGGCTTTCAAGAAAACAAATAATTCCGAGTCATTAAATTTTATGGAAATATGGATAATGACTTATCCATACTTTATGACATAAGGTCTTTTTCCACCCTACATCATAAATTATTATGTTCGTATTTTCACTAAGTCGTTCATGACTTAGGTTTTTACATTTTACCGTAAATACTCGTCTTTGAAGACTAAAATCCTTTTTGGCTTAAAACCAAAACCATTAGATAAAATAAAATCAATTTTTAAGAACAATTTCCCTCAAAGATACATGGGTATCAATTTCTCAAAACATTTTCTTGAAATCTTTAAAAATTCTTAACGACGGTATCGCCGCTTTTTACTAGATTTAGGCCCAAAAGCCATACTTTTGAAAATATGGTTCTTCACCTCAAATCTATTACTCACCGAGGTTATAATACTCATATTAAGATGTTGAAACACTGATTTTACATCTTTCTTTCCATTTATACGAAATTCCTTAAAGCTTGACTGCACGTTGTTAAGTTCGAAAATCACGTAATTTCTTTTTCAACGATTTTAAACTCTAATGGTCCAAAACTCATTTTGGAGTCTTAGGGCACTTAGTTAGATATGAAAAACAGTCTCTAACTGTCCAATCATATTTATTTTCGAAAATTGCAGTTTAGTCCCTAAACTTTCATTAATTACAAAAAGATCCTTATTTACTTAAAATCTTATAACTTTTTATCTATAACTTCAAATCACACCAAAACAACTTCTATAGAAATATTTTTCAGTCCCCATAAAAATTCCAGAAATTACATTTCTGCCCCATATTTTACAATATTTGCAAAAAGGTCATTGTTTAATAAAAAGCTTATATCTTTTTATGTATTAGTCCAAATAACGTCAAACCAATTTCCATGGTCTTATCTCATCAAGGGCTACAATCATAACACATAAGAATATAAATTTCAAAACAGCCACTGAAATTCACATAAATTGCATATTAGTCCTTATAGACTCACAAATTCATATCTTTTCACATACATATCAAAATCAATCCAAACCAATTTCTATACTCTTATATACTCATTCAATCCCTATAAAAATTATCCAAACAAATTAAATCAACATGGAACCCAATAAATCAGTTATGGCCGAATGGCCTAAAATAATCATATTCGGCATTTTTTTAACAAATCAAGCAAACAACAATCAAGGTTCCAACTTGAGGTCATTAGAACCAAAATTACCATACCATAACCAAGCACCAAATCAAATCCTCTAAGAGGATCACACACATATGCAATAAAATACACAACTTTCATACTTAGGAATTTACAAGACCATATACACACTAAATAAACCACCAACATATCTACCCTAAGGTAGGATGATGGTAATCTCCCCCATACCTTTGTTGATCACTTGGAAAGTCAAGTAATATGATGGTGTTGTTCACTTAGAGCCTCACAGTTTTGCACAACAAAACCTAGCCATGAACAATCAACAAGAAAACAAGTTAAAGAATGAATAAAACCTACTTAACCCATTTTGCATAGGTTCGGCCAAGACAAGATCAAAGGGCTAGGAAAATTGCCATTTCTATAATTTTCCATGATTTTGAACCATGAAATCACATGAAAATGGAGTTTGAACAAAAGATGGACACAAGAGGAAAACTTGTGAAGGGAAGAGGAGTTATGATCATGAGTCATAAGACTATACCTCTAGAATTTGAAGAAATGAACAAGAACTTGGTGTTTCTTTGGAAGTTTGGATGATGAACTTAGAGTTTTTTTGTGTGTGTAGGAAATGAACAAATGAAGTGAAATGGTCATGGCCTTAGTGTTTTTAGGGGGTGGCCGTGTATCACTAAGGACAAAAGGGTCCAAAATAATTTGGGACAAACTTGGAATTTCATGGAAAGTCCAAGGACAATTTAGACTTTTCACCTTATAAATACTAGATATTTATCAAATGTCATGATTACATGTGACATCATGGATGACCTCATCCTCCATGAGTCATCATGTATGACTCGTTATCCCGATCTCTTGGCAGTTCTCTGCAGTTCAGTATTCGGCTCAGTCATTTTCCCGACTTAGGTTTTACGTGTGTTTTCTTTAAAATGTCACCTATAAAAAGTATAATACTTTACTTTTTTTTCTAACATTTTCAAAATAGTCCATCTCGTTGGAAAAATGATAAGAATCTTAACGAATTCGTTCTTGAGTCAAAATTAGGTTTTATGTTCAGTAAAATTTTACTGTCAATGAAAACGTAGACCGGGTTTCGTCTGAAATTTAAACCAAAATTTTTACCGTAACTTTCTACCATAAGGTAGAGTACAATTACGATTTTGTTTTATCCAAAATCATTTTATAGGTTTCAAATAAAATATAAACAATTAAAATTCTACCGATATTAAAAAATAGTAAAAATGGGGTGTTACAGCGAAAGGCTTAAGCAGGTTGATGAGGAGTGCGGTAGAACAAAGGAATTTTTAAAGGTTTCAAAGTGGGTGATGGAAACGTGGAGGTGTCAATTTTACAATATATGAATGACACATTATTTGTGGGGGAAGATAGTTGGGAAAATATTTTGGCTATGAAATCCATTCTGAGATGCTACGAATTAGTTTCTGGCCTTAAGGTTATCTTTCAGAAGAGTAGCTTGATGGGGGTTAATGTTGAAGAGAGGTTTATAAATGAATCAATGTTGTTCCTAAATTATAAGCTTGGTTGCTTGCCTTTTAGGTTTCCAGGATTACCTGTGGCGGCGGACCCGCAAAGATCTAGTACTTGACAACCGGTTTTAGATACTATGGAGAGGAGGTTGAGCTCATGGAAAGGAAAGCATCTTTCAATGGGTGGGCTCTAATAAATTCGGTTTTCAATAGTTTGCCAATATACTATATGTCTTTTCTAAGGATACCACCAAAAGTTTTGAAAAGGTTGGTGTGGTTACAAAGAGATTTTCTGTGGGGATCTAATGAGGAGAAGAGGAAGATACCGTGGGTGAAATGAGAGGCAATTTGTTGGCCTAAGGAGAAGGGAGGGTTGAGGGTGAAAGATCTTGATTGGTTCAATTTGTCCTTGTTAGCGAAATGGAGATGGAAGGTTCCTATAGAGGAAAAGGGCTTGTGGAGAGATGTTTTGGTGTCAAGATATGGCGACGAAGATGGAAGCTTGTCCTTGTCCTTAGGTAACAGAAATGTGGCAAGAAAGGTATCTTCTTGTTGGAGGAATATATGCAGTCTAGGAAATTATAGAGCATTTGAGGATTGGTTCCAATTGGGGCTAAAAAGAAAGGTTGAAAGAGAAGACAAAACCAAATTTTGGAAAGATGTGTGGACTGGTAATGTTAGTTTGAAGGAGAGGTTCCCTAGAATTTATAATTTGTCCGAGGATAGGGGTAAGGTTATATGGTTAGGAGAGTGGCAGGGTGGGTCTTGGAAAAGGAAACTTAGTTGGAGGATGGGTTTCTTTAGTTGGGAGGAAGACATGGTGAATGATTTGGGAAATGTGATTGATTCGACCTCTCTGTCAAATTCTAATGTAGATGTGTGGTCCTGGCTTTTAGTTTTGAAATGATTTTAGTTATAAGTTCAGCAGGGTTGATTGTGTAAGTTGGTATATGCATTTCTTTCTGGTTCTGTGGATGCATTTTGTGAGGAATCTCACATTCTGTTTTGGCATGGCTTCAATGCTGTAATTGGGAAGCTTATTATTTTCTACAAGAGAAGCTCTAATTCTATTGGAAGCAGGGTATTCAGTAGGTTTTTTGAAAGATTGAATTCACAGGTTAATGTGGTTGAAAGGCTTTTCTTGGGCAGGAACATGGATGGAGGATTACACCATGACTCTATTCTTGGGAGCAGATATGATTATTGGCTTTTTTGGGGGTGCTATACATTTTCATTTTGTAATTGGGCGTTTGGTTTGGGGCAAAACAGAGTGTATTTTTCAACCTATTTGTCGTGTACTGTTAGTACAATAGGTTGAATACCTACCTTCTACTTATAGGTTCTTAGTTTCGGTTAATTACTTTGTATACGGTTCAAGTACCCCTTATACTTGTTTTAGTACACGATTGCTTACCAAAAAATCAATAAGGTTAGTGAATTGTCACTTAAATTAATAGATTTTAAATGAGTAAATGAAGGTTAAGGCAATTTTTTAACCGTACAACGAATAGTTTTAGTGATAAAGGGTGCGTTTGGGTAAACAACTTAATTAAGAACTTATCACATAAGACCTTATCGCATGAGAGCTTATGCTATAAGTGCTTAAAGAAAGAAAAAGAAGGAAAGGGGCATGAGAGGATTCGAATAGTGAAAAACACGGAAAGGGTGTTTAGTGCATAAGCTCTTATGCATGAAAATTCCATAAGCTTCTCCCAGTGACTTATAAAAATAAGTCAAAAACTCCTTATGGGATGACATAAGTTATTTTTATAAGCTCTGTCAAACACACTGCATAAGAGCTTATGTCATCAGATAAATCAAAAGGAGCTTAAATAAGCTCTTCCAAACACCACCAAAATTAAATGCTCTCCATTACAATGGATAATGAATCTAGACTATTATATAGATGAGATTCTTCACTTTGATATTCAATGTATGCTTTTCCATGATTACTATCATTAATCATTCATTTAAATATAAAAATATAAAAATATAAAATTATAAAGACTTATTATTAATATTCCTTACTTAAAATTAAATATAAAAGCATAGATTGAAATTATATATCACCCTTCAGAAACAACTGTCCTTTAACTAGTAAAACTTCTTGCTATATATAAATATAATTTAATTTATGGACTACTCATATTGTTCATATATATTTTAAATAAAATATATGGATCCAAGATTAAATTTAAAACACTTTCTCCAATTCCTCACACTTGAATTTATTCTAATCTAGTAGTCTATGTTAATTTATTAAAGAATCCATTTAATTTTCACTGGATGAAAAAAGATTCAAAGATAAAAATGTAGAGTAAGTGTTTTAAACTTTACACACACATATAAACATATATGTTGATTGGATGATGATGATGATTGTAACTATTGTTTGTGTTATTGTTTAGCAATTTAAATAAAAAAAAAATCAGATTCAGTATACTAAACCAATCTCATGCAACGGTTTTTGGAAAATACAGGGAGAATACAAATGGTTGAAATAAAATCACGACAATCTAAGGATAAGGTCAGATAAGTCATTGTTTTAGACCCCCAACACACCCTACTGAGTCCCTTATATAATCTACTAAAAAAAATTATTTGATACCACAAAACTGATTATTACACTATTTGGCGATTTTTGTTTCAAAACATTTTCCTTAAATATTATTATATTTCTCTTTTGTCCTTAAAAAAATAGAGGTATTCAAGTCTGGTATGTCTGTCTCATTAGCCAGCTGTCTGCTGTCCTGCCCAGAAATTAATTGTGATGAGTTCAAATTTTATAAATTAGACCCGATATGTTTTAAGTTGGGACAATTTGAGTTATGTTTTGGGTTTTTCAAACTCAGACTAGTATCTAATATTACTTTACAGTTTATACTTTTTTACATTAGCTATAAGTAATAAGATTTATTGACCTATATTAATAACCTTTTGCATAACATGATAAAATATTTGTATTGTTATTATTTGTTTTGAAATATATATTATAAAAATATACCTTAGCTTTTGTTTCTTACTTCTTTGATTCTATGATTTGGCTATGCATAATGTTTAAATTTGCACAATATATCAATACATTGGATTGACCCGATTCTATTCTGGACATTATGAAATCATGATCAAATCGAATTTAGTTTAACCAGATGGTCCTATATCAGACCAAATTCGGGTTAAAGAACCCGTTCTAATCGATCCATAAACTTTAGCAAAATTTATAGTGGTATTTAAAATTGATATATTAATAAAAATAGTTTTATACCAATAATTTTAGGACATTGTTTAAGAAATCAATAAATAAATATATATATATATATATATATAAAAGGTTTTTATTAGAAATCACATTTTTTCAATTTATAATACGTTGAACACATCATTTTCTAATATAAATTGTGTTATCTTTAATTCATTAATCAATGTCATTAGTATACTTTATCATGAAAAAAGGTATTGTTAACCATTACCTTATAAATAAATTTTGAGTAATCAATCAATCTAAACTTTTTATAGTATCATTTAATGTTTTCGTGACATTTAAAAAGTTTAATTGTGATAGATTGAACTCTTAAAATACGTAACTATTCATTATTGGGGTTTAAAATATGCATATGCTATAGTTGAATATTACGATCTCATATTTTTTAACCTTCTAATAAGCTGATAAGCATCGATCTCAACACTTAATTTCATAATCAATGCCAACACTCCTGGACAACAACAAAGAATGAGGTTTGCCAATATAAAGAGTTAGAACCATGTATCAAATTCCATTTATTGTAGATTGGAGTAGAATTTATAACATTTGAGATCACTACAAAAAAAAGTATTTAGCGACCATCAAATTCGGTCGCTAAATACCTACTTGCTACACCGTTTGGTGGTCGCTAAATGGTTTAGTGACCGATTTAGCGATCGAAATTTCATATATAGTGATTATTTTTGTGTGGTTGCGAAATTCGGTCCCTAAAATACATTTATTCTGTAGTGGAGTTTTCATATTAGGAATTAACATAAGGAGTGTTTGCATATATTATTTTTTAAGGAAAAAGAAAATATCTTCTAATTTATATATTAATTTTGTTTGCAACGGATGGATCAAGGTGTTTTGATTTACAAAAAAAAATATTTGTACACCATTTTAGTTACAATATTATTTTTACACAATTAATGATGTAATTTTTTCTTAATGTTTCACTACAAGAAAAACATCATTTAACGTCGAATATTTAGCATTGGCCACGACTCCGACGCTATTAGCGTCGGTTAAACCGACGCAAGATCGACACAAAAACGTTGATGATTAATTTTTTTTTATTTTTAAAATGTATCTATTCTTTTGAGTAGGTCTGACTGACGCTATTTTGTGAGAATTTGAATTGGAATAGCAAATGCTGCTGTGAAACAATGTTTAGCGTCGGTCTTGTCGACGTTACAATGTCTATCATCTTTTTTTCTCTCTCACATCCTTTTAGAAAAATCCCACACTCAACTCTCCCTTTCTCTGTTTGTCTCTCTGTTCCTCAGTCCTTGCGTTCCTCAACCTAATACCTTTGGTCCCTAATTTCACTCTAAGAAATTGTTTCTTTTTTAGAAAACAAGGACCACCACAAACCCCAGCCTTTGTACGACGAAGAAGAAGAATGCCATCCATGTCGGAAAACCAAGCCTCTGTAGCCAGTGATCTCATCCACTCTCACTTCGCCCAAGGTCAGTGCCGTCGGTCAAAACCTAGTGGTCGTTTCAGCCCTTTCCTCATTTCAATTCCAGCTCGTCATTTCAACCAAAACGCAAATCGAACTAAGACCTGCAAATCGCAGCATCACCTTTCAAACCAGTACTCGTATGAGTTTGTTTTTGCACCTTTCAAATAAGTAGTGTCAGCTTGATCCTCGCTACTGGTTGGTGTGGGTCAGGCTAACGCTATTTAGTGTCGGCCAGGCCTACGCTAACATTAGCGTCGGCCATGATGCAAGAGCTGGTTAGCGTCCATTTTAGCCGATGCTAATTAGTGTCGGTTCCATTTTGGCCGATTCGGCACTTAGCTTGGGCTTTTGGCCGACACTAATTGTTCATTTTCTTGTAGTGGTTATTGTTTGCTTAAAGTATTAATTTTTGAACACCATTAATTGAATGCTTATATATACACAGAGGCATGTTCATGCTTAGGGGGCTTTGGCCCCTAATTTTTTAAAAATACTTCGAAGTTATTAATCGTAAAAAATTACTAATTTTATGTTATTGGTTGGTAAAAAAATACAAAAACATAAGTATATTAACCTTGCATATAGAGTGATAACTATTATTCTCAAACTTCGTGGTTTCTACAACTATTACAGAACAATATTTTTTTTTAGTTATAAATATAATCAAAACTAATTTTTTAATTGACTATCTGATAGTATACATTAAAAAAAAAATCTTTAAAATTTTGGGTAGCTTTAATCATAGATGATTTTTGTGTCATGTTGGAGAGACATTCCATGTTTGATAAAATACTAATGTAGTTAACATTTCGAAAAACATAATTATGAATATTTTATATAAAATTTGATGTGTATATATTGTTGGATAAAGCTCAAATTTTATTATTGGCCCCCAATCATTCAAGTCTGGCTCTGTTGTTTTTGTAATATAGAGGTGTCATATTTAGTGAGAGGATTCTTCTTTTATGAGAGTGAGAGGGATAAATCTTATCCATATAACCACACACGGGTGGTCAAGATTGAAAAGTTAATTATTGATCACATAACCACTTGAAAAGGTCACATGACTTTATGTTTTATAACCATTTACGGTTTGATTTAATAGTTATGATTTACTCCTCTCACTTTAACGTAAAAAAAAACCATCTCACTTGATATGTCTCCTAGACACACACACACATATATATTTCATAAACTATTTTCATATAAAAATTATATATATATATATATATATATATATATATATATATATATAAAAACTTTACGCTTACGCAATGACCTCTACCTAAACGACCTGAATTTTCCCGGGTTGGTTAGGTCTTGGGCTTTTTTGTTTTTACTATAGTTGAAATTATTGGGCTCTAGAGATTGATGTCAGCTTAAACCTATTATAGCCCATGTTAAGAGATAAGAGATCCTTTAAGGAAGATTATATATACATCATAGATGTAATCCTGCGTTTATGTAGATCTTTGCTCCAAACCCTAGAGAGTAATACTATTTGATTATTTCCGCCTTCGTGAGTGTTGCCACTTCTAACAAACAATTGAGAAAAACCTAGCTACATAACGAGTTCATTCTCAATCAATTCAAGAAGGCCAAAACGGGTATACAATCTGAATCTATTTAATTTTGTGTTCTAATTACAACATGATTTGATTATATCTTTACATAAATTACTTGATTTGATCTCAATATGTGACGATCCTTTTCTCTATCTAAAATGGAATGTTCAACAATGAGAAAAATCTAGCTATTGATGTATCGCTCATTCTCAAAGAGAAAAAAATGTTTGAAAAAAATGTTCGCTTTTAGGGATTTGGGAATTTGAGTTACGAGATTTGAGTTGTGCTGATATAAAATAGTAGCACGCTTACCCACAAAATTATGTCGCAATTCCAGAAAATTTCAATCAGATTTAAAGACATTGAATCATGCAACTCAAATCCCCAAACACACCTGATATATTTGAGTCTTATGGATCTAAGGTGTTTGAATTTGAGGCAAACTCTTAGATCTTTCCTACAAAACATCGAGGGAAAATATTATTTGAGTTGTCTCAAATTGGTTGATCAAACAGATCAACCGGACCCTTGGCCAATCCGATCTCGCCTTTAATTAATTTAATTTTTATCGAACTTGCATGAAGCGAATTGAATCACTCAATTTATATGAATTTCGATTAACTCGACTTGCAGAAATTAATTGCCAGTATGTGAGAATTAGTTATTTGCAATTTAATTATTTTTTCTAAAATTACATATTTTATTCTATTAATATTTATACATTTGTTTCATTTTACATGTTTCAAACAGAGACTCATTGGGGGAAAAAGACTTACTATATTTCGGTTAACTCGGCTTGCAGGAAATAATTGCAAGTATTGTGAAAAATAGTTATTTGCAATTTTATTTTATTTAGTAAAATTATATTTTTATACATTTGTTTAATTTTGCATGTTTCAAATAGAGCCTCATTGGTGGAACAAGACCTGCTATATCTTTGGTAAGTTGACAATCACTTTGAGTTTTATCATTCTCTATATTATTTCTACCCCTTAAATCACATAGGGTCTGTTTGATGCACTTTGAGTGACAACACAAGCAGGATAACATAGAACAAGTAGCTGAGTCACAATCATGGTTATTGAAACTGGACCGAACCGATTGGTCGGACTAGTCAACTGGTGAATCAGACTAGGACCATTGGACAATCCTAAAAACAGGCTATAGCTGAAACTGTGAGAGAACCAATGAAACCGGTATTCAACCGACAAACCAATGGTCCATCGACTTTTAGAACCAAGTCTTTCTTTTTAATAAAAAAAATGACATCCATACGATGTTGTTTAGATACTAGGGATTTTTAGTTTTGCACTTCATATTCCTCTTCCTCACCACTGCGAAAGGTAAGTATCAGAGCATAGTTGCTACAGTCGTTTTGCCTCCTCCTTGCGTTCTGGTCCAGTTTCTCTTCCTCACTAGCCTATCTTCTTCCTTGTGTTCTGGTTCAGTTTCGTCTTCCTCACTGATCTAGTTTTTTCTTCCTTTTGTTCGGTTTCGGTGTGAGAAGTACAGAATCTCGTCTTCCTGGTGCTCGACAATTGATGTTGTGTGTGTGATTCTTGTAGAATTAGATTAACTGAAGAAATGGAAGTGAAGAGACAAAGGAATAAAATGGAACTCTACACAAGGAGACATGAAAATGGAACTCAACTCTAGGAGTAATCCTTGTAAATGCATTCACACGTTGCATTTAAAAAGTTACTTCTATTTTTACCATCATTGTTTTGCACTTTTAATTTAAACATTAAATTATAGAACACTCTTTAAATATTATATATATATATATATATATATATATATGTATGTATATGTATAATTACAACCGGTTTGATACGGTTGGACCAATTAGTCGTGAACCAGTTCCTTTATTGGATCAATGATTTGTCCCATTTTTTAAACATTGATCACTACACAACTTTTCTTATGTCCGTTGTTTGGTTATTGATATACATATCACAAGCTAAACTCTGCAAAATATGCTACAATACCCTTTGGAGCTCATGCATCATACCTCGTCGCACCAGCCCATTGTAACCATCGAGAACATCCTGTACCACTGATCTACTACCAACCTAAAGTCATCATCAACATTCACAAACCAGTCGAAAGCCATAACAGGTGTGACACCATCTATCCCAAAACATGTATTATATAGATAGTAGATTAAAAAAAATTATATTTTTGCGGAATAGAAATGTCGATTCTTGAAAACATTTTCACAAAACATAGTTGAGAGCATCACGTCATCAAACTCGAGTTAAACCAAAGAAGTAAATAAAAGATATTATAAATAATGACGAAGTTTGTATGAAAATATAACAATGATAAAATAATTCCCTAGTCCAAGTCACATATGTCAGAGCTCAACAATTCCCATACAAAATAAATAACCAAGCTTCAAGTCTGAAAACATAAAGCACTAATCTGACTGACTCTAACTGCTATGACGGTGCTCTGTAGAAGACATCCCTCTGCTACACGTGTGTTTCCTGTAGACTCCTCCTTCTCAGTCACAAGACTAAAAAATGGTGCATGGGTGAGAGATCATGTTCAAATTATATGAAGAGAAGAGGCAGTAAACCAAGACCGGTGCACATACACAATTACGTAACCTTAGCATACTATCCAACACACACAAATAAGCACACGCAAGATCATGACATGACTCAAAGATGATGCATGACAATGCAATTACAAAATCAATCTCCAACCTCTCCTTATGCAATGTGAATCCATAACCAACCAACTCAGGTAAGACAAATAGGAGCACATATTCGGCAGGCCTGGGCAGCTCACCAATCAGCATAATCCCCCCACCGAATACTCTCACCACTCTTGATAATGCCAAGTGACATATCAGGGTGATCCTGCTCAAAGAGCACCCGAACAACGTAGCTATCCTCTGCCTTTATATAAGACCCCAACACATTATCTACCCCGAAGGCCATAGTGTCCCCCACTAATGTACTTCATCGTTTGCTTCCCCTCAACATATCAACTGCAATGAAGAATGCATAACAACAAAACAAACGTCCAACCATCCGCCATACTTCGTTAACATTGATTAACAACAACATTCCTCAACGAGGATAATAACAACATTAAGATAATACATAATTATCAAGACATTAACAATGGATCAATATTAACTACAAAGCAATCAATCATCATCATCATAGCATCAACAAGGTAAAGCACATAAAATTACAAGTCCCATTACAAGTTATTACTATCAACTTCCATAGGGTCCTTATCGTAGGTTTTTAATCCATAGCGTCATAATCATAAGCTACTAGATCTAATATTAAGCCTTAATGCGATAGTTCAAACACCTAGATTCATAATTAACCTCAATGTTTGTTTTACACTGTTTTAAGCGCTTAACCTAATCCTTTAAACGATTAAACTATCAAAATTTAAGTGACTTAAACACTTAACTGTAGGTTTAAGCGATTAACAGACCTAACTTTAGTTAACTTAAACACTTACTGTTGTTTTAATCTCCTTAAGATCAACACTCAATAATTCATTTAAACCATCAATCATTTTAGGTAATTAACTACCATTTAAGCGATTATCCTAACCATTTTTAGTCCATTTAAGTGCTTAAACACAGCTAGTTCTGCATAATTCTAATATGAGGATGCAGTTCTGCCACTCTAATCCATCTCTTGATCACTTCTAAAGATTCAATTATGATCCTAAGGTAATCCAAACCCTAACCCGGGGTTGTTAACATAGGAAAACAATCAAATCATCAAACATCATTAGGGCATGTTCACATGTATTCAAACAATATAAATCTATTTGTTCATTATTAAGGTTCATTACTCCTACAATAAATATAACATATCAGTATCACAAACATCACAAATACACTTTTGCTTATAAGGATTCATCAACCAATCAAAGTAAGCATAAAAGCACAAGGATGAATTATGCAAAACCTCCCGACAATCTCAATTCTCTCTCAAATTCCCATATAGAACAAATAATATCTCCTCCATTCCTGGGATTAGATTTTGTAGCACAAGGGAAAGAGAAGGGCTGGTTCACGATTTCGTTTGTTTGCTTTTTCACCACGGCATGAGAACGACAATGAGAGACATCTGATCAACCTTTAATTTCGGAAAACTAAAAGGACATGTAAGAAGAACCTAGGGCATGATTGTTGAGACGCCCCAACGTCCCATTAAAGAAAACCAAAATATTAAGACCTAATTTAGTTATTATCGTTAAGTGAGTATATTGAAACAGCAGAAAATTTAAAAACTTAAAATTATAAACACGTATGTAAACATACATACAGCACATAACTAAAAAGATATACATACATGCCAATACTGCTGTCAAGGGATTCCCCTCAGTAGGATCCCTATATATACACAAGTTGGTGACATCAACAAAAAACATCAGAAGCCAAAAGAAAAACCTCACCGATGCACTCCACCCCGTCCCTTCTCAAAAATACAGTAAAACCTCACTCACGCCTATACTGATGGCACTGGCCCGAGCCATCATACACTACCGCCCTCGTCTGCATCCTAAGGTCCGGCAGGTCTGGACACTCCTCCGCTATCGCTGGAAGAACTCCTGGGCGGCTGCCCCTGAAACCTCTGCCTGTAGAGTCTGCTATCCCGAGGATGTAATCGTCTAGAAGATACCCGTGAAGACTCAGAGACCATAGCACGGACCTCTGGAGGTGCGGGTACCTCAGGAAGGGGTGCTAGAACCTGAGCGGGGGCAACTAGGTCCTCCTCCGGAATAGGTGCCAACTCGGGCTCCGGCGCTGGTGCGGGTGCAGGTGCGGGTGCAAACCCGGGTACCAAGGCATCAAGAGGTACCATGAAAGGCACAGGGGCCATCCCGAACATAGGCGGCATCGATGGTACGTGTCCATCAGGTTGCCCTATCGGAAACGGGGAGGTCGTGCCGAAACGAAACGTGCCAGCAATTCCGATGGACGCTTCCTACCCAAGCCCCGTAGTGATGGACACGGGACCTGTATATACCACGAAACGAGTGACCGGGTCCACAAGCCACCCGTGCGGGTCTAAGCACTCCACCTCACAGGTCCCCGAGAGGGGGAACCCTGGATCCTGGGTCATCCATGGGTGGTCCCAGTGCACCATCTGCTCTGTCGGAGTCTGAAGTACAAAACATATATATACACAACACACAGCAAAAGAAAAAGGGGATAAGAAGCCATATAACATCAAACGTGGAAGGGGTTTAGCTACACTTAATTAAATAACAGTACACTAAACATACGTCTCCATAGGATGGGTGTATATATATATTTACATCACAATCATCCTCAATCCACATCTAGGATCTATCCTCTACCCTTCATCATGATGCAATGCAAATGCTGTATGAATAATCTCATCAGGTATCGGCCATATCCGGATATCACAAAAATATAATCGACACGTCCCAGAGCCCCCGGCACACACCCTCATCCGTGGATGGAGGATGCCCATGCAAAGCAATGGCACTATAGCTGCATAATCCGGTGCACACCTCTGAACCCCTGCCAGGGTGCTCATGCAACGCATGGACTATAGCTGCAACTAAAATGAAATCATCTCTGGGCGGTCCGCCGTTAGCCTATCCCCGGGAATTCTCCCTCCGAGGTATAGACCCCACTCGACCATGTTTCAGGGTCCACTCGACCATGTTTCAGGTCTCTCATATCACAGACCATGTTTCAAGTTACCCCCTAGTGCTATAACAGCTCATCATAATCTCCTAGATAACCTCAAAATAATCTCATCCTCATGTCACGATAATAATCTTGGTTAGGCACTGCTATCACATATCATATGCAATCCCCAGTACATCCTCATGTCTCAACATAACTTGGAACTTACTCAACCTCTAAGCATAGTCATAACACTCATCATATCAGAATCATCATCATGTTATCCAAAATCATTATCATATATCATTTCCAAATAATAAATACCAAAATATAATAATAATAATAATAATAGTAATAATAATAATAATAATAATAATAATAATAATAATAAATATAAACACTTTCAAAAGAATAATTATAACATTCATGTTATCATACATCAAGTACCAAGTTCAAGTCAACCAGTCAAACAGGCATTCATCACGTAATAAAATAATCATATATATATATATAGCGTGACAACGATAAACGCACAATTTCTATATCATCATCGGTACCACTGAGTAGTTCCCAATGTGGTATAGACAATGTCCGTTACTCGTTCTCGTGTAGGGTTTCGGTTGCCCTACGCCCTTATCTAATTAAATGTAATGCGCCGTTTCCAACGTTAAATAGTTTCTTTCCTCCACCTGGTGAGTCGTACTATGCCCGAAATGAAGCAAAACGAGACTTCCTCCCACTTTCTCAATTCTGCCCTACGTGATTCTCGGGCCTCGGAGCTTCCAAAAATTCACCTAAGCATCACATTGCGTAGCACATGTTACTACGAGTTCATACTTGAAGACAAATTTGAATTCCGACAAACGAAATGGAATATATTACAAGAAACCTAACAAACGGAGTTTCGACATAAAATAGGATGATTTACCTTTGGTTTTTGAAGAAACGAAGAAGAGAAGAAGATAGATATCGTTGATACGAACACAACGATGTACTCCGATTCGCAATGGGACGATCGAAACTCTCACAACTCTCACTAGAAGCCCTTCTCTCTCTAAGATTCCTCTCTCCCTCTCTCTAGAACCTCTCCTCTCAGCTTCTCATTTGCTCTCTGCTCTCTGCTTCGGTTTATTTTTCGTTTGGTGGCTAAGTGGCTTATGTCACTTAAGCCACCTTTTATTTTTACAAGTTCACGCTGCCACACTCGAGTGTGAAAACAGCCACGCTCGAGCGTGCCCGCGCTTGAGCGTGAGAGTTGCCACGCTTGAGCGTGGAAAGCCACCGCGCCATGCATCCACTCACAGGCTGCCACGTAAGCCCTGATGACATGTGGAAAGTCAAATCATGGCCCTTGTCTGGTTGACTTGGGCGCTTGAGCATGGATACACCCACGCTCGAGCATTGACTTCTGACCAAAAGTCAACCTTTTGCGTTCAGGGTCCGCTTGACGTCCGATTGCGCTCAAATTTGCGATATAGGCTCATTAGGACCTAATAAACAACCTAAAACCATCAAAAAGGCCTAATCTCAACTCTAACTCCAAAATTCTTATTTCACACTCAGACGTCTCAAAGACGCTCACCGGGAAAATCCTAATTAGTCTATATGCCTCAAACTTACCCGAAAAAGCCGCGTGCTTAACATGCAAGGGTTTCTAAACCTCAAACAACATCTCAGCTATGTATTTCAAGTCCTAATCCTAAGCCTCATACGTAAACCTCACATAAAATCACGGATGTTACATTTCTACCCCCTTAAAAGAAATTCCGTCCTCGGAATTTACATACCTAAAAACATATGGGGGTACTGCAGTTGAATGTCCGCCTCACGCTCCCAAGTATAGCATCTCCGGTAACACTATCCCATATGACCTTGACCAGGGGAATTCGTTTACCATGGAGTTCTTTAATCCTTCTATCTGCAATCTTAGATGGTAAAGCCTCATATTCCAGATTCTCTCGGAGTTGTATTGACTCAGGCTCAATGACATGAGAAGGATTAGGGTAATATTTTCTCAACTAGGATACATGGAAGACATCGTGAAGGTTGGAAAGGTTAGGCGGTAAGGCTATCTGGT
Organism: Sophora flavescens; assembly: GCA_030762895.1. Taxonomy (NCBI): domain Eukaryota; kingdom Viridiplantae; phylum Streptophyta; class Magnoliopsida; order Fabales; family Fabaceae; genus Sophora; species Sophora flavescens. The sequence goes on from CM061066.1 coordinate 88,771,486, forward strand.
AAGCTACTGGACCAATTCGTCGAAGAATCTGAAATGGTCCAATGAATCGGGGGGTGAGCTTTCTAGACTTTATAGCTCTGCCAATTCCGGTCTTCGGGGTGACTCTCAAGAACACGTGATCACCTTCTTGGAACTCCAATGGCCTCCTCCTCTTGTTACTGTAGCTTCTCTACCTATCCTGCGCTTCATTCATTCTCTCTTTGATTTTCCTGACTTGCTCCGTAGTTTGCTGTATCACATCAGGACCCAACACTTGGCTCTCGCCTGTCTCATGCCAAAATAACGGAGTCCTGCACTTTCTCCCATACAGATCCTCATACGGTGCCATCCCAATACTACTGTGGAAACTGTTATTGTATGTGAACTCAATCAATGGTAAGAATTCATCCCAACTACCAATATGTTCCAATACACAGGCTCTTAAAAGATCCTCCAACGATTGAATCGTTCTCTCAGACTGTCCATCCGTTTGAGGATGGTAAGCAGAACTCATCCTCAACTTTGTTCCCAAAGCATCGTGTAACTGTCTCCAAAATCTAGAGGTAAATCTAGGATCTCGATCGGAGACAATACTCGATAGCACACCGTGCAACCTCACTACTTCCTTGATATAGATCTGGGTCAACCTTTCAAGACTATAACCCTCACCAATAGGTAATAAGTGAGCACACTTCATCAACCTATCAATGATAACCCAAATCGCATCAAACCTTTTCGGAGTTCGTGGTAATCCAACCACAAAGTCCGACGCTATGCTATCCCATTTCCATTCTGGGATATCCAGGGACTGTAACAACCCGGAGGGCTTTTAATGCTCTATCTTAGCTTTCTGACATACCAAACATGATAGAACATACTCCGCCACTTCTTTTTTCATCCTTGGCCACCAAAACATCTTCTTCAAGTCTTGGTACATCTTGCTGGCTCCTGGTTGGAAACTCAGCTTACTTTTATGTGCCTCATCTAAGATCATCGTCCTAATCTCTAAGTCCTCTGGCACACATATCCGATCCTTAAACTTTAACACTCCATCTGGTCCTCTCCTAAACTCTGAAACCTTACCCTCATCTATACCTCGATTCACATCCACTAAATATTTGTCTTGACCCGGCTTAATCTTAAGGTCTCTCAAAAACTCACTATTGATGGTGATCATACCTAAGCATATTCTATCCTCAATCAAATCCATACCTAGGTTCAAATCTTTAAACTGTTCAAGCAACTCCATCTCTTTCACCATCATTGCGGATACGTACAAGGATTTCTGACTTAATGCATCTGCCACAACATTAGCCTTCCCTGGATGGTATTGAAGATCAAACTCATAGTCCTTAATGAACTCCATCCATCTACGTTGCCTCATGTTCAGCTCCTTCTGATCAAACAAATACTTTAAACTCTTGTGATCACTGAACACATTAAACTTAGCTCCATAGAGATAGTGTCGCCATATCTTCAATGTGAACACTGTGGCTGCTAACTCCAGATCATGGGTTGGGTAATTCCTTTCATGAACCCTCAATTGTCGGGAAGCATAAGCCACAACTCTTCCCTCTTGCATCAATACACAACCCAATCCTTGATATGACGCGTCACAGTATACATCAAACTGTCCTGATGGATCTGGTAACGTCAGCACAGGAGATGTAGTCAACTTCTCCTTTTGCTTCTGGAAGCTCTCTTCACACTTCTCTGTCCAAACAAGCGTCGTACCTTTTCTTGTTAACTGCATCATAGGAAACGCAATCTTCGAAAAACTCTCGATGAACCTCCTGTAATACCCGGCTAATCCTAGGAAACTCCTCACCTCACTCACAGACTTAGGCCTCTCCCACTTAATCACGGCCTCTACCTTAACTGGATCAACAGCTATCCCTTTCTTGTTGATTACATGCCCTAGAAACTGTACCTCCTCTAACCAAAATTCACACTTGGATAGCTTAGCATACAACTGCCAATCTCTTACCTGTAACACCACTCTCAGATGATCCTCGTGTTCTTCCCGACTACGGGAGTAGATAAGAATATCATCTATAAACACTACAACAAACTTGTCAAGGAACGGAATAAAGATCCTGTTCATGTAATCCATGAACATCGCTGGAGCATTAGTTACACCAAAAGGCATAACTAGGTACTCGTAGTGTCCATACCTTGTCCTAAAAGCGGTCTTAGGTATATCCTCCTTCTTCACCCTAATATGATGGTATCCTGATCTTAAATCTATCTTGGAAAACACCGAAGCTCCCTTCAACTGATCCATCAGATCATCTATCCTAGGCAACGGATATTTGTTCTTGATTGTAACTTTATTCAACTGCCTATAATCCGTGCACAACCTAGAACTTCCGTCCTTTTTCTTTACAAACAATATCGGTGCTCCCCAAGGCGAAACACTCGGTCGGATGAATTCCTTCTTCATGATGTTATCCAGCTGTTTCTTCAACTCCGCCAACTCCACTGGTGACATCCGATAAGGAGCTACTGATATAGGTCCGGTCCCTGGTATGAGATCTATGGCGAACTCTACCTCCCTCTCTGGTGGCAAACCTGGAACATCAGGAGGGAAAACCTCAGGAAACTCCCTCACGATAGGCAAAGAATCCATACTCGGAGTCTCCTTAGCTTCCAAAGAGAAAAGCATCACATACTACTGAGACTCGTCACTCCTCATAGTTGTTCCTTCATTGGCAGATACTATGCTAGAAGGCTCAAGAAAAGATAAGGTCTTTCGGGCACAGTCTAACACTACATGGTTAGCCGAAAGCCAATCTATGCCAAGGATAACGTCTATCTACTGCATAGGCAAACAGATTAGATCCACCAAAAATGTCATATTTTCAACAACTATAGGACTCTGTAAGCAAATGGACGTAGTGATCAAAGGATCACTGGTAGGGGTAGATACCGTCAAAGTATATGGTAGATGGGAAACGGGTAAGTGTAAATGATCCACACACTCATGGGACACAAAAGAATGTGTAGCGCCCGAATCAAACAACATAGATGAGAGTCTGCCAGATATTAAACACATACCTTGAATAAGATCTGAAGATTGAGAGGACTCAGACACTGTAAACACCCTCCCCATAGCCTGAGGTTTGGTCGTCTGTCGTCTCGCTGCTGGAACTCCTCTCCCGTCTCCTCCTCTGGAACCATTGGCTCCTGTGCCGGCAGCTGGCTGTTGCTGTCCTGCTCTCTGTCGGTAATCTCTAGCAAAATGACCTGGTTTACCACAGATGTAGCAACCAAATCTATCTGTACAGTCTCTGAGATAATGCGGACCTCCTCATCTGAAACATACTAGGCCCCTCTGTTGCTGGCCTTCTCCAGCAACTGGTGCTGGTGATGCCGATGTCTGAGCGCTCTGTCCTGGTATAACGTATGGTCCTCTCCTCCACTGAGAACCTCCATCACCTCTCCTCTGATGACCTGCTCTGATAGGACCCCCACTACGCTGCTGTCTCTGCTCTACAGCCTGCCTCCTGTCCATGCTCTCTATGGCACTGCACCTCTCTACCAGCTCTGGAAAACTCAGGATATCCAAGGGCATTATAGCCCTCCTCAACTCATGGCGTAAAACCTCCTCGAATCTCCGTCACATCCAGTCCTCATCTGGAAACCTCTAGTAGTACTCATAAAACTGTATCAAGGCCTCGAATCTGGTCGCGTAATCACCAACAGACCTGTCTCCCTGTTGGAGACTCATGAACTCTCTCTCCTTTTCGCGTCTGACTAACCGCGGGAAGTACTTCTCAAAGAAACACTCTCTAAACAGCTCCCAACTGATGAGTCTGCCCTCAGCCTCTAGTAATATCCTCTTTCCTCTCCACCATGACTCAGCCCCTCCGGTCATCATGAAGGCGGCATAGGTCACCTTCCTATCATCTCTGCATCTCATAGTATCAAAGATCTTCTCGAACTCCTGAATCCACCACTCTGCTCGCTCTGGATCATACTCTTCACCGAACTGTGGTGGCTTACCCTTGAGAAAGGTAGCCAATCCTACATCCTCAGCATCGGCGGCTCTTCTCCTATCCTGTCGTTCCTGTAACTCTGTCTCTCTCTGTACCCTCTGAGCATTCTCATGCGCCTTCTGCAACCGAACGGATGCTAACTCGCGGATAGTCCGAAGAGTCTCGGCGGACTCTCCTCCACCTCCAATCCCTGCCTCTGGCTGATGAGGCTCATCCTCTACATCCTCTATCGCTCTACCACCACCGCGTCTGCCGAAGAAAGGGGATAATAAGCCATATAACATCAAACGTGGAAGGGGTTTAGCTACACTTAATTAAATAACATAACACTAAACATACGTCTCCATAGGATGGGTGTATATATATATTTACATCACAATTATCCTCAATCCACATCTAGGATCTTTCCTCTACCATTCATCATGATGCAATGCAAATGTTGTATGAATAATCTCATCAGGTATCGACCATATCCGGATATCACAACAATATAATTGACACGTCCCAGAGTCCCTAGCGCACACCCTATTCCGCGTATGGAGGATGCCCATGTTGGGAATTTGCGTATAAAACAAAATAAAACGCAGCGGAAAAATTCCTATCGAAGGATCCATGCGAATGGTCATGATTCATGATTAGAAAGTTTACCTCTTGAAGCGATGGCTGTTGGTTGAAATTCGTCTATCACGAACACCGCACGAACGGTGTCTCCAGAGGTATCCACACGAGCGGACTCCGTGAACGTCCAACGTCACTAACCTGAAGCGTCTCGGTCTTGTAGTGCTAGCTTCAAAACCGAGGCTTACTGTTCACTCTTACTCTCTCTGTGCGGCTAGGGTATCAGCCTTGTTTGCACAACAACTTAAGTGTTCTACTTATAGTAGCGCCTCCTTAAGTGAGTTAGTGAGCAGCACTTGACCTAAGCCCATGTACTATGCGCTAGGCCCAATAGGAAAGTCCAACTTTCCTTTTAATGCTTCTTTTAATCCGCTCTTATGTGTGTGACCCTATAGGTTCCCAAAACGTTAGTAGTAACATTAAATCCCATTTAATATTACAAACAGTGAGCGGTATCTAGCAATACATCACTGCTACCTAAGTAGTGAGAAAGTCAGTGATTTGACGAAACCTTTCTGTGACAAATATTCATGTGCATTATTATCCCTTTGTCCATATATCTATATTGAACACAAGGCATAGAATGTGTCACCCGTGTATGGTTCAATATCATGTTCCCTGATACCTGAGTAGACTTAACAACAAATGAGGTCAATATCTCATATTGACTCATTTCAGCATGGCCATGCATTTTACAGTCTCACTCTATCAGGGGGCCCACAGATATTACTCCTGTCATGTAGGAGGGACAAATTCCATCTAGGTCACTCACATCCCTTTGCATGGCTCGTGGCATGCCCAATGACCGTCTTTATAATCATCCTATTACAGATGACGTTTGACGATATTAAAGCACACGACTCCTCATGTAGCGATCGTAGTGATTTCAGGTCGAAGGATTGCATACACCATTGTCACTATGAGAACTACTTATGACACTCACATAATGCTCCATGTAGTGTTCTCATGGTGGGTCAATCCAGTACATCATTACCTTAATGTGTACCTATGTGGCAACTCGATATCTCATATCTATGACCCGTGAGATGTGGTCATCAGTATGCACACATAATAGTCTCAATTGTATTATTATCGTCCTTATTAATAAAATACTTCACTACGGATATTTAAGAATAGGATTTCATTGTTCAATAGTGTCTCATGATTAGGGATGGCAATTTTATCCGTACCCGCGGATAAAATCCGCAACGGGTACGGGGCGGGTAGTTAAACGGGTACCCGCGGGTAAAATAAACGGGTAATTCCAATACCCGTTTATAAACGGGGCGGGGGCGGGTATCATACTATCCGTGCCCGCGGATACCCGTACCCGTTACTTAATTACTATAATACCCTTTATTATATATATCTACTCTCAAAGTCCTTATATCATTTTCTAGATAATTTTCATCTATTGTGTTGTTTCATGGATATTTTAAGTGTGATGTATTAATTTGTAGGTGTTATTTTGTTCAAATATCGGAAGATATTAATGTGGTGGTTTGTTTAAGTTTTATGTATTTTTTTTAAATTAAAAAAAAGATTTATTTTTTTTATAACTACCCACGGATATCCGCGGATACCCGCGGATACCCGCGAATCCGTTAAGAACCCGTTAAACGGATATCCGTACGGGTACGGGACGGGTACGGGTAGTTTTATTATCCAACGGGGCGGGCAGCGGGTATCCAGTATCCGTGCCCGCCCCGCCCCGTTGACATCCCTACTCACGATCAAGTCATATATTTGATATTCTATTAAACTGAAATTTCCATTCTAAGGACTTTATTATGTTTAAACAAGTAACACAATAAACTGGAATGCCTCATATCATATATATATATAATAGCAAGATACAAATGTAAGTCTAAAGAAATACATTGGCCTCTAGGGCTTACACCAACAGCCCATGCATAGCAATGGCACTATAGCTGCACAATCCGGTGCACACCTCTGAACCCCGGCCAGGGTGCTCATGCAACGCATGAACTATAGCTGCAACTAAAATGAAATCATCTCTGGGTGGTCCGCCGTTAGCCTATCCCCGGGAATTCTCCCTCAGAGGTATAGACCCCACTTGACCATGTTTCAGGTCCACTCGACCATGTTTCGGGTCTCTCATATCACAGACCATGTTTCAGGTCACCCCCTAGTGCCATAACCGCTCATCATAATCTCCTAGATAACCTCAAAATAATCTCATCCTCATGTCACGATAATAATCTTGGTTAGGCACTGCTATCACATATCATATGCAATCCCCAGTACATCCTCATGTCTCAACATAACTTGGAACTCACTCAACCTCTAAGCACAGTCATAACACTCATCATATCATCACAATCATCATCATGTTATCCAAAATCATTATCATATATCATTTCCAAATAATAAATACCAAAATATAATAATAATAATAATAATAATAATAATAATAATAATAATAATTATAAATATAAACACCTTCAAAAGAATAATTATAACATTCATGTTATCATACATCAAGTACCAAGTTCAAGTCAACCAGTCAAATGGGCATTCATCACGTAATAAAATAATATATATATATATATATATATATATATATATATATATATATATATAGCGTGACGACGATAAACGCACAATTTCTATATCATAATCGGTACCACTGAGTAGTTGCCAATGTGGTATAGACATTGTCCGTTACTCGCTCTCGTGTAGGGTTTGGGTCGCCCCACGCCCTTATCTAATTAAATGTAACGTCGTTCCCGACGTTAAATAGTTTCTTTCCCCCACCTGGTGAGTCGTACTATGCCCGAAACGAAGCAAAACGAGACTTCATCCCACTTTCTCAATTCTGCCCTTCGCGATTCTCGGGCCTCAGAGCTTCCAAAAATTCACCTAAGCATCACATTGCGAAGCGCATGTTACTACGAGTTCATACTTGAAGACAAAATTGAATTCCGACAAACGAAACGGAAGATATTACGAGAAACCTAACGAACGGAGTTTCGACATAAAAGAGGATGATTTACCTTTGGTTTTTGAAGAAACGAAGAAGAGAAGAAGATAGATATCGTTGATACGAACACAACGATGTACTCCGATTCGCAATGGGACGATCGAAACTCTCATAACTCTCACTAGAAGCCCTTCTCTCTCTAAGATTCCTCTCTCCCTCTCTCTAGAACCTCTCCTCTCAGCTTCTCATTTGCTCTCTGCTCTCTGCTTCTGTTTCTTTTTCGTTTGGTGGCTAAGTGACTTATGTCACTTAAGCCACCTTTTATTTTTACAAGTTCACGCTGCCACGCTCGAGCGTGCCCACGCTCGAGCGTGAGAATTGCCACGCTTGAGCATGGAAAGCCACTGCACCATGCATCCACTCACAGGCTGCCACGTAAGCCCTGATGACACATGAAAATTCAAAGCATGGCCCTTGTCTGGTTGACTTGGGCGCTTGAGCATGGATACACCCACGCTTGAGCGTTGAATTCTGACCAAAAGTCATCCTTTTGCATTCAGGGCCCGTTCGACGTCCGATTGCGCTCAAATTTGAGATATAGGCTCATTAGGATCTAATAAACAACCTAAAACCATCAAAAAGGCCTAATCTCAACTCTAACTCCAAAATTCTTATTTCACACTCAGACGTCTCAAAGACGCTCACCGGGAAAACCCTTATTAGTCTATATGCCTCAAACTTACCCGAAAAAGCCGCGTACTTAACATGCAAGGGTTTATAAACCTCAAACAACATCTCAACTGTGTATTTCAAGTCCTAATCCTAAGCCTCATACGTAAATCTCACATAAAATTACGGATGTTACAATTGTTACCATGATTTGAGACCTATGGAGACTGAAAAGGGTGAATAAAAATAGTAGCAAGATGACTCCATAGCAGCAGCAAAGTTGTCATGGTGAAACTAGGTGAAGAACGATGAATGGGAGCAATTTATTTTGAGAATTCTTGAGAGAGATCAAAGAAAACTCTAAGATATGAAGAAAGGCAGATTTTATATGTCTAAGGTCATGGGAAATAGAGTTTAGATAATGATTTATAGGTTTATAACGAATTAGGATGCAACTGGGCTGAAACATAAGGCCAAAACGTGATGTTGCAGACATCGATCTGTAGGGCGAATTTTGTAGCACACTAGATTACGTAATTTTTCACCCTCCGTCTCTCCTGGCGAATCTATATTCACTGGGTGAATCATATCAGCTATGTTCTCCTTCTTTTGACCCTTTCCAATGGCTAAATCACTCCTAACATGTACACATACATTTATAACGAACCTAAAACATAAATCAACATACAAAACACGTAACAACACAACAACGTTCATATAAATGAAAAATCGAGGTGTTACAATTGGCCTCCCTATATTATGTCTTTGTACCAACCCATGTTTACCAAACCAAAACCTCACCTTCACATGTATGAAAACCCAGATTGTTGGTACTGTCTTTAATTTGGGTTTGAAATTTCAAAAGGATTGTAAATCCTGAACAACTCCATTATTCACATTGATGAAAATCCAAACTAATTCTTGTAAAAAACGCAAGAATGACTTCCTCTTACGGTGCTCCCCATCCTTCACGAGAGCACCACCATTGCTTAGTGGAACCCGGAAATAGGATCTCCTCCTCCTTCCCATCACTTTGGCTCAATAATAGGAGGTCTCAAAGCTTCAACCCCTTCAATATATGATGACCCATCATTTTTCTCTTCTTCTTGCCTGGTTGGGTCCATATATAGATGGTTCCTGTGGTCATGCTATTAAGCTAGTTGATGTTGTCTGCTTTAGATTTTAATTTGAACACTACTATTTCGATGTTGCTGATGGGAATCAATGAAAGACAAACACATCATTGAGTATATTGAAGTAAAAAAGGGAGTAGGTGGGCCTAAATAGGTTGTAAGGGAAAATGTCATCGACAGATGCCTAAGACGAGTTCAGACTTCCTGAATCAAAAGCAAATATGAAATCATCGTCATTTCCATTTAGGTCATTGTGATTGCGTTGAGTAGTCAAGTTGTTTTTATTTGGTTGTTCCTATGAGTCAAAAAGGTGTGGTCTTGGAGGGAGAAACAGCAAGGGTTAGTGCAGAATTCACGGATGACTCTGGCACAGTCTAAGCAAGTATTTCAAAATAGTAGTGGCAAACGACGACGCATCAAAGAAAAACAATGGAAGAGAAAGGTTGAGGGAGAGAAGTTGTCCCTCGATTTTTCTTTAATAAAAAAATTTTAGATTTTGTGCATGTGCTTGATCTTTTGTTTTATTATGTCTATTGACCATTTTAAGATGAAAAATGTAACAAGTGTTTTTGTGATGTCCAGTTTTTCAATTTTTAGCAAATCAAATGCACATGGAAGTAGGAATAATGTCAATTTGACAAATATCGCTTAGATCCAACTCAACCCAAATCGATACAACTGAAAGACTTGGATGTCGATAGCCTACTTAGATATAGACATGATCTAAACTTTTTAGATTTGGTTAAACGCGATTCAACCTATTTCACAATGTTTATTAGTCCATTTGACAAGAAGCTCAGTTACCCTTAAGCAATCTTGGGATGGATTATTGGGAATGGGAAGTTAGGAGAGCTTCCCCTTAAATGAGTCTTTCTAGCCTGACTCAGGTTATTCAAATAGTCCAATGTAACTTTCTAATACCAAATGTTTGAGACAAACAAATGGAAATACATTGGAAGAGATGCATCAAATGGTGAGGCAAAAGTCATAGTGGAATACTTGACTTTTTGATAAACATGGATGAAGATGACATTAATTACAGCACATGTTGAGCCACCACCAATGGCATTTATGGAGAGTGTGGGACGTGAAGGGTAACCAGGGTGAAAAAGCAAGAAGGTGAGATGGAGATCTACAAATAGGTATCCTGTGTTCTCACGTGATGTTTGTTGAGGATTTGTATGGATATCTATGGACTAAAAGGCTTGGAGAAGAGAGCTTGGGCCAATTGATGATATAATTAATGGATGGTTCAGATGGAGATAAATGACCGAAAGATAAGGATGTAATTATAAGATTCACATAGTAAGCCTCGGATTTTTGTTTTGTTGAAGATAGTAAGTCTCAGATTTCAAAGTAATAGGATATCTATAGACATTCAAATATCTGTTGCAATTTGAAGGGATACAAAAATCCTCAATCCCATTTGGATGTCTCACTTCTTGTCCCATGAATAACAGAAGTTATAATGTAATCATTTAAAAAAACAATTTTAAAAAAAATGATATGTAATTATCACATTTTAATTGTATGAGACAAAAATTATTACAGTAAATTGAAACAAATGATCTCTATCCATCAATATATGGTTGGTCCGAGTGGTAACGAGCTTGATCCCCTTAAACAAGTGATCATGGGTTTGACTCCTAGCTCTTATGTATGGAGAAAACCTGTTTGCGAGGAGTAACCCTTAAATATCGTTCATGTCTCCCAACAAAGATTAGTTATTATTTACGACAATGGATACATAGTACCTATCAATGACATAGTTAACCAAAAAAAGGATCTCTATCCTTTTTAAAAAACCAAATCCGAATTGCTCTATGTTATATTTGGATCAAGGAAATGTCCGACCCATTGACATTAAGGGTGGCAAATGGATGGATCGGATAAATTTTTATTCGGATCTTAATGGATGGATTAAAAGCAATCCATTAATCCTTTATAATCCATTAAAAATTCATTAAAAAAAATCCAATCCATCCATGATCGATCCATTAAATAAAATCCATCCGATCCATCCATTAACAACTTTTCATGGATGGATATCCAATCCATCCACTAAAATTTATTTTAAGAAATTAAATAATTTTATATCTCTTTTATCCATCCATAAAATATTGTTTTAAAAAAATAATTTGTAAAAAAATTTAAAATATTATCTCTATCTCACCCTCTCTCTCATCTTTCTTCCTTTCTCTACCTTTTCTCTCTCTCCTTTTTTTTCCTACTCTCTCTCTATATCTTTACTCTCTCTCTCTACTCTATCTCACGATCATTTTGTATCACGGCCATTTTTCTATTATTATATGGGAGTTATTGATTATGTGCATCTACAGAGGTTGTTTTGCCACAACGTTCCATGACATTGTTTTACGAAACTTGTTACGACTTTCGGTGCTTTCAATTAGTTAATACTTTTTTTTAAGTTTCTCAGCAAAAAAAGGCAACGAAAAAAGAAAACGTACGTGATAACGTGGGTTACTACTGGTGTTTGAGAACAATTAATTAGTTAATACTTAATATAACAAAAAAAAATGAAGAAACAGATAAATAAAATAAAAAATAGTGAAGAAAAAATAATAGGAAACAGAAGAGAAAATTAGATTGAGTGTTTTTTTTTGGTTACAAATGGAGGTTTTTTTTATTTGGTGAAAAATAATATGAAAAAAATAGATTGGTTTTGGAATGGATAAAAGTTGATCCATTACATTTTTGATTGTTGGTCCAATGGATTTTAAAAAATATTGGATGGATCATAAACCATCCACTAAAAAAATAATTCAATCCATCCAATCCATTTATATTATTTTTTTTATAAATGGATCGAGTGGATGGATTTTCTCATGGATTGTCTGGATGGACGGTGGACAAATGGATCATTTTGCCACCCCTAATTGACATCACTATATGGAGAGAGACTCTTGCTATAGGCATTGTGTAAGGTTTCACATGGAAAAAAATATGAAAGGATTACGTCAAATTTCTCGAGATTTACGATAAATTATTAGATACATCAAAGTAGTAGCAATCACTCGTAGGGGTGTTCGCGGATTGGATTGGATCGGTTTTGAGATAAAAAGTCATCCGATCCAATGATGAAAACACTATGCGATTTGGATTGGATCAGTTTGCTTCCTTAAAAAAATCCAATCCGATCCGATCCAATCAAATGCGGTTTGGATTGGATTGGATAATTCGGTTTTTGTCGTACTTATTTTAACAAATGTCAAGTATCATTTCTACTTATTTAATAGTGGATAAAAGATAATCTTCGTTTTAATTTGGGAGCTTGAGAAGGAAAAAATTGTTGATATTTTTTAACACATTCTTTTATATTAATTATCTATATCTACTTTCACTTATCCTATTTTTTTCCTTGAATCGGCTACAAATAAATTGTAGATAATTATTTTTCAAATTTATTGATGGGTTTTCCTCTTTAGGAGGAGAGGAAAATAAGGATAGATAAATAGAAAATAAATAAATAAAGAAAAAGGAAAGAAGGTACGGGAGAGCTTTAAGGAAATGAATGGAAGAAGAATAGGAGAAAAATTCTCCTTTGAATATGGCCACCAATTAGCTTGGAGTGTTGGCTATAAAAGCCTTGCCATTCTTTCATTTATCATCATCCGGAAGAAAACAAAAGAAAACCAAAACTTAGAGAGTTTTGAGAGAGAGAGAGCCTCATTATACATGAGAGAGAAATCCTTTTGAGAGAAAATCAAAAGAGAGTTTAGTCATCAATATTTTTGGTGAGATTATTATTACAACTTTTGTAATCCCATTAATTTATAATGGAAGATATTTTTTTTTGTCTCATTGTGATTATACATAGTGTGGGAAAAGTATGATCCTGGGATAATCAATTATCCGCTGGCCTTGTATTAGGTGTTCTTATTTGCTATCTTTCCCAACAAGTGGTATCAAGAGCTTCGGTTCATTACACAGTTTAACTTGTGTTATTCACAATGGACGAGTCAACCTCAACGGCATCCGCAACAATGATTAAGTTAACCTCTTCAAACTACTCCATTTGGAAGCCCAGAATGGAGGACATCCTCTACTGCAAAGATATGTACCAACCTTTTCAAAATAAAGGGACGAAGCCAGACAGCAAGTCTGATGACGATTGGAATTTGATGAACTGGAAAACTGTTGGACAAATTCGGCAATGGATAGATCAAAGTGTCTTTCATCACGTGGCGCAAGAAACAGTTGCGTGCACGTTATGGACGAAAGTAGAAACGTTGTACGAGAGAAAGACGGCCCAGAATAAAGCCTCTACTATTCGACGGCTAGTGAACCTCAAGTATAGAGAGACCCAGAGTGTTTCTGAACACTTGAGCGATTTCCAAGGATTGGTGAATCAACTCACCAATATGAAGATGGTGCTTGACGATGAATTGCAAGCATTGTTACTACTCAGTTCCTTGCCAGACAATTGGGACACACTTGTGGTTTCGTTGAGTAACTCAGCACCACAAGGTGTTCTAACATCGGACATAGTAAAAGATAGCATGTTCAATGAAGAATCAAGAAGAAAGGAACAAAGAATGTTGACAGAATCTGAGGCGCTTGTCACAGAGTATCGTGGAAGGAGCATCCACATGAAGTTTAACACTAGAGACAATTCAAGGGGCAAGTCAAGAGATAAGTTCAGAGGAAGGTCAAGGACAAGAAGAGACGTAGAATGTTACTACTGTCACGAGAAAGGTCACATGTGTAACATCCCTGGTTGCTTTATGGATTGATGACTGTCCCCACAAACCAACACGGGTCTTTTCAGCGTGCTTTGTCCTCACTCACACGCTTCCCGGGAAAACTTCCCAGGAGGTCACCCATCCCAGTATCGCTCCAAGTCAATCTCTCTTAACTGTGGAGTTCTTAAGTGATAAGCTCCCGAAAAGAAGATGCATCTTATTAGTATAGGTAGTACCAATCAATTCATATAAGCCTTCCTCAACTGTATAGTCCCATACCTACACAGTCTCAGGATCCCTCTCGTTCGGGTGTGTAATCGGTTCATTCATGTGTCCCTCCGCCTAGAAGCCTGCCAGGAGTCGCTCCTTGTCTGTGCCTTCTTGCACCGACGACCACTCCCCGCCCTCGTCGGCACCCGGGTGTTACATGCCCACCAGCTTCCGCTTGGTTCGTCCCCGAACCACACCGTACTGGGAGAGGTGCCGCTCTGATACCATTTGTAACATCCCTGGTTGCTTTATGGATTGATGACTGTCCCCACAAACCAACACGGGTCTCCGTGCCTTCTTGCACCGGCGACCACTCCCCGCCCTCGTTGGCACCCGGGTGTTACAACATGAAGAGAGAATGCAGGAAACTCAAAATAGAGCAGCAACAAAATGGTGATGCAAGTAACGTAGCCGCTACCATTTTTCATGGTGATGAGGTAATCTTTGTTTGCGATGATGGTCATGTTAATTTGACATCACAAGATACATGTTGGGTCGTGGATTCCGGTGCATCATTCCTTGTAACCTCACGAAGGGATTTCTTTTCTTCTTATACAAACGGTTATTTTGGTCATGTGAGGATGGGGAATGATAATAGATCCAGGAATGTGGGTAAAGGAGATGTTTGCCTAGAAACAAACACTGGTTGTCGCCTAACATTGAAAGATGTGAGACATGTTCCTGACATGCGTCTCAATCTAATATCCATGGGCTTACTAGATGAATAAGGCTATACTAGTGTGTTTGGAGATAGGAAATGGAAGCTAACACAAAGTTCCCTGGTGATAGCCCGAGGCAAGAAAGTAAGCACTCTTTATGTGATAGAAGTCAAAGTCAATGATGAGTGTGTTAATGCTCTCATAGAAGACTCCTCGGTTGAGCTATGGCATAAATGGCTCGGACATATGAGTGAGAAGGGACTTCAAATTCTAGCCAAAAGAGATACACTGGCAGGTGTGAAAGGATCGAAAATGTCACTTAAGCCATGTACTCATTGCTTCGTTGAGAAGCAACATAGAGCTTCATTCCGCTACAAGGCCCCACATAGAAGACCCAATGTTTTAGATTTGGTACATTCTGATGTTTGTGGTCCAATGGCAACTAGTACTCATGGAGGTGCAAGATATTTTGTTACCTTTATTGATGACCATTCCAAGAAGGTTTAGGCGTATGCCGTCAAAACAAAAGATCAGGTGTTTGTAGTATTCAGACAGTTTCATGCTAGTGTTGAGCGAGAAACTGGTAAAAAGTTAAAGTGTGTTCGCACAGACAACGGAGGAGAATTTATGGGAGCTTTCAGACATTACTGCATGAGTAATGGAATCGGGCATGAACGATCTGTTCCGAAGACGCCTCAGCACAATGGAATGACTGAGAGGGTGAATAGAACTATTGTTGAAAGAGTGAGAACGTTGTTATCTCATTCCAAGTTACCCAAGAGATTTTGGGGTGAGGCTCTGATGACTGCAGTTGATTTGATCAACTTATCCCCTTCAGCTCTGTTGAATGGTGATGTTCCAAACAAGTTTTGGACAGGTAAAGATGCATCCTACAACCATTTGAAGGTGTTCGGTTGTAGAGCATTTGTTCATGTTCCAAAAGATGAGAGATCAAAACTCGACTTCAAGTCGAAGGAATGCATCTTCTTGGGATATGGAAATGAAGTATTCGGGTATCGACTATGGGATCCTGTTGATAAAAAGATTATTAGAAGCAGAGATGTTATCTTCTTTGAAGACCAGAATATTGAAGACATTCAGAAAGGTGTTAAGCCTATTAGTTCTAGAGAACATCCAATCAACTTGGATCCGATTCCTCTTCCAGAGCATTACCGGGGAGATGCAATAAAAGATGTTGGAGATGCAGAAAATGAACCTCCAATTGATAACGATCCAAATGAAGAAGTAGCTGATGGTAACAGGAACGGTGGTATCGATGATGATATGGCTGAAGACTATGAGGAAGAAGAACAAGATATTCAAGAGCCACAGTTAAGAAGGTCGGTCAGGATGCCTAAACCACAAACCAAATATTCTGCAATGGAGTATGTGCTACTCACTGATGGGGGAGAACTAGAGTCTTATGAAGAAGCTATGATGGATGACCACAAGGGAGAATGGTTGAAAGCTATGCAAGAAGAAATGCAATCCTTGCATGAGAACAAGACTTATGAGTTGGTAGAGTTACCAAAAGGTAAAAGAGCACTCAAAAACAAACGGGTGTACAAGTTGAAGAGTGAGGAGAATAGCTCACGACCCAGGTACAAGGTGAGGTTAGTCGTGAAAGGCTTCAGTCAGAAGAAGGGCATTGACTTTAAAGAGATTTTTTCACCCGTGGTAAAGATGTCATCAATTCTAGTGGTGCTTGGTTTGGCTGCAAGTTTGAATCTAGACGTGGAACAGCTAGATGTGAAAACTGCATTTCTTCATGGCGATTTAGAAGAATAAATTTACATAGAGCAGCCAGAGGGGTTCAAAGTCAAAGGCAAAGAAGATTTAGTTTGTCAGCTGAAGAAGAGTTTATATGGACTTAAGCAGGCACCGCGTCAATGGTACAAGAAGTTTGATTCCTTCATGATTGAGAATGGATACCGAAGGACTACTTCTGATCATTGTGTCTTTGTTAAGAGGTTTTTTGATGGTGAGTTCATCATACTACTTTTGTATGTTGACGATATGTTAATCGTAGGACAAAATAGTGAGAAGATCAACAAGCTGAAGAAGGAAATGAAGAAGTCTTTTGCTATGAAAGACTTGGGACCCGCGAAGCATATTCTTGGTATGTCCATCCGTTGTGATCGGAAGGAACGAAAGCTGTGGTTATCACAAGAAAAATATATCGAGAAGGTATTGGAGCGGTTTCACATGGAGAAAGCAAAGCTAGTTGCTACTCCACTTGCTAGTCACTTTATGCTAAGCTCAAAGCAAAGTCCTACAGGTGAAATTGAAAAGGAGGAGATGTGCAAGGTGCCATATGCCTCAGCTGTTGGAAGTTTAATGTATGCAATGGTGTGCACACGACCAGACATAACACACGCAGTTGGTGTTGTAAGCAGATTCTTGGCTAAACCAGGAAAAGAGCATTGGAATGCTGTAAAGTGGATTTTAAGATATCTCAGAGGAACTTCCAAAATGAGTTTATGTTTTGGAAGTAGAAGATCTGAACTGGTTGGCTACACAGATGCAGACTTGGCGGGAGATATTGGTTCAAGGAAATCTACTTCTGGATTCCTTATTACATTTTCAGGGGGAGCAGTATCGTGGCAGTCGAAGCTACAAAAATGTGTTACTTTGTCTACCACAGAGGCAGAGTTCATTGCAATAACAGAAGCTTGCAAAGAAATGCTATGGATGAAGCGATTCTTGCATGAGTTAGGGCAAGAACAACAGAAGTACGTCGTGCATGTCGTGCATTGTGACAGTCAGAGTGCTATACACTTGAGCAAGAATTCGAGTTTTCACTCGAGATCAAAGCACATTGCTATGAGATATCACTGGATACGTGATATATTGGAATCCAAGCAATTATAGCTTGAGAAAATCCATACTAATGACAATAGCTCAGATATGATGACCAAGTCCTTACCTAAGGACAAGTACGAGTTTTGCAGAAGAGCTGCTGGACTGTTGGAGCCCTCCATTTAAATCGGAAGGGGGAGATTGATGGGTTTTCCTCTTTAGGAGGAGAGAAAAATAAGGATAGATAAATAGAAAATAAATAAATAAAGAAAAAGGAAAGAATGTACGGGAGAGCTTTAAGGAAATGAATGGAAGAAGAATAGGAGAAAAATTCTCCTTTGAATATGGCCACCAATTAGCTTGGAGTGTTGGCTATAAAAGCCTTGCCATTCTTTCATTTATCATCATCCGGAAGAAAACAAAAGAAAACCAAAACTTAGAGAGTTTTGAGAGAGAGAGAGCCTCATTATACATGAGAGAGAAATCCTTTTGAGAGAAAATCAAAAGAGAGTTTAGCCATCAATATTTTTGGTGAGATTATTATTACAACTTTTGTAATCCCATTAATTTACAATGGAAGATATTTTTGTTGTCTCATTGTAATTATACATAGTGTGGGAAAAGTCTGATCCTGGGATAATCAATTATCCGCTGGCCTTGTATTGGGAGTTCTTATTTGCTATCTTTCCCAACATTTATTTAATTGATTTCTTATTTTTCATGTTTACTCAATCAAATATATATATGTTATGCATCAAAACTTTTAGCAAATTATAACTTCAAGACATTAATATTTATTCTAAATAGTCTCATATATGTCATTCCAACAAAAATATTAAAGAGAATGAGGGACATAGAAGTATGAAGAATAATGTTTAAGTATGAGCAATACTATAATTTCAAAAATAATAGTATATGCATATAATAGATCGGTTTGGATTGGATTTCACAAGAGGATCCAAAATCCGATCCGATCCAATCCAATAAAAAAATTGCAGTTTTTTTGCTTTTCGGTTTATTCGATTTTCGGTTTGTTCCGTTTTCGATTTTTCGATTCGGTTTTTATGGTTTGAATTAGTTTGAATCGGTTGATGAATACCCCTAATCACTTGTCAATTTAAGAGTCAATGTCCACACTGTGGGTTAATACGTATGTGGGCACAACCGGTTATAGGAGCTTACTTGATAGTTAATATGTGGGCCATATAACATTCTTCGTTTAGCTTTCATTTTTTCCACCTCCCTTAGAATATTCTCAACTCTCTCCTCCAATTTCTTTACCAAATTATTAGGAGTGTTCATCAACCGATCCAATCCAATGCCAATCGCACTAACCGAACCGAAAAATCGAAAACCGAAAAAACCGCAAACTGAAAAAAACCGAAATTTTTCATTGGATTGGATCGGATTTCGGATCCTATATGTAAAATCGATCCAATCCAAACCGAACCGAAATTATTTAGTTCAATGAAAATAATTTGATCTTTATATTATAAAAGTAATTATTAGTCTTTATATTTTTATAAGTTGTCATATAGTCCTTATATTAGAGAGTTTAATTGGTATGTAAATGCAATGTTAGTGTAAAAACTTTTGCACTGTTAACCAATTATAAATCATGTTAGGATCGACTTTTAATATATTCAGGACAATAATCAAACATTTAGAATGATTTAACAATTTATAATTAGGTGATAGTGTAAAATATCTTTACACATGAGAATGCCTATCAATTTATGTATATCCCGTTAAAACACTTATTAGAAATTGTCAATATAATATTTAAAAATTAATTTTTATTTTAAATAAGTAACAAATTCATATGACTCTTTAAATACTCGATCAAATCCAAATCGAACCGAAATATTGGATGTTCTTTGATGTAAATAACTATGTAAATATGTATCGACAAAAACCGAATTATCTAATCCAATTCAAACCGCATTTGATTGGATCGGGTCAGATTTTTTTGAAGGAAACAAACCGATCCAATCCAAACCTCATGTTATTTTTATCATTAGATCGGATGACTTTTTTGTTCAAAACCGATCTAATACAATTCACGAACACCCTAACAAATTACACTTCCCTTTCCCCCACCCCCACCATCACCATCCACCTTTACCCCCCTCCCTCCCTCACTCACTTTCTTCTTATTCTTCTCCCACCTCCAAACCAAATGACCGCACGTCATTGTACCCTTTCCTCCACTGGAAGAAGTCGTCAAAGGCGCCGCCGCACCGACGGAACACATGCTCCTGCGGCTGCCGTCACCTTCAGTATGATCTGCCGAGCTTGTAACAGTCTTTCCCCGAGAATCTTGAAGCCGCCATCGCCGCCGCCATTGCGATAGGCGTGTCTCACGAATTCACCATCGTGTTTTCCTTCGCAACATTCTTCGAACTCGACGACGGTCCTAGCTCGGCTCTTGCATTGTGCTTCAAGAAGCACGCGAAGTACGACATACTCTCACGCGCCGCCTTCTCCAGCCTCCTTGGCTTCAGAATCCAAGGACGAGGATTGGATAGGAACGTCGCTGTTGATGGACCGTCACCGGAGTTTCTCGTCGGCGGCGGTGGTTTCCTGAGAGGTCGGTGATTCTGGAGATGGAGGGTTTCTTAGTTGCATAAGGGATGGGTAATGAGTAATAGAACATAGTGACTCATATCTAAATCGAGGTTAAGTTAATGGTTGCAGAAAAGAATGTATGGTGTAGTGTGTTTGTGTTGGGTTGGCTGGTAGGTGGTAGGTGGTGTTGCTAGCTGGTAGGGCAGGGTGTGGTATGGTGGGGGTGGGAGAAAAGAAGAAGAAAGTGAGGGAGTGAAGGGGGTGAAGGACTGTGGGGTGGGGATAAGGGGAAGGGTATTTTGGTGAAAATTTTGGGGGAAAGAGGTGGGAAAAATAAAACCCTCTTCATTTTTTGAGGAATTATTTTGAATTTGGGTTTGAGCCCGTTTATCTTATATTATTGCATGCAGTGTCTGTCTATATGTATATTTCTCATCAAAATTTCTCTACTATCGTTATTCGTTATATTATTGGCAATGTATTAACATCCCTTTATAAATTGCAAAGTTGATAGTTTGTTACTGAGTATCATTAATTGCTATGTGCCTTATTTTTCATTTTTATTTTTTTACGTGATATATGTGTCTTTTTAATTATTTTTTTTGACAGGGCCTTTTAAAATTATTAGTTGAATTCTTTATATACAATTCATGGAATAAATATATATTTAATTTGGCTTTGGACGCCAACCTTAACAAAGCCTATAATTGCGCATACAACCAGTGTTGTCCTTTCCATTGCTGGTCATCTTGAAATTGAAAGAACACGTGGCTATATCTCTTTGTTGTTGTTGTTTTCCCTTTTATTTTTATTTCTTATTTTTAGAAATAATTAAAATGTCACCTCACTCTCATTATATTGCCTGTTTTTAAAAAGTTTTACAAAAAAATACTTAAAACAATTTTTTTTACTGTTTCTTTTATGAGTTTAATTGATATACACTTTTAGTGTAAATATTTTTTATATTGTCAATCAATAATAAATCGATACGTCATTGAAAATATTTGATTCTTATGTAAATCACCTTAAAAGTCATGTATTCCATAATTTATGATTGATTCACAGTGTAAAAAACTTTACACTGTCAGTATATACCAATTAAACTTTTTTTTATAAATATTTGAAAACATAATACAAAATAAAAATAATATGATATTTTTATAATTACAAAAACAGGAAATACAAATATAAAACTAATAAGAAAGAAAACGGACTCTTAGTAGCCAAATAGCTAGCGATGTGTCCCAGCAAAAACAAGTGTACAATTACATGTATACGTTTCCTAACAGTTGTCCCTTCAATTGCAGGCCCAGACTGGCAATTCATCTAGTGCAAGGCTTCTGAATCATCTGGTACTTGAGAACGACATGACACATTCATTTGAGAAAAGCAGATTGAGCATTCCTATATATCTATTGTCTTGAAGCGCTCTTGGCTTCCTTTCATTTTCTTCGGCCAAACAGGTAATTAATATAATTATAGATTGGTATATCTGCAGATTTTTCTACATGTAATAAAAATATAAAATATATAACATACTTACTTTAACTATTCAAGAGCGTTTGGATGAGATGGTACATGTTTCTTCCAGTTTAATCAGGGGTCTCAACTTTGAATCTTGGTATTGGGAATGCAGTAACGTTAAGACCCGTGAGAGAGAGCTTTGCCGTCCTTGTGTTCCTACCTGAGGGATTAGCCTTCACAGTTGCGCGTAGAGGATATCCTAGAAAACCAAAAAAAAAAACTTAGTTTAAGTAATTAGAGTGAAAAAATATTTGAATGACACTGTAAATTTAAACCATGCTAACTAATTAATGTTGAATGTGCTAAGATGCAAATAGTAAAGCTTTTTATTATTATTATTATATAAAAGTACAGTACTCGAAAAAATTGGTAGAAAAGTAAAGAGTAACATTAATAAATATTTTTTTCTAACCCACCACGGCTCGTTAGAGCATCTCCAATGAAGTTACTTATGTGATGCTTAACAATAAAACACTATTTTGATGTGTCACTTATGATTTTAGGTTACCTAAAATAGGAGATAGTTGCTTATATATTATATAAGCAATCATTGCTTATGGGTTGCTTAACATTTGTGTGTGTAAATGTAAGAGAGATAATATAAAATGTTGAAGAGACAATTTGTTGATAGAAACTCCCATTGAAGTGAAAATTAATTGGATTGCTTAAAATCGAGGTGAATCACTTAAAGGAATAAAATATGTTGTTTGTGAAGTAAGATATTCCTAAACTTAAAATCCTTTAAATCTGTTATAAGACTAATTCCCTCGAACTGGTAGCAGGACGTCTTAGATATGGGGTTGGGCTGCCTTAACTAGTCAATTTTTGCTTATTAGGCATGTAATCCTTATTCTTTCTTTTGATGGAAACGAAGAACAGATAGAAAAAGAAAGGAACTGAGAGAATAAAAAAGAAAAAGAAAAGCTAAATCAATATAATGAGTACCTGTTAGAGTGAGAATTGTCTTAAAAACTATACCAAATCATAACTTACCTTTTGTGTATACCTGACTCCCGTAACAAAAAACCGTAACTAACTTTGACTGATATTTGGTCTAGATTTGAGTTTGACTGATTCTCTAACACCTTTCAATTACGGATTTGGATTCTCTCACTTTGAGAATCCAAAATCACCGTAACTTTAGATAAAAATGAGAGAGAAAATGTTAACAGAGGATTCTCATCCTTCAATTACGTCTGCTTTATGTTTTGAAAATCTTTGTTTTGAGTTTGACTGCTATTTGATCACAGAGTATTAGACACCTAATCACTTTCGGGCACAGTATCCATGACTAGCTTATACACACGCACATACACAGAGACACGATAGACGCTCATATCCATAGGTAGTTTAGCCTTTAAGAATAACAAGTAACATTATAGGATATATATTGTAAATCACTACAAAATGAAAAAGACCTGGGATGTGCAGTATTATTATTCCAAACAAGATTAGTTTAAAACAAAAGTGATGTAATGATACTAAAATGGTGTGTTTGGATGAGGAAATTTAAAAAGGTAATATATTTTAAGAGGATAAGTAGAATCTATCAAGCCTATAAAAAAAATTAGAATCCATCGATATAAAATGTATTGTATTTTTATATTAGTGAATTTTAATTAACCTTTAAAAATATATTATCCTCTTAAATTCTCTCGTCCAAACATACCATAAAAGACAACACGAAAATACTTTACAATGCACTGAAATTCTCACGTGATGAAATATTTTTAATGTATCAATACGGAAGTAAAAATAAAAGAAATAAAATAGCTAATAACGAAGATACAATAATTATATCTGTACGATTTTGTTGCATCAAACAGCCATGCGAAAGAATAAAGGTGTCGTACTATTGAACATCGCTGAAGTTTGAGTAGGTATAATCATTTAAGAAAGTTTCTAAAGCACCCATAGCCGATAGGGACTTAAGTTACATGACAAATATTCCAAATCTAGAAAACAACTGATTATACTTTGATGAACACAACTTCTACAAGTAATTGATAAATCAAATGTTAATTTTCCACATCCATCTTTTTCAATTATATTTTAAATTATTTATCATAACATGCTTCACAGGTGAAGTGAACGAGATATGTGGCTTTCTTAAAGTATAGTTCGTGGATTGGCTAGCAGCAAGTGTCGAAGAATCAGAAGGTACGTGATATATTATTTATTTTTTTGTGCTATTACTGCTTAAATATATATATGCTCATATATTGCAATAGTTATTATGATCAATTGCATGCTTAGTCTCTTTATGTCACACATGTCCAAGTTTTTTTTAAGGATAATTGGTAACATGATATGATTAGTTATCTTGTATTTTGTTATTTTAGAAAGATAAATATATATCTTTAATCAAAGTACAAAGGGTACTCAAAACTCATATACAGAAGGATGACAGAACCATAAAGTACAAAGAATCAGGACAGAACTAGGTCTCACACCCGTTGAATACAATTTTTAGACTCTATACACCATTTAGGAAGAGAACACTTGGAGCCTTGTAACTTAACAGAAAATAATCTCCATGAGCAAACATTAATCCTATCCACTATATAAACCATATATATATATATATATATATATATATATATATATATATATATATATATATATATATATTCGGCCTGGTGTAACAAACCTTAATCCTATCTTGTATTAATTCGGCCGATATATATTTAATGAATATATTGTTGCATGCCAATATCATATATTATTCAACAACAGCACAGATATATACCTAGTAATTGGGAGGTTTAAATGAGAATCCTCTAATGCAAAGCTATACATATTAAAGTTGGTCGAGAAAAAGCATTAGATTCCACTGAATATAGTAACCGCTAACCATTATCAACCAAAAAATAAAACGTTTAGGTTAAATGGATGGGTATATAATTATATATATGATGTTTGTGCAGACTTTTTTCTTCTTCCTTGGTTTCATACTAATTGACCATATGGGTCATCCAGAAACTTCCTTATACTCAAGATTATTATTATTTTTTTATTAAAATCCTTGTATGTGTGTGGGTCTCTCCCAGTACACGAAGGTTGTTAATCTATTTCTACCAGACAGATATCTATGTGTACGTGTGTTATTTTTTCACTTTAACTATCAAATTCATCACACACATGTCAGTCACTTTTGTACACAGTGGTCCATGAAAAGCAAATATCTATTATATATGGAAATGAAAGATAGTGAGATACGCTCCAGCTATGATATAATAGAATAAAGCAAACAATCAATATTCCATAGTAAAGTTTTTCCTAATTAAGAAAACCAATTAGTATACCCAGTTGGAACAACTTTTTAATTACTGAGATTTACCTGATGAAGTTTCTTTTTTCCTTCAGATCAAAGAAATTTTTTTTTATCAGTACTGCTGAATGTGTTAATTTTTTTTCTTTGGAGGGCCACTTTTGTATATGTTCCTCTTTTTATGATATGTATTGGGGGGCCATCTTGATGCAAGGAAAATTAAGGTCATTCTCAAATGCTTTTTTGTTACTGAAACGTAAAAAATGTCAATGTCACACACGGATAAGAAACTAGCACTGGAAATTGACACTGATTTTTTCTTTTGTCACCTTCCGAAGCAAAACGAAGCTCATCGTAAACCCCATGATCCTTTTTGTATTCTTTTTTCTGATTTTTAATAAATTTAAGGTGTGTTGCAGATGATTGATAATGCTTGGGTGTCCAATTCCTTGCATTATATTGCATGCCTTTTTTTTGTCTAAAAAAAACTCCTTGATATATAGTTTGTATCCCGTATTGCTATTGTTGGGGAATATATCATCTCCTTATACATGTGTTTGCATAAATACTTGATGTTGTCGACCTTATACATGTGTTTCCATAAATGCTTGATGTTGAAAAAATTATGTTAAGGGTTAGGGAATAAGGAAAATAGAGATGCTAAATGAGATTATTATTGAAGAATGTAATCTGATTTGATGATACAAAAGACAAAATGGATAGTCATACTTATACTAATAGTAGAACTATAGTTATAATTAAACAAGAAAACAAATATGAGATCATATAAATGTGAAAGAAATCCTTAAGGGTAATCTAAGATGCTTTAAAATGTTCTAAAGTATAGACTTTTTAGATATTCTAACACTTGAAATTAGGGGAAAACATAATACACATTACACACAAATTTTGTGCTGCTTAACATGTCTACATCTAGTGATGATAATAATCTATATATTATCCCAACAAGACTCATAATGTCTGCGGCACCCTCAATTCCCCAAACAAGTATTTGTAACCCATAAGAATTAAACTTGACAAGTAACCACTAACCACCATAATTTTTTTTATAAACAAACAAGTTGTATAAATAAGAGTACAAGGAGTGTTCTAACCCGATACATCATTACACTTAACGGTCCATTCTATAATCAACATAAAATGGATTAAAACCAAAACCTGATTGCTCTCAAAGCAAAACTAATTGCTCTCCACACAATTAATCTTACTTTCTACAAGCAATCTTTTTAGTTTCTTATTTTAAACAAATCTCACATCTCATATCATTATTATATGTATCTTAATATTAATTACATGATATAAATATATGAATGAAAATTGAAAACCATAATAATTTTTAAATAAGAATTTACATCAAGATTAATCACAACTTACATTAGAAACAATGAAAAGGTGTTCTACTCAATCACGGTCACCTATACTCGGGTTTTGGCCCTTGTTTCAGCAAATATATATTATCCTCTCTATGAAGCCCACATTGATTCAAGCACAAAAAAGAAAAATGATATGTATAGACGGCATGGTCTGAAATTGGAAATATTCCTTTTATTAGAAGAATCGCAAACTCGATATTTAACTCGTCTAACAAGTCATTTCAAGAATAAAAAGCATTGTCAAACAAAAAGTATGGGAATCTCTTTTTGTATGATTAGTAGAAAAAGTTTTTTATAGTCTGTAATTATTTAAACAATTGTGATGAAAGATGCCCAACATATAGAATAATTTCAACTTAAAACATATTAAAACACATATATGATATATATCTAAAAGAGAAACTTAGGTCTAGAAATTTGTAGAGTTAAATTGAGTAGTTAAAGTTGTATATATAGAGAAGAAAAAGGAGAAGAAGAAAAGTGGAAACCACTGCTTAAGGGAAACTATACCTTACAATGTGCCACCTACCACATCCTTATTTCTGTTCCTTTTCATTTCACAATGCTAGTACACTTCTTTTGTTATATCCATCCAAATTAGCACGATGTATATCCGATTCTCATAATTGTGTACAGGTATAAAATTTTACACATGTCGTTCATACATTTATACACAGACAAATAGCGTATATATCTAGTAGGTATTATAATTATTACGGCACTTCAATACATTATCAAAAAAATTGAAAATTGTCCATACCTGAAAATCTAAATTTGGAGAATGTCATTGTTATTATAATTGATAATTGAAACCCAAAAACCTTTCTCCTCTTGTAACGTTAGGGTTACGTACCCTTGCCCCTCCCTCCGTTTCACCATCCATAAAAAGAGACCTAGGGTTTGGAACAGCTTCCACCTACGACCACTCTCCAACAGAGTCCGTGTCCACCACGCACCAATGAGAATCCTCGTATGTGCAACTTCCATGAGCACCTTTTAAAGCCTTGGTGGACACGACGGGCACAAATCACGATCTGAATCACCCCAAATGGAGCGCGTGAAGGTCACTCGCGAACACTGTGCCCACCATCTTTTTTACCCATTTCAGTCTAGGGTTTTCTTGCCATCATCATCCACACGCAAATGTAAATGGCCACTGGAAAATAATAGCATGTTCCCGACACGTGGAGCTCTCCCATTGGATCAGCATTTCTCTTTCCTTCTTTTCTCTCTCTACATTTATAATTTTTTATGTCTGATTACAAAGGCATCAGATTTATATATCACACGATAATCGATACTATTCATTTTTTTTGTTTAATAGAACAACGCACAACACACAGCACCATCTTCTAAGAAGATAAAAATTCTCTCTCTCTCTCTCTCACTCACTCACTTTCTCTCTCCTCGCTAAAGAATCGAAAACCCCTCTCTTTCTCTCTCTAGGGTTTCTGTGCTTTTTCGCACTTAAATTGCGCTCTTTGAGCTGCGAATCCAATCTCCGAGATTCGTTGTTTGGATTCTCCGTCGAGTTCTTTATCTTTTGGTGTCGTTTCTTCGAGGAGCCGTTGAGAATCGATGCCCCAGCTGGGATTTATCATCTGGGTCGTTCTTCCGGTGAGTTGTTGAGGTTCCTTTTTTCTTCTTCTTCTTCTTGTTCAGATGGTTCAATCTCTCTCTTGTTTGTAGCGTTGTAATTCGAACCTTAGATTATTTACATTGAGATACTGTGTGGTCTGATTTATTGAATGAATAGAAAACTAGGGTTTTAGTGCTTTCATAATGATGTGGGAGGTTATCATTTTATGTGACTCATAATCACTTTGTTTGGAGGATTCATTTGTTTTATATTACTTTAGCTTGAATTTTTACCTTGTTTGGCTTATCTTTCCTTTTCATTTGTTAGCGTCTTTGCATAAACCCTAATAGGTCACGGAGAACTATATTTGCTAGCGATGTTGTCACGTATATATTTCTGGTGTTTTCCTTACATGTGTTTAGACCCAATACAATGTTTTGATTAATGGTAATTGGACTTGATTAATTCTTGGAAATGGAACCCTTTATTTCCATTTTAAATTTCAATATTTGATGCTTTTTGTGAATAGGGAAACTCTATTTATGTGTTTGTAGCTCTAATTGCTTGTACTGTGCAGACAGGCACGCTTAGGTGTGGAGAATAATTTCGAAGTGTGATTCTAGTATAACTGTCATCAACTTCATGGGAACGTACATCCAGATTGACTCAATCTCTATAGATCTCAGCAAGTACGTGGAGAATACTGAGCCAGGCCATTGTGAACACTTCTCTTTACGGTAAGCCTTATGATGCATATTCCTACTAGTTTTATCGAAATCAGATTATAGTTTAGTCTTTGACTATATAGCTTTATCTGAGTTCTGGATCTTTTTATTTTAATAACTTTTTATTTGGTATTGGGGGAGTGGAACGGATCATTGAGTAATACAGTTTATGTCTTCCTTCACTTAGTTTGCGGTATATTGGTGTTAATGTCTACATTTTGTTTACATTATTCTTATAAGATGAGATACTGATCGATATATTATTTTTCATTATAGGAAATGTAACGATTTTAAAATACTAGCATTTTCAAGTTAGAATACGTAGCAGTATAGGACTATTATAAAGAATCAAACAGTCATGTTGGTTCTGGATATTAATGTGTGAAGGGTTCCAGTTTGATAAAGTCTGTTTCCAATTGGGGATATGTAGTGCATAATTTATTTATTTATTTTATCAGATTCTTACATTGCTTTTCTTATGTGGAATTCAGAATCTTTAACACATCTTTATTGTTAATTCAGTGGTTATGTTTCTGAGATGCGCAAAAGAGACTGGAAAAAATGTTGGCCATTTCCTCTAAACGAGTCCGAGGATCAACCGCCACTCCCGCCACTGGTGGTGCCAAATTTCAGATGGTGGGCTTGTGAGCAATGTAGACAAGCAACTGCTACCGAAGACACCGGTAGGGATGGGCAAGTAGATTTTAATTCTTCCAATAATAATGGAGGTGGATCTACCAGTAACTGTGGTGATGCAATTATCAGTTCTGGTATTCATCAAGCTCCAATGCCTGACAGTATTATTGCCAGGAGAGACATTGACTTAAACATTCCTGTTGAGTTAAGCAGTGACAGTGACCGTGACATTGAAAATAATGCTGAAATTGCACAAAGCAGAATAACAGGTAAATCAAGATGAGTTCTATAAGAGTATCTTGTTTACTGTTTTGTAGTATATGGATTGATTTTCTCTGTTTTCTCCAGACACTGCGATTGCCTTGGAAAATAACTGTCATCAACTATCCAGTGTTCAATTACCAGAAGTCCGTCCAAGCCTAGTACAAGAAGTTAAAAGAGGTAGGCTGCAATGGAATATATGTATCGTAGTCAGCCAGTAGTAATTGATATTGAAATTAGTTTAGGGTAACAGTGTTTTGATTTCAAAAAGTCCAACCGAGAATAAAAGATTTTTCTTTCTTTCTTTCCTTCCCTTTTTTTTTCATTTATACGAGGCATGTGAAGTTAATGAAGTTTTTAATGTTGAGCTTGTTACTAGCCATCTCAAATGCACGGAAAAGAGATCTATATAATGAAGGGATAACTGTTTCTGCAGATAAACAATGCCAGAAGGAATTAAGAGAATCTTGTGAAATGTTGAAGGAAGCTGCAATAGTTACTCCGCAAGATGATGTGACTGAGCACTCAACTGGACATCTTCCTGCAGAGCCAGTTGCTTGCAGTCAGGCTTTGCCTACGGGTACAGACAAGATTGTCAACAATAATTGCCAAGACAAGTTCCCTGGTTTTTCTCATAAGAGACCGCGAAAGATGCGCCTGATGACAGACATACTAAGTGAAAATGGTGATCAACGAAAGACTGCATCAGTTATTAGAAATGGATCAGCATCCCATCTTCCTTCTAATGCGTCTGCAACTTTACAGACACCGCCGGATATGGTGCATGTTCAAGGAGACATGACTTTGACAAAAAGGGGTCAAGGTAGAAAAAGGAAGTTGCTTCCAGATGAAGAGAGTAAGAGACCTGCAGATATGTGCTCCCAGAGGAGTGAAAATGAAATTCAAAATCTTGAGAGAGAAACAATTGATACTGTTTCTGATAATAGATCTAAAGATGTACTTGTGGGTAAAAGGACCCGAAAGACTCAACATGTTGACAATCACTTGATTTCTGACCGACACCAAGGAGAGCACAGAGGAAACGGGGACACTGTTGTTATTGCAAACAAGGAATGTGCATCCAAATCTGTTTCTTCTGGATTCTGTCCTCATGCAATCACTGAGAAAGGAATGGATGATTTTCCTTTACATGACTTAAGAACAGACAATGTGCATATTTTTTCCAAAGGGAAAGGGAAAGGGAAAATGGCGCAAGCTGATGAGGAGTTGGATTCTCTATCCTGCTGGAAAAATGACAGGCTAGTTGAAGATTCATTTGCACATACAGGGGCAAAAAATATGTCAAATATGCCCGTATCTGCTCCAATGCATTCAGCACAAGGTGCATCAAATGGAGAAGGTTTGGAAGAGGGGCTGGATCTCTCTTTAAACTGCTATTCTTCAACTGAGGTTAGCAACGAAAAAGTTATCCATCAAACAGAAAATCAGCTACCTTCTTCATTACCTTTTCTAGAGGGCACTTCGAAACCTCAGCTTATAAGTAATGAATGCCGGAGCAGTTTTTTCAGAGCTTCCAGACACATTACCAATGATCTTTCTGGAAAAGGAAAAGGAGTTCTTCTTGAAGTAAGCAGCAATAAACATCCCCTTTTCAAAATTTTTTTTTTTGTTAATGAAAGAAATGAGTATACCTTTCAGGATTAACATGGGATTCACTTCCATGATCAGCATATGGTGTTATTTCTTTGTTTCTCATTTCATTTTGAATATTAAGAGTATCACGTTAAATTCTTATGGAGATTGAGTTTAGTTGTTTCCATGTGATTCCAGTGGCTGTGCCTATAACTTTCATTTCATGAACATGTTGTGTGAGCATCAACCATATCTTAGCATTTTAATCAATTATGTACTACTATAGTTTGTTAAAACGTTTACATTGTGAACCATTTTGACTTCTTGAACCAGAAATTGAATACTTGGCTTGCTGCATATTATGCTACTTTGTAGATTGATCTGATTCTTCAAACAAGAAGAATGAATCCTGTAGAATGTCAATCATTTACTGACGCAATTGTTTATATAGATTTTTCTTCTGCATCCGCAAGTATTCTAATTGTTTGTTAATAACT
Organism: Sophora flavescens; assembly: GCA_030762895.1. Classification (NCBI taxonomy): domain Eukaryota; kingdom Viridiplantae; phylum Streptophyta; class Magnoliopsida; order Fabales; family Fabaceae; genus Sophora; species Sophora flavescens. Next base: position 88,803,306 of record CM061066.1, read on the forward strand.
TTTGTAATTGTCCAGGTAAGAGAGAATAATTTATGCATTGTTCAAGCAATGGTAGTTTTAGTTTATTTGTTAGCGATAAACCATAACTTTGAAAATGAAGTTTTCCACTGCATGAATGTCTACTTGTTTAGAGTCTTGAAGCAATTACCATTTCATAGAAAACATGTTTCGAAGAAGATAATCATTTTCGTTTTGCAGGAAATTAATGGGGCCAGAAACAAGGACAAAACTGCTGAAGTCATTGAACTCGGTGGTACGAAGAGATTCTATAATCTGACAGTGGAGGACTCTGATCAGAGTACATTTGATGATGTACCCATGGAAGTTGTAGAGATCATGGCAAGGAACCAATATGAGAGGTCTCTACCTGATGTGGAAAACATAAGCAGCCTGCTGGAAAAGTCCACCCAGATGGGAAAGCAGCCTGCAGGTTATAGGAAAAATGGAGCAATCACAATCCAAGAAAACGTATTGCCTCGTAAAGGAAACTCAATTAACTACTTTAATCCATTCGCTGGAAATCAATTTGGTGTGAACAATCTATGTAAAACTCAGTCTCCCTTTGGGTTTGAAGTTTTACAATCAAAAAATAAGCATTCAAGTGGAGTCTTTTTTTCACCAATGGATACCATCAAGCTTGGTCCTGTTGGGACTTCAAATTTTAATAGGAATATTGCAGAGTCTGGAGCTTCCGATGCTTCCTTGCAAGGCAAGAGAGCATATAACCTGCGCAAGACAACTCTGCAGCAAAATTGTGGAGCTTCTCACCCATGGCCAACATTGGCAAAAACTAATGCATCCATGGGATATAATGGAGTACCTCGAAAGGCTGCTTCTCAATCTTCATCAAGAAACATGGGCACGATTTCCCTTCAATCTGGCTCACTGCAAAATCAGATCAAGAAAAGGGATATCGATCTGAACCGCCCAAATATTAATGTTGAGAATCTTCGGAATCTTGGTTGGAATATTGGTCATGGTACCATGACCAGGGCAGATGCAGAATATCGATTTCGTGCAAAACATAATGCGATGGAAGCTCATCAAAATCCAAGGGGATCTTTGGATATGAATTCAAATGAGGCTATTCCTGCTATGCATCTACTTAGCCTAGTGGATGCAGGCAGGCAAGCAGCTACATCCTTAAATGCTGGTGCCAGAGCTCAAATGCTCAAGAGTCCCTCCAATCCTGGTGAATGCAGTTCCAAGCTGGAGATTAACAAATCAAAGACCCTGGACTCACAGAAAAGGTCAGCCTCTACTGTTTCCGGCAAAAGGTACTTATCAGATAAATCACATGACTATTTTCCTGGCTCTCCAATCTTTAGTGCATCTTCATCAATTCAACATGGTGAGAAATTTGTAAGTTTTATTGATTTCAGTGATGGAAATTCGACAATGTCTGCAAAGAGAGAGAAGCCGAGTAGCTCCAATTCATCCATGCAGATTGGAGTCTGCAAGCAGTTAAGCTTGCCTAATGTTGAAATAGAAACTGCAGGGACCTTGAACAATAACTCTGGAAACATATGTATGCTTAACAGAAACCCAATTGAATTCACGGAGCCGGATGAAGTCAGTTCCTACATGATCAATCCAGAAGATCTGATATTCGAGGACACTCAGGACAGTGTCCCTGAAGAAAGGCTTGGCTTACCTGCTCCTCGTGGAAGCAAGCCGAAGAAGAACCAGAAGGGTAAACAGAAAGAACATGGAAAAAAAGATTGAAACTCCTCATTGAGCACTTGTCTCAGACCTTTATGTTACAGCTTTTCTTTAGTACTTCCCTCCTTAATTTACATTGGTTTTTTTGTATTTATAAATAATTTCCGCATAATCTGACTATCAGTTGAGACTAGCAAATAATTTTCATTTTTAATGTAGAAACAGATATGGATTTGGAAACTGAAATTCATTGATTTGACATTTTGACTTGAGGAGTGGGCCAGATGCCATGCCCAACTTTTGATCTAGTGGAAGGATATATCAAGTGAGAATCGAAGGGCATCTAGTTAATTCTAGCAGTTAGGGGATTGAGGAATTTTGTTATATCTATTATGTTGGCGCCGAAAATATTGTGGGCAAGGCTCAAAATTATAGTTACTAGGATCCTAATATAGGTACGGGTGTGTGTGCACTTTTCACTGGACACGCATGGTTCATCATTTTTAACTAAGATTTTTTCTAAAATGGACCTGGTACGCTGTAGACAGAATACTGAAATTCACATGTGTTCCGGCTAAAAACAATAAAATGTGATAATGTAAGGGGTTGTTGTGAATTGAGCCTGACAGAGTGCGGTGCTCTGCCTCCTACGTATCCCGTGGAAGGAAATCAATGCTACGTAGTTCTAGGGTTTTTGGTATGCTAAGAAGATAATCTTCCATGTGGATAGGTAGGCTCTTTATATTGCTTTCTAAGTGGGCTTAACCTAATTCAGCCTTCAAGGAATTGGGTATGGCCCAACCGATCGAGTTGTTTCCTTGTACCGAGCTGACTACTTGTTCCTAGCTGACCTCTTGGGTGGCTCGAGCTGTTTACTCATTTTGACCGAGATGTCTTCTTGTATCGATCGATCTGTTTTTTTTCTAGGTGACTGAGATATTTTCCTGATTTACCTTTTTCTTATTAGGTTGTTCACCCAATATAATTGGATCTGTCCTATATTAGACTCTTGGTCTAGTTTGGACGGGAACAATATGAAATACAACCCAGTAACTGCTAAACTTTGAATCAATCAATCTATTTTCAGGGGTTAGGGATTAGGGAATGAGTTCATTCATATTGATTATGTGGTTACAAGTGTCTAAAAGTCAAGGTAAAAGATGTAATTTGTTGCTGAGACGCTAGTTCCTTCCTATTCATACTTCTAATTAAGATGCAAGATACATACTCATCATTTAGCTTTTAGCTTGTTGCAGTTATTTACTGTATTTATCCGCAAAAACTTGCAATGAGCAAAAATATTGAGAAAGTCTCACTTTTCTTGGATTATGTTGACTTGATTGCGGGTTTTCCTTTTCCTCTTCCCTTTTGAATTTGCATGATATAATTTGAAGTATTACACAGACAGCAGGCAGACCGAAACGACAATTCGTTTCTTGAGTAAGTTTTGCTGCATGCAAACTGCAGGATCTTCACACTTCTGTTCCTCATAATGCACTGTTTCTTTACTGTCTGTGGCTGGCATTGTTCATCTCATGTTGTGGAAATTGGTACAATACAATGAAATCCAGGGGAACAGGCACGTTCATCCAACTGATATAAAATAAAATATTTCGCAATTAAACAGATTAGCTTCTAATTAAATTTAGATTTTGGCATTTTAGTCCGCCCCTCACTCACTTGTATTATTTTTAGAAGTTCATCAAAAGCATTTAATCAATTGCAACGTGTTTAATTTAGTGATAGCAAGTGCCAGAAATGGTGGTCTTATTTTATCTTTATATATCGAAGTGAGAGTAGATTGTGCCTGAACTTTACATGCAAGTCAGAGGTTCAAATTTTAGAGTCGTCACCTTGGGGAAAACTTTACCTAACCATTATCACCACAACCAACCCCGACCCGATGGTTAGTCTCATAACTTTGCTTGTGAGATACCCGATCAAAGACCAAAAAACATATATATTAACAACACTTCGTATTATAAAATGATGAGAATAATAAATCTTGATCGATCATACAATCATATATTCTGAATATATGAATGATCAAGATTGTTGTTATCATTTCGGATAATAACAGTGTTCTAATAATCACATAAAGACATATATAGAATGATGCTACTTAGTTGAAAACACTTTGCTATATTGAGGAATGAGAACAATCAATGTAAATCATGAGAGAGAGGATCGATCGGCTGGTGTAAAACTTTACATTTATAAACCATAGAATAACTCTTATGCAATATAATTTTTACCGATCGAAACATTGAATTATAATCTATCATCTAGATTATCTATCTCAAACTTTGGAAAAATTGAACATCAATAAAAATGTAATCAAATAACTTTTAATCTTATTATCATATATTTTAAGTTATATGTTATTTTGATGTATACTATTCAATCCAACGATTCATTTTATAAAAAGCTTTTCCGATAAAATTTTATTCATGGGCATAAGAACCTTTTTTACTTACATCGGTGTAAACGGTTCGCTCCTCACGTAAGTACATACATACATACATACACACACTAATGTGAGAATAGTAAATTTTGATATATAAATGGTTAAGACTAAAAGTCACTCGATAATCACACAAAACTACTAAAAAAGTCACATGCAATTATTTTTTTTAATCTTGGTAATTCAAATAAGATCCAAATGGTAAAGATTTAAAACTCTTCCCCTCTTGAAATACAAAGCTTTATCACATGACACACACACCTACCTGTGTGTATGTATCATATATATCATGTAAAAACAATTTTTATTAGGAGAGGTAAGAGATATGTCTTGACCATTAGATTTTATTTGGATGATCAATATTAAAAGATAAATATATGTGACTATTTTTAGTGGTCATACGATCGTTAAGTAACTGTAATCTTGACGTATGGTTATATAATCTAAGAAAAACCCGTGCTTTGATCTCTTAACTTAATTTCTTTTCTCAACTTGTCCTTAAGTTTTTTTTTTTTTTTTTACAAACAAGTCCCTTAAGTTTGCTTCTGATACCAACGTTTCCATCCACTTCCATTAGTGCTATTCCTACGTGGACATTAACGGACCTACGCGGCTCCTCTGAGATGGTGACATGCGAAGTTGAGGCAGAAACAACGTCGTATGAATGTGCCTCTTCATCTTTGCTTCTTCTGGTTTTTGTCTCTGAATAGAGAGGGAAAGAAAGAAACACTCATGCAAGTTTACGTCGTGCTTTAGGAAAACATTTGATACAATCAACAAAATGCAAGCAGTTGTTAACATCTTCATCCATTTTATTGTTCTGTTGAAGTTGCTATGCAATGGTGCAATCTTCCTATGCTGCCCTATAATCACCAAATCCGCCATTGTGAAAAATTGTAAGCACTATCTCTGTCAGCATTCTAAACAAAGAATGAAAAAAATCATTGTTGTTACAGAAATGAAGAGACCATTCAGAAATAAGAAAAACTTAAAGACCTATAAAGTGACTAAAATCATAGAATCTCCTACCAAGATTGGCAGTAGTGCTTGCAGAAAACACAATGGTGCCGATCGACCACGCTAACTATTGTTGCTCATGGATAAACACTCACAATCCATGCTCAGATCGATTTTACCTCGAAACTCGCTTGCAATTGCAGGAATCATGCGCCTCTGATCAAGAACAGGCCATTGTTGAATAGGAAGAAGATCCTTAATCGTGAACCCTAGGTTCCCATAAAAGGGGAAGAAGATGACCTCCCACACCCCCTAACGGACAAATCCAAGTCAGAAGAGAGAAAAATGAGCCACATAGGTTCGTTATTGTCCACGTAGGAATGGCACTGACAGAAGTAAATGGAAAGCGTGATTTAGGCCCACGAAGTAAACTATCAAGGTCCACAAAATAAACTTAAGCGGTCAACTTGAAAAAAGAAATTAAGTTAAAGGACCCAAATATTAGTTTTGTCTATAATCTAGATTTTCTCTTTTCAAATTTTTAAAATACACACTATTCTTTCATCTTATAGTGGTAAAAGTATATTTCGTTTATAAAATTATTTAAAATGATTAATATAATTAGTAAAAGGTCACATATGTATATTCTCTTACTCTATTTGTTTAATGCCTAGTTTATTTCTCTTATCATTGTTTCTTATCTTTTATATTAGCCAATCGTTTAATAATTATCAATCACAAGTTTTATATTTCTTATCTTATTTATCTATTTTTATAAATTTCTTTTCATTCATGCGTTGAATAATAAATAACTATAAGTTTAATTTTAATGTATTGTTAGCGTAAAGTTTTACACTCCTGTCAACCTCAATGTTTATAGATTTTAATCGTGATAAATATAATGTTTGAATGTGATGAGAAGTATAATACAATTTTTTTTGAAACAGATGACAAATATAGGGCTTGTTTGTTTATTGTTCTGGAGAACGGTTTTTTTGTTTTGTTTTTTAAAACAAAAGAATAGAAAAAACCTATTTGACAAGATTATTTTATGGAAAATTATTCTGAAAACAATATTTGGTTATTAGTTTTTAAAACAATAATAGAGAACATTTTTCAGATGTTTTACTTTGATTCTGATTTCCAATTCTTCCATCTTTCAAAAACACGTGGAACAACTATTTTCATTAATGGCAATCTTGATAATTATGAGATGAAAACTAATCACTTCCTACTTCTTCGTCTCCCTCAGTCCCTCTTATTCCTTTCTTCAAAGTTCAAACACGTCTTCAAAGTTCTATTCGAGCGAGGTCCTGGTGGTTGCTGCGACGATGAAGTTACTGGGGTACACTCTTTGTAACTTAACAACAAGCATGCTCTCCTCCATATCTTTTCCTTCATCTCTCTGGTGTGAATGTATCCGGCAACACCATGCCCTCACCACGCCAGATCTCCCTCTATAGTCGCTTTTGACACTGCCACAACCAAAGCTCGTTCTACTTGGATAAAGCAACCGAGGCCTTCATATCTGAACCCCCATGACATGGCCTCCACATATCTACGGTATTCTAATTGTCGTCGGCGCCTCCAATCAAGAAATCAAGGTAACGTACCGGCGATTCGCCAGGGTTCGCCATCCGGACATCAATTTCCCTCTCTTCCTTTCCTCGTTTACGTCCTTCTTCCTTGCAGACATGACCACGACTTCCCAAAAAGTCTGAGCCAACACATCTCCAACAAATTTCAAAATAAAATTTATCAAACATATTATTTTGTTTTTAACTTTTTTAAAATTCTGAAACCGTTTTCAAAATAATCACATCAAACATATTTTTTGCTTTATCTATTCTAAAAAATAGTTTTTAAAAATTACTTTAAAAATTAGTTTTTAAGAACAAAAACACATTCAAACAGGTCCATAATACTTGAATGTGTCTGAAATGATGACAAATGTTATGTTTGAGATTAACAAATATCCCTATGCCAAATTCGACCTTTAAAAACACATACTTTATAGAGGTTTCGGGAGGAAACACTTTAAAAAATATGCGGAGGTTTTAGTAGCGCTTCCTGAAAAAAACACTATTAAAATTTATACCTTTAATAACGTTTCCACAAGAAAATATTTTCGTTACCACATACCTTATTTTAGAAAAAAGAGCTCAAATATTAACAGCACTTTCTCTAAGAAGTTCTATTAAAAATATACATATAATAACGTTTTATCAAACAAGCATTGTTAAATTAAGGAATAACTATTATAACACTTGCTTGAGCAAATGTTATATTTCCCCCTATTAGAGTATATTAGGGAATTTTAGAATATGTTAGAGTGCACTGTAGTTACTGTGCACCAGAAACGGTTACCATTGTTTTGTATAAATAAGACAAACACTGTAATGATTCATTTAGCAATAATATTCAGTTGCATCTCTGTTTAGATTCTCTCTCCCTTTCTATGTTTTATCTTAAATATGATATGGTATCTAGAGCTTGAAGTTATATCACGGCCGAAGCTCCTCCTCCTTCGCCACCCCCACCACCACCGCCCCCTGCTCTGGCGGCCGCACCGGCTAGTCTTTCTGTCACAGTCACAACGTAATTGAATGATAAGAACTTTCTTGTTTGGAAACAGCATGTCCAATCCGTGATCAAATCGAATCACCCAGAGCGTTTCGTTTTCTGTCCTCGAGTTCCAAATTGGTATCTCACCAATGAAGATCGCATGAACGATATTGTGAATCCAAAGTACCTTGCTTGGGAGCAACAAGATCAATATCTCGTCTCATGGTTGCTTACGACGCTATCAGATTCCGTTCTTCCCAGAGTGGTTGGTTGTGTTCATTCGTTTCAAATTTGGGATGAAGTACACACGTACTTCAATTCTCAAACCACCGCTTGTAGTCGCTAGCTTCAATCTGAGCTCCGACACACGGTGAAGGGAGGAAGAAAATTTTTGGAGTACCTCCTTCATATCAAAGCGATCGACTCTCTCATCTCGATTGGTTCTCCGATCACACATCAAGAGCATTTGGATGTGATTCTGGAAGGGTTACCCGATGAGTATGATGGGCTCTGACAAGTGTATCGGATCAAAGCAAGTAATAATTAAAACGGTAAGTAATTACCGAGTATCAAACACAAGGATTGGGTGACCAGTTTATCTAGATTTGAAGAAGATAACTAATAATTGACCAAGTCAAAGATGAAAGAGAAGGAGAGAATTTGTTGGGATAAATCAATTATCTAAAACAAATAACAAATAACTAAATTAAAGCAAGAAAAAAAGCGTTATCTAGTCAATTATCTAGATTATGATAGTGAGATCTAAGTTCACGAATTCACCTACCCAATTAAGCAATAGATTCAAGTGATTATTTCCACCCGAGTTCAATTACATGCCAACCGGGAACCCTCAATTATCCTAATGTCACTGCCGGTTTTCAAAAGAAAATATCTACACTTGCAAGTTGTCAATCTGCCGATATGTTCAACTCACAATTAGATTCTTTAAGTTCTTGATTCCCTATAGCGATTGAACCGCTTTCCTATTTTATCCATAGCAATATTCAAACGATTTTTTAATTCAAGTCCTAAGTACGAATCTCTTGCCAATATCAACGCACTAGACTAGTTAACCACGATACCTTTTGATTAACGCAAACAAATCAAAATTAAAAAACAAGAATTGAGATTAGGAATAAGAAAACAAACATCACATTGAAACTATGCTGTCATGAGTGGCTTCATCGATCCCTCAGAAAAGAGGATTAGTTCTTCATCACATTTATAACAAAATAAATGAAAAGAAAACAGGAAATAATCCTAAAACTAAGGGAGACACAACTCCAAGAGAAACAAGGATCAGAAAAAGAAGTGAATTAAACTACTGTGTTTTGGTACTAGGACTATGCCCAAACGGCGCTGCACTAGCCCCCTCGGTACTCCCTGACTTGCGCCCCCTTCACTACCTCCTCAATTTGCTGACACTATGGCCTTTTAGGGCCCGTTTGGTGGTCATGATAAGAGAGACAGGATATGATAAGCTATCATATCCTGTTTGAAACTGTTGTTTGGTCAGCCAGCAGGATAGGATAAGGCAATCCTGTCACTTATTTTATCCTGTCCATCTAGTTAAAATTCTATCCTGAGGGGAGGGTTGGGTTAGCAATCAACAGGATAGGATAAGGTATTTTTTTTTTCTGGTAACAAGTAGGATAGAGTGATTTAAAGTATAATAAAATATAAAAATATATAATACATAAAATAATTAAAGTATAATAAAATAATAATTTAAATTATAATAAAATTTAACATGGTTACCAAAAAAAGGTATAATAAAATATAAAATATTTAAAATAATAAAATATTAATAATTCATTTTAAAATTTATTTTTATTTTATAACAATGCTAATTTTGTTATTTTATATTATTTTAAAAAACTGTAAAATATAAAAAAGTATTCTAATAATTTAACTATACGTAAAGTAAAAACAAAAAATGAATATTTAAAAATATAACAAATTAATTTTATTTAGACAATATTAAAAAATTTTAAAAATTATATGTAATTTTATCACAATGATAATTTTATCTTTTTATATAATTTTAAATAATGAAAATTATAAAAAAAACTAAAATCTAATAAAAGATGAAAACATTTAGAATAAAAATGAAAAATTTAAAATTCTTACTTAAATTATAATGTTGTTCGATGGTGAACACCAAATGTCGGATATGATAACAGCTTATCATGCTTATATCCTATCCTACTCCTATCTGGTTCTCTTATCATATCCACATCTATCCTATCCTAACCACCAAACGAGCCCTTAAAAGTCTTCAATTTCAATTAGAAACCAAATCTCTCAGGTGGGCCCTGTGTTTTTGTTTATCAATTTGCCAAAAATCTCTTATCATGATAAGCCATGCAATCTTCAAATTGATCACGTTGACCAGGTCCTGTAGATTGACAAAGTCCTAGCATCTTCAATTTGTAATCAATTTATCTACGTGGAACCTTTGGTAACTTTGCTTTACGTGAAGCAACTTCAAATCTGACTTCAATTTATTTATCCCATTTAAGTTGCATCTCGTGGGCCCAAGGTAAGTTGGTTTCATGCTACCACTTCCAATTGTCAAAGTCAAATCTTTTTCTTATCTTCAATATCAATTTCATTTCATGATCGATATTCTTTAATGACTTCAATCTTCTAAATTAATTGTCAAATCAATATCTCCAAATTAATTGTCAAATCTTATCATATCATTTATTGTTGTGATAGGCCATTATTATCCAAATCCAAATTGATTTGGATCCAGTCTTTTATCTCAATGCCAATTGAATTATCTGATAATCATAATAATCCACATCCAATTTGATTTGGACTTCAAAACCATCATATGGGCTCCTTTATAAATTTAGTTCACATGACTTCGGCTTCAAGCATATTTGATTATTCGTAGGGCGAAGACTGTCTCACGGGACAAGACTGAGTGCTTTCGGATTTCCTGTGTCTGGCTCCCGGTGCGAGTACTGTTTCGCGGGGCGAGACTAAAAGACTCAAATTCCTTGCTCAGCATTAGCTCTGTCTTGCGGGGCAAGCACTGTCTCGCAGGGCGAGACCTTGAAATTCTTCTTTTAGCTTGTCTTCTTCAATTCTCCAAGTTTCCTTGAGCTTCACTTTTAACCTGAAAATAAAAGCAGCATTAAATGCTTTATTTGACTCAAAAATAACCAAAATATCCTAAAAACTACTTAAGAGACTCAAAATATTGCTCGAGGACAATTGAAGCCAAATTTGGGCGAAAACGAGATTAAACTCGAACATTTAGCACAGAAATCATGGCCTTACTAGTTATAAAACTAGATAAGTCAGAGGCTTATCAGAGTACCAATCGATCGTTACTACAATCGAGAGTCACCTTGATTCGTATTCGTTGAGTGAGATCGAGTCTCTTCTCACTACTCACGAGTGTCGCCTTGAACCTGCGAGACAAAAGACAGAAGCAGATTCTCTTTCTATGAATGTTGCACATGCACCAACACCACCTTCAGCACCACCGCTGCCACCGCCACAATCTCAGGTGAATCTATCATCTACAAACCCTGCAAATCCAGTTGCTTATCAAGATCCTTCGTCGAATAACCCTAATTTTGGCTCCAATTTTGGTTTCCTTGGAGGACGTGGCGGTTGGTACGGTCGTGGATGTGGTGGTCAGATTTGCTGGTTGCTTTCGGAAAATAAATTACCTTGAAATTTTTTTTTCTTTACTTATTCATACAAATAACACAACCAAACGTGTATATACATACATATATATATATATATATATATATATATATATATATATATATATATATATATATCTGTATCAGAAACTTTATACATACTACCATATCATCAGTTTTTCACAGGGCCTTTATAAGGGTAGGCCATTGTTGTGACTCCGGCAAGTGTACCGGGTCGTCGCAAGTAATAAAAATAACACGGTAAGTAATTACCAAGGTCGAACTCAAGGATTGGGGTACCAATTCGACTAATCCGCCGGAAATCCGATACGTTCGGTCAAGTTACAGAAAAGGGTTGAGAGAGAGAAGATTAATATCGAAATTCAATTAACAAATCTAATAAACTAATTAACTAAAAATCAGAAAACTGAAATGTCCAAGGTCACAAATCCACCTACCCAATATGTACACCCAAGTGATGATGAATTCCTCCCTAAGTTCAATTTCAATGTCAACCGGGACCCCTAAATTCTCCTAAATTCACAGCCGTGCTCATTAGGACGTATTCGAAGATTGGATTAATTACTTGCAGGTCTCATAATCCTAATCCCGAATTCTGTTAATTCTTGTTCCCTAAATGGTTGCACTAATCTCCTAAATCCACTTTCGTGTTTATTATTCGATTAGTGATTCCAATTCAAGTTCTAAAACGTGAATCGCCGTTTGGCCTTAACACGTTTAACTAATTAATCATGCAACACATATGATCAAACATTCAAATCAGAATCGGAAAACAAGAATTGAATTAAAGGAGAAAGACATACATCATATCGGATTTACATTGCCATGGGTGGCTTCATCGTTCCCTCGGAGGAGGGGATTAGTTCCTCATGCTCATAGACAAGCGTTCGGACATAACCTCCATGAGAAAGGGAGACGCAGCTCCAAAGAGAAAAGAAACTACCCTAAACGCTACTCTAAACAGTGGAAAACTACTAGGATTCGCGGCCCTCCAAAAGCCCTACAGCCTCCTCCCAGATGTGTTCCCCCAATTCTGATCTGCAACAGCCTTTAAATAGGATTCCTGATCTGCGCTCGTTCGCGAGGCGAGCAGCCTTTCGCGAGGCGAGAATTAAAATTGGCGCGCTTTCAATTTGAACTCTCGCGAGGCGAACGTCTGTTCGCGGGGCGAGTCTTCAATTCTGGGCTGTGTCCTTCATCACGGCTGGGCCGTGATGGTCTCTGACTTCCATGGTCTTCATTCTCTCGCGAGGCGAGAGTCCTCTCGCGGGGCGAGTCTTCAAACCTTAAACTGCCACGGGCGTGGTATTCATCACGGCTTGGCCGTGATGGTCTCTGTCTTGCAGGTCCTCATGATCTCGCGGGGCGAGACACCTTTCGCGTGGCGAGACAGAAGTGATGACTTTTGCTGCTTTGTTGACTTTCAGGCTCGCGGGGCGAGCATACACTCGCGAGGCGAGTGTCTCCAGACTTGCAATTTCCACTGCTTTTCGACTTTCCTTAACTCCCGGAGCTTCACTTATTTAACCTGAAACAACAAAAGCACCCACAAGCGTAATTCTATTCAAAATAACCTAAAAACTACACAAAAGATGCAAACCGAGTCAAAGTCCAACTTAGGAACAAAACAAGGCAAATTTGGGCGAAAACGAGAGTGAACTCGAATAAATTGGCACATAAACCCTAGTTCATCTAGTCATAAAACTAGATAAGCCAGAGGCTTATCAAAATACCCCAAACTTAAACCTTGCTTGTCCCCAAGCAAGCTTAAAACTCAAAAACGACTCAAGATTTGGCAAGCATAAAGGAATCAATCGATTTCGCACAAATTTCATGCAATCAAAACAGTTTATCTCCAATGATCTCCCCCCTACATTAATGTAATCCCCACATTCATCTACTTTAAACAGTTGAGAATTTATCATTCATTCCATCATTACTCTAAGTTGAGGATCAGAGATACACACAAAGGAAGATCACCTATCTCAAACAATTGCCTTCCTCACAAGGGCATTTAAAATTTCACTCATTCGCTCAAGTTTGTCAAGGTTACCAACTTTTCACTCAATTTCACTTATCAAGATCACTTCCCATGAATTTGATTTTCATCTCAAAAATGGTTCCCACGAAAACATGCATGCAACATCAGAAGGTCTTTTAAAGGTTGTAATGGGGCCTGGCTGAGGGTAGGATAATGAAGGATATTTAGGCTTAAGTCCCTAGGAACTAAGAGAGCATGAACCTTTTTACACGTATTCGACTCAAATTCCTTTTTTCATTTTTCTTTTTGTCTCGGGTGACTACAGCCTTTTTCCTTGCTAATCTCTTGACTTGCCCCTTTTCTTTTGGCAATTTATTTTGAATATTTTTTTTTATTTTTCTTTTTTTTTATTATTGCCTTGGGTTCCAACCTTTGTTTTCTTTTTCTCACCCCAATATGACATATCACCTCGTAGCCACCCCAAACTTAGTTTCTCACAACCTTTCTCTTGCTCATTTCCATGCTCTCCTAATCCTAAGATTGGGTTAACATGGTTTTTCAGATTTTGGCTCGTAATGTAGGGTCATCAAGAAACAATAGGTCAATTGGGCTCAATTTGGCTAACTAGGGAACATTCATTAGGGATGGTTCATTTTAGGCCAAGTAGTTAATTCAAAGAAAATTGCCTAAATCATTTGATGCAACACATAAACATGCAAACCATATAGAGATTCAAGCAAATTCGGGAAAGTGCAACTTAACAGTGATTCACACATTCAAAAACAGAGTTGGAGGCTCAAATCCTCACCTGGACATTTTGCAAATTGTTTGACCGAGATACGATTCCTAGTGTGTGCACCCCCCCTCACCCCAAACTTATCATTAATCAAGTAATCACAATAAAATTCTCAAGGTTCAATTTTCAATTTTTAAGTGGGGATCAACTTTTCTAATTTCAGAACTTAGGGGGAGATCATCAATGGTCAAATAATTCATGCAATCAATCTACGCTCAATCTAATCAAAATCCAACAAGCTTGCCGACACAACATTTCATACAAAAACTCTTGATCTTCTCAAATTATTCAAGAGCGACAAACAAAAACAGAACACAAAAAAAAACACAAAAACAAAACAAAAGTTAGGAAAAGAGATATACCTAGCTAGGGTTGCCTCCCAAGAAGCGCTTGTTTAACGTATCGAGCCTGACTTATTAAGAAGCATCCACCTGGATCCCATAGTCTGTGGTACAGAGGCCAAGAGATGCTCATCATGTGAGGTCTTCCACCAGGATCAAATGGTAATTGGAGTGGAGATCGTAGCAGTAATATGACTTCATCAACTCCACCCAGCCAGTGTATGAAAATTCCATTGACCTTTGTTATTATGAATTCACTTCCTCTCGGGTCAAATGGTGTCCTCACGAGGAAGTGTGCCAGACAAGTGGGAGTGTCTAATTTACCAATGTCCACACATGCATGCAAGCCAACATATTTATCCAATGCATTATTTTCAGGTTGCTTAGCAAGCATGGTGGAATCCTCCGCCACTTTATCTTCATCTTGATCTCTACCCCCTTGCTCCAGTGCCTTGTCCTTTGCCAACTCCTCTTCCTTAGGTTGCTCTTCCTCAACATGTGGTTGTTCCGGGGCCATGACACTTGCCAATTCCTCTTCCTTAGATTGTTCTTCCTCAACATGTGGTAGTTCTTCCTCAACTCCCTGAGAACTAGTTACACCCCAGTCATATCCCAACACCCCATCGCTTCTAGTTGTTATGGCTTCGCATGGGCTCTTAGGGTGGTTCTCGGCATCACCTGGGAAAGTCTCTGTGAGACGCTCATTTTGTTGTTCTACGAGCTGACCCAACTCCTCTACAGCCGCAATTGCCTTCTCAAATGATGTCTCCATAGAACTCGCCAACTTATCCATTGCCGCATTTGCCCTCTCAAGAGCCAACTCCCAAGGTTGTGGCTGCCAATTCTGTTGAGGTTGTTGTTGCCAATTTTGTTGAGGTTGTGGCTGCCAGGCTAGACCACCGCCATCATTACTCCAAGCAAAATCCGGATGGTCTCTACTCATATCACCCCAATCCCGATTTCGATTCGATAGTTGTTCTGGGACACGCTGTCATTATGCCATGGTTCCACATATACTTGAGGGAAGTAGAACGGACAACTCCAAGTGTCATGGTTCCCATCACAATACTCGCAACCCGGAAGCATTCCTTCGTGTACCTCGCATACAAAACAAGGCAAGACCAAGTGGAATCAAAGAAGTAGAGAGATAGTAGAAAGTAAAAAGAAAATAATAAAAATAAAAATAAGAACAAAAATAACTTAACCAAATAATCAAACCCCCCTAGAATCAGAAAAATTGGTTGTGCCAATCCCAAAACACGGCGCCAAAAACTTGTTGTGACTCGGCAAGTGTACCGGTCGTCCAAGTAATAAAAATAACACGGTAAGTAATTACCGAGGTCGAACTCAAGGATTGGGGTACCAATTCGACTAATCCGCCGGAAACCGATACGTTCGGTCAAGTTCCGAAAAGGGTTGAGAGAGAAGATTAATATCGAAATTCAATTAACAAATCTAATAAACTAATTAACTAAAAATCAGAAAACTGAAATGTCCAAGGTCACAAATCCACCTACCCAATATGTACACCCAAGTGATGATGAATTCCTCCCTAAGTTCAATTTCAATGTCAACCGGGACCCCTAAATTCTCCTAAATTCACAGCCGTGCTCATTAGGACGTATTCGAAGATTGGATTAATTACTTGCAGGTCTCATAATCCTAATCCCGAATTCTGTTAATTCTTGTTCCCTAAATGGTTGCACTAATCTCCTAAATCCACTTTCGTGTTTATTATTCGATTAGTGATTCCAATTCAAGTTCTAAAACGTGAATCGCCGTTTGGCCTTAACACTTTTAACTAATTAATCATGCAACACATATGATCAAACATTCAAATCAGAATCGGAAAACAAGAATTGAATTAAAGGAGAAAGACATACATCATATCGGATTTACATTGCCATGGGTGGCTTCATCGTTCCCTCGGAGGAGGGGATTAGTTCCTCATGCTCATAGACAAGCGTTCGGACATAACCTCCATGAGAAAGGGAGACGCAGCTCCAAAGAGAAAAGAAACTACCCTAAACGCTACTCTAAACAGTGGAAAACTACTAGGATTCGCGGCCCTCCAAAAGCCCTACAGCCTCCTCCCAGATGTGTTCCCCCAATTCTGATCTGCAACAGCCTTTAAATAGGATTCCTGATCTGCGCTCGTTCGCGAGGCGAGCAGCCTTTCGCGAGGCGAGAATTAAAATTGGCGCGCTTTCAATTTGAACTCTCGCGAGGCGAACGTCTGTTCGCGGGGCGAGTCTTCAATTCTGGGCTGTGTCCTTCATCACGGCTGGGCCGTGATGGTCTCTGACTTCCATGGTCTTCATTCTCTCGCGAGGCGAGAGTCCTCTCGCAGGGCGAGTCTTCAAACCTCTCGCAGGGCGAGTCTCTCGGGTGTGTAATCGGTTCATTCATGTGTCCCTCCGCCTAGAAGCCTGCCAGGAACCGCTCATTGTCCTTGCCTTCTTGCACCAGCGATCACTCCCCGCCCTCGTCGGCACCCGGGTGTTACATGCCCACCATCTTCCGCTTGGTTCGTCCCCGAACCACACCAAACTGGGAGAGGTGCCGCTCTGATACCATTTGTAACATCCCTGGCTGCTCTATGGATTGACAACTGTCCCCACAGACCAACACAGGTCTTTTCAGCATGCTTTGTCCTCACTCACACGCTTCCTGGGAAAACTTCCCAGGAGGTCACCCATCCCAGAATTGCTCCAAGTCAAGCACGCTTAACTGTGGAGTTCTTAAGTGATGGGCTATCGAAAAGAAGATGCATCTTATTGGTATAGGTAGTACCAATCAATTCATATAAGCCATCCTCAACTGTATAGTCCCATACCTACACAGTCTCAGGATCCCTCTCATTCGGGTGTGTAATCGATTCATTCATGTGTCCCTCCGCCTAGAAGCCTTCCAGGAGCCGTTCCTTGTCCGTGCCTTCTTGCACCGGCGATATCTCCCCTCCCTCGTCGGCACCCGAGTGTTACATCATTCTCAAGATAAACAAAGTAAAGAAATAAAACATACCTAAGCATGTAGCGACCGTCTGGAACCACATCTCAAAAACTCAATGGCTCTCAGTAGCCAGAATAACAGACTGTCAAGATCACTACACAAAAATGAAATCAACTCCTACAGCTGGTCTATATTAATGATATCCATTGGGGAGACCGTGGTAGTTATCCCCACCCGCACTAGAAGTATCATGTGAAGATGCCACAACTCCATCCATACCCTCAAGGGCAACATCATCAGGAAGAGGGTGATACTCGGGCTCCATCTCCAAATCCTCCTCCGGATCCTCCTCCATCCCCTCATCTACCTCTGGAATAGGTACGACAGGTGCTGGAGGTATCACAGGTGCTGCCTCTGGTACATGATCCACTGGTGGAGGATGAACCTCTAACTCCCCCTGATCCACCAAGTACTGCAGAATAAGCCAAAGTGGGGGTAATGAAACCTCGATGGTCTCCGTGGTATGATTGCGTCTCATTGGTCCTGCTGCAAGCGTGCCTACTATACTACGAACGGGGCCGGTATAAGTGGCGCTGTGAGCCCCAGGGTTTATCACCCAAGCACCACTATTTTCTTCATCTTCAAACGTAAGGGACCGAGTCCCCGAATATGCCATCTGTGGCTCCGGATCCATCTATACTCAAATATATGTGTGTGTGTGTGTGTGTGTGTATATATATATATATATATCACACAGGAGAGAAACACAACAAGAAACGCGCAAGGGTGAGATACCAATATATGGATTTAAACACGATAACTACATGCACGACACCAAATAAATAATATATACACAGATATCATACAACATATAAAATTTTTAACATAACAAAATAGTTTATCAAGGGATTTCATATCCGACAGTTATCGTCATTTAAAATAATGCATGACACTTCAATATTCAACATCTAAAATTATGTACTAAATCTCCGGAGATTCCGTCACCAAATAAATGAGATGATCAAGCTTGCTTTGCCAAATAAGGCACATGATTTAACCATAGCACAGTCCAAAACTAGGCACAATGATCACCGGAGATCTGAAACTAATGCATGACACTTCAATATTCAACGTCTAAAATTTTGTACTAAATCTCCGGAGATTCCGTCAGCAAATAAATGAGATGATCAAGCTCGCTTTGCCAAATAAGGCACACGATTTAACCATAGCACAGTCCAAAACTAGGCACAACGATCACTGTATATGGTTTTTCATTGTCCATCAAGGTACAATGATACAACGTCTTGAATACCTTGCCATTAAGATATCCAGATTAACACCATAGGCATGTATGTCGAATAATGCATGTAAAACATTTTATTACTCGTCACTTTTCTTTTTGTTCATTCTTTCCTTATCGAAGCTCAAAGGCTCACGACCATCTCAACTTTTAAACATTTGAGTTTATCTTTCACTTTCAACAATAGGATGCAAAGTCCGAATGTGCAAATCATGAAGTTCTAGACCAATGCACTAGTCTTAGATTCGTAATTATAGCGCACAAAAATCAACACAACTTTTATAGGACATATAGTCCACAACTTCAACATTTAGGACACCCAATCCACAACTTCATCTTTAGGACACACAGTCCACAACATAGAACACTAGAATCTTGACGTCTCGACTACTAGATCTTTCAATTTTATTTTTCGTTCTGTGAAACACAAATCAAAAACAAAAACTCCACAACTTATCCAAGTTGTTGGAAATAACTCCGCTGAGTAAAATTCTTTTACATAAAATCTTTTCCGTTTAAAATTCATTTATAAACCGTCAACTCGCAGGAAAATCAATTTCCTTATTTAAAATTCATTTATAAACCGTCAACTCGCAGGAAAATAATTTTCCTTATTTAAAATTCTTTGCCATAAAAACCTTATTTTCTTGAAAAAGAAGTCAATTTTTAAGAATAAATTTCTGTTTCAAATAAGTAACACTGTTTTCTAAAATCTTTCGTAATTCGTTTTTCAAAATTTCTCGTCGTGTGATATTTAAAATCATTTAAAATGAAAATTCACCCTTTTCTAATAAAACAATTTTCTCAATATGAAAATTAAGTTATTTTTGAAAATAAACTTTTTGTAATAACTTTTTACTTTATTTTAGAATTTCTTTTATAAGAATTAACGTCACTTAAAATTTTTTACGGTTACATCATCACTGTTACTCACATATCACTTTTATGTCGATAAATCATTAAATAACCTTATTTTCAACTATTTATCAATTTTACACCAAATTAATTTTAACTATTTCTCTTAAAGCTTTTTGAAACTTTTATCTCAATAATTAATTATTTAGCATCGATCCATCATCAGGTTTTTCAAATCAACAATCAATCACAGTAAAATTTTCACATCACAATCATAGCAAATAATACAATTATAGCATGCCACAAAGCTATAAAACATATCACACAGATAAATTATTAAAAGCAGATAATTAAAACACAACATTAAAACAAATAAAGCAACTACAGAAAATAAACTTAAACAACCACAACAACTAAATTAAATTATATAGACCACTCACAGATAGCATATAGTCATCGAGAAAATCTCTCAGGTAAACTCCCCTTACCTTTTTGAAGTTTCTTTGATTATTCTTTTTCTCGAACACAGTTTTCCGTCAACTTCCTATTTCCACAACACAACCCGACCACTTATCCTTCAACAACCACAACAAAGTTAATAAACATCAAACAATTACAACACCTGAATTCTATGGCAAGGGTTTGGCCATGACTAGCAAAATTGGCTAGAAATTTCTAAAATTCACATGTTCTTGGATTTATGATCCATAAACATTAGAGTTTACATAATCAATAATCATGACTTGAAATTGAAATAAAACCCTCTAACACCAAAGTTAGGGTTTTTCGGTCTTGAGTCATAAAATAGGCTAGATATTTTCAAAATTTTCAAGTTTCTAGATTCAATGATAATAGGCATTGAATAGATGAAATCAAGTATTACATGATGGAAATTGAAGCAAAATCTCCTCCACCGTCAAAATTAGGGTTTCGGCCTTTTGAAGAAAATTGGGAAGGAAATTTTATTTTTACACATGCTCTTGAATGATGATACTAGGGATCATGATTAGTTCATAGCAATTGGAATCATATGAAAAGGATTTTTCTATGATTTTCTAGGAATTTTCAAAGTTCTAGATATAAGAATGGAAACTTGATGATCATGGCAAGAACAAGTGAAATAAATGAAGATTTAAGACAAGAATGATCAAGAGTTAAGAGATTACCTCTTGAATGATGAAGAAAAGTAAGTGATTGATCCAAGTTTCAAGCCAAATCAATGAAGTTTTTGTATGTTGTCTTAAGAATGCACTTAGGGAAGATGAAGTAAGAACCATAAAAATTTCTAAGTGTTGGGTTTATAGAGGGATTGAGGCTGTGGGTTTCAAGGATATTTAGGGTTAGAATTAGTTCATATAGGGACAATGTAGTAATTTTTACTTAGGGCAAAATTGTGGTTTAATTAGGACTTAAGGATAATTAGGTAATTTAACCCTAATGTAATCATTACATGGTGAGTCACACCATGACTCACCATGGTGACTCCCCCCTTTGAGTCATCACATATGACTCTTGGTTCTCATCCATTAGCGGGTCCCGGAAAATCTCGTTTTCAGCTCCGTTCCCCGATTTAATATATCGCTCGAATAATATATATTATTTCACTTTTAAGTGAAAAATGTCAAAAAAACTAAAATCGTTGGAAAAACAATATAAACCTAACAATTTCGTTCACGAGTCAAAATTAGATTTTCTGATTAGTAAATTTTCATCGTCAGTGAAAACACAGACCGAGTTTCGTCTGAATTTTAAACCAAAATTTTAACCGTAACTCTCTTCAATAAAATAGAATACAAATATATTTTGGTTTATCCAAAATCATTTTCTAAGTCTCGGATAAAAATATAAATGTTTATATATTTATATACCGATGTTAGAAAGCAGTAAAAAATTGGGGTGTTACATTTTGCTTTCCTAAGGAGGAAGAAGATGAGGTTTCGTATATACTGTCCGGATTTTCAATTCCAGGACCTACCGGATTTCGTTTTCCAGACACTTTCCGAAAATCACTTTCCGGACACTTCCCAGAAATCACTTTCCGGACACTGGAATATAAAGGGCAACCACACATGAAGGTAGTCAATCCGGTAATCATCCGCAATTCATTTTCCGGGAGGTGGCCGCTGGTTTTCTGGAGGAGGAGGCGGCGTGGTGGCTGAGGAGAGGCGGATCCGGAAACAACACGAGTGGGTCATTGCGGTTGACGAGGAAGATGGTGAAAGCACGACCTGTTGTTAGAGACGGGACAGCGGAGGAGAAAAAACTCACAGGTTTGGATCCATGGGAGGAACTCACGGGTGTGGGGTGTGGGGGTGAAGGGTGGGAGGAATGAGATATTATGTTTGATGTGGGGTCTCAGGCACAGAAGAACAGGAAGAAAAAAAGGAAGGAGATGAATATGTTAGGTGTGGGGTTTTCCGGAAAAAGAGTGGGGGAGGAAGAAATGTTTTCAAGGGTATTTTTTGGGGGAAAAAGATTGTAAGGTGTGGGGGGCAATTTGCAAGGTGCAAATAGCAGGGCCCTAACAATAACCAATATCTGGTTGGTCTGGGTAGTAATGAGTTTGGGCCCCTTAAATAAATGGTCAATGGTTCGATCTTTGACTCTTGCATATGGAGAAAACCTGATTGGGAGATATCAGCCCTTAAATGTAATCCAGTACCTCGAGGGATTTGTCTCCGCAGTTGCACGCGGATGATATCCTGGGAAACAAAAAATATATATAATAAATATTTTTTTAACATATGCAATCTTACCCTTTTTTTTTTTTTGGTAAAAAAAGGGACTAGAAGCCCAAAAGAAAGAATTACAAAGCAATTATCTTAGGAGTAGAAGCTCGTAACACATTAGAGAGCAACACCTAACTCATAAAGCTAGGTGGGCTCTCATATACAATCAAGCCAGAACCTGAATCACAAGCAAATTTAGCTAAAAAACCTGTACTTCTGGTTGCCTCTCTGTATACATACAATCTTACACATTAACAAATAAACAAAAAACAAGTATAGAAAAACAAAAATAGTGTATTTGAAAAAGAAAATTTTAAACTTTCCAAAATTTCAATAAACAAGTTTCAACACATTTCTACTTTTGTGAAAAATTAATTCTAATTAAAACATTTCAAGAGTATTCAATTGGCGTTTTAGTTAAAACTTATATGGAATGTTATAATGAGTTTTAAATAAAAAAATCAATTTATAATTTCATAATTTATATTCATCCCTCTTGATGCAGATTTCTTTAACATATCTAAGGTTACACATATAGAAGCAATCAGAATCAGCAATATGGTGAGCAGCTTACCAAGTGGTCTAAGCCAGCGCCTGGAATAGTAAAATGCAACTTTGATGCTTTTTTGCCATCTAAGGTAAGTGTATATTTTAGTATTAGTATATATAATTTGGTTGCTTAACGGCAAGGCTACGATTGTGTAGCACCTATTCCCCATTCCCCATTACATTAAAAGTTTACCCAATATTCTCCCGTACCAGGAGCAGCACCCACGTCATGATGATAGTCCATATGGGCAACTTTTGGATTTGGTGGCTTCTGGGTGTCATTCTCATACTGATCCAAACCACCCACGGCAGGACCCCACAGTCCCCAGTTCAATGCGACCAATCTGGCTGCACCCTCCTCAACTCCTACGGCACCTGGGGTGACCGCAAAGACTGCCGTGCCCTCAACGTCACATACCCAACAACCGAAGAACAACTCCGTTTGGCTGTCTCCCATGCCGTTCAGAACAACCTCAAAGCCAAAGTTATCACCAAATTCTCACACACCATTCCAAAGCTTGCTTGCCCACAAGGAAATAATAACGATAACAATGCTTTGTTTATCAGTACGGAAAAATATGATTCTGGGATCAAAATCGATGCTGCGAATTTGGCTGTGACTGTTGATGCGGGTGTGGGGCTTCGTGCATTGATTGACGAGGTGGAAGGTGCTGGGTTCAGCTTGGTGGCTGCGCCTTATTGGGAGGGTGTGAGTGTTGGAGGGCTTATCAGCACTGGAGCACATGGTAGTTCTTGGTGGGGGAAAGGTGGTGCTGTTCATGATCATGTTCTGGGAATTGATATTGTTGTCCCTGCTTCTAAATCTGAAGGATATGCCAAGATTTTAAGGTTGGGAGCACAAGATCCTCTCCTTAATGCAGCTAAAGTATCACTTGGAGTTCTTGGTGCCATCTCCAAGGTCAGTATATAGTTAACTATATGTCACTACATTATTTCATTGTTTAATGCTTTGCCTAGGATTGTGTTGCACCTGTTCCTTTTAAGTCCTAACTGAAAAATGAAAACCCAGTATATTTAGTTTAACAGTATTATTATTCACATATCAATTTTTTAAAATATAAAAAAGATAGATATTAACTTCATAATTAATAAATAACATGTATTATATGATAATCGACAATTGAGAATCTTGATTTATTGCTTCAGAAAAGAGAATCTTGATTTGAATATCTTGATTTTACCCTTTTATTTATTTATTTATTTAAAGTTTGTTTTGTATGACATATCATTTCAAAGAGAATCATGAAGATCACATGTATGTTACTTATCCTTAATAAGCGGAACCATATGTAGCATGATTAATTTGATGAGTCTCAAAAACAAGAGAAATGCTATATGGTATGAGAGGAACACATACGAATGTAGCTGGCAATTTAGAATGAGAAGAAAACTAAAATCACACAATACAATCATTATCTGTTATCCAAAAAATAATAATAATGAATACAATCATTATCTTATTAATCTTTTTAACAAAAAGTGGAAAATTATCACCGTCCCTCTTGATGCAGATCTTCTAAGTCAAATAAAGAAATGTCAAATTTAACATACTAATGTTACACACACACACTAGCACATATTCAAAGTGGTATTTTTGTTGATGAATTATCAACGTTAACATCCAGGTTAAGTTATCACTTGAGCATAGGTTCAAAAGAAGCATAAGCTACAATTTCACAGATGATGCTGGTATTGAGGATGTGTTCATAGAGCATGCAAAGCAGTACGAATTCGCAGACATAGTTTGGTATCCATCAAGACACACGGCGGTGTACAGATATGATTCCAGGGTTCCCTTAAGTGCCTCCGGCGATGGAGTCTATGATTTCATTGGGTTTCAAGCCAACTCCATTTTGATCTCCGAATCAGTTAGAGGAGCAGGTATTGATTGATATGTTGGAATCTTAACAGTTCTAGTTAACTTGGTTGATATATGGTGTGGCATCTTGTTAATTTGTTATTCTTTGAGCTACAATAACAAGTTTATGGTAGTGTTTGGTGGTGCGCAGATAAAACATTATAGAATGAGATATTAATTCGGCCCCTTTTTAGTAGTATCAAATGTTCCACTTTTTAATTTCATATTCTATTATGTTCTGTTTATAAAATATATTAAACATATTTTATCTGCTCTAACACGAATGCTACCTAAAAGTTTCAAGGCATAATAAATAAATGTTGTTGATATGCAGAGAAGTTGCTTGAAAAAGCAAGAAACGTGGGTGGGAAATGCTTAACAGCAGCTACTACTTTGCAATACAAGAAATTAGTAGGGAATGGTTTGAAGAATAATGGCCTAATCTTCAGTGGCTATCCTGTAGTGGGCTACCAAGGCAAAATGCAAACCTCAGGTTCTTGCTTATATTCAACAAGATTCGACACCTCATGTGCTTGGGATCCAAGAATCAAAGGGCTATTTTTCTATGAGAGTACAGCAATCTTCCCTGCTTCCAGCTTTGGAAACTTCATCCGTGATGTCAGGAAACTGAGAGACCTAAAGCCAGAAAATTTGTGTGGGGTGGACAACTATAATGGGCTTCTTATACGCTTCATCAAAGCCTCAGATGCATATCTAGGACAATCTCAAGACTCTGTAGTGGTTGATTTTAACTATTATCGCGCAAATGAGGCATCAACTCCTAGATTAAACCAGGATGTGTGGGAGGAAGTGGAGCAATTGGCATTCTTCAAGTATGGGGCTAAGCCACATTGGGCTAAGAACAGGAACTTAGCATTCTTGGGGGTGCAGCATAAGTATCCCAAGTTTAACCAGTTTATTGCAGCTAAACAAAAATTGGATCCACAAAATGTGTTCTCTAGTATATGGTCAGAAGAGATACTATATGGGAAGGAATCAGAAAAGGCTGATGGGTGTGCATTGGAAGGACTTTGCATATGTACTCAAGACAGGCATTGCAGCCCACAAATGGGGTATTTCTGCAGACAAGGCCTTATCTTTAAGGAAGCTAGAGTTTGTAGGTATTCACAGTCCATATCATCTTCTATAGCATCATGAAATGACACCATATATGAGGTGTGATTTTGTAATATTGAAATGATGTGATGAAAAAGAAATAAAAATAATAAACATGTGTTTCAGCGTGTCAAAGTATGCTGTTGATATTTAAATAATTCCTTGTATATTAAATAATGGAACTCTGTTTCTTCCTTTCCTTTTCTTATTTCCTAGACAAGTTCATTCCCACAGTAAAGTCAATGTTTACATGCCAGTGCCTGCATTAGTTTATATGGTTCCTTTTTAATAATTTATTTCTGTTTTATAGTCCAAATGGTTTACTGAGATTGGTTAGAAGAAACTTCACAGCGGTATAAAGAAAAAGATTAAAAAAAAACTAGATATATACGTAAAAAAGGTTCTTTCCACATCAACAAGAAACAAATATATTTGACCCATGCTATTCTTGCAAGCAACGACAGGATGTTAAAATCTGTACGCATGCGAAGGCGTGGAAGTTTCTCTCTCAGGTTTTTCTTCGTGATATTCTTGTCAAGGCAACGGTGTATTCAAGGATGAGGTATTGTTATTCTGTGACGGGTTCCACCCCGTATCAGTGTGCTTAACATACACTTTTGACTAACTCTATCTTTGTTTTAGATTTTGCAAAGCCAAAATTACATTAGTAAATCAATTTGAAAAACTCCTTTTAGAATACTTCCAAAATAATTGTTTTGAAAAGTATTATTTTCATGTTTGTACTAAGAGTAATCTCAACCAAACAAACACTAAATAATTAAAAAAAAAAAAAAAGTTCTTTGAACAATTTTTCCTTGGCCAAATATGGGACACCGTTGAGTTGCGTGAATGTAAATGGATATCGAAACATTGTATATTTTGAGATAGAATAGACGAGAAGGCGCTCAAGAAAAACCTGACCACAATTCCTACAATGAAGAATATAAGCACAATTGAAATTTATGGGGAGTTATATATTTGTGCATTATACCACCCAAGTAAATATTTTGTAGATCCTACATCTTTCTTGGTATATCGAGACACGAACATAATCTGGAATATTTTGGAACTACAAAGAGAGTTATTAAATCGTTATCACCACATAAAAACATTCCTTTTAATCTTTAAAGTAGGTGTCAATACGAATAACAGAAACTCTTTTATAGTCATTCACGTGCATTCAATATAATAGACGAATACATATAATTGAATATAGTAAAATAAGAAATTGAAAAACTTCAAGGTATTCAATGTAAGAGTATGGTTGTTTAAAAATTTCATATTTTAGTTTTACAAATAACTAAGTTGAATAAAAAATCCAGTTTGAATTGCAGTAGGAAAACATGTCACAATAATAATCTCTTATTTTCTAAGGAAACAAAATTAGATCAATTTTTTGTCGTATAATATTTAACTATTTAGGTTTTGGTTTATATATAAAAAAAAAAATCAACATTTGTCCTTATATTTTTTTATCATTTGAGCTTCTCTACCATCAATATATCATATTTATAATGCTATGGACCAAATTTGGAGGTCCAAATAGCCAACCCAATTAGCTATGGGCCGAGCAAAATCACTAGATGAGCCCAAGTTCAACGATCGACGTAACATCAACATTGGCCCAGAAGAACAGTCAACCACCACCCTTAAGGGTGCCGCCCAAGCTACCCTGCAATATGGCTGATGCGATAGGGCCTCAGCCCACTGACGCACCCCACCCTAGAGACAACAGGATTCAATACATCCCCCATCACACACAATTGGTTGTCGACAAGTGATTGATACTTAAAAATATTGAAGGCACTCACCCTCGACCCTCCAAAGGACCAAACTATTAATTTCCACTCTGAGTCATTCCTGCTATGTTAAAAAAAATTGCTAAAAAGTAATTTAATAACATCAATTAAAAAGTTAAATAAAAACTAATTGAGTGACACTTCAATACAAATTTTCTTCAGTTCTTGTAAAATTAACAAATTATATATATATTTTATTATATTTTAGATTGATACAAAAACCAACTTCGTGGAGATTGTAATCAACTAGACATTAACAACCCGGTTTTCACATCATGTGTGCAAACTCCACGTGTGCAAACCATACATGAATAACTTGCCTTCAAGCTTCAACTAAAAACACAAGGGACCCATTTCTACTAGTATTAAACAATTCTAAATCCAATTCTCCAAGAAACAACCATAGTTTTCCCAACAAACCTATTCAATTCCTATTATCATGATAGGATATACAAGATCTAATATATAAGATAATTTACATCACTTCAAATTTGAGTTCAAAATAGATCCACCACCAACACCAAAATACATTCAGCAAGAACAACATCCAGACCACCTTTGCATTTGTTTGTTAAATCAGCTATCTTTAATACCTGCAAAATTAAAAAAAATTAAAAACCGAGGCAAATATATTAGCTTCTCGTTCACATTAACAAAAAATAAAAGATCTCCTAGTTACAACGGCAGAAACCACAAAGTCCACCATATCTATCAACTCCTAGTTAAGAAAATTAAGAGAGAAATGAATTATCCCATAATTAGAACCTAAATTCATCCAAATTTCATTTAATTTATTAACATAAAAGAGAGGAAGCTGAAGAAAGAAAGCACAAAAGCACTTGTCATCAGACACAGATCATAGAAGTAGAGGGTTTTATATACTCACTCATTCATCATGTGCTAAAGAGACAAGATAAACATTTTATAGACATATAAAATAAAGTCCGCATGTAAGTCCATAGTTAAACATGATCTGTACTTTATTTTCCTTGAAAACCCACCATCCTGCCTGGAAAAGGAAGGAATGAGGTGGAAGTGGAACAGTCACAGATGCCAACTTGATGCCTGAGACTGCTAATAAACTAGCTGCCATTATATTGTTTTGACTAGGGCTATGGCATGCTATAGCATGGCAGTGCCAGTGTATCCTTAACTTTCTTAATACTGCATTTGGCTTTGTTTTAATGTCAAAGTTTTCCCAATGGGACTAGTAATAGTAGAGTCTCAAACTCTCAATCATTATGGGATTTGGAATTATTCCAATTACTCTCAAAACAAGTTATAGGATGTACATTTCAACATTTGAATGCTCTCTTTTAGTAGAATGATCATTTTATGTATTATGGGCAGCAAATTGCAGTCTTCTTGGTTGTGTGATGCAACCGGACACTAACTGTGATGCCTAGGTATCTTTTCTGCTCATTTTCAGCACTATCAAACATCATAAAAGGTTCATCCCATCAAAATCCTAATAAATTCTTCTTTCAATTTGCCCCTAAAACCGAAATCCTGATAATGCAGGTGTTATTCACAGTACTCAAACAGGTACCAATGTGATCCTAAAATCCCTCTGCAAATCGCCCTTATCCTCACAAAAAACCATTGAAACTTCAATCCATCCGTAATCTACCACAAGTCCACCTGAGAAAACCCTCATTCTAACCTATGAAGTCTCAAATCCCCACCTCTATCTTGTATCCCAAGAACACTCGAAACAAATAGAAGATATACATGACAATCAAATAATTAGGAATGACAAGGAATCCACGTTCTCTTTTCTTTCCATCAATTTGACAACGGACAAATAAAAGCACACACTTCATATATTGTCCACCCCAATTCCATTTCCAGCCACTTCCTCGGATCAACTATAATGCAAATACCCAATGACGGAGAAGTAATTCTTTTGAATTTTGATAGACTAGATGAACTAAACTGTAGACAAACCTGTTTCAGCCTTCAGAATCCTAAGGTTGATTAAGGGTCAAAAGCTGAATGGCACTATAATGAAGTGCATTAGACACCATGAAATTATGAGAAAAATGTATTTTCTTGGCTTGTTTCTATCCTACCTAGTTGAGCCAACTCTCGTTGGCTTTGGCTGTTGTTCATAAAACTAACAGTGTTGAAAACTTGGACATTCCAAAAGTTGTATTGAAGGGCAAGACTCCATGTGCTACTATTTCAGCTAATGATCATATGGTGCCAGCACTTCAGGATCCCAAAAATGACCCACCTATTAGGAAGAGATCAAAGTGTATGGCAGAGGCAGGACAGAACCAGGATAAATCACAAATATCATAATAAAGATACAGTAATAATAGAACATAAGAATAAGAAAAGAAAACTGGTTTAAGGAAGAGAGAACCAGAGCTGCAAACAAGAGGTGTGTGTGTGTGTGTGTGTGTATATATATATATATATATATATTCAATCTCTATAATTCGATTGACTGATTCACAATGAGGTTCCTTTTTCTTTTTGTTGGTTTAGGAATGGTACTAATAAATTAGAACTTCCATGAAGGAGCCATGTGAGATTAATGCTGTTGTTATCATAAATCCAGTAGCAGCTGCATTACTCAAGCATAGAAAATTGTGCTATATTTAAGTGCTGTAGTTTATTTAGCCTATGCTATGCTTATGTTATCAATCAGTGGTGCAAAATGTTTTGAAATCCAGCATTGCAAGTTTTAACTTAAAAGCAAACATACATACAGTCACTAATCCCCTATTGCTCAGTCACAAGAGAAAAACAAAAACTATTATACATGCATATTTCTATCCACTATTTCAAGCCAAAACAGAAAAGAAACTCAAAATCACACAAACTTGTTCATGGAAACCCTTTCTTAAGCTTCTGGATATTGAGTATCGGGTATTTTTAGAAACTCACCTATGAAACAAATAAGTTCAGAGTTGGAAAACAGGGAAAGTTGTGTCACACAAAAAGTTTGAAAATAACCTCCTGTAGTGGAGATTGCATGAAGACAGAAACTAATTCAGAACCCAGTTGTTCAAAATCACACAAACACATAACTCCTCAAATCATCACAACTGCCAATAAAGCTGCAAGATTCAAAGCCAAAATTACCAAAAATTCAACAATCCAAGCTTATAAGCACAAATCTAATCTAATCATAAACATCAACAAATAAAGATCGAACAAACTCAAACATTCTCATAAGAGAGAAGACAATAAAAAACTTTGTGCCTTTGTAGATAAGTCACTGACGACGCCAATCTAGCTGAAAGAGAGCGCGAGATAGGAGAGAAATTGAGAGAGAAGCAGAGATACAAAACCCTAATTGTGAGAAAAGAGGGAATACTTGTATCGAACTCAAGGAGAGGATGAAGCCCATCATGAGAATCAAATTTCTCAGGTTTGTAATTTTTAAATCTTAACTAGGATAAACATGTAAATTTACTTATTTTACCAATAAGCCCATTTCGGGGAAACTGTAAAATTGGACATCGGGGGGTTTCAGAGGGTTTATAAAAAATCCCCAAACCCCCTCTTCTTTATGAAACTCCCAAACAAGGAAATCCTAATAAAAAACCTTCCTCTTCCTTTCCCTTCTCTCCCAAAACCCACTCCCAAAGTACCAACATATGGTCTTATCATTTAAAGTGCACATTTAGCCAACTCTCTGACAGTATATTCATAAGATGATGCTTGATCATCCATGCACCTTCAGTGACATCATTTAATGTATGCAGTTTATATAACTACTGACCCATCATTTGCCAAAAAAAATTCAGATTGGAAAGGGCATAAAATAGTTCATTCTAAACCATTAGTTCATATTGCAGGAAACTAGGAACTCAGCACAACAGCAGCACCGTCGTTGCCAGTTTTGCCATAAGATATACTTTCCCAAAAGCTAAGATGATAACTAACAATAAAGCACAAGTACATATACAGAAACGAAAAAGAAACCACAACTACAAATACATATAACTACTAATTCTTAAGGATGAATGAAACCAAAACTTAAAATATGTAAAAACAAAATATGAGAATTATTTAGAATAGGGGAATTTAACAGTCAAAGGTTGAGGTACAAACAGTCCACAATCATATCTGCTACCACACCTGTTCTCATATTACATTTTCATCATTTGAACCTTGTCACCACACAAGGTTACCAAAATAATAATCCTGCAAATAATATCTTGATTCATGATGTATAATGATCATAACGATCATAACAATTGAAACAACAATGGCAACAACAACAACAATGATAATAATAAACAAGTCAAAAACCTTAACTAACATCATGACCATCATACATGGTGACAAAGATATATATATATATATGTATAAACGACTTAAACATAGTGAAAGTTTCAGGTTTTAAGCCATATTGACATATCACAAGCCATATTGACATATCAAATACACTCGCATGTTAGTGCGTAATAGTTCCAATGATTTTAAATAAGAGAATCAATGTCACGAAATTCCAAAGGGACTTTTGACACAGATTTGATTCACAACATCAATAACTAAACTGGAGAGTTTTAAAGTTAAAAGACTGAGATAGCTACAAAATTACAAAGCACAGAACCAGAATACCAAAACATAAAGCAGAATACCAAAAAGGCCAGAAATTTATACCTAATGGTTTGATGAGTTGTAGGCCTCCAATATCATCCTGGCCTGATTGGCAATTAGTTGTGCACGCTTGACGTGAAGTTCCAACTCAGCATGTTGCAATTCCTTCCATTCCTCCTCCAACTCTGCCCTATCTGATACTCCAATTGACTCCATTCCTCTCTTTACCACATCCTCGTTCAGTCCATACAACCCGAAACCCTTGTCTAGCCGCATCAGTTCCATTAATCGCGAAGTCTTTTCATCAACGCTCATCTTTACATCTTTCTCTGCATCCACTGATCTCAGCACGAGTTGCAAGTCAGGTTTCGGTTTTGGTGGAGCGACCTTCATAGGTCTACCTTCCTTAGTTGGATTGTTTTTGACATTTTCCACTCCTCCAGCTGCATTGCCCCAAACCTTGTTCGACAATTCAAAGGCTCGTATGTCATGGGGTTTCGAAAGACTCTCTGCTTTTTGAGCATTGGTTTCGAATTTCTTCTTCAACCTTCGAATCTTCTCCTTCAGTTGGAAGCTGGAAGCTTCGGCATGCAACGATTCCTTGATGAAATCGTAAAAAGCATCTGCATGTTTATAGGGATCTGATCCGATCTTAGACTTGAATTCGGCCAAGCCTTTGAGTATGGCGATCTCATCCTCCTCACTCCAGAGCCTATGAAAGATCTTCTTCGACTCACCACCGCACTTTTTTTCTTCTGCATTTTCATTTTCATCGGCAACAGCAACATCCGTTCTCTTCTTCTTCCCACTTTTCGAGACATTCACAGGCTCGCTGTTGTTCGTGGGGCGCTTCTTGGATGGATGGGGCTTGGAATCGGACTTTGGTGTCTGGTCTATGAGTTTGGATTTGGGAGGAGAATGAGGTGGTGGGTCTGGTTCGGACCCTGAATCGGATTCAGAATCAGAAGAAGAGGCTTGATCTTCTTCATGTTCCTGGTGGTGTTGTTGAGAGGGAGGGATCTGGTCTTCGTCGGTTGATTCAGAAGAGGGTTGAGGTTTTATCTTCTTCTTCCCCATTCAGCTTGTTCTTTCGGTTAGAGACTGAAGTGCAGCTTAGGTTTTTAAAAGCGTAGCAGATGGATAGGGAGAGACACAGTACGAGAAAACAAAATTTGTCTCCAAAATATATATTCACCCATGATTTTGTAAATATCATTTACTAAATTAATGATAAATATTTTTTGTTTATTCGCAAATTTATTTTTAAAAATGAGCATTTTTCGAAAAGGTCTTTATCAACCGATCCAAATCGATTCAAACCACAAAAATCGAATCGAAAAATCGAAAACCGAACAAACCGAAAAAACCGAAAATCGAAAAAATCGTAATTTTTTATTTGATTGAATCGGATTTTGGATCCTATAGTGAAATCCAATCCAAACCGATCTATTATAAACATATACTATTATTTTTGAAATTATAGTATTATTCCTACTTGTTCCAGCCAAATATCTCGGGTATGAAATACTCGGCCGAACGAGGATTAGTGGGGTGTTTTTGGATTGTGCTTGACAGAATGTGGATTCTGCTCCTACGTATCCAAAAGGGAATCAAAGCAAACGTAGTTCTAGAATGAGGGGTAAGTCCCCTATTTATAGTTGTTCTCTCAGATCGAGCTCAGAAATAAGCGGAGGAATATTTGGATCGGATCGCGATCATGGGGAGAGATATCCGGAGCTCGATTGTCCGGAGTGGCATTATGGCGGCCGAGATATTCGGCCCGATTAGTCTGCGGATGGATAGCTTAGGGCCGAGTAGTTATTCTCGGGTGTCGGGTGTCTGACATGTCCCTCGGCCGGAGGAGTTTGGGTCAAGGCCCATTCGCGGGGTAAGCTCGGTTGGTCCGATGTATAGACGAGTTCTCGGTCTTACATTCTCGGCCGATACACAAGCCCCCGAGCTCCGAGCTTGAATAAGCGAAGGAGCCGATACGTATGAAAACCGAGCTTATTCTTCGGTTATGCGAGTTATCCACATTCTCACTTGTCATTTCAATCAAGTCTTCTCTCTCGTCGGAGAAAGCAATTATTCCGTTACTTCTCTAAGACGCCACAGACAAGAAACCCTAGAGTTCCGCGCCCATTTAATGGGGGAAAATCAAAAGTCGCATCGGGACAATCAAAAGTCGCGCCCTTTTTGGGCCCAACGGACAATGGGCTACCAATTGCAGGCTATAAATACCTCCTCCGCGCCAACTCCTCCTACTTCGCTTACCCTTCTCCGTCATTCACCCTCGTCTTCCAAGCTTCGCCCTTGTTCCTCCGCTTGTCATCCTCCGTGCACGCCTCCGTCTCTTCTCTTCCTTCGTGCTTCTAAGCTCTGTTTTGATCTTCTGGACATGAGTTCATCTATGTCTTCGAGTCAAATACTTCGCCTCTAGTTGAGGGTGAAGTTTCCCCAATTGGGGGATCCCTTTCTGCTTTCTTTGTTCCTTCGCGGAACCGAGCGTTGGGGAGGCGGAACCATCCTCCTCCCGGGTCATCTTCGATCGACTCGATTCTTCCGAGTCCGATTCGTCTAGGTCCGGTTCTCCCCCTCCTAGAGTGTCCAAACCCGCCGCCCGTAAACAACGCCTTAGGGTTCCTAAAGACCCTATTCCCGATATAACCCTTCCGGGTATACCGGGTTAAAGGGGAGGTTGGAACCTTTTTTTCGACTACCGGACTCTCGATTCTATTGTTGAACTTCGGTCCCATATCAATATCTCAGCCTCGGGGACGAGTCCGAGTTTATTTGCTCTCGTGCACGAGCACCGAGTGTGTCTTTCTAAGGGCTCGCCCTTCCGAGCCTCCCTTTACATACATGTATAAAACACTTTTTGACAAACCGCATGTGTCTCTTCCCTTTATCGAGTTTGAGTGCGATGTTCGAGGACCATGAACGCCGCACCTACTCAGCCTTCACCCTAACAACTGGGCTTTTATGAAAGCCTTTCAGATTCTATGTAAATACATAAAGATAGAGCCTGCCACTCCGAAGTTTTTGTATTTTTATCAAACCAGATTTGGCGAGAAAAAGGGATGGGTATCCCTTAATGGGTTGAACCGAAGAGGTCTTCTTAGTTTATTCGCCTCGTCTTATAAAGACTTCAAGGTTGGCTTCTTCCGTGTTCGCCCTTCGAGTTCTCATACTTCCCACTTTTTTGACGAGAATAAACATGCCAAGTTTCCTTTATACTGGCAATCCTCTCCCACAAAATTCGTCGGCTTGAGTATCGTCCGCCACGAGGATAGGCGGGATATAGATGTACTAGAGGGTCTTCCTCGGCCCCTCCATTGTGCACGCCTTATGAAACTCCCCTTCTCCTCCACCCCAAGGTCCGATCTTAAAAGTAAGTGCTCGGCTTTTTAGTTTCTTGAGTATTTTCTTCCTGTGTTGTTATACTAACAACTCTTTCTTTTTGACAGTCATCATGGGAAAGTTCGACTTTTCAAAGCTTGTCAAGGCTGGTGTTGGTAAAGAGGGTCAGGGTCCCTCTTCAGCCGAGAAGAAGCAGAAAAGACCTCCTCCCACCAAGGTTTCTGCGAAAGGGACTTCGTCATCTGCCCCTCAAAAAAGGAAGAGGGCAGAGGTTGAAGTGGTGGCCGAAGATTCTCCCCTTCTCGGCCCAAGCTCCCTCGCCCCACTACTCGGGGGACGCAAATCGTGGGGCGAGAACAGCCACTTTCTACCCCCTCGAGCCGAAATGGTACAACACCACCCCGAAGGCGGGGACTTCATCTCTCTGGGTGAAGACTTCAACCCCTCCTCTTCTTTCGACTCGACCCTCTTAAAAGCCGCCGATCTTCGGCTTATCAAGCGACAGGGGCCCGATCCAGCATGGAGGCCCTCTCGGTCCTCTTGCCATCGTCTTTGCGGCTTTGGCTCGTTTTCGTAGCCGAGAGGTGACGGAGACCGAGAGGAAGTCTCAGCAATTGGAGTCCGAGTTCGCTGCTATTGAGAGGTTGAAGGGGGATCTTTCCGGATTGCCTCCGAGAATGAACGCTTGACTACCACCATCGCCGATATCAACACTCGAACGCCGAGCTAGATTCTCAAGCGAAATTGGCCGAGGAAAGCAGAGCTCGAGTGGAAGAAGACAAGGCTCGTGCCGAAGAAAAGGTCAAAGAGGCTCAGCCGAGATTGATCACTCAAGGCTGCCTTGGAGGCTGAGATTCGAGCCAAGATACCGCTTGAGGAGGACGTACAGGAGGCCACCCGCTGCATTGTCATCGAAAGCACCGGAAAGGTTTTGACAAAGGCATTGCCCAAGCCGAGGTTCTGGTTCCCGGATCGACCTTTCGGGAGCCGATGTGAATATGGAGGTGGTAAATGGGGAACTTGTTCCCATCATTCCCGGGGGAGGAAGAGGTGGACGTAGTGGGGGGCTCTCCCGGACGATCATGTAGAGGCCGAGGAAAGCCACCGGGGAGTAGTGTTAATAGTTTTTTGTTCCTCTTTTGTATCTTGGGCTCATGCCCTTGTAACCCGATTACTTGAATGAATATTATTATCATTTTTGCTGATTCTTTGTTATGTTCGGCTTGTCCATCGAATGTTCGGCTAAGGCCGAAATACTCCACCGTCCAAAATGGACAAGGTGGTCATTATATCTAAAAGCACGTGTATTTCATTTTGCGTTGTCATGCATTAAATGCTTTTGGGAACCGTAATGGGTTCACGCAATCGCTGCCTTTTCGCTTGGTTTCGAGGTTTGTTTTCCCAACAAATTCTCACACATTCTACTTCTTTTCGTGCCTATAAATAGGGCCCTTCCCATTTGTTCATTCCTCATCCTTTTCTATCAATCAAGTTCGCTTACTTCTCTTCCACCCGAGTAGTTCCATGCTAACAACAGGGGTTTACGTTCCCCTCTCCCAGTTGACATCCTTTTTGGGTTTCACATCCGCCAAAAAGGATGTAAGTGGGAGACGGGATCCAGAATTCCTTGATCCTTCAAGAAGGATGTCGACTGGGAGAATAATAATCTTCGGGAGTCGAGAAAGGGGTAGCGGCCGTCTACTCCCTGAGTTGGCCGAGCACCTCATCGTCCGGCTTTCGGGGGGGGAGTGTGAACTACAGCCTCACTTGACAGAGCGTGAAGTCATTGAATCGGGTTGACTGGGGGCAGAAAGGCCCTTATTTTCAATTTCGGCTTTCAACCTCAGCCACTGTACTCATCCGTGAATGTACTTTTCAAGAGTCAAACTTAGCTTTATTTTTGCTCATTGTACTCGGTTTCCTTGAATGTATCACTCGGCTTTATTTTTGTATTATTGTACTCGGTTTCCTTAATAAAACAATGGCTCATACTTGGCCTTTACGAATTTTGTTTTTTGCGCACATTCAGCTTTACTATTTTCGTAGCTTGAACTCAACGTAAATAAC
The DNA here is from genome assembly GCA_030762895.1 of Sophora flavescens. Taxonomy (NCBI): domain Eukaryota; kingdom Viridiplantae; phylum Streptophyta; class Magnoliopsida; order Fabales; family Fabaceae; genus Sophora; species Sophora flavescens. The sequence continues at coordinate 88,840,927 of CM061066.1, forward strand.
TATAAAGTAGCTCGGATTCGGCTAGTAAGATCGTACCTGACCTTTATACTTAACTTTACGGCTCGGACTCGGCCATGAGGCTCTGACTTGGCCTTTGGAATTTAACGGCTCGGTCTCGGCCGCTGGGCTCATACTTTGGCCCCTCGACAACGGCTCGTACTCGGCCACGGGCTCATACTTGGCCCCTCGACAACGGCTCGGACTCCTGGGCCGGGCTCATCCTTGCCCTCTCGACAACGGCTCGCACTCGGCCGGGCTCATACTTGGCCCCTCGACAACGGCTCGCACTCGGCCAGGGCTCATCTTGGCCCCCTCCGACAACGGCTCGCACTTCCGCGTGGGCTCATACCAGCCCCTCGACAACGGCTCGTATTGGCCAGGGCTCATACTTGGCCCTCCGACAACGGCTCGTGCTCGGCAGCCGGGCTCATACTTGCCCCTCCGACAACGGCTCGCACTTTTCGGCCAGGGCTCATACTTGGCCCCCTCGACAACGGCTCGCACTCGGCCGCCGAGCTCATACTTGGCCCCTTCCGATAACCGGCTCGCTCTCGGGCCGGGCTCATACTTGGCCCCTCGACAACGGCTCGGACTCGGCCGCCGGGCTCATTTGCCCCTCGACAACGGCTCGTGCTCGCCCGGGCTCATACTTGGCCCCTCCGACAACGGCTCGGACTCGGCCGCCGGCTCATACTTGGCCCCCTCGACAACGGCTCGGACTCGGCCGCCGAGCTCATACTTGGCCCCTCGACAACGGCCAGCTCGATTCGGGCTCATACTTGGCCCCCTCGACAACGGCTCGTACTCGGCCGCCCGGGCTCATACTTGGCCCCTTCCGCAACGGCTCGCACTTTCCGCCGGGCTCATACTACTTTGCCCCTCCGACTGGCTCGTGCTCGGCCATTAAAATAGGATGTCTCGCAAAATAAAGACTTTGGCAAGGCAAGGAAAAATAGAATCATATAATAAATTCTGCTTTTTATTGAATGGAGTCCGCGGTGTGCCTCGTTAAAACCTCCCCGGTCAAAACCCATTTTGGGAAAAAAAATACCGAGGTAGGAAAAAGAGTACAACACCCGACTATATACATCAGCTGTAATAAAACTTCAAATGAGAGGCATTCCAAGTCCTCGGGATAGGATTTCCCGATAATTCTTCTAACCTATAGGCCCCGTTCCCCAGGTTTTCAACTACTCGGAACGGTCCTCCCCAATTTCTTTGCTAACTTGCCTTCCATGCGGTCCTTCCTTGCTTCCCCTTTTACTCTCAAAGCACTAAGTCTCCGCGCAGAAAACTCCTCGGCCTTACCCTTGAATTATACCTTCTAGTGGCTCTCTGTTTTGTGCTTCTTCTCCGATTCGGCTTCCTCCCTAACCTCTTCTACCAAGTCAAGTTCGATCCTCATATTGCTCTCATTGTCGTTCGGCTCGTGTTGCACACGTCGGAAAGACGGTTCCCCCAACCTCTACTCGGGATCATGGCGTCGGTTCCGCACGTCACCTGAAAGGTGTTTCTTGAGTGGTAGATTGAGGCGTACAGTGGTAGGCCCGGAGAATACTCGGTAACTCCTCCGCCTGAGGCTCCTTTAGATCTTCCTACTCTTTTCTTGACTCCCGAGGATGATCTTATTAGCTGCTTCGGCCTGCCCATTGGTTTGGGGGTGCTCAACGGATGTAACCTGGTGCTTGATACCGAGGTTGTCATAGAATTCCTGTAGCTTCTTATCCACAAATTGTCTTCCGTTGTCAGTAACGATTGCGAAGGGAATTCCGTGCCTACAAATAAGGCTTTTCCACACAAATTTCTGCACCTTCTAGCAAGTAATCTTAGCCAAAGGCTCCGCTCGACCGATTTGGTGAAGTAGTCTACGGCTACCAGTAGGAATTTGACTTGGCCTTTGGCTACTGGGAAAGGCCCCAGTATGTCCATTCCCCACATTGCAAACGGCCAAGGCGAGTTTAATGTGTGAAGTTCTTCAGGGGGGGTATGATTTACATTGGAACATCTCTGGCACTCATCACACCGCTTCGTCCACTCCATGCAATCAGCTCTAAGGGTAGGCCAATAATACCCTGCTCGGACTATCTTGGAGGCCATTGATCTGCCTCCGCTGTGAAAACCACAGATTCCTCGGTGAACTTCTTCCATGACATACTTAGATTGAGCCTTGGTCAGACATTTTAGCAAAGGTGACGAGAATCCTCGCTTATACAGCTCTCCGGCGATTATGGTGAAATGACTCGCCCTTAGTCTGACTTTCCTGGCTTCAGTCTGATCCGCGGGTTGAGCTTCTGAGGATAAGTACTCCCAGACAGGTGTCTTGGATAACCGTTCTGTGGTGTCCCGGTTTCTTTGTGCTGGCAAGCTTAGACAGCAAATCAGCCCGAGTGTTTTCTTCTCGGGGGATATGCTCAATGGTGAACTTTTCAAAGCCGGAGATTAGCTGGTTAACCTTACACAAATATCTGGTGAGCTGAGGTTCCTTCGTCTGATAGCCCCCGGATATTTGTCCGGTGACTAGTTGTGAATCACTTGCACTTTGACACTTTGCCCCCATTTCATTCGCCAGCCTTAGTCCCGCTATCAGAGCTTCATACTCGGCCTGATTGTTCGAGGTTTTGAACTCGAATTTCAACGATTGTTCCAATATCAAATCTCCTGGTCCTTCCAGAATCACCCCCGCTCCACTGCCCCTGATATTTGAGGATCCATCCACATATAGATTCCACCATGTATTCTCAGCCTCTGGTTGTGGATGGAGCTCGGCTATGAAGTCAGACAGGCATTGTGATTTCAGGGGTCCTCTCATCTCGTATTTCAAGCCAAACTCGGACAACTCTACTGACCAAGCAATCATACGCCCCGCCAATTCGGGCTTTTTGAGTATCTGTTTGATGGGGTGATCCGTCTTGACAACCACTTGGTGACTCTGAAAGTACGGGCGCAACCGCCGAGCTGCAGTCACCAAGGCTAAGACCAGCTTCTCAATAACTTGATACCGAGTTTCGGCATCATGGAGCACCCTGCTGATGAAGTATACTGGCATTTGGGCTTTCTCTACCTCCTGCACAATGACTGCGCTAATGGCATTCTCGGAGGCTGACAGATACAGATACAATTCTTTCCCCGAGATGGGCCTTGTTAATATCGGCGGGGAGGACAGAAAGTCCTTGAAGTCGACAAAAGCCTTTTCGCAGTCCTCGGTCCATTTGAAGGTTTGGGGCTTCTTACAACTTGAAGAAAGGCCGAGCTTTCTCTGGATTTGGGTAGGAACCGAGATAATGACGCCACCGGCCCCGCCAATCTTTGTACTTCTTTAACGTTCTGCGGGCTTCTCATCTCAATTACGGCCCGGCACTTATCGGGATTGGCTTCAATTCCCCGGTGGGTAAGCATAAAGCCGAGGAATTTACCCCCATGGACACCGAAAACACACTTCTCCGGATTGAGCCTCATGTTGAACCTTCTCAACTGCTGAAATATTTCTTCCAGATCTAAAGGGTGGCGGCTGGGGTCATCAGATTTCACTACCATGTCATCTACATATACTTCCATGGTCCTGCCAATTTGCTTCTCAAATACTCGGTCCATAAGTCTCTGCACGTAGCTCCCGCATTCTTCACCCCAAACGGCATTATTCTAGTGATAATTTGACCCTTCGGTAATGAAGGCTGTTTTCTCCTCATCCGGGGGGTACATTCTAATTTGGTTGTACCCGGAGTACGCATCCAAGAAGCTTAAAATTCTATATCCGGAAGCCCCGTCAACCAGCCTGTCAATGCTCGGCAAGGGATAAGAGTCTTTTGGGCATGCTTTGTTCAGATCCGTATAATCAGTGCACATGCGCCACTTGCCGTTTGCTTTCTTGACGAGAACGACGTTGGCCAACCATGTGGTGTATTCTACTTCTCGGATGAAGTTGGCCTTGACCAACTTCGCCGTCTCCTCTTCGACCACTTTTCTCCTCTCTTCACCTAATCTCCTCTTTCTCTGGGCCACTGGCTTCGCCTCGGGACAGATTGCCAATTTATGGCATAAAAAGTTGGGATCAATTCCCGGCATGTCAGATGTGGTCCACGCAAATAGATTGGCATTTCTGCGCAGTACTTGTTTTATTTCTTCTTTCAGAGTAGGCTCAAGGTGACCACCGAGCTTGGTACACTGTTCAGGCTGCGCGCCGAGTTGGAACTTCTCTAGCTCCTCAATAGGCTGCGGACGTTGTTCCTGCAGGTCCATCCTGGGATCCAGCTCAACGGAGTTTACTGAACTCACCGCCTTGTCCTTCCCCCTGTCTAGGGTTTCTACTGGTGCGGGTTTAAGTTTGCTCACCCTCAAACTATCAGCGCAAGCACTTGTCTCGCCATCCTCTGATCTGCTCGGACAGCCACTATATCTCCCGAGCTGGAGGGGAACTTCATCGTGAGGTGGGGGGTAGAGACCACGGCCCCTAACTCGTTCAAGGACGGCCTTCCGATCAGGATATTATACGATGTAACTGCGTTCACCAACACATACATGACCATGATGGTTTTAGAAGCCCTGTCATCGCCAAAAGTGGTCAAGAGGTCAATATATCCCCGAGTATCAACCTGCTCCCCTGCGAAACCAACGAGTTTACTGTCATACGGCTGAATTGATTTCTCCGGGATCCCTAGCTTCTGGAAGGTTGAGTAGTACAATATATCCGCGGAGCTTCCCTGATCGACGAGGGTTCTTTTGACCGAGAAGTTGGCCAACTGTACGGTGATCACCATGGGGTCATCCTGGTTGGGATCTACTCCCACGAAATCATCATCAGAAAAGATAATAGGGGGGAACTCCGGGGAGGCTTGCCAGATACCGAGTTAACAGCTCGGATGGCCCGCAGATGTCTTCTCCGAGCTGAACTTGTGGCGCCTCCCCCCGCGAACCCTCCTGAGATGGTGTTTATCACCCCCCGAATGACATTATCCTCTTCCCGTCTTTCATTTTGCCTTTCTCTGGTCTCTATTCTCTCCTCATTTCTTCGATCGCCGCCTCCTCGGGGCTCGGTCACCCTCTCTTCTTCTGTTTCCCCCACGCCTCTCACTGTTGTTGTTGTTTCTTCGGACAAAGTTGCCGAGGTGACCCGCCTGAACCAGCTCTTCAATTTTATCCCGTAGGACCCAGCATTCCTCGGTGGTATGGCCATAGTTGCGGTGAAACCGACAATGCTTCTGGCGATCCGCATTTCGGGGTGCGGCCACTCTTTGGGAGCCGCAGAAGCTCTGCACTGACGCTTCTTGAACACCCGAGCCCTATTTGTGTTGGAGGGGAGTATAATGATCATACTTCGGTCCCCTCGGAAATGCTCGGCTGGGCCTCTCAATCTCGGCTTATCACCCCCGCCCTCCTCTTATCTCTCGCCTTCTCGCCGGCCGGTCTCATCGGTCCGATCCCTTTTCTTGGACTCCTCTACCTCCTCCATATTGATGTAACCTGCAGCTTTTCTTCTCGATTCGTCCATATCGGCCGGCGGTTTGCGAGCTAAGTACTGCAAAAGGGCCAGTCTCAACCCGGTCAGGATGGTGTGTAGTGCAACATCGGCACTAAGATTGGGGATGAGTACCGCCTCCTTGCTGAATCGGCCATGAAGTTGCGCAGGATTCATTCTTCTCCTCGCTCAAGTTCACCGGGGAGGCCGAGGTTTTCCGGTGGGCTCGCTCGTGGCAAACCGAGCCATCGAACCTCGCTGCGAATGTGTCAAAAGAGTCCACCGAATTTGAGGGGGTAGCTGGGTGTACCAAGTCAACGCTGCCTCCTTCAAGGTGTGGTTGGGAAAACTTTGCACAGGGACAGCATCGCCGTCCGTAAAAAGGTACATTTGCGTGGTGAAGGCGCCCAAGTGGCGCTCGGGGTCCGAGGTGCCATCATATTTGTCAATGTTGATGGGCTTGTAGCTGGTGGCAAGGGGACCCCCATGATATCATTCGTGAAAGGATGCCTCGGCTTCCGCAGCTGGCCTTTGTCATTAAGTCTGTTCGCCTGCGGGAGTGAAGATTCTGGGGCTCGCTTAGGGAATCCCTCTTCCTCTGCTCGGTTGTTGTGGTGGGAAGCCGGAGGCGAGGACCTCCTTCCCGATATAAGTTTCTGGACCCCTCAACCCTCGGGAGGTCGGCGCTCTCTTTCATGTGAGGAGGAGACCGACCTCTCCCCTACTCGGCCTCTCTCCCGACGGTCATTCTCGCGGATTTCTTCATTCTCTCTTCTTAGCGCTGCGACTGTGCGAGAAGCTCTCTGAATCACCGGGTTGTCAGTCATTCTCTTTGGGCCTACTGATCTGTTCTCCATTATCTCCGTTAACTCCGTGGTTGGCATTCCTTGGCTCCTCCCTCCTGCAATTTCCGCTTCTCGTCCTCACCATTTTTGTGTGGTATGGGAAAATGTTTGCTTCGATTCCCACAGACGGCGCCAAATGTTCCAGCCAAATATCTCGGGTATGAAATAATTCTACGAACGAGGATTAGTGGGGTGTTTTTGGATTGTGCTTGACAGAATGTGGATTCTGCTCCTACGTATCCAAAAGGGAATCAAAGCAAACGTAGTTCTAGAATGAGGGGTAAGTCCCCTATTTATAGTTGTTCTCTCAGGATCAGGCTCCGAAATAAGCGGAGGAATATTTAGATCAGATCGCGATCATGGGGAGAGATATCCGGAGCCTGATTGTCCGGAGTGGCATTATGGCCAGCGAGATATTCGGCCCAGTTAGCTGCGGATGGATAGCTTAGGGCCGAGTAGTTATTCTCGGGTGTCAGGTGTGCTGACATGTCCTCGGCTTCGGAGGAGTTTGGGTCAAGGCCCATTCGCGGGGGTAAGCTCGGTTGGTCCGATGTATAGACGAGTTCTCGGTCTTACATTCTCGGCCAGTACACTACTTAAACATTATTCTTCATACTTTTATGTCTCTCATTTCTTTAATATATTTGTTGGAATGACATATATAAGACTATTTAGAATAAATATTAATGTCTTGAAGTTATATTTTACTAAAAGTTTTGATGCATAACATATATATATATATATTTGATTGAGTAATCATGAAAAATAGGAAAACAATTAAGTAAATTTGAAAAATAATTAGTTACAATTTATTTGTAGCCGATTCAAGGAAAAAAAAGGATAAGTGAGAGTAGATATAGAGAATTAATATAAAAGAACGTGTTAAAAAATATCAATAATTTTTTTCTTCTCAAACTCCCAAATTATAACAAAGATTATCTTTTATCCACTGTTAAATAAGTAGAAAGGACACTTGACATTAGAAAAAAAATAAATTATGACAAAAACCGAATTATCCAGTTCAATCCAAACCGCATTTGATTGGATTGGATCGGATCAGAATTTTTTAAGGAAGCAAACCGATCCAATCCAAACCGCACGATTTTTCATCATTGAATCGGATGACTTTTTGGATCAAAACCGATCCAATCCAATCTGCGAGCATCCCTAGTTCCACCCACCATGCGAGGGAAAAGGGGAGACATAGATCAATTGGATTTTCAAGAGAGAAAAAATAATAATATTAGATAAATAATTTTTTTAACATTGGTTAACTTTTACTGGAAATGAGTTGAAATAAATTAAATAGGTTTTAGGAAAAGGAGATTTAAAAAAATAAAATGATAAATATATAAAAATGGTTAACTTGCATCGAAAATTTGGAGAAATAAATTGCTGAATGGAATTTCAAGAAAAATTATAATACGATAGATGAATATATTTTTTAAAAATGGTTAAATTTCACTAAAAATCACGTGAAATAAATTAAACTGATTTTCAAGAGACATGGAAAAAAGGTCGAGGTTCAATCATTTGATAACAATCTTCTTAAATGAATCTTTAAAAATTAAAATTTTCAATGAAGACATCGAATATAAGGTATAAAGGTAGAGATAATGAATTATAACATTGTTCCAATACATTGAAAAAAGTAGAAAAATTAAGACAGACAATAGAAATGATACAAATCTTGGTTCAGAGAGCATTAAGTGAATTTGAGAAAATGGTAAGATTTGTAAAATGGTTTTGCTGTCATTGCATGTGTATGTCTACCTGTATAACTTTTTGTAATAAAATTATTTGATCGTAGGCTTAAAATATATATATTTTTTTATCTATTTGGGTATTTTGTATTATGTTATTTATATTACACGGGGTGGAAAGTCTTACAAGAAAATAAATAAACTTTTAACAGCTGTCATCACAAGGTTCAATATTTTATCAATATGTTTAAAATATTCTTTTATTGATATTGATTTACGTAATATTTAAATATTTATATTTATATTTATATTTGTTATTATATGTGGTCGAAAAATATTAAATGAATATGCTTAAACTTATAATAACTTTGATCCCCGGAATCAAAGTGTCAATGTCTTTTTAAAATTCATATTTGGTTTAATTATAATATAAATTGTCATGGTCATGTTATATGGAGGATGATGATAATTAATTTAAATGTATCCAAATTCTATTTATTTTATATGAATTTTATAGCAATGATGTTTATATTTAAAATAAGACTATTAGCCATTTTTTAATCCTCAAATTACAAACAATTTTTAAATTTATATACTTTTTCATTATCGGCGATCACTGTTACCGTGCGTTTACAAACACTAGATTTTTATAAAAATATGGTTAACTCTAGATTTAAGAGAGAAAAATATGATAGATAAATATATTTTCTAAAAATGATTAACTTTTATGAGAAAAGATGTTAAAGAAATCAAATATATTTTATGAAGAGAAACGAAAGGAACATATGACAGATAAATATATTTTGAAAAATGATTAAATTGCATGTGGCAAAGAGGTAAATAAAAATCAAATAGACCATCAAGAGATAAGAAAAGGTAAATATGATAGATAAATCTATTTCCTAAAATGATTGACTTACACGGGGAAACGAGAGTAAATAAATCTAGGCTAAAATACATTTTTGTTCCTTTATCTTTTGGTTAAAATTCATTTTGGTCCTTTATCTTTTAAAAGATTAATTTTGGCCTTTATCTTTCAAATGTTATGCAAACTAGTCCTTTCTGTCTGTTCCGTTAAGACGCCGTTATGTGGCAGTTGACATGACAACTGTTCCATTATGGAACTGACACGTGGATGTCAACCTTTCCAATTTTACAAAATAAAATAATAATAATAATAATAATAATAATAATAATAATAATAATAATAATAATAATAATAATAATAATAATAATAATAATAATAATAATAATAATAATATTCTTCCCCAAAACTCCACACCCACCAACTAAACCAAGCCCCCACCCACCAGATCGGTGAGCGCCGCCGCATTCTCCGCCATCTCCACCAATCGCAGATCTGCTCACATTCAGATCCGCCACAAGCCATGAACGGTCTGAATCTCCACCGTGCAATCCACCACGTATCGAACGTCCACCCTCGTCACCGCCGCGTCACTGCTCTTCCAGTCGCATCCGTCACTCTCCTTGGTTCCCCCTTTTCCCCAATACTCCACCCTTCATAAAGTTGATGGGAAACAAATGTGCAATGTTCTGCTTAAAATATTAGGCTTACCCTGTTAGATGGTCTTACAATGGATTTTGCTGTGAATCTAACCAGCATTGGAAGGTCGATACTGCATTGAGGGCACTGGTACACGCTGACATCTGGATTCTGCATCGTTTCGATCTATCGAGTTCTTCCGTTAGGCATTTTCATTTTTCATTGAGTTACTATTGGTTCCATTTTCTTTTGACATATTAATCTAAGTTTGATGATTTTGAATGCTAAATTTATATCAATTGTAGTGTGCGTGTCAAAGCTTCTTTCATGATAGATTGTAGCTAACTTCTTATTTGATTCCAGTTTGAGCTTGCACATCGTTCGCTGTTGTAAAAAGATACCAATTGCTAGGCTGTTTGTTGGGTACACTTGGTGAATGGTGATATATGTCAAACGTGTAGTCATTGGCCTTTACACTCCCCTCACCGTCGATTTCGCCACCTTTGCGTGGACCCGGCGAAACCAGACCTCGGGGACACCATCGGCGACACGGAGCTCGTGAAAGGGTTAGTCTATGATAAGAAGTTAAGCCATGTAACAGATTATTGCCCAGCTGAGGAGGAAGAGGAAGTATCTGGAAAGAAGGAAGGTCTGCCATGGCAATGGGTCGGCGGTGAGTTCAAGATTGGGGAGGAAGAGGAAGGAGGAGCTGGAATGATCAGGTGTAGGTGATTATATTATAAAAACATGATAACATGATGAATGGATGGTTTAGATTTCTTATCTAAAGGGTGCATGGGATGCACCTCTTTTGAGGTGCACCATAAAATCCATCAAACATAATTACTTGCCACATCTGCATTTTCCGTCTAAAGATGGATGAGAGATGACGGAAATGACTACTTTGATTCACTTTTGAAACATAAAGGACTAAAATGAATATTTTAAAAAATAAATGACTAAAATGAATTTTACCCAAAAGATAAATGACCAAAAATGTATTTTAGCCATAAATATATTCCATGCATGAATAAGAGTTTTTTTTTGTGCTTTTTAATGATCCGTTTCTGAATTAGAACATTGTTCAATACATTGAAAAAAAAGCAGAAAATAAAGATAGAAATTGGAAAGGATACAAACCTTGGTTCAAAAAGCATTAAGTGAATTCGGGAATATGATAAGATTTGTAAAATGGTTTTATTGTCATTACATATATATATATATATATATATATATGTCTACCTATATACCTTTTTGTAATTAAATTAATTGATTATATGCTTAAGATATTTTTTTTATCTATATACAATTATGTAGTATTTGAGTATTTTGTATTATATCTTTATTTATATATTACACGGGGTGGACGATCATTCATATTCATGTTAACGATCTTTTTTTTCTCGTGTCGGATACGGATGCACATACTAGTATGTATTCACCGATGATTTTGTAAATATGTTTTACTAAATTAATGATAAATAATTTTTGTTTATTCGCAAATTTTTTTTTATTTAAAAAGAGCATTTTTCGAAAAGGAACGTGGAATCAAGAGTTCCACCCACCATCTAACCAATTTCAATTACCAACGTTTAATTTTTTTTTTATATAATAATTTTGACTTGATTACGCTACACCTTTTCACTTGCTAACTTCACTCACAGTTGTTTGGGCTTCCGCATCTCAATTACCCAACAAATAGTAGTAGTTTCCATTTTCCACTCATGATATTACTCTTCACAATTAAATTAGAGTTATTAGTTATTACCCTTGAAATTGAAAACAATTGTACTAGATCATAGAGTCATGTGATATGCTGATAAATTATAGGCTTAATTATATTTTTGTCCCCCAAGTATTATTATTGTGCGATTTTGATCCATTGGGTTTCAATTACGACAATTGGATCCCCGGGTATTGCGATTGTGCAATTTTAGTTCCACATGTTCCAATTGCACCAATTGGATCCCTCAGGTTGTGCAATTTTGGTCCCCCGATATAAGTAGCCTGTGTGACATAGTTGGGGGACTGATTTGACACTTAGTGGGGTCGGCTTGACAACTTACATGACATTCCTATATAACATTATCGACACCTCACATACTTTAATTGACACATGAATTCCATATAAACCATCAAGCTCGTCTCACTAAGTGCCAAATCAGTCCCAAGTATGCCATATAGGCTACTGACATTTAAAATTACATAATTGTGATATTTGGGGGACCGAAATTGCACAATCGTAATACCCGAGTGATGGCACAATTGGAACTTGAGGGACTAAAATTGCACAATCGCGATACACGGGGACCCAATTGTCGCAATTAAAACCTGAGGGACCAAAATCGCATAATCATGATACTTGGGGACAAAAATACAATTAAGCCTAAATTATATTTGAAGAGTAATATTTTTCTATTATTTTAAAAGACAATTTATACTTTAAAAGATAAAATAATAACATAATAAAAAATTATTGATAATTTATTATTTTTATTTTAACCGAAGCAGGTAATCCAGACTAACATAATGCTTTTTTTTTTTTGTGAATAATGCATTTTTATTCATTCAATATTGTAAGCAAATTATTAAATGTTTGCTATCTTGTTTTCATGTATATATATATATATATATATATATATATATATATATATATATATATATATATATATATATATTGTTCCTGCCGAGATCTGACTTGTCGGAATCTCGCCGTAGAATGTCAAACCAAGAGTGAACAATGGGGTTGTTTTAGATTATGACTTGACAAAATATTGTACTCCGGTCCTACGTATTCCAATGGGAATAAAAGTCGGACGTAGTTCTAGGTTCAACCCTTGGTCGTATAGTGATCTCAATCCGCTAATCTTGTAACTGATGAATACCAGCGAGCAAGGACTCTTTAATAGTCTCTTGGTCGAGCTAGTTTCTCTAATACGCTTAAGGGAGAGTCACCTGGGTTAGTGAAAAGTGAGTCTCTCTTTTGTGTTCTCCTCCTTTTATAATAGGATCCTCAAATCTTTAAGAGATTTGGATTTATCTTCTTTAATCTCTTAAATATTATTTGAGATATGATTTCCTTAATTTGAGGGATTTATCTCTTCTAACCGGATAAGGTTATTTGAGATAATATCAGGATTATTAAAGATAGATATGATCTCCTTAATTTGAGGGATTTATCTCTAATAACAGGATTATTAAAGATAGATATGATCTCCTTAATTTGTGGGATTTATCTCTTCTAACCGGATAAGGTTATTTGAGATAATATCAGGATTATTAAAGATAATATCGATATCTTATCCTTCCCACCTTTATTGGATCGGGTATCCTAGCTCGTTGGACGGGTTTTACTCCTTGACCGGTACACAAGCCCCCCAAGCTTTGAGCTAGTAGAAGCATAAAAGTTTTCATGACAGTAGCCGAGCTTCGCCTTTAAAAACCTTTTTTGGAGAATCTAAGGTTTATGGTGTAGGTTCTCTTCCCCTTTTTACCATAGTCTTAATGACCGATCTTGTACCTCGACCAATCGTTCAACCTCGGTGACCGAGCTTAGAAACTTAGTCTCTTCTTTTAGCCTTTCGAGTTGGCGAGGTAAGTGACCGAGCTTCACACTTCGGTCTATATATATATATATATATATATATATATATATATATCTTTTACTTCGGTGAACACCTCGGGCGACCGAGCTTCACGCTTCGAGTTGGCGAGCTTTACACCTCGGCCCATATACAAGCCTCCCAAGCTTGGAGCTTTTTTTAATGCGTGGAAACTTTTGTCAAAGGGCCGAGCCTAGCCGAGACGGAGGTAGTCATCTTAGTTTTGCATTGTGACCAAAATTTCTCGGTTCCCGAGATGAAAAGGGACGTTGCCTTTTGTTATTGTTTACCATTTTAGGTTTGCATTTCGACCTCAACTCGGTCGACTTTAGCTCAGTCAACCTTTTTAGGTCTTTAGTTTTTGCCTTTTTAGGTTCGGCATTTCGACCTCAACTCGGTCGATTTTAGCTCGGTCAACCTTTTTAGGTCTTTAGTTTTTGCCTATTTAGGTTCGACATTTCGACCTCAACTCGGTCGATTTTAGCTCGGTCAACCTTTTTAGGTCTTTAGCTTTTGCCTTTTTAGGTTCGGCATTTCGACCTCAACTCGGTCGATTTTAGCTCGGTCAACCTTTTTAAGTCTTTAGTTTTTAAAGTGAAGGACTTCACTTGTGTATCACGGCTTTAGCTAGCCATTTTGATATCTGAGAACACTTTTTTCAAGCAGTTAGTGTCTGGAACCTTTTTTCCTCAAACTGAGCCAGGGAGTCTCGGTGGAATATCATCACGGTCAACCTTCTTTACAGCGTGTAGTGATGGCTGTGTGCAAGACGACGCTGATAATCCTCCCAGTACGGGTCCGAAGCACAATATGGTCTTGCGCAACTCGACGATTAGCTATAATTCAGGGAGCTTCACATCTCCGGAATAGAACTCCAACCAACTCAAGCGCTGCCTCGCCAAGAAGAAGGTCCAGATCGAAGGGAAAATGTGAAAAGACTCGGGGAAACAGCACAACGGCTGATGGTCTTTTAGAGCGTGGCCAGGGAAAAGTTTTACTTGGCCCCACGGTGGGTGCCAAATGTTCCTGCCGATATCCGACTTGCCGGAATCTCGCTGTAGAACGTCAAACTAAGAGTGAACAATGGGGTTGTTTTAGATTATGGCTTGACAGAATATTGTATTCCGGTCCTACGTATCCCAATGGGAATCAAAGCCAGACGAAGTTCTAGGTTCAACCCTTGGTCGTATAGTGATCTCAATCCCTTAATCTTGTATCTGATGAATATCAGCGAGCAAGAACTCTTTAATAGTCTTTTGGTCGAGTTAGTTTCTCTAATATGTAACACCATGTTTTTCCTATGCTTTCTTTAACAGTAAATACATATTTAAATGTGTTTATTTTAGATTAAACTCAGTGGATGATTTTAATTAAACTAAAATCATTTTCTTGTGTTGTTATATTATATGAAGTCACGGTAAAATTTTCGGTTGAAAATTCAAACGGAAGCCGATTTGTGTTTTCACTGCCGGTACGAGTTTACTGTGCAGAAAACCTAATTTTGACCCGTGAACGAAATGGTTAGTGTTTTTATGATGTTTTGTAGGATATTGAAAATTTTTGAAAATTTGAGTTCGGAAATAAAATATAATATTTATTCCGGGCGAAATACGATCGGAAACCTGAACCGGTTATACAATGGAGCAGAATAGGAGACATAAAAGGCTTGAGGTGAGATGAGGGAGTGAGGTGACTCACTAGAGGTATGGCCTAAGCTACCTCCTAAAAAGTGGTCATGATGACACTTTTTGAAATATAACATATTATATTCTAAAAACCCATTTTTCTCTCTCTTCTCAAACCAAACAAGATCAAAACTTGCCCTCCAAGCTCATTCATCTCTCCTCAATTTCGTGCCTCTCTCACCCCTCTATAAATACCCATTTCATTTCTTCACTTCATCACTTTCCTACTTCTTCCTTTCTCGTCTAACTTCAAACATTTAAAGCTTTCATTTTTACTTGTCTTTTTACTTCAAGTTCTTCATCAAAGTTCTTCCTAACACTAAGGGTAATACTCTCATGTAAATCTTTTTACAAGTTTCTTCTTTTATTTCATAGTTTACTTTATGTGTCCTTTTTGTGCTTTAAACTTCCAAAATCTCTCTAAAATGGTAGAAAACTCCTTTTGAGTTGAAACCAAATTCTATACTCTTCTATTTACTTGTATTTTATCATACTAAGAGTTTGTGTAAAACAAAAATTTCTAACTCCCTTTTCCTATGATGGCCGAATCTACGCCTTAATGGCCTAGGACGTTTTGTTTTCATTTTCCAATATGATCATGGACTTGAGCTTCTTAATACATTTGGATGCTAAGTCTAAGAGATTGGAAAGTTTAAAGATTTCTAGCTTGTTTATCCTATGATGGTGGTGAACCTAGGATGTTTTATTTTCATTTTCCAATATGATCATGGACTTGAGCTCCTTAATACATTTGGATGCTAAGTCTAAGAGATTGGAAAGTTTAAAGATTTCTAGCTTGTTTATACTATGATGGTTGTGAACCTAGGATGTTTTGATTTCATTTTTCAATATGATCATGGACTTGAGCTCCTTAATACATTTGGATGCTAAGTCTAAGAGATTGGAAAGTTTAAAGATTTCTAGCTTGTTTATCCTATGATGGTTGTGAACCTAGGATGTTTTGTTTTCATTTTCCAACATGATCATGGACTTGAGCTCCTTAACACATTTGGATGCTGAGTCTAAGAGATTGGAACTTATGATGGCCGAACCTATGTGGTTGTGGACCTAGGATGCTTTATTTCAACTTTCCAAATATGATCATGAGTTTAGACTTCTTGGTTTCTTTTAACACTAAATCTAAGAGCTTATAAGGGTTGGAAATTTCTAGCCTACTTATGCTAAAGATGCCTAAACCCTAAGCATGGATTTAGTGGGATTTTTGTTCTATCTTTGTAAAGTGAACCTTGGTTATGAACTCCTAACACTTAAGGATCATTAATCCATGATCAGTTGTATTCTTTGTTTGAAAACCTCTAACCCTATTTTATGCCATGGCCGAACCTATACCCTCTTGGTTAACTTTTAACTTGTGGTATTGTGTTCATAAACCTAGATGACCAGCCTCTGGTTGACTAGTTTTATAACTAGCAAGACCATGGTTTTTGGCACCAACTACTCGAGTTTGATCTCGTTTTTGGCCCAAATTTGGATTTAACTGTCCTCAAGCAACATTTTGAGTTTCTTAAGTAGTTTAGGACATTTTAGTTAGTTTTTGAGTCAAATAAAGCATTCACTGTTATCTCATGTGTTCAGGTTAAAAAGGGAAGCACTTAAAGTCAAGAAAATGGAGAAAGCGGTGGAAAATGCAAGTCTGGAAGTTTTCGCCTCGCGAGAAGCTGCTCGCCTCGCGAGCCTGAAGGCCTGACTGTGCCAAAAATGTCATCCTCTCTGCCTCGCCCCGCGAATCACTGTCTCGCCTCGCGATAAATCCAAACCCTGAAGGACA
The DNA here is from genome assembly GCA_030762895.1 of Sophora flavescens. Taxonomy (NCBI): domain Eukaryota; kingdom Viridiplantae; phylum Streptophyta; class Magnoliopsida; order Fabales; family Fabaceae; genus Sophora; species Sophora flavescens. The sequence continues at coordinate 88,857,507 of CM061066.1, forward strand.
GAGACCATCACTGCCTAGCCGTGATGAAGGCCACCACCGTGACAGACTGGAATTCGAAGTCTCGCCTCGCGAATCATCATCTCGCCTCGCGAGAACTCAATTTTGAACTCACGCCACTCATAAGATTCGCCTCGCGAGAGGGTACTCGCCTCACGAGCGTGCGGAACCCAGAATCTCTATAAATAGTTGTTTTTAGGGCAGAAACGAGGATCTTCTTTTCTTTTTAGTAGGGACGGCTGCCAATTCTTCTCTTAGGTTTTTGTCATATTTGTAATGGAGAACTAGTCTCCTTGGATTGATCTGCTATAATTGGTTCCCGCCGCACTTGAGGTTATGTAATTCCCATTTGAATTGCTATTCTCTTTCAATATTGTTCTGTATGTTCTGTTTGCTTAATTCAAGATTGTATAGAATTAGTATTGATTTATTTCGGTGATGTTATGTTCCTATACTTAATCGCGTTTGCTTAATTCGCGTGTGTTCAATCGTGTTTTCTTAATTCACGAGGGCTTCACCCCGTTTGCTTAATTCGGGAATTAGGAACATATATCGTGTAGTGCCGGTTTCGCTTGTTAATTGTCGCTACAATCGAAAAGGGATTAGAATCCGCTTAGGACTTGGAATTATATGAATCAATGATAGTGGGAAACCGAAAGCAGTAGGTTAATCGTTTTTAGCTTCTTTATAATTATTTAGTTTGCATTGTTTTCTGATTTGTTTTCTTGATCGAATTTCAAACCCCCCCCCCCCCCAAACCGATTTTTCTGCGAATAACAATCCAAGAGTCCTTGTGAGACGATACTCGAGTTGTCGCGCCCTAACTGCAGTTTTCTTAAAACCACTCGCTTTTTGATGCGTGTGCGACAGCGTGTCAAAATTGGCGCCGTTGCCGGGGACTCTTGTTGTTATTAACAGAAAAAAAAAGAAGAAGATGCATTGCTGAATTAGTTTTGGCTACTAGGTCTGGTTATGAACCTTAGTATGGATAATTATATGCAAAATTATATGCCTAATATTTACTATGAGCCATTATGCATATATTATCCTGGCTTCACTGGTGGTTATGAGTTTAGCAGTGACTTTGGCATGAACGGAGTGAACCACTGTTCTAGCCAACATAGTGGAGGACAAGGCAGCCTGGATGAGATTGCTTCTTTGGTGCATCAAATGGCAATAAGCCAGCAGCAGATGGCAGAAGACACTCTCGAATACCAACGGAGGACAGAAGCAAGTCTTCAGGATTTGGCCGCTCAAATTGGTCACATTGCCTCCGCCTTGACCACACTGCAAACTCAACGTCTCCTTGAAGAACATACATATTCACAAATAGTTGTTCTTGACAATACTTCTTTTGAACATGATTTTGATAATAATGTCAAGAACACTATTACTGATGAACTGTGTGTTGAACTTCCAGACATTCAAGCATTTTATGATTCTGTTTATTGTACTATATGTGCTTATTATACTAACACTAACCTTTGTGTGGTGTGTGCTAAGACTACTGCATGTATAGCAGGTGATGGATTGGATAATGCAGTGATTGAAGATTGTGCAGAAGTCGAAGCAGCACCAGTAACCCTCTCCACTTGTTTATCACCTCCCACTGTGGAACAACCAGTGATGGAGTTCAAGCCTCTGCCTGAGAAATTGGACTTTGAGTCTTTAACTAGGAAGGCACTATGGCCAGACCAGGAGGTTGAACCCCGCTTTTGTTGGGACGACTTTGTTGATCGGGAGGTCAACTTTGACCCAAGAGGGACTGAGAAGTCCGCCGCACTGGGCGAGGTCACCATGATTGTCAAGCGCCCACTCTCATGCTTATGCCGCATACCATGGGATCCGGGAGGATCATATTGCATTTTGGGCATTCCTTGGCCGCTGTATCACAGATAGTGGGATCCCAGTGGAACCGCCTCCATGAGTTTCTCTAAACCGTCTTCTTTTTAATTATCTTTTCCTTGCTTTGTTTTTGTTTTGTTTTCTTTGAGCTCTTGAATAATTTGAGAAAATCAAGAGTATGTGTGTGTTGTGTCGGTAAGCTTGAATGGGTTTTGTTGAATTTTGCATAGATGGATTGCATGACATGTGTTGACTGTTGATGATTCCCCCTAGGTTTTGAAATTGAAAATTGATCCCCATGCGAAAAAAATTTGAAAATTGAACTTTGAGATGTTATGTTGTGATTGCATGATTTATGATAAGTTTGGGGTGATAGGATGCGCACACTAGGGATTGTATCTCGGTCAAACAATTTGCAAAACTGTCCGGGTGAGGATTTGAGCCTCCAACATGTTCTTAACTGTGTGAATCACTTTCAAGTTGCACTTTCCCGAATTTGCTTGAGTCTCTTCATGGTTTGCATGTTTATATGCTTGCATCAAATGATTTAGGCAATTTTCTTTGAATTAACTACTTGGCCTAAAATAACCATCCCTAATGCATGTTCCCTAGTTAGCCACATTGAGCCTAATTAGCCTATTGCTTCTTGATGACCCTATGTTACAAGCCAAAAATCTGAAAAACCATGTTAACCCGATCTTAGGATTAGGAGAGCATGGAAGCTTAGCAAGACAAAGGTTTGCAAGAAGCTAAGTTTGGGGTGGCTACAAGGATATGATGTGTTGTTTGGGATTGAGAAAAAGAAAAAGAAAATAAAGGTTGGAGCCAAAGGCAAAAGGAAAGAAAAAAAAGAAAAAAAAAGAACAAAATGTTAAAAGGGGGTATTAGAAGAAAAAGGCTGTAGTCACCCAAGGCAAAAAGAAAAATGGAAAAAGGAACTTGAGTGGGAATTCAATATGTCAAAATGCTCATGCTCTCTTAGTTCCTAGGGACTTAAGCCTAGTACCTTTGAATATCCTACCTTTAGCCAGACCCCATTACAACCTTTAAAAGACCTTCTGATGTTGCATGCATGTTTTCGTGGGAACCTTGATTGAGATGAAAATCAAATTCATGGGAAGTGCTCTTGAAATGTGAAACTGAGTGAAAAGTTGATTGCCTAGACAAATTGAGCGAATGAGTGAAATACTAAATGCCCTTGTGAGGAAGGCAGTTGTTTGAATTTGGTGATCTCCCTTTTGTGTGTAACTTGGATCCTCAACTTAGATTAATGATTGCATGAATGATGGAATTCTCAATCGTTTAAAGTAAATGAATGTGGGGATTGCATTGTTGAAAAGGGGGAAAGCATTCAAGATAAATTGTTTTGTTAAGATTACATGAAATTTGTGCGAATTTGATTGAATCCTTTAAGCTTGCCAAGTTTGAGTCCTTTTTGAGTTTTAGTTTGCTTGGGGACAAGAAAAGTTTAAGTTTGGGGTATTTTGATCAGCCTCTGGTTGACTAGTTTTATAACTAGTAAGACCATGGTTTTTGGCACCAACTACTCGAGTTTGATCTCGTTTTAGCCCAAATTTGGATTTAACTGTCCTCAAGCAACATTTTGAGTTTCTTAAGTAGTTTAGGACATTTTAGTTAGTTTTTGAGTCAAATAAAGCATTCACTGTTATCTCATATGTTCAGGTTAAAAAGGGAAGCACTTAAAGTCAAGAAAATGGAGAAGGCAGTGGAAAATGCAAGTCTGGAAGTTTTCGCCTCGCGAGAAGCTGCTCGCCTCGCGAGCCTGAAGGCCTGATTGTGCCAGAAATGTCATCCTCTCTGCCTCGCCCCGCGAATCACTGTCTCGCCTCGCGAGAAATCGAAACCCTGAAGGACAGAGACCATCACTGCCTAGCCGTGATGAAGGCCACGACCGTGACAGACTGGAATTCGAAGTCTCGCCTCGCGAATCATCATCTCGCCTCGCGAGAACTCAATTTTGAACTCGCGCCACTCATAAGATTCGCCTCGCGAGAGGGTACTCGCCTCGCGAGCGCACGGAACCCGGAATCTCTATAAATAGTTGTTTTTAGGGCAGAAACGAGGATCTTCTTTTCTTTTTAGTAGGGACGGCTGCCAATTCTTCTCTTAGGTTTTTGTCATATTTGTAATGGAGAACTAGTCTCCTTGGATTGATCTGCTGTAATTGGTTCCCGCCGCACTTGAGGTTATGTAATTCCCATTTGAATTGCTATTCTCTTTCAATATTGTTCTGTATGTTCTGTTTGCTTAATTCAAGATTGTATAGAATTAGTATTGATTTATTTCGGTGATGTTATGTTCCTATACTTAATCGCGTTTGCTTAATTCGCGTGTGTTCAATCGTGTTTGCTTAATTCACAAGGGCTTCACCCCGTTTGCTTAATTCGGGAATTAGGAACATATATCGTGTAGTGCCGGTTTCGCTTGTTAATTGTCGCTACAATCGAAAAGGGATTAGAATCCGCTTAGGACTTGGAATTATATGAATCAATGATAGTGGGAAACCGAAAGCAGTAGGTTAATCGTTTTTAGCTTCTTTATAATTATTTAGTTTGCATTGTTTTCTGATTTGTTTTCTTGATCGAATTTCAAACACCCCCCCCCCCCCCCCCCGCCCCGCAAAACTGATTTTTCTGCGAATAACAATCCAAGAGTCCTTGTGAGACGATACTCGAGTTGTCGCGCCCTAACTGCAGTTTTCTTAAAACCACTCGCTTTTTGACGTGTGTGCGACAGCGTGTCACTAGACTTTCATCCCAAAGTAAGCAAGGACGTTCGTGGTTCGATAATTCAATCAACAAGCACTTTAACCTTCACCAAAGGTAAGGGGAGCTTGCCTAGGGGATACTCAATAACTGTGTGCATGTGTGTATGTGAATTATTTGATTTATCTGGATCATGTTATAATATTGGAATCAATGTTTGAATGATTTATATACTCGAACTGTTGTGGTAACTGTCTGATGTTGATTTCTTACTTGATTATTTACTTGACTGAAGTATGACTAATCATATATGTTATGGACAGTTATTAACTGTTATACCGTTGACTAATATTATATTGATGATTGATTGATGTCTGAGAAGCCTGACATTCGTCGATGCTCAAATAACTATGAGAATAAAAGCCTTAATAAGCTTTATGAGATCCTGAAACAAAGATATTTCTTTTGGAAGTTTTATTTGATTAAAGAATATGATTTGGAAACAAAATATTCGAGTAATGTATTTATTTTGATAGATGAGATTTTTAGAACATGTGTTGAAATATTTTTTTTAAGTTAAAGGAAGCTACCTTCTCATGAATAAGAATTTTACACAAGATAATATCTTTTAGAGACATGTGTTTTATGAAAGAAAAACCTTTGAAAAATATTTGACTTTATTCTATTTAGAAATGATTTTAAGAAAAAGATTTGATGAAGTGTTAAAGTGTTTTGGAAAAACGAAAGGATTTCAAAAGAAAGTAGTTTTCCTATAAATATTTTATAAATGATTTTCTCAAGGAAAGGATTTCCTACTAAATGCTTTGAAAATATTCCGGTAACTTGGATAGGTTACCGAGGTTTTATTTTGGTATTTATGTTCCACTGAACGAAAAGTAAGAATATGTGGAAATCGAATCTAGTTCGCGAGACGTCGCTTCTAGTATTCTATAATGTGCACGTTGATCTTTGATCCGTGTCAAGTATTGTGGACCGAGAGTCCTAACCATGGTGTTATGGACTAAGAGTCCTAATCATGTTGAAACAAAACATGGATAAAAGTGTAAGATGTTTTCTATAACCACAAGCCCAAGATTGGTGCATCGGTCTAAGGCGTGGTGATTGAGCACTCGGACTACGTGTCCCGTGTTGATGTTGAATAATTTCAAATGATGAAAATTATGGAAAGTCGTCAGCTTCTGAGCTTCGACAACGAATGAGAATGAACACAAAGAAAATATCGAGAACAAAAATGTTTTACATTTGCATTTATGGCAGACGTGCCCGACGTGGTTTAAAGTGAGATCTTAATAGAAAGGGTATCATGTGACGATGTATTATCATTGTTCTCAAAAGGGACAATGAGACGATGTATTATCGTTGTTCTTAAAAGGGACAATGAGATGATGTACATGTGTCGTTGTGCCTAAATGGACAATGAGATGATGTACATATCGTTGTGCTTAAATGGACAATGAGACGAAGTATTATCGTTGTGCTTAGCTAGCCAATGAGACGATGTATCGATCCTGATAAACTCATTTTGAGGATGTTGGGATCTCCGAAGATTAAGCTTTAGCGCTTGAATATTGAAGTGTTATGCATAATCTTCATAAAAGCTGACTGTACGGGTATGAAACCCAGTTATATAATACTTGTTGATTCATCTATTAATATTTGGTAATTGTTAATATGTTGATGTGATGCATGTATCGTGCATATGGTTATTGTGTCCAATCCATATATTGGTGTCTCGCCCTTACAAATATATCAGGTTTCTTCTGGTTTTGCTGTTGTACCTTGGTACTCTAGCACCGATGGAGCAGAGGAGTCTTCCTAAGTAGCTCGAAGACTTAGTTTTAAATGGTTGGAGGAGTATTCTGATTGGGGGATGGCCATGGGGGTCTCTCCAATGAATATTTGATAGAGTGACCAGCTTAGGAGTCTGAGTTGGGTCGTATATCTGAAGAGGTCGGTAAGTGTAGTGTTATATGTATCAGTCTGTAGTTTACGCTTTTTCCTTCGAATTTTGAAACTTTTGAGAGACGTTGTACGTTGTGGCGACTTTGTTCCAAATGCGACTTTACTGTTTAAATGTATGTATTTTGGTTTCAGAGTTATCCATAGAAGAAAATTTTTTATACCCCAGTTTTCTGACTTGAAAGAAAATAATTTTCCAAAAAACAACCAGCAAACTATCTTTTAATTTAAATCAGCATGTGTTACGTAGTAATGCCTAGTGGGGGTGTTACATAAGACGCTTAAGGGAGAGTCACCTGGGTTAATGAAAAATGAGTCTCTCTTTTGGGTTCTCCTCCTTTTATAATAGGATCCCCAAATCTTTAAGAGATCTGGATTTATCTCCTTTTATTTCTTAAATCTTCTTTGAGATATGATTTCCTTAATTTGAGGGATTTATCTCTTCTAGTCGGATAAGGTTATTTGAGATAATATCAGGATTATTAAAGATAATATCGATATCTTATCCTTCCCATATTTATTAGATCGAGTATCCAATCTCGGTGGTCGGGTTTTACTCCTCGGCCTGTATATATAATAATAATAATAATAATAATAATAATAATAATAATAATAATAATAATAATAATAATAATATAGAAAAATTAAAAACAATTGACACTCTTGTGACATGCATAAACATTTGAAAAAATTAATTTTCAATAAAAGAATTTATATTGCAAAAAATCTTCTGAAAGTTCCTAAAAATAAAGATAAATAATAAGAGTAAGATACATGACAAAATCAAAATTAGCAACAAAATGTAATAAATTGTTCAATTTATTATTTTGAAAATAAATGTTATATAATTAATTTAAATTGTGAAAAAAAATGTCTTGTACTGAAAAAAAATACAACTTAAAAACAATTTTAAAAAAAATATGACCTCAATTCTAAAAAATTCCAATTTTTTTCCCATTTCATTACATTTTAAAAGAATAAAAAAAAATCATCGTTGGAACTTGGAAGCAAAGCAATTGTGATTTCTGACCCCTCAAAGTTTTGATGATTAACAAAATTAGTAAAATAGTTGAATAAAGTGTTTATAATCTAGCATGTTTTTTGATGCATAGGAAATAATCAAAGCTCTTTAATCTTTATCATATAGTTTATACCTAATTGATATTGGACTTTAAAATGTTTGATAAAAAGGTCTAAAGGCCTGGTATATTTTTCTTTATCTACATTGAACTTAATTTAAGTTTATAAATAGTTTTTAAAAAAAAAGTTTATAAATGAATCTTTATTGTGTGTCCACTCGGGACTTAATTGTTTTTCCTTTAAATTTCACCGACTTAGCTTTAGCGATCTTAGTCTTACTATTGTTAAGTCCAAGCGAGTTCTTTTAATGTGCGTCCAATGTAACCTTTTATAATATACATTTTGGATCATCCAACGTGGCTTAGATCAGTTTGAATACTTAAATGCATTCATCCACTCTGTTTGAATATTTGTTCCATATAAAGCATTTATGTATTGAAGACAAGGTTTCACAACAAATTACATATCAGGCCAATGAAAGTAAGTGAACATCCACATGGATATGATGTTGTCGCTCTGTCTATCCTAAAAACGAAATAGTAAATAAAACTTTCGGATATGACAAAACAAAAGCAACATTGTTTTAGGCAACGATGATAACCCCGATTGCTTTTCAAAAGATGCTAAGACAAGTTATCATAATTAGCATGATTCAAACGTCCTCAAGTATTTAATGTTCATTTAGAATGAATATATTTATTGTCGTTGAAGAAGATATGTATAAAGATCCTCTTAAGACTTGAAGTCTGTAAATATCTGAAGTTTTCAAAGAAGAAGATAGATAGGACTATCTAAAAATATTCAATTGATCTCAAATTTCTGCCAAAATTTTCATTCTCTCGATTCTTTAGAGTTATTCTTTCTTGAACTATAACTTTGTATTATCCTCACACATAGTCAGTAAACTTAAGTTTTGTAATGCATTTATCTCTTTCTTAGAGTGAGTCTAAAGAGGCTTCTTTGTAGTGAACTAGTGTGTTTACCCATGCATCGCATAGGTGACGTAATTAAGTTAATTACTTATTGTTTTAGTTAATAAATACATTAATAAAATAAAAAATTCAAAAAATATATTAATTTGAATTATATTAATGTAAAAAAATGAGATTATAAGGTGAGATATAAAATTGATTGATAACAATAAAAAATTTATAGATTTAAAATATTGTTTGCAGGTTGATAATTAAAGAAGTAAACTTCAATAATCTGATTTTAAATATAAACATCATTCACAGAAAAATCGTTTAAGAATATTGTTGTAGAAGGATTGAACATGATGCCTATTAAAAGTTTAAATTTATTCATGCAAGATTTTCGACCGCGTATAATATAATATAAATATAAAATATAAAATAAAATTTGTATACACTTAAATTAATTATAATCAACCTTCTTATAATATAATAATCTATATAACAATTAAACCAAATTATAGACATGGTATCTTTGTCATACTGGATCTTATTCATGGCATTCTTTACCAACATAGAGCCTCTTGACTGAAAGGCTGACAAATCTCATCTTCGTCGAAAAGCAACCACTTATAAATCCCATGCAAGAAACCATGATATTAGGCAATGATGATTAATTCGACAAAATAAATGAAAATGAAAACTTCCCCGAATTCCCTAAAGCATGTTACGAATATCCTTTTCGATTTTCATCCATAATAGACCTTTGAGAATCGTTTTGGGGATCAAAGCTATGGCAACCACTACTAAAAATTCATGAATTTCATGAGGATTTTCCTGTGGATTTTTTCTGCAGGAATTTTCTGCGAATTTTGCTACAATTTTTTGATAAATAAAGTTTTTTCATATAGATTTAAATTCGTAGGAAAACTTGTAGGAAATTTTGACATTTCCTGCGGATTTCCCTACGAATTTAATTTTTCCCAAGAAAATCCGCAAGAGATTTCCTGCAAATTTTAAAATTAGTAGGAAAAAACTACCCATGAAGATATTACTTGGGAACATAAATCAGTAGGAAAATCTACATGAAACCTTTTTTTTTAATCGAAGGTTTGGCATGCAAAAACATCACTGCAGAGAAATACATCCTAACTAGGTTGCCACCCCAGACTCTGCCAATCATCTGCAGCACACCTAGAATTTATTAAATAATAAAAAGAATACAGAGAGAACATGGGGGGACTGTACCAAAACCCATGGAAGAATAATCTAAACCTGAAGAAAGGCAATCCCGTTCTATCATGATGGAAATCCCCTTTAATAACATCTGGAAACAAATCCCACTAAATAAAACCAGAACTATTTGCACCCAAATTAGCTAATTTATCAGCACAACTGTTATCCTCTCTATAAATGTGAGAATAAGATAAATTTATATTGGGAACCAGCTGCATGCAATTCCTCCACCTCCCTCTAAGTTTCCAAGGAACCAAAGAATGAGATTTAAAAGCAGCAATGACTAAGGTTGAATTACATTCTAACCAAATGTTCCTCCACCTTTTCTTGAAAGCTATTTCAATGGCAAACATTACAGCATGTAACTCAGCACAAAAAGCATTAGTGATCCCAATATAAGAAGAGAAACAACCAAGAGAACTACCATATGAGTCACTGAAAATTCCACCACAACCTGCATGACCCGGAGATCCCTTGGCAGCCCCATCAGTATTACATTTCAACCAGCCAAAGGAAGGAGGCAGCCAATCAACTTGTTTTATAGAAGGGGCCGTAGGAGCATGAATAGGCATAGCAAAAGCCTTCAATACTTGGAACTCCTCAATCGAAGAAAACATGTGCCCTTTAGATAAGGAACCAGCTAGAGAAGTGTGAGACAAAATTAGGGAACAAGCTGAATTCCACCTTATAGAGACATTGTTGAATCTCTTTTGATTCCTACTAAACCAAAATAACCAAATTGTATTCAACACAACAGCTAAGTAAACATCTTTTAACTGGGGATTGCACTTAGAATCACAAATCCTTAACAGAGTGATGACTGAACTGTAGCTAATTGAACAATTCAGCTTTCCCTGTAACCACCACCAACATTTGACAGCAAATTGAGATTCAAAAAATAGATGATTGGAAGTCTCATCATGAGAACCACACAAGTTGTACATAGAGATAGTTCCACAGCCTCTGGACCTCATATTTTCATCAGTAGGAAGCTTGTTATGGATTAGTCTCCAAGCCAAAAAAGACCTTGATGGAGGAATTGAAGAAGACCAGATGAGTTTGCCCCAATGTTTACATTGACCATACGGCTGGTGAAAGCTATAAGCATCTTTAAAACTCGCTAAACCAGATTCAGTAGCACACCATACAGGTTGATCACAGCCACTGCATAGAGGAATTTGGAGCTAATTGATATTACTAATCAGGTTCAGAAATTTATCAATTAACACCTGAGGAAAGCACCATTTACCATTACTGATAAAATCATTAACTGTGGCATGAAGATGAGTAGCAACATCAGTTGGAATATTCATCAAATCAACCAATGTTTGATCCATCCACCTGTCCTTCCAGAAGTTTATTCTTCTGCCATCTCCCAAAATCCAAGCTGTGTTGTCCAATATTGAATTCAAATGACATTTTATAGCAGGAATAATAGAAGATCTAATATGATAAGTAATAGGACCATGCTTCCTTATGAATCTAGCTCTCATGAAAGTGCCCAATGACTGCTTTCCCAGCTCAGTTTCAGAATAGATGCTTTATTGATTGACATTATAGACTTTAAGCCAAGACCTCCATCACAAGTAGGGGAACATACTGTTTTCTAAGCCACAGTTACCAATTTCCTTGTATCTACATCCCCTGACCACACAAAGTTCATAATCCAACCATCCACAGTTTTAAGCAAAGCTGCAGGTCAATGGTAAACATGAAAACTGTATGACAGCATACTAGTTATGATTGAATTCACAAGTTGAACCCTGCCCATGATAGAAAGTAAGGATCCTTTCCATGTAGAGAGTTTTGCCCTAATCTTATCAGCAATTGGCTTCAAATGAATAGACTTTGGCTTTCCTTTAAAAATAGGTATACCAAGATAATTGAAAGGAAAAAAGCCTGGACCAAAGGCAAGAATTTGACTAATAGCAGCTGATCTGCGTGGAGATAAATCAGCAGCACAGAACTTCATTTATCTAAGCCAAGAATCTGTCATGATATTTCACCATATTCTTTGAAGAAAGCCATAAGGGTTCTTAAATTCCTCTTTGTTCCTTTACAAAACACTAGAATATCATCAGCATAAAGAATGCGACTTGGAGTTTGAAATTCCCTAGGGCCGGACATAGGAACCAGCAGATTAGAACTGATAAGATAAGAGATCCCTCTACTCAACACATCCTATGCAAGACAAAACAATAGATGGGAAAGGGGGTCGCCTTGTCTTACACCTCTTTTGCAAGATATATAGCCAACTGATCTGCCATTTACAACAAAGGATAGTTTTGCAGATTCAAGAATTACTTTCACCCACAAACAGAATTTAGTGTCAAATCCATATGCTGAAAGTACATTTAACAAAAAACTCCAGTCTAGAGTATCAAATGCCTTTTTAACATCAAATTTCAGTGCTAAATTACCTTCAAAAGTTCTGGAATCCAGCATGTTTAAAGCTTCAGATGCAAGACAGATACATTCATAGATGTGTCTACCCTTAATGAACCCTCTTTGTTGTTCAGATATGACTTTAGGGGCTATGTTAGACAATCTATCTGCCAGAACCTTGGTAATCATTTTGAATTGGAAGTTAGCTAGAGCAATAGGTCTATAGTTTTCAATCCTATCTGCTCCAGGAAACTTAGGGATTAAAGAAACAAGGTTGGAGTTCATACCAGGAAGAATCCAACTCTGTTTAAAAAATTGAAGCACTTATTTTGAGACATCTTCTGCAATAACACTCCAAAAAGCATGATAAAAGGCTCCTCCAAAGCCATTTGGCCCAGGGGCACTTGAAGCATTCATGGAGAAGATGGCAAACTTGATTTCTTTCATAGAGGGCCGAGCTGTAAGCATCTCATTATCTTCAGAAGATACTATAGAAGGGATCACTATAGATATCCAGTCATTGGTTCTGCAACTATTATCTGAGGCATAAAGAGAAGGATAGAAATCAATAACATGATTCTTAATCTGTTGTCTTTCTTCTAGAATCTGATCCCCTTCTTTCAGTATAGTCATTTGTTTGGAAGAACTTCTTATTTTTGCAATTCTATGAAAATAAGCAGTATTTCTGTCTCCATGGCAAAACCAATCCACCTTTGCTTTTTGTTTCCAAAAGGATTCCTCATAAAAAAAGGGCTCTTTGCAAATCAATTTGAGCTTTAACTTCAGCTTCTTGAAACTCATCAATATAACCCTCATTAGAGATTTTCAATTGAATAAGATCAATAGCAGGTATTGCATTGTCCACATTTTCATGAACATTGCCAAAAACATCTTAGTTCCATACTTTAATGTTGGAACCAAAGTGGTTCTAGTTTATTTAATCTCTAGGTTTTGATGTTAACAAAAGGATTAAATTTTAGATGAGATCTAACAAGTGATTTCAGTTTAGCCAAGAATATCCAAAATAATATAAGGTATACAATGTTTGGACTCTTGCAAAGAATTACTCGTCCAAAGGTTATTTAAACTGTTTATATTTTAATCGTTAAGTAGACGGCTAACTATATCTCAGTAGACATCCATAGTAGTCACGTCAACAAACGAGTGCTCTCCTTGAAACTCAAGTAGACATCCATAGTGCCTAACTAAAATTCAGTAGACGTCTATAGTGCCACGTCATTGGAGGGAGTTTCTCTAAAGACTTAGCAAGCCCAAAGACTTGTGTGGACGAGCGCTTCTGCCATGTCAGTGGACAAGCAGAATAAAACCTTGTGTAGACACGTTATAAAACTGAGTGCCTGTAGACGGTTCTACATCTTCTATATCTTTACTACCTTGAATGTGATTTAATGCAATCTGGACCACATTGAATTTATTTCAAATTATTGATATTTATTTCAATGGAATATATGTTCTTTATAATTGTTTTATCTGGTTAATGCTTTGTTCCTTTGTGAGAAAATTCATAGTACTATCAAGAAAATATAAAAAGCAAATAGTACAATTGGAATTTCAAAATGATCTGTATGATGACAACTTTATTGCTGGACAAAAGCTAGATTATACACAAAGGAGGAAAGAAAGTTTTTTTAAGGTACGATTGCTCAGGACAGTGAGCCTCCATTTCGTGTTTTTCTGATAACCAAAGATGCTTTTCAACACGGTCAAAATCAAGCTATCAGTCTCAACGGATATCAGGCATTTAATTCTATCTCTATAATGGGACTATTCAAATAACCGTTGAAGATTTACAAGAGAAGTTGAAGACCATTATATATAGAAGGTCTCAAGCACTGAAGAATAACTTTTGCCGTTTGAACATTTGCAAGATATTCAAAGCTCATATTCCCTTTGTAAAGCAAAAGTCTGTAATTCTTAAGGTTGAATATTTGTAAAAATATTCAGTAGACCTTAAACCTTCATACCCTCACATATAGTGAGTTAAAAAGATCTTAGAAAAATTTGTGATTGAATTAGAGCCTGAAGAGGCTTGGCAAGAAAGCAATACTTGTAGCCTGGAGAGGTGTAGAATTCTTGTTGTAGAAACTGTTTGGAAATAGTGGAGAAAATCCTTCAAGTGGAAGGGACTGGACGTAGCTCTTGGTTGGAAGAGAGTGAACCAGGATAAAATACCTGAGTGAATTTTCTATCCCTTATCTTTTACAGTTCTATTTATTTATACTGACTGTGGGATTTGATTTTGGTTTTGTTAATCTTTTAAAAAAATATTTCTTTTGTGCTTAAACTTTTTATCTTCTGCTTGTGAAAAGATTTCTCAAAAAGGGTTTTTGCGAAAATAATTAACAAACACAATTCAACCCCCCTTCTTGTGTTTGCCTGTGCCAACTTCAGTTGGTATCAGAGTTCAGCCTTGACAGGGTTGAGCATCTAACAAGTGCTAAGGCAGTACGATCCTACTATCATGGATGCAGAAGGACAAGCTATCAACAGACCTCCTCTCTTTGATGGAAATGATTATGATTACTGGAAGAAGAGGATGATGGCCTTCTTGGATGCACAAAATCTAGAAATCTGGGAGCTCATAGAAACTGGTTATACTGAGCCCAGAAATGAAGATGGGGCTGCTGTTCCTAGAGCTCAATGGACTCAAGAGTAGAAAAATCAACATCAGCTTAGCCTAAAAGCCAAGCACTATCTTATGTGTGCCATTACCAGATCTGAACATGACAAAGTTCACAAATGCAATACTGCTAAAGAAATCTGGGATACTCTTGCCCTAGCTCATGAGGGTTCTTCACAAGTTAAGGAATCAAATATTAGCATGCTGGTTCACCAGTATGAGCTATTCAAGATGGCTGATCATGAAACTATAGACTAGATGTTTGGAAGATTCCAAACAATCACCAACAGTCTCAGGTCTCTTGGAAAGGTCTATGAGAATAGAGATCATGTGAGAAAAATTTTGAGAAGTCTCTCAAAGTAGTGGAGACCTAAGGTAACTGCTATCCAGGAAACAAAGAATCTGAATACTCTCTCTGTGGAAGAGCTTCTGGGGTCATTAAAAGTTCATGAACTTGAACTTAATGAGGAGGAAAACTCCAGAAAAGGAAAATCCATTGCCTTAAAGGCCAAGAAAGCTAGTTCCTCAAAGGTGCTTAAAGTTGCCGAGTCCTCAGATGAAGCTGATTCATCAAATAGTGAAGGTGACTCGGATGAGGATGGACTATCTTTCATCTCCAGAAAAATCCAACACATGTGGATAAAGAAAGGTGGATTCATAAGGAAGCAGTTCAACAAAAAAATTCTCCAAGGAGAAGTCAGATTCCAAGGAGAAAGGCCCACCCCTGTGCTTTGAATGTAAGAAACCAGGACACTTCAAAGCTGACTGCCTAGAGCTAAAGGAGAAAAAAAAATTCTTCAAAAAGAAGAATGGCTTGATAACTACATGGGAGGATCTTGACCGACATTCTTCAGATGAAGAAGATGGAGTAGGAGAAGAAGCAAACATTTGCTTCATGGCTGACATTGCATCAGAAAGTGAATTTACTGATGCTGAGGTAATGGACTCTGATCCATCTACTCTTCAAACAGTTTTTGATGAATTACTGCATGAATCATGCAGACTGTCTAAAGAGTATAAGAGTCTCAAAAAGAAGTTTATTAAACTCTCTAGAGACTATGATAAGGTCTGCACAGTGAATCAAAACCTTAAGGATGAAAATAAAACATTAAAATCAAACAATGTTAGTCTGGCTGACAGGATGAAGTGTAAGTCTAATAGCTCTTGTGAAGTTGAACAACTGAAACAAGATGTGACATACTTGACAGACTCTCTGTCAAAGTTGGCTGGTAGCTCAGATAAATTAAACCTTATTTTATGGTACTCTAGATCACCACATGACAAATCTGGCATTGGTTATGATAAAGAGAAGCAAGATGAATCTCTGAATAAACCAAAGGTCCATACACAATATAAGGCTTCTAAAGTTCGTCCTCAACACACTAAGTCAAAATCAAGCCCTTCCAATACTTACTGCAAAGTATGTGGAAAAAGTGGGCATGTGTCATCTAGATGCATGCATAACAAGCATGCAAAGCATTCACGACCTATGATCACTAACAAGAAAGGACCCAAGTTAATTTGGGTACCTAAAGATAATATAATCCCTGTTGCATATCTGCTTAACAACAGGAAAGAAACAGAAGTCCTGGTACTTGGATAGTGGGTGCTCACGACACATGACAGGAGAAAGGTGCATGTTCCAAGACCTTAGACCCAAAGATGGTGGCTGGGTCACTTTTGGAGAAAACCAAAAAGGAAAGATCATTGGTATAGTCAAAATTGGTAAACATCCTTTTCCCTCCATCGATAATGTTCTGTTAGTAAATGGTCTTAAACACAATCTGCTTAGCATTAGTCAATTATGTGATAGTGGGTTTGTTGTTTCATTTGATAAGAATATGTGTATTGTCAAGAAAGCTGACGGATCACTCCTATTCACTGCCCAGAGGCAAAACAATCTGTATAAGATTGACTTAGAGGACCTCTCAAATCAAAGTGTCTCATGTCTAGTATCCATTGAGGATGAGCAATGGATTTGGCACAAAAGGTTGGGTCATGCAAGTTTGAGATTAATCTCAAAGCTGAAAAAGCATAACCTTGTAAGAGGTATACCAACCTTAGTTTCAAATCTGATGCTCTCTGTGATGCATGTCAGAAGGGAAAACAAGTCAAAGGTTCATTTGAATCTAAGAATGTTATTAGTACCAACAGACCACCAGAATTGCTACACCTTGATCTCTTTGGTCCAACAAGGACTGCCTCTGTCAGTGGTAAGAAACATGGTCTTGTCATAATAGACGACTACACTAGATGGACATGGGTTATGTTCCTTGCTCACAAGGATGAGTCATTCAAGGTCTTTTCTGTATTCTGCAAACGTGTACAGAATGAAAAATGCATGTTTATAACTTCAATTAGAAGTGATCATGGGGGAGAATTTGTCAATGAGCTATTCCATGAGTTTTGTGAAGAAGGTGGTATTCAACACAACTTTTCAATACCAAGAACACCACAGTAAAATGGTGTGGTAGAGAGAAAGAATAGATCTCTTCAAGAGATGGCTAGGACTACGCTCAATGGCAATTCTGTCCCTAAGCACTTCTGGGCTGAAGCTGTGAGCACTGCCTGCTACATTCAGAACAGAATATACATTAGACCTATTCAGAATAAGACTTCTTATGAATTGTGAAAAGGTAGAAAACCCAACATTTCATACTTTCATCCTGTTGGTTGTAAATGTTACATTTTGAATACAAAATATCAACCTGGTAAATTTGATGCTAAGGTAGATAATGGAATTCTACTAGGATTTTCTGAATCCTCAAAAGGTTTCAGAGTTTATAATTCTATAACTTTAGTTTTAGAAGAATGTATTCATGTAAAATTTGATGACAAACAGCCTGATAAGAAAATATCAGAGCTAGATGAAGCTTTTACAACAGATCTTGATCTAAATATCTTAGGAGAGAAACCAGAAACCAAGACGGATATTCAAGTAGACGACACTTCTCAACAACAACCAGAAACGTCTACCTCTCAACAGGAAAATGATCAGAAATCTTGGTATTTCAAAAACTACCATCCTCAAGATCAAATCATTGGTGACCCCAATGACACGCTAAGAACTAGGTTAACCTTCAGAGAACAAAGTGATTCTACTCTAGTCTCTGAATGTGAACCGAAGACAGTGGACGAAGCTCTACTGGACAAAGGATGGATTCTAGCTATGCAAGAAGAGCTTAATTAGTTTGAGAGAAGTGAAGTCTGGACTCTTGTACCCCTACCTGAAGACAAGTCGGTCATTGGAACAAAGTGGGTCTACAGAAACAAGCTTGATGAAGATGGTAAGGTTGTGAGAAACAAGGCAAGACTTGTTGCTCAAGGCTACTCTCAAGAAGAAGGTATAGACTACACTGAAACTTTTGCACCAGTTACTAGGCTAGAAGCTATTAGAATTTTAATATCGTTTGCTGCACGTCATAGCATTATGCTTTTTCAAATGGATGTTAAAAGCACCTTTTTAAATGGCTTTATTAATGAAGAAGTATGTGTCATGCAACCTCCTGGCTTTGAAAGTACAAATCACCTTGAACATGTTTATAAGCTTAAGAAAGCACTGTATGGACTTAAACAAGCTCCTAGAGCTTGGTATGATAGGTTAAGTTCGTTTCTAATGGAAAGTGGTTTTAACAGAGGAAAAGTAGACACAACTTTATTTAGAAAATCTATTAAGTCGAATTTCATTATAGTACAGATTTATGTTGATGATATCATTTTCGGTGCTACTAATGAATCTCTGTGCAAGGGATTTTATAAGTTAATGCAGAAAGAATTTGAAATGAGCATGATGGGAGAACTCAAATTATTCCTTGGACTTCAAGTTAAACAGTTATGGACGAGGTGTACATCCATCAAACTAAGTATACAAAGGAACTTCTAAAGAGGTTTAAGATGGATGATTGCAAACCAATTAATACTCCTATGCACCCCACTTCAATACTGAACAAAGATGATAAAGAGAAAAAAGGTAGACCAAAAGGTATATAGAGGTATGATAGGATCTCTTTTATATCTGACTGCGTCTAGACATGATATAACGTTCAGTGTTTGCTTATGTGCTCGTTTTCAATCTGATCCTAGAGGGTCTCATCTCTCAACAGTTAAGATAATATGTAGATATTTAAAAGGAACTACTAATCTGTGTTTGTGCTTTAGGAAAAATGATTATTACAGATTAGTTGGGTTTTGTGATGCTAACTATGCTAGAGATAGAATTGAAAGAAAAAGTATCAGTGGAGGATGTCACTTAATTGGAGCCAATCTTATCTCATGGTCAAGCAAAATACAAAGTACCATTGCACTATTTACTGCTGAAGCATAGTATATATCAGCTGCAAGTTGCTGCTCTCAACTTCTATGGATCAAAGATCAATTGGAGGACTACAATGTGTTTGTAAGTGGTATTCCACTTATGTGTGATAATACTGCTGCAATTAATCTTTCAAAGAATCCAATTTTGCATTCTAGGGCCATGTTGAGATAAAACATCACTTTATTAGAGATTATGTGCAGAAAGGTGTAATTGATATTCAATTTGTAGATACTGACCATCAATGGACAGATATCTTTACTAAACCTCTGGTTGAGGACATGTTCTTTTTTATAAGGAAGTTTTTGAACATGTTATATGTGGATTAATTTAGGCGTCCAGCCTTATGTATGATTGTTTTGATGAAAATGCACGTCCAATTGGTTGTTATGCACGTCCATTGCTTTTGGCGTCCAAAACATAGTGAAAAATACGCGTCCACTACTGTAGTGAACCGCGTCCATTGCATGTCACACTACACGTCCACATATGCTTTTATTTGGACCCGTCCATTTTTATTTAATTGAACTTATTTGTTTGACTCTTGAAAAATTTAATTTGATTTATTTTCTGTACTGAGTCAGAATCTCTCATCAATTCCTTCATGACCTTTTTAGAGTTTCAAAATAGCAAAGCTGTCTTACATTAAATGCATGTCCTATCAGTTATTCTTTTTCTTTTTGATTTATTTTCAAAAGAAAAACTCTTGGCATTCAAGAACTCTTTTATCTTGTACCTTTTTCCCTCCGAAAAACTTTTTCACAACTCATCTTCTCTGAACTTCATATCTCTCGAGCTCTCTGTTCTCTTTCTCTCATATTCTAATCTCAAATTCTCAACAATGACCTCAGTCACTCCTCCTGCTCCTGTCTATGCAACTGATTCCATGAGTATCGTCACTGAGTATCACTTCAAGTTTGAAGTATTGAAGGAATACAATCTTGATGTGAGTAAGTATGTAAATGTTGTTGGTTGGGACGATCTTTTCTTGGAGAAGGTTCCTATTTACCCAAATATGATAAAAACCTTCTAGAGGAAACCTGTTATTAGAGACACCGAGAATACTACATTTGTTTTAGGAAAGAAGGTGGTGGTGTCTGAGAAAACCATCTCTGAAGCAATTGCTTGTGCGCAAGAAGGCTTAATCTTTAATGAGAACTGGAAGACGGACCTAGGTGGTTCTGAAACAATTGTTGTGACTTTAATGAGGTCTGATACAGTAAGGACTCACTCTTGGAAGTCATCAGAGATGAAGGATGAAATCAGGATTCTTCATCAAATCTTGAACAAAACAGTGCTTCACAAAATTGGTTCTAAGGACAACCTCAATGCCATGCACAAGTTCTATTTGTGCAATATGTTCTTAGAGGCCAAAATCAACCTGCCCCACATCCTTTTCTCAAGGTTCAAGGATGCTGTGGAGAATAGGGAAACCATGTCTTCTATCGCCTTCACACATCTCCTATCCAAAATCTTCAGACATCAAGGAGTTTATGAAGCCTTGGCTAAAAATTCTGAACAAGAACAGAGTGCCCTACTGACTGAGGGATGCATCTGGTCCGCGAATTTTGGAAGGAACAATATGGGTGGCATGCAACTTAGCACCTATAAGCAAGTTGAGTTGTCTAGGGCTGAGGAAAAGCTGAAAATTAAAGAAGAAATGGTTGAAGATGTCAATGCTAAGACATTGGGTTTTCCAAGAAGAACCAAGAGGAAGATTGTGGCTATGAGACAACCTATCCCTAAGAGGACTACTAGAGGATCTGTCCTCTTTGTATCTTCTGGTGCTACTCTTCCACCTGCACCCAAAAGGACAAGGCAAGTAATCATGTCTGAAGAAGAAGATGATGATGAAATGCCTATTGCTGCCATTTTAGAAAAACAAACTACTGCTACTACTGCTGTTGCTGGTCCTATTGCCAAGAAAAGGAGGAAACCAGCAAAGATGGCTAAAACAACTATGGCTTCTGAGGTAATAATCTCTGCTGGTGACCCTGTTAGGTTAGCAGTAGATGAATTAGTGTCCAATTTGGAAAATCAGGCAGATAATATCTCTGCTCCAGATGATGTGGATGATGTTTATGTCCCTACCCTGCCACAATCACCACACTCACCACTAACACAAATAGGCAATAGCATTACCATTGGAGCCCCATTTCCTAAACCATTAAAAACCTTGTTTCCACCCATAATTCCCTCTTCCACTCTCTATAATGGCAAATCTGAAAACTGGGCCAAAGTACAGAGATAATGGAGAATACTATTCCACACTATTCCACAAAAACCAGAACATATTCTAACAAGGTGATATCCTTTGGCTGAGTATGAGTACGAACCCCTTAACATTTATCCATACCGGGTCAACCCTGAACCCCACACTCCAACTAGCCCATTCCCTTCCCAAATGTTTAATGAACATGAACCTCTCCTCACCCACCTTCCCCAACACCCCAATCTAGTGAAACTTCCACCCCTTAAACCATCCACTAATGGAGTAGAGAGAATTATAATATCTGACTGGCACACTGATCCCAGCAAGAAGGATCTTGAGAGTATTCTCGAGAAAAAAGCCAAATCCTTCAGGCAAATTCCTTTTGTGATGGACAAGACCACCAAGTGGATGACTTTCAAACATCCAAGGGTATATGGAGCTGCTGTTGATCAGTTTCTGGACACTCTCATGTATGAGATTCTGAAATGGGAATTCAGTCACTTCAGAGTAGACAGAGCTGCATGGTTTGTCCCTCCAACCTGGTTAAAACACTCTTCTTCCACAAATGTTGGAGTCAATCCTACCAATATTTGTCCTAGGTTGTCAATGATAGATCTGAACAAGGACAAGGAACGGAAGCATCCAAGGCACAAAGGAAAGATGCCAGTAGTTCAAGACATTATGCTAGATCTCAGTTCTGAACCCTTTGACCACTCTTGGATGGATTACATTCAGTCTTTGCTAATTGAGATGGTCACTGAGGCTAATTATGCAGGAGCGTTCTGGCAAACCCACTTAATTCACTGCACCAGAGAAGCCTCCACTTCTGGCCTGACTGCTGAAGAGAATAAGAAAACTCCAAAATTCAGAGGCAAGTGTGGACTCTCTCGTGTCAGATATTTGATCTTCAAGGATCTTTGGGGTCTGCCAATTACAAGCCGTGATGTAGAAATTTCTAATCTTATTCACTGGGCTAGGGATCTGCCTCCAAGCAAGAAGAAATCCTCTCCACCCCCTGCACCAACACCTTCTTATCTTGCTAAGCAAGTTGCTGATGACACGGTGGTTGAAGAATTTGAGAAAGAAGAACCTACTGCAACTCCAACTATTGCTGTTGAGCAATCTGCTGGGTCAGAAACAAATGTCTTAACCTCTAGCCTTGGCTGTGGTTCAACCCCAAGACACTTACTCTGATACTGCAGAAAGTTCAAGACAACTATCTAGGCCGCCAAATTTGGAAGAAATGATTAACAAGATAGTTGAGGATAAGGTTGGAAATATTATGAAGGAAAAGACTGCTCAGATGGAGGAAAGGGTCACTCAGAGAATTCAGACTGAGATGGTTCCAACAGTTGTTATTGTAAACAAGATGATGGATCTGCTGCAGGAATTCAAGCAAGCTCAAACCCAAAAACCACAACATCAACTCCCTCCTCCACCTCCACCTTCTTAAACTTTTCTCTTTAGTGTTTTTTTTTTCTTTATTATGACAGTGATGGTCCATTCTCTTTACCTTTTTGTTTGATGACAAAAAAGGGGGGAGAAATGGAAAGAGATTAAATTAATTGTTTTTATATAAAGTCAGTTTTGAAAAAGATCTTATTTGTTTGCATATGCATATCTTACTCTGATTCATAACTACTTTTGATTATTGATATGATATGTTTATTCTCTCATTGATAACTTATATTTTATCTGACTATGCTTTATCTGCTTGAATGCTATGTTTTAGGGGGAGCTTTGCAAGCTCTCTTAGACTTTGCTACTTAAATTTAATCAGTTTTTGTTATCATCAAAAAGGGAGAGATTGTTGGAACCAAAGTGGTTCTGGCTTATTTAAACTGTAAGTTTTGATGCTAACAAAAGGATTAAATTTGCTTGACAAAGTGTTAGTTGAGATCTAACAAGTGATTTCAGTTTATGTAGGAATATCCAAAATAACATAAGGTATACAATGCTTGGACTCTTGCAAAGAATTACCCATCCAAAGGTTATTTAAACTGTTTATATTTTAATCGTTAAGTAGACGGCTAACTATATCTCAGTAGACGTCCATAGTAGTCACGTCAGCAGACGAGTGCTCTCCTTGAAACTCAAGTAGACATCCATATAGTGCCTAACTAAATTTCAGTAGACGTCCATAGTGCCACGTCATTGGATGGAGTTTCTCTAAAGACTTAGCAAGTCCAAAGACTTGTGTGGACGAGCGCTTCTGCCACATCAGTAGACGAGCAGAATAAAACCTTGTGTAGACGCGTTCTAAAACTGAGTACCTGTAGACGGTTCTACATCTTCTATATCTTTACTACCTTGAATGTGATTTAATGCAATCTGGACCACATTGAATTTATTTCAAATGATTAATATTTATTTCAATGGAATATATGTTCTTTATAATTGTTTTATCTGGTTAATGCCTTATTCCTTTGTGAGAAAATTCATAGTACTATCAAGGAAATAAAAAAAGTAAATAATATAATTGGAATTGTAAAACGATCTGTACAATGACAACTTTATTGCTGGACAAAAGCTGGGTTATACACAAAGGAGGAAAAAAAGTTTTTTAAGGTACGATTGCTCAGGACAGCGAGCCTCCATTTCGTACTTTTCTGATAACCAAGGATGCTTTTCAACACGGCCAAAATCAAGCTATCAGTCTCAACAGATATCATGCATTTAATGCTATCTCTATAACAGGACTATTCAAATAACCGTTGAAGATTTGCAAGAGAAGCTGAAGACCACTATATATAGAAGGTCTCAAGCACTGAAGAATAACTTTTGCCTTTTGAACATTTGCAAGATATTCAAAGCTCATATTTCATTTGTAAAGCAAAAGTCTGTAATTCTTAAGGTTGAATATTTGTAAAAATATTCAGTAGATCTTAAACCTTCATACCCTCACATATAGTGAGTTAGAAAGATCTTAGAAAAATCTCTGTGATTGAATTAGAGCCTGAAGAGGCTTGGCAAGAAAGTAATACTTGTAGCCTGGAGAGGTGTAGAATACTTGTTGTTGAAACTGTTTGGAAATAGTGGAGAAAATCCTTCAAGTGGAAGGGACTAGACGTAGCTCTTGGTTGGAAGAGAGTGAACCAGGATAAAATACATGAGTGAATTTTATATCCCTTATATTTTACAGTTCTATTTATTTATACTGACTGTGGGATTTGATTTTGGTTTCGTTAATCTTTTAAAAAAAGATTTCTTGTGTGCTTAAACTTTTTATCTTCTGCTTGTGAAAAGGTTTCTCAAAAAGGGTTTTTGCGGAAATAATTAACAAACACAATTCAACCCCCTTCTTATGTTTGCCTGTGCCAACTTCATTTAAAAGCTGCTTTGAGGGCTTTAAGTTTATGAACTAGCACATACACAGGACAACCAACTACATCCTTTTACCAAACTTCTTTAACCAACCTCAAACAATCTGGATGTTCAATCCACATTTGCTGAAATCTAAAATAGGAAGGGAAGTTTCTCACACCTTTACCAAGGATCATTAGCAAAGGATAATGATCAGAATACATCCTTGTCAAAGTACAGTAAGATGAGTTCTCCCAAAAGTTCAACCAATCACTATTACAAACAGATCTGTCCAACTTTTTCTCAGTATGTTGGCTGCCAATTCTGTTATTAGCCCAAGTTAAATCAACACCTTTAGTTTGAAGATGAATGAGACTGTTACGTTTGTCCAAAATCTCCAAAATCTGAAATCATCAAAAGAGATCCTAGAAGGAACACCTCCACCCCTCTGCTCATGAGCTCCCAAGATGGCATTAAAATCACCAATGAATAACCAGTGTTCTGATTTTGCAGTTCAGACAGATCATTCCAAAGCTATTTTCTAGTCCGATATGATGTGGAAACATAGATAGCAGAAATAAAAATAGGCTGAGTTCCAATAAGTATGGAAAAGCTGCAATGCTGAGAAGAGGATGAAATAAAATTAGGGGACAAAGACCTTTTACAAATACACCAAATGTTGGGAAGCAAATGACTTCTCGAGTTAATAAAAAAAGGCTTCATATCTAGCTGATTCCAAAAGGAGGCAGGGAGTTGATCCATAGCAATCCAAGGCTCTGCTAGAAAAATATAGTCTGGCTTGTTTGAATTACTTAACTTCTTTAAGTAGACCCTAGTATTCTCATTATCAAGGCCTCTTATATTCCAGAAAAAATCTTCATCAAACACCTTTGGAAAGAGCACCCCTATTTCGGGTGTTATAACCATCCACTTTAATGGATTACTTCTTTTTTTGCCTAAGTTTCTTTTTCTTAGACTTTGATAAGACTTCTGTATATTCACTTTCAGCATTGCTATCTTTCACCACTACTAGAGACTTAGTTGTTGATTCAATATCATCTTCAGCTTCCATTTGATCAGCCCAAAATCTACCAATAACTGCCAAGTCCTTAGTCACAGTGGGGGGAACAATTGAAGCAACTGCCACAGAATTGACAGAATTCTCCTTACTAGATTAAAAAACTGATTGCCTTGAGTCTTCATCAGATATGGATTCATCCTCAAAGAGAATTCCTTTTCCTTTATCAGCATTAGAATTCTCACAGCACATATAAACATGAGCAGATTTTGCCTCTTGAGCTGAAACAACAAATTGAGTACAAGGCACAGGTTCTGAATTAGCAATCGGACTTTGATTATTCACCGTCAGAACTATTTGAGGAACATCATTATGAACAATCCCAGTCACAGTCTCCTTTTGCACTTTAGTAACACAGATATTGGAATTAACAAATCCTTTAATAGGATTTGGATAAGCTAATTGTTCCTCAATTAAATTCTGCAATTCCTCCTCACTCCTTAAAACAGGTTCATGGGGAATATCTTCAACACTAATAATAGTAGAGTCATACCTTAAGTTGTTCTTATCCAGAGGTGTCCTGATTTTAGCTCCTTGATCCCTAACTGCATCCAGAATGTCTCTCACTTTTGGAGTCAACTTTCTGTTTGCCTCAGAATTGCCTTCTTGCAGCACTTTATTGCTAGAGTCCCCCTCTTTACCAGCAGGATAATTATCTATAATAATTTTTTTACCCTTACAAACTTGCACCATTACTTTGTTCATCTCACCTTCTTTGCTAGCAGGAGTTTTATCAACAATAACTTCTTTACCCTTATCCCGAGCAGGCTTTAACCCTACTTCTTTAACTGGCTGTTTAGGCATATATCGGGCAACTGTTTTTTTGCTCGCCAAGTAAGGTCCAGATTCTTTAAACTGGAAAGAATCTTTAGGTTTCCTCAAATTATAACAGTCTTCCATCACATGCCCTATTGTCGAACATGAGGAACAGAAAGAAGGTAAGAATTCATATTCCACTTCCACCCAGAAATCAAAATCATTTCTTTCCACAAGAATTTTATCACGTATAGGCTTTGACAAATCAATATCAACTAAAATCCTTGCATAGTAGGCAAGCGTTTTGTTGGATGTAGCATCATCAAGAGATAATAGGAAACCAATTCCTCTTGCAATTGTAAATAAAATCTTAGGCCTCCAATATTCTTGAGGAAGACCTAAGATTGTAATCCAGCATTGCACATGAGTTTGCTTGACAAGATTAGGTTTAAAATCCGGAGTCCAAGAGAATAGTCTCAAAGTTCCTGGGTTGATCATCCAAGATCCGACTGATAAGACTCTTCTTAAATCTTCAACTGAAGAGAAAGCAAATTCATAAAAACCCTTTCAAATTGGAACAATTCTCCATTGGCCTATTGGTTGCCAAAGCTTCAAAATTTTCAAAAGCAGATCATTTACTTTCAATGGAGAATCGCCTTTTGCTAGCATTAATCTACCATGTAGATTATTTTTGCACCCCTCTAGGCCATCATTGTATTCATCTTCTGGAATTTTCACAACAACTGCATCACCTTTAATACAAGGAGTAGGAAATTGACTCGATGGAATGTCACAAGCATTCTTCAAAGCTTGAGCGAAAGTCTTTGGTTGAGGATGAGAAGTGGCTGCGTGAATTTGTGGAGGAGAAGGAAGGAACCGAATTAGAGGGAGGAGTGGATGAAGAAGGAGAAAGAAAGAAATCTGGAAAAAGATCCTGCCAAGATGAATTCTCCATGATGCACAAATGCATCAACCATGTAAAACCCTAGCAGAGCTCATGCAAAACCCCAGCCGCTCATCAGTATTATTAAAAACCCTACATGAAACCTATTTCCTGCTAATTTTTGAACAAAATCCGCAGAAAAATTTGTAGGCAATTGGAAAAATTCTAATAGTGAACAAACAAAATATATATATATATATATATATATATATATATATATATATATATATAACAATAATAAGCTTATTTCAAAAAAAAAAAAGATATATATATAACTTATTAAATAACCAAATTTTATAAATATAAACTTAATTAATAAACACAATAAACAGACATAAATAACAAATGTAACTTACTCTAGCTTGGCTACAAGTCATGAGTGGAGGACGATGATGCTCACATTGAACGACAACGACTCAATGATACACGATTCCTAGTGTCTGACTGGAACGACAGTGAGGCTCTGGGTTACGCAGTTTGGGCTCTGGAGAAGGCTAATTAGTGGAGTTTCCTGGCGATGTCTGGGACGGAAGGCTCGGTGGTTTCAGATGGGATTTTCAGGGTAGATGTGGTGGTCGCTGCTCCATGACGACGTCATAAGGCTGTTAGGTTTTAGAGATTTTTTTATGACCTTAAATTAATTACCCACAATTGAAGGACATTTAAGCAAATATCAACTCCTCAAAATGTACAATCGGTTCAACAGGTCTTCAAAAAAGAATTCTAACCGTCAATTTATTTAATCTAGCAAGAAGGGTTTAAATTGATCAACTTTAAGATGCATTAGTGTACCACTTTTAGCAAGGTATACTACCGAAGCCATATGTAATCTGATTGAATAACATAAAACTTTTTTTGTTATAAAATAATCTTTTAAAATCCAAATCCAATACACCCTTAAATTGAATTCAAGTATATCTTTCTAAATACTTCTAAGAAGAGAGTGCCTTCTTCTTGTGATTACTCAGTAGCAGTTGCTTTAAATATTGTAAAATGTTGTATACACGTAGTAAAGTAACTAAAGTGGAAATAAAAGGGAAAAAGAAAACAGTGATTGTTATAAAAAGGCATCCCCTGCACAGGTTCGAAGCCGGTTTTCCATATGCCAAGACAAAATTAATCAATTATTCTCTATATCAAGGGAATATTTCATGCTTTTCTTGTATGTATATAATGAAGTTTGCTTTAGCCATACTATGATATTGTGATGAGAAATGGAATCCCACACAGTTTATGTGTCAATATTTATTTGTACGTACTCAAAATTAAAGTGGGTAAATGCTTTTGCAAGTATAGAATATGTACGAGTTTACTTCATGCCCCTTCTCATCTCCAATTCCTTTAACAACCAACATAACATTGCCTTGGTTTTATGAAAATCACATTCAATTATATTCATTTTTTCCCACCATAATATGTTACCCAACTTGGACCTCATTATCCTTGCCATTCTCCATGCCTCATTCATTTCCTTTGTGCTTCTCATCGTTATCGTCATCATCTTGTTGGCTCTCTTAGTTGCATTCTTCCTCGCACTCTTATTAGTTTCCCTATTGGATCTGCACCATTTTTACTTGGTCCTTTCTGAGTATTTCAAAATGGTAAAGGATGATCTTCAATTGGGTATGGTTCTAATTCTCGTTTCACTCATCCATCAAGCTGTTGATTTTGTGTTGGTTTCAAAACCTTGGCATAGACGCAAGGTTGATGAATTTGAAGTGAAGGCACAAAAATATTCCACGGGTTCTATTCATGTCTTCAAGACTGTACAGTAAGTAAGAACAACATTTCAAATTTCAAATTCTCAAGATTAAAATTTGCAACCGTATGTCATTGTCTCAAATTCTGTCATTTCAACACGATGCTGTAAAAAAAAGAAGCTACTCAAGATTTGAGCGTCAAATCTCCGGTATACGATTTAGCAACATTATGGCATGCAAAGCTCCAAGTCTGCAAGCATTTCTGCATTCTAAAGAGGTGCACATAGATTTAGAGATCAAATTAATTAGTTTTTAGACAAAAAAATATATTCTCACGAGCCAAGTAATTTTACTGCTCCATGTACATATATAATAAATGCAATGAATTTTCCCCCCTTTGGGTACAATTTTTTTTATTTTTTGACTAATTGGGTACAATTCTTTTAATGAGTAAAATTTTTTATTTGATCAAATATACGCACATCTCACTTAATTCATCAATGAGATAAGTCATTGAAACTATTTGAAAAGCTTGGACCATCTTATTTTATTTTTTTAAAAAGAGAAATAAATACTGCCCATTCAGTGATGTTAATATTTTTTTTTCTAAAAAAATATTCATTCATTCAAATTAAAATATATAGAAAACAATACAAATTCAACATCGCTAAAAATCGAAAAATGATGAATCTGCGAACAAACTCACAGCACCCAGGTTAATAGCATAACACGACAAAATGCCTACAAATGTGACAAAATCAAAGTGACCAGAATACACATGCCTCCGGATCTGTAATGCTGATGCTAAGTCTTGATTGAATCTATAATGGATTGAAGCTGATCTACCAATCTGAACCAAACGAACACCGCAACAAGACGGAAAACCAAACGATACCACAACAAGACGACAAACAAAACATTGTCGTACGCAGACGACCACAATACAAAAAAACATGAATCAAAAAACCATATCTATATATTCTTAAAGTTACGAAGATCTCGTGTCATATGGTACTATCTTTTTTATCAAAAACGCTTACTCCCTCCTATCAATATTATAAGCAGAAAATTAATGCAACACACATTAAGGTGATTAGTTAATCTGATTTAATTTGGTTAAAAAATTAGGTTTTTATCTAAATTACCCTTTATGATAATGAGAATTTGCTTGTGATGTTGAGAATAGAAGGAGTCATTGAAAAACAAAATTTATATTAAACAAATGGTATTTTAGAAATAATATCATTAAATGAATTATTGGAAAACAAAATTTGCTTATATATTGGACCAAAAGAATTAGAATTTTTTTTGCTTATAATATAAACCAGAGGGAGTATATCACAATGTTTTCGGGTAATACTTGCATAGAGACGTAACTAACACATCACTCTTAGTCACATCCAATCAATTAATGACAACACATCTAAAATAGGACTCACTTCATCTCTTTTTTATTTTATTTTTTAAAATTTGTTTTTCTTCCAGTCAACACCCCACACCCACCCCCAACATCCCCCACCCTTCTCCCTCACCGTTGACAACATGCGCCACCCCAACCTCAAACTTCAGAACCTTCAAGTATTCTTTTAATTTTTAATTTTTTTATATTGCTTAAACATTCTTCAAATTTTGAATACTATTTGTACGGGCCGAGGTAACTAACCCGGCCACCGAGTTCAAGTACCCGGCCCAGTCCGAAAATTAAGGATAATAAATCAAAGATCACTTAATTAAATGAATAAGATATTAACATTAAATCCTGATATTATCCAAAATAACCTTATCTGGTTAAAAAAGATAATATCCCTTAAATTAAGGAATCATATCTCAAAGAGATATTAAGAGATAAATCAAATCTCTAAAAGATATTAAAAGATAAATCAAATCTCTAAAAGATATTAAGAGATAAATCAGATCTCTAAGAGATAGGGGAATCCTATTATAAAAGGAGGAGTACCCCTCATAAGAGACTCACTTTTCACTGAACAGAGGTGACTCTCTCTTAAGCGTATTAGAGAAACTAGTGCCGATCAAGAGACCATCAGAGAGTCCTTGCTCCCTAGTATTCGTCCGATACAAAATTAAGAGATCGAGATCACCACGGCCAAGGGTTGAGTCAAGAACTACGTCCGGCTTTGATTCCCATCGGGATACGTAGGACCGGAATCACCGAATTCTGTCAAGCCAAATCCTAAAACAACCCCAATATTCATCCTTGGTTCAACGTTCACGGCGGGGCTCCGGTAAACAGGATCCCGGTAGGAACATTTGGCGCCCACCGTGGGGCCGAGGCGAAACTTTCCCCGGTTCCGCAAGA
The DNA here is from genome assembly GCA_030762895.1 of Sophora flavescens. Classification (NCBI taxonomy): domain Eukaryota; kingdom Viridiplantae; phylum Streptophyta; class Magnoliopsida; order Fabales; family Fabaceae; genus Sophora; species Sophora flavescens. The sequence continues at coordinate 88,888,929 of CM061066.1, forward strand.
AAAGCTCGATGGTGACTACACGCAATGGATTGCGGGGAGGGGGAGCAGCGTGAATCACGAGGGCCAGGAGGCTTCGGATGCCCAGAACCATGACAATCATTTTTTCCCTCCCCTCAGTGAAGGTAATCCTCGGTTGGAGGAAATTATGGAGCAACTCAAGCAGCTCCGGAAGGAGAACGAGGAGATCCGGGCGCAAAATCAGAAGCTTTTGAAAGCCCGAAAGAGAGGAAGGTCCCTGACACCTTCAGATGGAGAACAATCCTCACCCGAGGCCAGCAAGAATCCTCCGACGCACTCTCCTCGAGGCACTAACCGAGCATCCAAGACCAGACCCCCTCCTGGGGCATCGGAAGTCAGGTCCCACACAGAGAGGACTAGCCAGAAAGAAAGAATATCGGACCGACGTCCAAGGCTCCCCTTCACCGAGGACATTAATGAGACAAACGTGCCAACCCATTTTAAGCCCCTTAACATAGACAAATTCAATGGCACCACTGATCCAACCGAGCATGTAGAATCCTTTGTATCCTCAATTTACTTGGTGACTGATTCAGAGGCCGTCATGTGCAAGGTTTTCCCGACTACCCTGCAAGGTCCAGCCACGACCGGTTAACGAATCTGCCGCCTCAGTCAATTGACTCCTTTGATGCCCTCATAACCAAGTTCACGACACAATTTGCGGCAAGCCGAAGGCACAGGAGGCACTCCGTCTCACTCGTAAATTTCAAGCAGGAAAGAAATGAATCACTCAGGGATTACATGGCCTGCTTCAATGCAAAGCAGATCCTGATTCCGAATATGAGCTCGGAACTCTGCCTTCACACCGTTATGGCGGGTCTCAAGCCAGGGCCATTCTTCGAGTATCTATCTCGGAAACCACCGAGAAATTTTGAGGAGCTACAGGAAAAGGCTACAGGGTTCATGAACTCAGAAGAGATGCTAGAATTTAAAAGGCAAGAAAGAGGTTACGGGGACAAGAACTCAACCTCCAACAAAGACAGAAACAGGGGGTCGGACTCACGAAGGACCAGAGAGTCCCCGCAGAGGCATTCCAGGAATCCATCTTTCACTCCACTGAACCGATCTCGGGTAGCCATCCTACAGGAGGTGTGCAGAACAGAATTGCTTACCTTACCTGAACCGTCCAAAACAAGGAACAATGCTGACAGAAGCAAGGAATGTGCGTGGCATCAGAACTATGGACACTCCACTGAAGAATGCACAACACTCCAGAAAAAGATTGAGGAGTTAGTGCGAGCAGGTCGTCTTGACCGATTCGTCCGCCGAGATGGAAATGGTGAGGGACGACTCGGTCGGAGACATCGAAGACAGGGTAATGATGACCGAGATCGAGATACAAACAATCGAAGAAATCATCAGGGCGGAGATCGCCAGAACAACCAAAGGCCCCCGATAGAAGAATCGGAGGGAGGAATCAGGGGGGTCATCAATACAATCTCGGGGGGATTTGCAGGAGGAGGAGCAACTAGCTCAGCTCGGAAGCGGCATGTCAAGGCTCTCCGATCTGTTAGCAGTGTCTGGAAGACCTCCAAGAGCAAGGCCCCCCATAACATTCACAGATGATGACTTCCAAGGGGTAGACCCCAACCAGGATGACCCGATGGTGATAACGGTCGAGCTGGCCAACTTCTCGGTCAGACGAACGCTTATTGATCAGGGAAGCTCGGCCGACATTCTCTACCTGGCGAACTTTAAGAAGCTCGGCATCCCCGAAAAGCTGATTAAAGAACAGGAGGACAAGCTAGTGGGATTTGCTGGGGAACAAGTCAAGACTCGAGGATATATAGATCTCTTAACAACATTCGGAGAGGGCAGACTCTCCAAGTCTGTATCTGTCAGGTATGTCATCGTAGATGCCACCACGTCGTACAATATTCTAATCGGAAGACCGACGTTGAATGAGCTCGGGGCAATTGTCTCTACCCCTCACCTGACAATGAAGTTCCCAGCAGACTCAGGGGAGATTGTTTCAGTCCGAGCTGACCAAAAATTGGCAAGGCAGTGTTATGTTGACAGCTTGAAGGTTTCCCGTCACCGGGACGGCCCGGAGAAAACAGAGGAAGGTAAAGCAGAGCTGGTAAGCTCGGTCAGCTCGGTAAATTCAGCAAGTACAGTCAGTATGTTTGAGCTGGACCCAAGGCGCGAGATGTATGAGACCAGAGCCGAACCAACGGAGTCCTTAGAGAAGTTCCAGTTGGGAGTCCATCCTGAACAGTGCACCCACGTTGGTAGTCAGCTCGACCCCTCACTCAGAGAGAAGATTCACATGGTACTAATAAAGAATGCTGACCTGTTCGCCTGGAAGACATCGGACATGCCGGGCATAGATCCTAACTTTATGTGCCATAGGCTGTCTATATGTCCCGAAGCTAAACCAGTGACTCAGAGAAAAAGGAAGCTGGGTGAAGAAAGGCGCCGAGCTATGGCCGAGGAGACCTCTAAACTACTCAAAGCTAATTTCATCCGCGAGGTGAAATACACCACTTGGTTAGCCAACGTGGTATTAGTCAAAAAGGCCAATGGAAGATGGCGCATGTGCACCGACTATACCGACCTCAACAAGGCGTGCCCAAAGGATTCCCATCCCTTACCCAACATTGACAGGCTAGTGGATGGGGCCTCAGGTTATAAGGTTTTGTCCTTCTTGGATGCATATTCCGGTTACAACCAGATCAGGATGTACCCCCCCGACGAGGAAAAAACAGCGTTCATGACCGATGGGGCTAATTATTGTTACCGAGTAATGCCTTTCGGCCTAAAAAATGCTGGGGCAACATATCAGAGGCTTATGGACAAGGTTTTCATAGATCAAATCGAAAAGAACTTAGAAGTGTATGTTGATGACATGGTAGTAAAATCCGATGATCCGAGTCAGCACCCAGTCGACCTCGAGGAAATCTTCGGGCAACTCAGGAAGTACAATATGAGGCTGAATCCCGAGAAGTGCTCTTTCGGTGTACAGGGAGGAAAATTCTTGGGGTACATGCTAACCCATCGAGGCATCGAAGCCAATCCAGATGAATGCAGGGCCGTCATGGAAATGCGAAGTCCTCGGAATGTGAAGGAAATTCAAAGGCTGGCGGGCCGATTAGCCTCCCTATCCCGCTTTCTACCAAAGTCCGCAGAAAAGGCGCGACCTTTCTTCCAGCTCCTGAAGAAGCCGAAGGATTTCATTTGGACTAAAGAGTGTGAGAAGGCATTCGAAGATCTGAAACTTTTCTTGGCTTCTCCCCCAATTCTTACTCGGCCTCAGCTCGGCAAGGATCTCTACCTATACCTCTCCGTCAATGATTATGCAATCAGTGCGGTAATTACCCAGGAAGAGGAAGAGCAACAGATGCCGGTATACTATGTCAGTAGAATCTTGAAAGACGCGGAAACGCGATACCAAGTAATTGAAAAACTGGCTCTCGCCTTAGTGATGGCAGCTCGGAAGTTACGGCCCTACTTCCAATCTCATCAAGTCATCGTCAAGACAGATCACCCGATAAAGCAGGTACTCAGGAAACCTGACCTAGCCGGACGAATGATAACTTGGTCAGTGGAGTTGTCAGAGTTCGGCCTACGGTATGAACCGAGGGGGCCAATGAAAGCCCAGTGCCTCTCATATTTTATTGCCGAGCTTTCTTCCAAACCGAGGTCGGAATCCTTCCTCTGGCTCCTGTACGTTGATGGATCATCTAACCAGAAAGGAAGCGGGGCTGGAATAATTCTCGAAGGGCCCGACGATCTAGTCCTTGAGCAATCGTTGAAGTTTGGGTTCACTACTTCAAACAACCAAGCAGAGTATGAAGCCCTCATAGCTGGGCTTTTGTTAGCCAAAGAAGTCGGGGTTCGAGAACTAAAGTGCCGAAGTGACTCACAGCTCGTAACGGGACAAGTCGCCGGCAATTATCAGACAAAGGACTCCCAATTAACCAGATATCTCTGCAAGGTCAATAGTCTCATCTCCGAGTTTGAGCATTTCTCCATTGAGCACATACCTCGAGAAGAAAACTCCAGAGCAGATCTGCTTTCCAAATTAGCGAGCACAAAGAAGGCTGGCCAACTCAAGACTTTCATTCAAGAAAGCATCCACCAGCCGAGCATCAAAAGTGCCGAAGTGACAGTGACCGAGCACCTTGACCGGGGCTGGATGACTCCGATCTGGGAGTACCTTATCTCGGACAAACTACCGGATGACCAAAGGGAGGCGAGAAAGATCCATCTGAAATCTTGTCACTACACCATCCTTGACGGAGAACTGTACAAAAGGGGATTCTCCAGGCCGTTGCTAAAATGCCTCACAAAGGAGCAATCAGAGTATGTAATGGATGAGATGCACCGAGGAATCTGCGGATTACATTCAGGCGGCCGATCTCTGGCAGCTCGGATCTTGCGAGCAGGGTTCTATTGGCCAACCATGAGACTCGATTGTTCGAACTGGACCAATAAGTGTGACCCTTGTCAGAAGTTCGCCAACATAGCCCGTGCTCCAGGAGAGGAACTCCACTCCATGTTCTCGCCGTGGCCCTTTACCATGTGGGGGATGGACATAGTTGGTCCCTTCCCAGTGGCTAAGGGTCAAGTCAAGTTCCTCTTGGTAGGAGTAGATTACTTCACCAAGTGGATTGAAGCAGAGCCATTGGCTACGATAACCGCCAAGAAGGTCCAGGATTTTGTATGGAAAAATATTATATGCAGGCATGGCCTTCCCTATGCAGTTGTTACAGATAACGGGAAGCAATTCACTGATAAGGAGCTCGGAGAGTTCCATTCCAACCTCGGAATTAAACACAAAGTAACCTCGGTTGAGCATCCGCAAAAAAATGGCCAGGCAGAGGCAGCAAATAAGGTTATTCTACACGAGCTCAAAAGAAGGTTGGGACAATCAAAAGGAGCTTGGGTTGAGCAGTTGCCAAGCATTCTGTGGGCTTACCATTGTTCGCCACAATCCTCAACGGGAGAGACACCATTCAAACTAACCTATGGAACCGATGCCATGGTTCCAGTGGAACTCGGTGAGCTCTCATTTCGAAGACAGCACTACAATGAAAGCCAAAATAATGAACAACTCCGAGTTGAGCTCGACATGGTCGAAGAAGTCCGAGATGCAGCGAAGATAAGGGAAGAGCTGTGCAAACGAAAGGCAACTCGGAAGTACAACTCAAGGCTGCGCCCAAGGGAATTCGTGCAGGGCGACCTGGTGCTAAGACTGCAAAGCGAAGCGAGAAAAGACTCTAGGGAGGGTAAGCTCGCGGCAAATTCGTCAGGACCATTCAGGATAGCAGAAAATCTAGGAAATGGTGCCTACAGGCTTGAAGAATTGTCAGGAAAGTTGATTCCTAGGACTTGGAACACTTCCCATCTCAAATTTTATTTTAGCTAAAGTTAGAAGTGTTGCACTCTTTTTCCTATCTCGGTCTTTTTCCCACGAGGTTTTGGCCGAGAAGGTTTTAATGAGGCACACTAGAAAAAATTAATGAATCAAAATTCTATTTTCCTTCAATTGAGCTATTATATCACTCGGCTCCTAAGTAAGAGAAGAAACTACTTACACTTGGCTCCTAAGTAAGAGAAGAAACTACTTACACTTGGCTCCTAAGTAAGAGAAAAAACTACTCGGCTCCTAAGTAAGAGAAAAAACTACTCGGCTCCTAAGTAAGAGAAGAAACTACTCGGCTCCTAAGTAAGAGAAGAAACTACTTACACTTGGCTCCTAAGTAAGAGAAGAAACTACTTATACTCGACTCCTAAGTAAGAGAAAAAACTACTTACACTTGACTCCTAAGTAAGAGAAAAAACTACTCGACTCCTAAGCAGGAGATAAAAGCCTAAGCAGACACTCGATTTCTAAGCAAGAACCACGTTCGACCGATTAAGATCAAAGTGCCGAGCCTGTAAAGATGTATCAGGTAGCATTAATCAATCAAGGTTAACAAACCGAATCCATAAGACATCGGAAAAATTGCCAAAATATAAATAAGATTCAAAAATATCAGAAGAAGTTTCATTAAGGTAAAAGGGGAAGCCCCCGAATGCATAATACATGAGTTAACCTTAAACTACTTATACAACATCATAACTCGAGGTCCACCTCGACATCAGGAGCAATCAGGTCTACCTGGCCAGGTCGGCCCATTTCACCTTCCTCGTCCAATTGGACCTCACCCTCTTCTCCCTGAGTTGCGGCCTCCTCGTCCTCATCTTCAAGCTCGGCCAATGGCACAAGTATCCCATCTTGGTTGAAATCCTTATCCACGTCGGTGCTGGAGAAGTCAGCAGTAGGGTTGAAGTGCTGGAGTTGCTTCACGGCTCGAGAGAAACCGTTAACATGCTCCCTCATGATTGACGTCTCAGCTTCAGCTAAATCAGCACGGAGCCTCTGATTCGCCTCCCTCTCGTCCTCCAAAGAACTTCCGCAACTCCGGATGGCTTCTTTCTCGGCTTCCAACCCTTTCACCATATTCGAAGGTTGAGTCGGTCAGCTCTTTCCACTTCTAACTCGATCGTAAAGAGTAGCACGGCTTTCTTCCAGCCTGCATCTTCCGGGCCTTGGTGGCCGATGACCCGACTTTGTTCCTCGCACTTGGCCATAGCCTGAGTAAGCTCATCTCTCACCCTCAAGGCTCGGGCTGCATCCGCCCTCATCGCCTCTATCTTCTTCGCATTATCAGCAAGGTGCTGGCTCCAGAAGCGTGTAATGGAAGCAATGCGGAGGGCATAGGCACCAGCCGCCTCCATACTTCCCTCGGGGCCCTGTTCTAGCAGCAGCCGGGCATCAGATGGCTTTAGCACCTGACAGTCGATCAGGCCACCAGGATCGTACTCGTTGCCCCAGAGAGAGCTAATCCCCGAATTACAATTACCATTATACCACTTGGTGTCCGAAGTAAGGTCGGTCACCAAGGGAGCGCTGCTCGGCCGGATTCCGGAAGGAGGAGTCTCCCCGATCATCAGTTGCGGGGGAGAGTTTCCGATTGGCACCTCGGGTCCCGGATCAGCTCTTGTCTTCTTCAGAGGACGAGCATTAAGCTCGGAAGCTTCAGTAGACTTCTTCTTTTTTCCCTTAATATCGGTAGCAGCAGCTGATCCGCCTGCAGATGACTTCTTCACCAAAGCTTTGTAGTTGAACTTGCCCATTATCACTGCAAAGAGATGAGCAGGTTAGATACAAACACATGGTTAAATAAGTAAAGCACCCAACAGCTACTACTTACACTCAAAATCGGCTTGCCGGGTTGATGACTTAGGAAGCAACAAAAGTCTACCACAGGGCAATGGCCGAGGATAGAGTTTTAGGAACTCAACGTCGGCTCTCTCCTGCGCTGTCATGCAGCCGATATCATAACTATTGAATTTGGTGGGGTGGGGTTGCCAGTAAAGGGGAAATCTGGAAACTCCATCCGAGTCATAAAATAAAGACTCGTGCCCGACAGTGGGCCGGACTTTGAAGAAGTCCGACTTGAAGGACTTATACGAACTCTTGTAGAGTCCGATAATACCTCCCGACTCGGCCCCACTGAGGGAGATCCAACCAACCCGGTCCCCGAACCTGACCTTATAAAAATAAAGAAAGATGGGAGTAGTGGCCACTATGCCTATCTGCTCACACAGGATCTGGAAGGCCTTTAGAAAGGCCCAACTGTTCGGGTGAAGCTGAGTAGGAGCAACATTCATAATTTTTAAGACATCGCACTCAAACTCGGAAAAAGGAAGATAGACTCCAATTTGTGCAAATAAGGTCTTGTATACATAAGTGAAAGAAGGCTCCCCTGGAGAGGGATGAAGGAAGACATGTTCATTCCCAGTACATGGAAGACACTGAACGCCGCCCTCGAGGGAAGAGATTTTGTTTTGTAATGGAAAGAGGGATTCAAAGTTCCTAAAGTTCGAGTGAAAAGCCCCTACATCGGGCTTCACCCAGAAATACCCAGGTATGACGATATCAGGGTATGGCACCCTGGGCGCTCTGGTAGCACGCCTGCGGCGTTTGGGGATGGGAGCCGCGTCAGCAGTGGCTGAGCTGCTCCCATCGGAGGAGGAAGAACCACCAGCGGCACCGCCGCCACCATGAGAAGAGGATGGGGAAGAATGGGGAGAGCCCCCAATTAGAAGGATTTCAGGTTCAACAACTTGAATCCCAGAAGAGACATCCTGGGATACCTCAAAAGAAGATTCCATGGAGGAGTAATCAAGAAATAAAAAGACAAGGAACTTGAAAGAGAGGAAATGGGCGTACCTGCAGTAGAAGGAAAGTATGAACGCTCGGGTTAGAAATGACACGAGAAAAAGGTCTAGGGTTCACAGAAGCACCTTTACCCTTGGCCTCGCCCTAATTTATGAAAGACGAGGGCAACACCTCCCTCTTGCATTAATGAGGGTAGTTGGGCGAGGGCAGGGAAACGTCCCCTCGTATCTCTGCCCAAATTCGCTAACCGAATGGGAAGGCCACACGTGGCATTAATGTCAGGGTACTAAACCGCCCTCACGAGAAACTAGGAGCACGCCATAATCAAAAAATCTCGAGAACAGTGCAACGAGGGCCACGTGTCACACAGGTAACGTTTCTTCTCCATCTCGGGGCTCGAGAAAACATGGCGTCAGCACAAAGCAATCACTTCCACCTCGACTAACCTCGGCTCCAACAGAAAGCTCCCACGCCATAGGCTCGGAGCTTGGGGGGGCTTGTGTATGAGCCGAGATGCAAAGTGACATAAGCTCGGCCACCCGAACCGCTCACCGAGCTGGAGGACGCATATATATGGACAGAATGTGACACTCGGCCAAAGGCTTCACCTCGACTAAAAGACAAACAGTGAAACCGAGTTCCTGAGCTCGGCTAGCATCATGAAAGCTTTTACACTTCATCAGCTCAAAGCTTGGGGGGCTTGTGTACGGGCCGAGGTAACTAACCCGGCCACCGAGCTCAAGTACCCGGCCCAGTCCGAAAATTAAGGATAATAAATCAAAGATCACTTAATTAAATAAATAAGATATTAACATTAAATCCTGATATTATCCAAAATAACCTTATCTGGTTAAAAGAGATAATATCCCTTAAATTAAGGAATCATATCTTAAAGAGATATTAAGAGATAAATCAAATCTCTAAAAGATATTAAGAGATAAATCAAATCTCTAAAAGATATTAAGAGATAAATCAGATCTCTAAGAGATAGGGGAATCCTATTATAAAAGGAGGAGTACCCCTCATAAGAGACTCACTTTTCACTGAACAGAGGTGACTCTCTCTTAAGCATATTAGAGAAACTAGTGCCGATCAAGAGACCATCAGAGAGTCCTTGCTCCCTAGTATTCGTCCGATACAAAATTAAGAGATCGAGATCACCACGACCAAGGGTTGAATCAAGAACTACGTCCGGCTTTGATTCCCATCGGGATACGTAGGACCGGAATCACCGAATTCTGTCAAGCCAAATCCTAAAACAATCCCAATATTCATCCTTGGTTCAACGTTCACGGCGGGGCTCCGGTAAACCGGATCCCGGCATGAACACTATTACTAGTATTTTTGCAGCAACGAGAGTGATGATTCGGTTCGGTTCCTCCGTCTCCAGTCAGGACCACCTCCCCCCGGTCCGCGTTCACCGCTGCCGCGCCGTTTTGGTCCGCCGCGGTTCGTCTCTTCGGTTCGCTCATTCTTCTCTCGATCTCCGCTTTGCTTCTTCCCGTAGCAGCACCGCACACCACTCTCTCCTCCGCCGCGCGTCTTTTGGTTTCTCTTATTTTTGATGGAGCATACCAGTAATTTGCTCTGCATTTTTGCCTCTTGTAATTCTTACTATTTGTGGCCTTCTTTGTGCATATTTTTAGAAGAAGTTCCTTGGTGCAAATAGGAGGGTATGGGGTTGGGGTGGTGGCAAAAGTGAGAGAGAAGGGTGGGGGATGGTGATGGTGGTGGTGGTGGTGGGTGTGGGGTTTTTTTTATGGAGGATTGAGGAAGACAAACCAGATTTTAAAAAGATAAAAATAAACCAGATTTTCAAAAAATAAAAATGAAAAAGAAATTCAGTGGGTCTCATCTTAGATGTGTTGTCTTTAATTGATGGAATGGAAGGTGACTAGGGTATGTTTGGATTGATGAAAGAAAATGCAATAAAGTGGAACAAACATAATGGAATGGAGTGGAGTGAAACGGAATGGAATAAAAATTTTATTTCATCATTTGGATATAACATTTGGGAAGTGGGTGAAATGGAATGAATTATATATATTTTATTCCCATATTACCCTTTAGAAATAATAATGTAATAATATTATAATAATGAAAAGTCAATCTAAGCTTCTCCATGAAGTTGAATGAATTTTATTTGACTTCTATTCTTTGCAAATGTAAGAATAAAAGAAAAAGTCTCGCGGGAGGTGGTCCATCATCATTTTTATCCAACTTTTATTCTTTTGCTGTTGTATTTTATTTATATTTTATTCTTTGCCACTACAAATCAAGAAGTCTTGCAGTACGGCGGTCCATCTTCATCATCTTCCCTTTATTCGTTTTGGGTGGAGATAGGATGGAGACTGTATGAGATCAGAGAGGGAGAAGAACATACCCGTTTTGCTTTTCGTTGATCAGTGTGTATATAGGTGAAATGGAATAAGGTTAAATGAGTAATTAACTAATTAACAGAAATGATTCCATCCAATACCTCCTAAATTGGGGGAAGAAAAATAAGAGGTGATGATGGAATGCATTCTATCAGATTTCATTTCATTCCATTCATTTTTTAAAAATACAAACAATGATATCATATTTCATATCGCTCCATTCCACCATATTCCATCAATCCAAACATACCCTAAAAGTGATGTCTTCGATACGTGCTCATGTAAGACCTTCTCTCGTTTGTTACGCAGAATTCTGCACACCGTCTTGAAAACAAGTTCTCAAGAACAATAGAAAAGTTGTCATTATTAGTTTAATAATGATAATAATTGTTGTGGTGTAGAGTGTAGTGACTGGAACTAGTGGTTAGCCAATGCTTAAAGCAGTGATTTTTCTAGTTTTATTTTTTATTTTCTTAAATAATTATAAAATTATTACATTATTTTCATTCTATTTATTTAAAAAAAAATTGTACAGAAAAAAATAAAAATAATAATTAAATTCACAATTTCTTATATAAATCTGTTGAAAATTGATTTAGATTTTCAGAAGTTCTATTCAAACTATCTTAAAAAACAGAGCACCAAAGACTCATAATAGGGTTACATAGAATCTTCAAAAAGCTCCCCTACAAAACACCATGTGCAACAAAAAACTATCATTTTTTTTATCAATAACTATCAATTTTTTTTTTTTGATTTGGTACTCACCATAATTAGTCCCTGGGACCGAGTGAGCCCTCAAAATATCCTCACGACTTAGATCCTTTGGACCCGCTATAGGACTAATCTCCGAGTCGATCGTACGATTAGTGAAGCCTGACCAAGAATTGTTACATACTCAAGGATCAAACTCGGACAGAGCCTCAACATTCGTCCTCAAGTAGCAATGCAGTCAACCACTTGGTTATCAATAACTATCAATTAACATAAAGGTTGTGTTCCCAATTTAAATTAATAATAACATAAAAAGAAAAAAAGGAAAATGGGAAAAGTTAAAGAAAGGCTATTGATTGTGACTAAATAAGTTTATTACATTGCAAAGCTCCCTAACTATAATAGTAGTATTTAGTGTGGGAAAACTACATCCATTTTTCTCATGAAACTCACTTTCTTTTTTTACCTCTAGCTCTGTCTCAGACTACAATACAACCCTTCATTGCACATATCTAAATACAACCTATTACTTTTACACAGACCTAACCACACAGCTTTGCAATACTATAATTTCTCTCTGTTTACAGTAATTATTGTATACTAAAAATTAATCTAAGAAGAAGGCAACTCCCTGTAATCAATTTGCTCATCTTCCTTGCCTGCTGAAGAGTCAAGTTTTTCTCCCCCATCAGGCCCATAAGCCCAACAAATAGCGAGAAAGTACAGGAAGTTAATTAAACCTAAGAAAGTGAGTAGTGCATAATAGTAATTCAGATGGCCCCTGTTAATGTTAGTTGATAACCAGCTCTCATTCCCCCCTATGCAAGTGACCTTGTCCACAATGTTCACCACTGCACTCCCCACTACATCAGCAGCAGCAAGTCCAAGGGTGAAAATAGCCATTGCAAAACTAGACATGCTCTTTGGGAAATAAGAGTAGAAAAACTCAACCTGCCCAACCGGGAAGAAAGCCTCAGCAATTCCAAGCAAAACAAACTCTGGAACTAGCCATAAAGCTGACATGTCAATTACAGCATCGGGTTGGTACTCGAACCCTTCTTCGATGGCTACACTTCGTCTCCTGGTTTCGACTATAGCCGATGTCGCTTTAGCTGCACATATAAGCAACAATCCTACCCCCATTCGAACTTTAGAATTGAATCCTCTAGGCTGACCTGTGTATTTTGCTATGAGAGGTACCATTATCCGGTCATAGATTGGAATGACTATTGATAAGGTGACAATCATGATAACAGTGAAGGATCCTGCAGGTATCTTGAAATTACCAAATAACCTTCGGTCCATGGTATTTGCTTGAAGAGTGGAGAATGAGCCCTGAGACACCATCATAAAGATGCTTGTGGACCACATGGGAAGGACTCTAAGCAAAGCTTTCAGTGATTCCACCTGTCCTACTGTGCATAGGCTCCATGGATCTGAAACTGATCCATCCTGGTTTAAGTCTCTCGCAGGATTTCTTATTATGCAAGCTTTGTTCAAGAACCTAGAAAGGGAGAACAGATGTTATTAATTCACCCTCATAATATTTGACTAACAAATATAGGACAGGAACTGTCTAAATGATGGAATTACAATGCATTCCTTGAAGAGCAGAACTAGTCAAAAGGAGATCAAAACATTCCTAAATGAAATAAGACAAAACAAACATCCTTGGAGAAAGTTAATTGTTAGAATAGATGATCTTATCCTATCTTATCTTAGAGTAGATCATATCTTATAAGAGTATCTTGAATTATCTCATAGGATTAGGTTGTTATCAGTTAGTTATCATAATTAGTTTCCCTTTTCAATTAGGATTAGGAGTCTTGTATCCCTATAAATATGGATTAGTGCTTAAGTTTTTTTGCACCGCAACATCATAATCAATCATAATCATATTTTGAGTTTTCATTCTTTTTCTTCTCTTTCTCTATCTAAACCCATAACTTCAACATGGTATCGGAGCGGTACCATCCTCCGTGACCAATCTCCTCACTATTCCGCTGCGGAGTTCCTTTAAGTATGAAGGAACTCTAATCATCTTCTTAGCCATACAAAAAAAAAGGCTTAATTGCACTTTTGGTCCCCCAAGTATCACGATTGTACGATTTTGGTCCCTCGGGTTTCAATTGTGACAATTGGATCCTCCAGGTATCGCGATTGTGCAATTTTAATCCCTCGGGTTCCAATTGTGCCAATTGGGTCCCTCAGAAATTACGATTGTGTAATTTTGGTCCCCCCAGATATCACAATTATGCAATTTAAAATGTCTGTAGCCTACGTGGCACATGTGAGACTGATTTGGCATTTAGTCAGGTCGGTTTGGCAACTTATATGACATTCCTATATAGTATTGTTGACACCTCACATACTTTAATTGACACGTAGGATGTCATGTAAGCTATTAAGTTGGCCTCACTAAGTATAAAATCAGTCCCACATGTGCCATGTAAGCTACTGACATTTAAAATTGCATAACTGTGATATCTGGGGGACCAAAATTGCACAATCGTAATACCTGGGGGACCCAATTGGCACAATTGGAACCCGATGGACTAAAATTGCACAATCGCGATACTTGGGGGACCCAATTGAAACCCGAGGGACCAAAATCACACAATCATGATTCTTGGGGGACCAAAAGTGCAATTAAGCCAAAAAAAAATATTTACCATTTTTCTCTCCCCCGTTGTGTTTTCCTTTTCCGGTAACCTTAAGGAGAAGGATACCATCCTTCGTCTTTCTGACCCTTGTTTTTGTCCCGTCAGTCGCTGTCCGCTGCCGTCGTTTCCAGCCACCAACCCAATCACTAGACTCGTCGGCCGCCAATCTGTCCAACCATCCAGACCGCATCGTCGTTCGCCTCCCGACACACAGAACTCGCCGGTCTATGCTATTTTCGGATATAGTCTCACCTCCCTCTATGGACCACTTTTCAGTAACCACCTTGATGTGTTTGGTTCCCTTAGGTTATGTTTTGTTGTGTTCGAAAGCTCAAATCTTTGGTCTATTGTTTGCTTCTCCAGTGTTTGTCATGCAATTTTCTTATCCATTGATGAATCGTATCAGTGGCTTCTCTTCCCACCGACGATCATTCCGGTGGCGACTCCTTTCTCATTGATGGATCATACCAGTGACTCCTTCTCTTATCCACTGATGGATCATACCAGTGGTTTGTCTTCCCACCGACAATCATTCTGGTGGTGACTCATTTCCCATGAATGAATTATATTAGTGGTGACTTCTATTTCTGTCAACGATTGACTTATGTTGGTTATAACTCATACTAGCCCAACTTTTGTCCCAGATGCTTTGGCCTCGGATCTTTGTCCTATATGCACTGTCATTGTCTTTGTCCCAAATGCACTAGTCATCATGATCGTTTGTCCCAGATGCACTGGCCTCATCTCAGTCCCGGAAGTAGTTGTCTACCTTAATTTCAATTTTAAATAATTTTGGTCTCCAATATTGTTGTTGAAGCTTCCAAATGCAATTTTGAGAAGTTCGGACCTTGATGCTAGATTGCTTGCCAATAAATTTATGTCAGGCTGATGATCATTCCAGCTATCTTGCTAAGTTATCTTTCGAGCAACTGTCTCTGGTCTCTACAACATCCTTTCCCACTTAACTTGATTGTTTCGGTAGTCCCGTCGTCTGACTATCGTCAAGGTTGAGCCGTCGGTACTAGTCACAGAAAACTTTGTGACCCGTCCCACTCTTAAGTTGGTTGTTTTAGGCTAAGGACAACGTCTGGCCCAATATCATTTCAGTTTAGTTTGATTGATGTTCGTGAAAATCAGGAATGATTACTTCAATCGGTTGATTGGTGGTTTGTTCTTGGGCACAAACATTATTGGTTGATGGTTCTGGTATTTCTCAGTTTGTTCAAGATAACTTTATGGGTCTGGTTACCTCTGGTTGTTAAATTTTCTCTTTTAAAGGGTAAATTTGTAACAAGCTTAAAGCTTAATAAGCTTTAGCTTGAGGGGGAGTGTTAGAATAGACGATCTTATCTTATCTTATCTTAGAGTACATCATATCTTATAAGAGTATCTTGAATTATCTCATAGGATTAGGTTGTTATCAGTTAGTTATTATCATAATTAGTTTTCCTTTTCAATTAGGATTAGGAGTCTTGTATCCCTATAAATAGGGGTTAGTGATTAAGTTTTTTTGCACCGCAACATCACAATCAATCATAATCATATTTTGAGTTTTCATTCTTTTTCTTCTCATTCTCTATCTAAACCCATAACTTCAACATTATTAAATGATGGATAAGGCTCGTCTAAAGTAAGTTTGTCTTCAAAGTGAACAAGTAAGGATGTATCCACCTTTGATTTGATAAAGTACAGAGAAATGTCAACTCACTCAATGATCTAAGGATAGATATATCTTGCTTGCTAACTTTAAAGATAAATTCACTTTAGAAGAGCATTTTCCATAAATGATTATGATTAGCCAGTATCAAATGATAAGTGGAGATATAATTGCAGTTTCTCAATAGCATTTAATGGAAACAAGTACTCGAGAAGTGAAATTAAGAGGAGTTTAGACACTTCAGGCAATATGCATAGCTTAACCACCCAATCAAGCATAATCAGCGAAGTACCTTAGACTACCTGTAGGGACTAGCAGCTCCGGATCATGGCCTTGATAATACTGATCAAAGCTGCAGTCATGAAGATTAAGTTTTCTGTTCTTTGTAGCCACAACAGCTACTTGTGCAAAACTAGTAAGTAAGCTTTTCCTTGCATTCACTTTGACATAGTATGGTGAACCAAGAATGAAACTGAGGGCTGATATGAACATGAGAATTGCAGGTACTGCAAACCCGATTTTCCATCCCAGGTTTTCTTGAATGTACACAATTACACTGAATGCAACAAGTGTTGAAACTCCTATTGAGGCATAATACCAATTGAAGTAGCTATCCAAGAGCCTCTCGTCATTGGAATTTTCTTTAATTGACAGTTGATCTGCTCCAAAGGCTATGGAACAAGGTCTAACGCACCCTGCTCCAATGGAAATTAGTACTAAGGCAAGGAACAAAACTGCTAGTTGGACAGTTGTAGTAGAGTTGCAGACTTGGATGAGTGATTCACAGGAAGGTCTTAGCTCTGGAGTCATGGCAGTTAACCACAAAACGGTTAAACCCTGTGGGTGACAAGAACAATATGAGCAGCATTAAGAAGGTAACATAACAAATAATCATTTATCTCATGTTTTCTTAAAATAGATTTCCTATATTTACTTAGGAAAGCAAAATAATGGGGCACCATTATACACCCTTTGAAAGAGTAGACTTCTGCAAGGCAACTACAAGTGAAAAGTAGAGTAGTTAAGCCATAACCACAAACTTGAGATATAGAGTAACTATATGCAAGAAGTTCAATGGCTTAAATAGAAGCATATGATACCATGTGATTTAGGTATCTTGAATTAGTTTCCCTGAAAACATTTTCTTTGGCATCAGTGCAAAGTTTTCCTTATTTCTTTCAATCATGACATGGTAGATAAAAGCTGACTAAGCAAGATTTGCATTCTAGTCTGCTCCAACAAGCAACTTGGGGGGATCCTTTTAGGAAGAAATATATAAACAGAGATAAGCACATATAATTTCAAATATAGGTCTGAGTTGACGAATACCGAAGTATGGCGTGTTTTGGAAATGTAAATAAATTTATTTATTATTAATTTATCCCAAATGTCGTACAAATATGTTGTACAAATATCAGATCAAATTTGATATTGCCTTTAATTTGCAGCAGGAAAAAAAAAACTGAAACTTCAATCAGTAAGCACTTCTATGTCACCTATGTGTTGAATTGGATCTACTACTGTTTTTTCTCCCATTTACGGATACCTGAATAAAGAACATTATCCCAGCAGGAAGTGAATAAGTTAAGAGAATCAGAACAGTTAGATGAAACTTACAAGAAGGCTTGAGATGGAACCAATCAAAATGACACGGAAGCGACCCAAGTAAGCATCAGAGAGGAAGGCCCCAAAGATGGACAAGATGTTTGACATAGCTGACCAAGCGTACAGAAGGTTTGTGGCATTGACAATAGCCATGTGATAATCATTTTTCAAGTACAATATCATGTTAGGCATGATCCCATAGCTTGCAACCTTCTCCAGACACTCGTTTACTGATTCCACAAACCCAGCAAGGAAATACAACAAAAGTGTCAACAAAAAGAAGTAACAAAAATGAAAATTGTATGAAAGAATGAGATGTTAGCTAGAGTACCTATGATGAAGGGCATGGTCCTCAAGCCACCCTTTCTGGGTCTTGAGGAGGAAGTGATGCCATTTTCCATTAGCTTCACATCTGCACTAGAGTGTTCCATGTCTCTCACTCTCTACTTACTCCTTTGGACTTTGGTGGATGAGTGTTGCTATTTTTCCAAATACAGAAATAATGCAGGGTTGGATGATTGATTTAGAAATTTTTTATTTTAAATGTTGAAAATAAAAATATCTGGTAGCATGTGCACACGTTACACGCTGCTGGCGAGTCGGGGAGTTGGGTGAATTTGCAAGAGGCCTCTAATGTTGCATATCTTTAAATATTCATTCCAAGTCTGCGTGGTTCTCGTGCAATGAGGCTCGGATAGAAAACTTATTAATGATAGTTGCACACTCAAAATTGGCCCCATGATTAATCCAGGTAAATATTTGATTAATTCAATTTATTATATGATTAATCATTAGTAAATATTTGATTAATTCATAATTATTCATTAATCATATAAAAAATTGAATTAACTAGATATTTATATGTGATTAACCAAATATTTATATAATTATAAAAAATAAGCTTCATATAACCATATAATAAATTGAATTAACCGAAATTTTACCCATAATTAATCAAGATATCCACATAATGTCAAACTCAGGTATTCACCTATCACTACTCGAACTTTATTGCCTCTAACATGTCTTATTGCCTGTTCTACTAATAAAGAAATTATAACGTAACTAGAGTCATACCCGTGCGACACGTTAGTTTTTATGCATGTCAATAAAGACTAATATATATATATATATATATATATATATATATATATATATATATATATATATGTAGTTGTCCGTGTGCTACACGAGCATCCGTTAGATGATTATTTTTGTAATAGTTTATTATAAATAAATTTAACATGAACAATATTAAATATACTATTTTTTTAACTGTAAAATAATATTATTGTGTGCAACAGTTGGATTCGTATATTCAATAGTTAACGAATAACATGCTACATGACAAATGTGTATGATAAAAATTGTAATAGGTTTTATAAAAGCTTGATTTTTCATTAACGATATGAGTTCATGATATGCAATATGTTAATCTTTTATGTTTATAAAAAGAATACACATTTTCGTGATATTATATATTATTGTATTGAACATTTATATAACAACAACAATAGAAGATACTTTGATGAAAAAAAAGGCAATCATACTTTGATATTTAACACTATTTTAAATTTGTATGATCCTGTTATTTAGGATACGTTATAATCTTGGATTGTTATGATGAATTTAAGTATTATAAAGTTATTGTAAAAACAATAAATATTACAAATCAAAGGTAAAGAAAATGAAAATAAAAAAAACAAAGATGCGTGACACAATGATTTTATTTTTTTATAAGAAAGTGGCACGTATGGCCCGTTTATTCGTCCAAAATAAAATCATGCTACAATTTAAATTTAAGAAAATGCCCTAATATGAATAACACAATAATTAAAATAATGAATTAAATAATAAATTTTTAAGAAAATGTCATATGACTAAAAAATATGTGGAGCCCGTCGGTGACACGTGTCACCCGTTTTATTCGTCAACGAAAAATCAAGCTACCATTTGCTTTAAACAAATTATCTAATATTTAACAATTTAAAATAAATGCTTTTTACTTTAATTTTTTTTAAATAAAAAGTTTTTAAAAAAAATGTAATTAAAAAAATATTTATTTTAAAAACATCTAAAAATTAAAAAAAAAATTGTTAATTCAAAAAATAAATTTTTTTAATTAAAAAAGTTAAAAGAAAACTTCTGTTATTTTTTAAAAAAATTTAACAAAAGAATATTTTAAAAAAAACAAGGCGGGAAAAAACTTTTGAATAAAAAAAAATTAATAAAAAAAGTTTTGAATGAAAAAAAAATTAATAAAAAAATTTAATTATAAAAATATTTTAAATAAAAAAATTAATAAAAAAGTTTCGATTTATTTTTAAATAAAAATGTAAATAAAAAATTTTAAATAAAAAATTATTTTAAATAAACAAACAATTTTTTAAAAAAAATTCCGAAAATTTATTTATAAAAAAATAGTTATTAAAATAAAAACAAATTTAATTACAAATTATTGTAAATAATAATAATAAATTGAAATAATTTTTTTTAAAAAAACGTTGTTTAAAAAAATTGGTTGGGAGAAAACTTAGTTGGGACTTGGAAGGGGAGAATCCACCTTGTGTTCCCAATAGGTTCCTCATAGAGATTAGTCACTTAACGGCGGTGGATACTTCGTACCTATATCATGGCTACAAAATATATATATATATATATATATATATATATATATATATATATATACATATACATACTATTTCCTAACAAAAACTTACGTCTTTTGACTTCTTAAGCAATGTTCTTAGGGCACTAGTTAACATTTATCATAATTTTATTTTATTTTTTATTCGGTACTCACCCTGATTAGTCATTGGGACCAAGTGGGTCATCGAAGTATCCTCACGGCTTAAATCATTTGGACCCGCTATAAGACTAATCTCGGAGTAGGCCACACGGTTAGTAAAGCCTGGTCAAGTGTTGTTGCATACACAAGAATCGAACTCGGACATAGTTTGAATGATTCGTCCTTAAGTTGCAGTGCGTTAATCACATGCACTCAACCACTTGATTATAATTTTATTATTTGAATATACAGAACATAATATTTAAGAGATACTCTTCTTATTTTGATAATTATTTATTTTATTTTAAGATATATTATATTTTAATATTTATTCACACATGGTATTTAAAAAAAAGAAAAAGAAATCTACACTATATAAAGAGTGGATCCACTTTTCATTATTTACAACTGCTTAGCTAAGTGGCTGACACAAGTCACTGTAGCGCTACTGTAGAGTTTTTTAAAAAAAAATTAAATTTTTTATTTTTTTAAAGAAAATAAAAATTTGGCTTTGTTTACTTATTTTTTTTGCTACTACTTTTTTTTGCTTAAACTATATTTTTTTCTATTTTATTTTGCTACTACTTTTTTTTTGCTTAAAATATAGTTTTTTTTCTAATTTTTTTTGTGCTAATCCTTTTTTTTCTACTACTTTTGTTTTGATTAAAATATATACTTTTTCTAATTTTTTGTACACTACTTTTTTTTTCTTAAAATATATATTTTTTCCCTAATTTTTTTTCTAAAATTTTCTTTTTTAAAAATACTTTTTCTACTACTTTTTTTTTCTTAAAATATAATTTTTTTTCTACTTTTTTGTTTTGATAAAACTTTTTTTTTTGTAAAATATTTTTTTCCTAATTAATTTTGTTTTTGCTACTTCTTTTTTTAAAAAATATATTTTTTCCTATTTTTTTTGCTACATCATTGCCTTTGTTTTTTCTATTTTAAATAATAAATCTATATCTATACTAATTAATAAAGGGAGTGCTGATTTGAGAGCAGCACAGTAGTGTAAGCCACATGTCAGGTTATGAAATTTTTTTTATTTTATTATTTATTTTCTAAAATTTATATATTTTTTTGTTTTAAAATATTTACAAACCGGTAAAGGTACAATGTTTTAGGAGTCAAACACGACAATCTCTGATTTGTCATAAAAACAGGCATAGATATTCATATTTTCTAATTCTTTTTTTTTTTGCTACATCCTTGCCTTTATTTTTTCTATTTTAAATAATAAATCTATATCTATACTAATAAATAAGGGAAAATACGATATAGTTTGTGAAATTGTACTTTAATGTTTAGTATTTTTATATTTTAATATTTATATATAATTTATAGTTTAATAATTTTCATGTTTATATGTATATATAATTTTAACTATTCACAATTGCTACTACTTTTTTTTCCTTAAAATATAGTTTTTTTCTTAATTTTTTTCTAATTAAGTTTTTTTTTGCTAATCCTTTTTTTCTACTACTTTTTTTTTGTTTAAAATATATATATTTTTCTAATTTGTTTGCTTAAAGTTTAGTTTTTTTTAAAATTTATTTTTGCTAATTTTTTTTAAATATTTGTTTTTAAAATTACTTTTTTTTCTAGTTAAATTATTTTCTACTCCTTTTTTTTTCTTAAAATATAATTTTTTTATAATTTATATTTTTGCGAAAACTTTTTTTAAAATATTCTTTTTCTAATTAATTTTGTTTTTGCTGCTCCTTTTTTTAAAAAAATATATTTTTTTCATAATTTTTTTTGCTAATAATTTTTTTTGCTACATCATTGCCTTTGTTTTCTCTTTTTTATTTAATAAATTTATATTTATACTAATTAATAAGGAGAAATGCTGATTTTAGTGCAGCACAATAGTGCAAGCAACATGTCAAGTTATAGAATTTTTTTTTATTTTATTATTTATTTTCTAAAATTTATATATATTTTTGTTTTAAAATATTTACAAACCAGTAAAGGTATAATGTTTTGGGACTCAAACACGGCAATCTCTGATTAGTCATAAAAACAAGCAGAGATATTCATATTTTCTAATACTTTTGTTTTTGCTACATCCTTGCCTTTGTTTTATTTTATTTTAAATAATAAATCTATATCTCTACTAATTAATAAGGAGAAATACGATATAGTTTGTGAAATTATACTTTAAGCTTTATTATTTTTTATATTTTAATATTTATATATAATTTATATTTTAATAATTTTTAATATATATATATATATATATATATTAATAATTTCAGGTACTAACTAAACCAAACAAAACCGAACAAGTTTTGATTGGTTCAGTTTTTTATATTATTTTATTATTGACTTTTTAAAGTTTATTTTTTTTTACTAAAATTTTCTTTTATAAATTTTTTTTTCAAATTAAATTTTTTTTCTAATTAATTTTCGCTGTTGAGTAATGGTTTGCTGGCATGTGGTGCTACTGTAGCGTTTTTTTTATTTAGACTTTTTTTTAAAAAGAAAATAAAAAAAATAGTTTTTTTCCCTTTTTTTTGCTACTACTTTTTTTTGGTTTAATTTTTTTTCTAATTATTTTTTAAATTTTTTTTGCTAATATTTTTTTTTAACAAATTTTTTTTCTAATTAATTTTTTTTGCTACTCCTTTTTTTATTACTTTTTTTGCTTAAAATATATTTTTTTTCTATTTTTTGGCTTAAAATATAGTTTTTTTCTAATTTTTTTTGCTAAAATTTTATTTTTAAAAATATTTTTTCTAATTGAATTTTTTTTCTACTACTTTTTTGTTACAGAATTTTGTTCTATTGTTGTTGTCATAGAAATGTTCAATACATTAACATATAACATTAATGAAATATATATTCTTTGTATGGACTTAAAATATTAACAAATTCCATATCATACCGGTAATGAGAAGTCAAGTTTTCATAAAACATACTAAAATTTTTATCATACAAAATTTGTACTGTAGCATATTATTCATTAACTATTTAATATAATACATCAACGGGCATTATAGTATTAGTTTACATTTTAAAATTTATTACATTAATGAATGTTATTAGGTTAAAATTAGTTATAAATATTAGAAAAATAATCATCTAATAGATGCCTGCACCGACCACTACACTAGTAATGTATAATGAGTGTTAAAAAACACTTTTAATCCAGATACTATACATGATATCAATTATCAAACGTAATTATGTTTACCATGATTGAATATTTTAAAAATTAATATAATGCTTTTATCTTCTCACGAACTCTTCAAAGAAATAGTCAACGAAGGTTGATCAAGTTGACAAGAATACAACTTATATCTGTAAGTACCTTTATAAATAATTTTTGAGTCGTAAGACATATCCTGATCCTAATAAACTCTCGAGATCCAACTTAACTAAACTTTTTGTAACTTAAGAAAAAGAACTCTTCGTAGAAATAGAAAAACTTTTCTAGCAAAAGAAAAGAAATAGAAAAACTTTGGCATGCTAACTGGAACTATCATATCAAATCAATATTTTGTGGACAAAAATCGTGGCATTACCTTCTCCGCTAAATTTTTTGCTTGATGTGGATAGCCCCACTAAAGTGTTTCGTAACTTGTCAACCAAAAAAAAAAAGTGTTTCGTAACTAAACAAATAAGGTTGATTGAGTTCCTTTTGGGTGTGTTTAGGTAAACATTTTAATTAAGTGTTTTAAAATAATTTTTAAATAAATTGAAAAATAGTTTATTTTTATAAGTTTTTTCAACAAATTTATTATAATAAGTTAAAATGAGCTTATATAAAGATTATAAACTATTTTATAAATTATCTGAATAAATTTATTTTCATAAGTTATTATTATAAACTCAAACAAGCTTTCAATCTTTATGATCTTCAAACGTACCCTTACAGTCATAAATAATATATATCGCAAAGAGTATTACCTGAAATCTTATCATCATGTAATGATTAAAAATTATTATTTAAAGACAGAGAATACATTTTTACAAAAATTATCATAATACACTTATTTTAAAATTCACAAATTCTACTCTCTGCCCTTGTAAATACACTTGGATGTAATATGTTTTACTTTTCATGAACATTTGCGAACAGATCTACTGATCTAGCAGAGTTGTAATTTAAACTTGACTTTATCATAAAGAGTCTTAGGCCATTGCCTTAAGAATTTGACCGATACTTTATGATGCATCTGGTCAATGAATCCTATGTCAGTCTTGTCAAGAGAATGCCTCTGATAGCCCAAAAGCTTAGTCAGATTATCTCAACAATATACAAAACAAGCAAGATCTGAGGTGAGCTCCTCTACCTTCTGTTGAAGAATAACATGTAACATCCCAAAAATTGGCTATTAGATAATTTAATATGAATTGAATTATTATATTGATTATATTTCTAGTTTAGTAGTGGTTAAAATTTCATAAGTGACTCAAAAGAAGTTAAATAGATAGTTTTGAGTTGTGTTTTAGGCTCAATTTCGCATAATAGACTTCTTATTACCCGACACTCAACTTTAGATGAATATTTCATAGTGGAAACAAACTTTTTTGTACTTGGGGTCTTCATAAGAAATATTGCTCTATCGCTTAGCTTTCCATAGACACCAACTTTGTACATATTGGATTCTTTTATCTCAAGTTATGATAAAATTCGTAACTGCTGTTCAGGCTCCAACGTCAGCACTGTTTTTCTAACTTATAGCCCATTTTGACCCTCTAAAAGTCTGTTTCAGATTTTGTGCTCCGCATGAAATTTGTAGATATTTCTTTTATATTTCCAACGATATAAATTTTATTATTTTTGGATATTTATAACTCAAGATATGCGCAAAATACAGCGTTGTGTGCTGATTAAGCGGGCCCTGACACGATTTGATGCGTTTTGGGCTTTGGGAGGTCTATAAATAGAACCTTAACAGCCTTAAGATGCATGTTTTAACCCTAATTGCATCTTGAAACTCAGAAGCGGTTAGGAAGAGTAGAAATACAAGGATTTGGGAAGGAGAAAGGACCTCAGGCGTGAAGTTGGGAGATCAATAGAGTAATCCTAGAAGTTCTTGGGACGCACCTTTGGAGATCTTCAAGAGGTAAGTAAAACACTATTTTTATCACACCATGGAATTTTTTGAAAAGGGATTTTGGGTTCTTAAAGCTAATAATGTTGTTTTGGGAGATTGATTGAGAAAAATTGGGGTTTTCTATATTAGGATTCAAGAACGCTAAATTGAATTGGGGTTTTATAATAAATGACAATTGATGAGTTATTGGTTGTCAGATTTGTGTGATTAGATGTTTTAATACTTGTGTGGTGGTTTGAAATTAATATGTGTATGCTATATGTGATTTGGAATGCCTATGTGTTGTTTTGGCATGATATATATCATTGTTATTAATGCATGGAGTTTGATTGCATGTTTGGATTCATTGTAAATGACCATATCATGATGTCTGGATAATATAATAGATTATTGTGATGCATGTTTGTAGTTAATGTTTGTATTGATGTATGAGTACCTTATGTAATGGGTACATTTGGTTGAGATACCTCCATCGAGGATATGACAAAGGGTCTAACTCGTAGCAATGGCAGATTGGCCTAATTAAAGGCAGTGGCAAAGGGCCTCCCTCATAGGGAAGGCAATGTAAAGTCATTGCATGGTTGGATACCTCCTTTGAGGCGATGACAAAGGGCCTAACTCGTAGCGACAACAAATTTAGCCTAATGCGAGGCGCTGGCAAATGGCCTAACTCAGGGAGAAGGCAATTTGAGAATTGCAAGGTTATGGAGAATCTCCTTCGTAGAGATGGCAAATGGCCTAACTCGTAGCTATGGCATATTGGCCTAATACGAGGCGATGACAAATGACCACCTACATGAAGAAGACAATGAGATGTCATTGCATTTATATGTTTGGGTTGTTGATGTTATTGTGTGTGATATGTCTTGTTTATGTTACTATTTAAAATACTTTGACATTATATTGTTATGAAATTGACGGACTCCCATGGTTATTTTTCCGGTTACCGTGCCGACTGAAAGCAACATCTTTTCGAAAATCTTTTAGAACTGTGTTTGCTTACTGGGATTATAAATCTCATTAGTGGTGTTGTCTTTCAGAGTTCACTGGTGATGTTAGAGATGACGCAATGACTTAAGGCAGTCTTGGAGTCTTGAAGATCTTAGTATTAGTATTGTTTTATTTTATTTTTGGATGTCTTTAGTTGCCCATGTTTTTAGGCTAAAACATGTTATTAAATATTTTTTTTGTTAATTAATTGCAAGAGTTTTTAAAAGTGGAAGTTTTAATTTATCTTGGTTTTTTATGCTATGAATGGATAATTATTTTATTTAATTATCTATTTTCATGTAATATTGCGAGACTTTACATAACAACTTCTTCAGAATGTAGGTTCTCAATTGGTATCTTAGCCTTATGCTTTTCAGCCTTTCGCTCTCTGTTTTCCCGAGTGGTATCTTAGCCTTAGGCTTTTCAGCCTTTCGCTCTCTGTTTTCCCGAGTCAGTCTTTCACACTCTTGAGTTTTATGATCATGCTAAGTTAAGAGTTTAACATATTGTCTCTTGAGTATTCAAAATGCTTAATTTAGCAGTTGGATTCTTTAATCAATTCATCATAGACATCCTACAACTCCTCAAGATCAGATTTTACCTTCGTCTCAAAGTCATTATCTGCCATTAAGTAAAGGTTTCCTTCCTCATTCTCCTCTACATAACTTTCTGATGAACTTCCATCAAGATCTTCCCATGTGCCCATCATTCCCTTCTTCTTCTTCTTCTTGCCGAAGAACTTTTTTTGGGGTTGCTTCTTCAGTTAAGGGCATTCTGTTCTGACGTAATCCTTTTCTTGCACTTGTAGCAAAAGATTGGACTTTTGTCTGCCACACTTCCTTGTGATTGTTGTCTTTGTTGAACCTTCTGAAAGGTCTATCCTTTCTGAAGTTCTTATTTCTCCATAGCTTCCTCATTTTTCTGGTGAGTAATGATATTGATAAACCGTCAATCTGCCTATTTATTTGTAGGAATCTGGGGTGCAATTTATCATATTTTTAACTGTTGATACATATATTTCACCTGTTTCCTTTGATTGACCCAAAATTGAAGGAGAGAATGAACTTGATTCAAAAGCTAGCATATTTGATGGATTTGGAGCATAAAAGACAAGTTTGGAGCACCAGAAGGTGATGCACGACCATACATAATTGTGCACGACCGTGTAAATATGTGTAGCCAAGACATCACATATCCCGCTGATATGCAGCCTCGTTGGAATCATGTACGCCCCCTACATAAGGATGTACGAGCATACATAATTATGTACGGTCATACATAATTATGTAAGGTCGTACATAATATGTACTACAGATCTCCTATTTCTCATCGATTTCCTGTACGCCCCATATAGACTCATGTGCAGTTGCGTATGACTAATGTACGACAGTACATCACGAAGCACGGCCGTACATGATATCGGAATCGGGGTTTCATTAGGAATCTTTTATAAATACTTAAGTAATGGGTGTTGGCCAACATCTTGTGCACTCATAGCCGTCAGAGCCCTTTGCTTGGTTATAAAGAGAGCTTTAGCGGAATTCAGAGGAATTACGAAGAGGATCGAGCGAAGGATCGTCTCCCTGTTGATTTGAAGATTGGTTTGCATCAAAAGGGTATTCCGGATTTTAGTTTTCTATTTTTCTTTATGGATTCTTATATGGATTTGATATGTGTATTATTTTTCATGACTATACATAGCTAAATTCATAACTAGGACTATGGTGGATCTTATGGATTAATACCTTTGATGTTTGCCTAATTTTAATATGATTTTGTGTTTCCCTTAATTTTGTTAGAAAGTATGAACTGTTCATCATGGAGGAAGGAGAATCTGTTGCTCAGATGATATGAAGATTCCAAATTATCACCAATGGTTTAAAGTCTCTTGGCAAAACTTATACAAATGCTGAGAAAGTTGGAAAGAGTCTTAAAAGTCTTCCAAAGCAGTGGGGACCCCAAATCACTGTTATTCTCAAGCCCAGGATCTCACAACCTTGACTATGGATGAACTTCTTGGTACCCTCACTGTTCATGAGCAAGAACTTGATGATGATGTGACAACTAAAAAGGGTAAATCCATTGCTCTAAAAGCTGATCAGAAGTCCTCAAAAGCTCTAAAAGGGGCATTGAGTCTACCGGTGATACGAGGCGGTCACGAAAACAAGGATTCTGAAAGTCATGAGGAGCTATCTCTCTTAACCAGAAAGATAAGACCACTCTTGAAAAAGAAGAAGTTTATAAAGGATAAGCCCTTCAGAAGGTTTCATAAGGAAAAGAACTTCAAGGAATCTACATCAACAGACAAAAGTCCAATTGTCTGCTATGAGTGTAAGAAGCCTGGTCACATTAAAGCCGAGTGTCCTCAACTCAAGAAAGCCCCTTATAAGAAGTTCTTCAAAAAGAAGAAGAAAAGGATGATAGCTACCTGAGAGGATCTGGAGTTAACATCCTTTGAAGATGAGGAAGCAGAGGAGGAAGCGAATCTCTGTTTAATGGCTAACACTGACTCTGAATCTGAAGATGAGGTACATACTGACTTTGAGGAGTGGCATGATTCCTGTGAGGAGTTGTTGGAAGAATCCAACTGCTTATCTAAGGCCTTCAAATCCCTCAAGAGAGAGTATGTAAAGCTCCTTAGTGAGCATAAACAGAAATCTCAAGACTGTGAGAAGTTGGTCAAAGAGAACAGTGAGTTGAAGACTGCAAAGTCTAATGAAGCTAAGATCATTAGTGAAACATCATAGTCTGAAGAAGTTGTCAAACTTCAACATAAAGTGGAAGAGCTCACTTCTGATCTTGCTAAATTTGTTAATGGTAGAGACAATTTGACTAAGCTGCTTGGCTGTCAGAGACACTCCCTTAACAAAGAAGGTAATGGATATGTCCATCAGGCACATCATAAAGTATCAACAAAAACCTCTGAAGTGTCTGTTAAGTCAATTTCCATTAAATCCATACCTGTCCATAACTTCTATGGAAAAACTGGACACATTATGTCTAAGTGTATTCATATGAAGATAAGGAAGTCTTCACAGACTCCTCGAACTAACAGAAAATGACCCAGAAAGATATGGGTACCTAAAGATCAAATCATTCATGTTGCAGATGTCCTTAATAGGACAAAAAAAACACCTTTGTTGGTACCTGGACAGTGGTTGCTCGCAACACATGACAGGAGAAATGTCTATGTTCCAAGACCTCCAACTTAAGAAAGGAGGACATGTTATCTTTGGAGGCAATCAGAAAGGGGAGTTTATTGGAATTGGTACTATTGGTAAACCCTCTCTTCCCTCAATCTCTAATGTTCTCTTAGCCAAAGGATTAAGACACAATTTACTTAGCATAAGTCAATTATGTGACAGTGGATTTGATGTCTCCTTTACTAAGGATGCTTGTATAGTCAAAGTCAAGAGTGGCAAGACCCTCTTTTCAGCTACTAGGCAGCAAAATCTTTACAAGATTGAACTGACTGATCTCTCAGATCAAAGTGTAACCTGTCTGATGTCAAAAGATGATGAAAGTTGGTTATGGCATAAGAAACTAGGACATATAGTATGAAACTAATTTCAAAATTGAAAAAGGATAACCTTGTGAGAGGATTGCCTAACATTAGGTTTAAGAAAGATGTTCTGTGTGATGCATGTTAGAGAGGTAAACAAGTAAAATCAAGTTTCAAATCTAAAAACCAAGTATCAACCTCTAGACCTCTTCAGTTGTTACACATGGATCTGTTTGGGCAAGTTAGTGTTGCTAGCTTGACCGGAAGGAAGTATGGATTTGTCATAGTTGATAACTATTCTAGATTTACATGAGTACTCTTCTTAACCCACAAGGATGAGTCTTTTAAGACCTTCTCTGTATTCTGTAAGAAAGTAAAAATGAGCAAGGTTTCTGTATTTCTACCCTTATAAGTGATCATGTGGTAGAATTTGAAAATGAGCAATTCAAACTGTTCTGTGAGGATAATGGGATCTCTCACAATTTATCTGCATCAAGAACTCCACAGCAAAATGGAGTGGTTGAGAGGAACAACAGATCTCTGCAAGAAATGTCTAGATCAATGCTCAATGAGAATAGTCTCCTAAGTACTTCTGGGCAGAAGCAGTAAACACGACATGTTATGTACAAAATATATTACTTATAAGGCTTTTTCTAAAGAAGACTCCTTATGAATTATGGAAGTGTAAAAGACCCAACATATCTTATTTCTATGCATTTGGATGTGAATGTTTCATTTTGAACACTAAGGATCAACTTTGAAAGTTTGATTCCAAAGTGGATAAGGGAATCTTCATTGGGTATTCTGAAATGTCTAAAGCATCTAGAGTTTATAACTTTAGAACCTCTGTAATTGAGGAATCTATTCATGTTAAGTTTAATGATGGTTTAAAGACTGATAGGGAACTATCAGATCTAGAAGATGAACTTACAGGTCTTGATATAAACAGACAAGATAGTCAACAACCTGACATATCTAAGGCAGTACCTGTTGAAGAGTCTAACAAACAAGTGGAACAGACAAGTCATCAGGTCAATCAACAGATAAGCCAAGATCAACATGATGATCTCAAAAAGAATTGGAAGTTCAAAACTCATCATCCTAAAGATCTCATCAATGGAAATCCATCAGAAGGAGTAAGAACCAGATCAACATTGAGAGAATCAAGCAATGTGGCTTTTCTGTCAGAAATTGAACCAAAGAGCATTGAAGAAGCCCTTAATGATGAAATTTGGATTCTTGTTATGAAAGAGGAACTTAATCAGTTCACAAAAAATGATGTTTGGTCACTTGTCTCCAAGCCAAAGGACAAGTCTATCATTGGAACAAGATGGGTTTTCAGAAAAAAATTGGATGAAGATGGTTAGGTTGTCAGAAACAAAGCTAGGTCAGTAGCTCAAGGCTATAACCAACAAGAAGGTATTGATTACACTGAAACATTTGCACCTGTAGCTAGAATAGAACCATGCGCATTTTAATGTCATATGCTACAAAATACCAAATCACTCTGTTTCAAATGGATGTAAAAAGTGCTTTTCTAAATAGGATAATTGAAGAAGAAATGTATGTTAAACAAGTCTGTTTAAGAAGTGCTCAAAAGATAATTTTATTATAGTCCAAATATATGTTGATGATATTATTTTTGGAACAACTAATGAAAAGTTGTGCAAGGAATTTTCCAAGCTAATGCAAGCAGGATTTAAGATGAACATGATGGGAGAATTGAAGTTTTTCCTTGGATTGTAAATTGTAACACCCGTTTGACGTTAAGTGCTTTTATATATGTTGTTTGCTTATTTAAGGCATAGGAATTAGCTTAGAGTTGTTGCTAAGGGGCTATGTGGTATTTTTAGGCTTAAATCCCTTTCTGGTACATGAGCATGGTCGTGCTCATGTCCAGCACGCCCGTGCTCAATGCCGTGTCTTGTGACCGGTTGGATCACAAGCACGACTGTGCTTAATGGGAATCATGGTCGTACAAGGGATTGGAGAGCACACCCGTTCTTAGTACGATGCACGGCCGTGCATAGGTCTGCAGCCTATAAAATGGTACATAAACCGAGGGTTCGCATTTAAACCCTATTTTGTCATAGCAACCACCCTAGTGCAGTTACACCTCTGTTTTTCCCTATTTTCTCTAAACCCATTACATTGTTGGAGCTTTAGAGACTCTTGGGAACATCTAGTTTGTCGGTGTTGATCCTTATAGGTAATGGTTCCTCTCCTTAGTGTTTCCTTTTCTATTATTTTAGATTCAGGAACTAATTGGTTAACTCTTTCTGTTTGACCAAGGCTTGGAAAGCTAACTGAACCGCTCGAGGAACACGTGGTTTACCGGTTGTGTTGTCATTATCAGTTTCTTCATACCTGGTATGGGGAGAAGGATAATGTATACATTAGACAAGGGGGTAGGGTAAGATGAGGGGTTCCCATAACCCCGTTGTTGTTAACTGTCGCCAATGCCATGATTATTTGATTATATGTTCAATTGGGTTACTTGCTATTATTGTTTGGTTGATTATGAGTATGCTTGTCATAAATGCCTATTGTTTATAATTGCTCTGTTGTATGCCAAATCAGTTAATCTATTTATGACGTGATTATTAATTGAGTTGGTATGAATACTTATGGTATGAATGACATGAATACCGTTCTTATGAGGTTGATTGTGTTGATTGACTGAATGACTGTTGAATGATGATGTTGGTTGTTTATAAGAGCCTAACTGGCTAAAATAGGACTCTTAATTAACATAACGGTTAAGGGAATAATTCCCCTAACGTGTTCATAAAATATGGATTAATAGTGAGACGTGAGGTTTACACCAAATGGTTTAGTTAAGAACCTTAGGATATGATTTGAGAATATTAGTGAGTTTTGGCTCCAAGAACATAAGTTAAATCTGGCCAGAACAACACGACCAGCTCTAGGAGCACGACCGTGCTGAACAGGGAGCACGGTTTGAATCTGGAAGATGACCGCGCTTTAAGCAGGGCCATGCAGAACAGGAGCACGACCATGCATAAAAGGAAGCACGACTGTGCTTCACTTAAATGGAATCACACCCGTGCATAGGGTGAGCATGCCCGTGCTCCCCCTCCAGTGCAGAATCCAAGATTAAAGGTTAAAGAGGGTGTTCACCCCAAATGTCCCCAATGATATGATAATATACCAATCAGAAAAGACAGTTAGATAACTTAATTAAAGATTAATTAAGATAAACAAGAATAATAAGTTGGTTAAGCCGGCGCCCAGTGGGTTACCACACGTTGATAGACTTTGGTTCTTTTTGGCCAAAGTGGCCTCGATGCTTTTTGGTCGAGGTGTTGATGAGTTGAACCTTAGTGATTTTTGGCTAAGGGGACCTTGACCCAGAAGGGTTAAGTGTTGATGTTGATGTTGGTGATAAGTCTTGGGTGCTTATTGGCCCATGCGAAGGAGGTGGTTGCCTTGTTTACTGTTGTGCATATGCATTCATACGTTGAAGTGGTTAGTGGGGGAAGATCAACATTTGGGAGGTCGTCCTAGAGTATGGCGATCTGGCCGTCTACGGGTGGTTCACCCAAGGTTAGGTGGACCGTGCACCCCTGTGGTGTCGTTCCTAAGGTTTGGTGTGTCGGCTATCCAAGGGGTTCACCCATGGTTTGGTGGATTGCCGGTATTGGTGCTTTTTGGCCAATGTATATATGTAACTCCGAAGTTGCCTTCCTGAGATAGTTTGGATCCACATGCATATTGGAGTAGCGGAGTAGCGTTGCACCGCATAGCATACGTTGGTTGATGTAATATGTTAATATGATTATATGTTGTTGATAAATGTTATATGATGGTAAATGATATGTATATGATGTATGTTCATCTTGCTTACTACTTCCATGCCGATGTGTTTACATGTTTTCTTACTCTGCGTTTCTCTTTCCTGTTATTGGCATGTATCTCTTTGTGCTGAGGACGGTGAGCAGTCAGTGGTAAAGTGACTCTAAGGAGCCACGACTCTAGTTAGGATGCTTAGTTTTATAGTTGTTAATTGTTTTAGGTTCAGTTGTTTTAGTTTCAGTTTTTTTTCCGTGATTGTATCCGGATTTGGTATACCAGCTCTGTATGTGACATCGGGGTTGGGATACGTTTATGCTTTGTTTATGTTTTATTTCTTTTAAAACTTATGATGTTTTTCCGCGTTGTTGAGACGTTTCAATGTGGTACCTTTTTACCCAATTTTTATTTTAATGAAATAAATGCATGTTTTGTTTCACCTCTTTCAAGTAAATGTTTTATATTAATATGCGGAGTAAAGGGTGTCACACAAATCAAGCAGACAAGCGATGAAATCTATATTCATCAACAAAAATACACCAAGGAGATACTTAAGAAGTATAAAATGGAGAATCTCAAACCTATGAAAACTCCCATGAAACCCAATGTAAAGTTAAG